>OW964549.2:28804648-29499776 GCA_943138885.2 Tholera decimalis
ATCGCTCTCTATCTTACGATACGAAAATCTATACTTATAATAAATCTGTAGAGAGGTCAATTCTGTACATGAAATATATTTCCAAAATAACTATCAGGGGGTGATTAAGGATCGATACTCATGCCAAAAATGCAATCAGTTAAATTTTTGTCTGTCTGTCTGTATAACCGTTATAGAAACAAAAATTACTTGACGGATTTTAACGAAACTTGGTACAATTATTTTTCATACTCCTGAGCGGGTTATAGTATACTTTTCATCACGCTACAATCAATAGGAGCAGAGCAGTGAAGGGAAATGTTGGGAAAACGGGAGAAGTTACTCCATTTTATAAGCTTCCGTCGCGTGTGCAACCTTAATGGTTAAAGCTACACAAATCATTTCATGACGGAAATGTTCTCCTTAAAATTATATAAAAAATATCCCACGACAGCATATGTCTAACTTTTATGGTTGACTCACAATAACACGTGTAACTCCCGATAGCTTAGCAGTTCGAAGCTTTCTGATTATAATATTTGTCTACTCTTACGTTTATAACACTCTCAGTCACCCCTAATTGAAAAAGTTAACATTATTAACTATTCCATAAAAAAATTGGCCAAGTGCGAGTCAGACTCGCCCATGAAGGGTTCCGTAGTAACTATAATATAATATGCAAATTTATTTGACGAAAAAAAACCTTACAAATTTCTTAAAACTAGCTTATTTACATTTTTTACAACTGCGCCAAATAAATTTGTTTTGAAAAAAAAAACCTTACAAATTTCTTAAAACTGGCTTTTTTACATTTTTTACAACTACGCCAAATAACTTTGTTTTTCATAGTATTTGTATGAATTACAAAGTTATATTTGCGGTTTTAGAAAATATGCTGTATCTCAAAAACTGCTGAACTGATTTCGTTCAAACTAATTTTGGTTGAAAGTTTATATTAAGATCTAAAGACATATATTTTTTTTAGATTTTTCACTCCATTATTATAGAAGTTAGAGGTTGTGTCCGCCACACACACATTTTACCACTTTGGAAGCTTATATCTTTTAAACGATTGACTTTATGGAAAAGTGGTTTTAGAAACCCCGATGTCGTTGTTAAAGAACTGTCTATAGATACCACACATGCATCGATTTCATGAAAAAAAAATATTTTCAGGTTTAGTTCCATGTATGGGTAGCCCCCCTTTATTTTAAATATTTTTTAATTTTTTTCTCAAAATCGGAAAGCGGTTCACAGAATACATCTACCTATCAAGTTTCACATGTATAGTCCTAATAGTTTCGGAATAAAATTGCTGTGACAGACGGACGGACGGACAGACAGACAGACAGACAGACAGACAGACGGACAGACATGTCGAAACTATAAAGATTCCGTTTTTTGCCATTCGGCTACGAAACCGTAAAAAGAATCATATAAATCGGTATAGAAACACCAAAGTTATAGATGAAATACGCTTATAATAATAAGCCATCGCGCGTGAATACTGAATCATGCTATAAGGATTATTTTTGAGAATCGGTCGCCGCGCTCGACGCGTCTCGCGGTCGAAGCGTTCTCTAGGTACTTAAGCCTCATGTGAACGTGATCTAAACAATATTACCAATACATTAACTTACGCTGACAGAGTCGCGGGCACAGCTATATTGTATCATTACGCTAAGGCCAATAGGAGCGGAGCGCCAATGAAGAATGCTTCAAAATCGGGGTTAAATTTAACGTTAGCCCAAAGTAACTATTCCACGCGGACGAAGTCGCGGGCAAAAGCTAGTATGAAATATAATATTATCTTCGTCGTGTGTGATGGTCCATTGAATTATATGGCGAGCGATATGGTATATTAAGATAAAATATTATATTATCTTAGCCGTGTGTAGTGCGCTTTAGAGATGGGTTGTACTAGGTAAATTTGGGACTAGGTGCACCTATTCTTAGTATTTAAAAATACGTGATCCAGATACCTATTCCACCTAGTCCCTAGTCCACCTAGTATCAATCATTACTTATCGAATGTGGTCATGGTGCACGTACTTAGTCCAAGTAATTTTTTTATTGTGGCTACTAATTTTGCAGGAAACTGCTAAACAGCAAATGAACACGGTATTTTGATTAAATTTTACGATGACGGTCTTTAAGCTTCACGGACTCACCTCGTTGCCACTTCTCCTGTACTTGATATTTCTATTGAACTTAGGGTGTTAGCACAAGCAATCAGTGATAAGACTAGGTAGGTACCTAGTAATTGGACTTTATACTCGAGACTAGTCAGTAATCATTCGATCCGAGAATACTCGATCCGAATGAGTACCACCTAGTCTCGACAAGACTTAGGCCCGTATTACAGAACGAAACTCGAGCACTGATCTCTGTTTAAAACTAGTTTTGAGTCAAGATTTAATTTTAGAATGTTCCTCAAGTATAGATTCATCGATCATAGTTCAGCCGGGTACGGCTTTATTCTAGATCGTTACCCAGTTGTAGATTCATCACCCAAGTATGGTCGACACCACGCTCGAGCAGAGATTTCCTTGTCAGTTAACTATCATAGAATTAATAGGCTTAGAACCGCAGTAGTCGCACGCAAAGTGAAGCCATTTCAAGTTAGCCTTTTAAGGCTACGTACGACTTTCGGCGCGTCAGTACTCAAGACCAAGTATTACTGTAAAGAGCTCGCGCATTTTCGTAAAAAAATGACGTACTTTGCAGTGAAAGGGTGTCACAACTCATCACATAATCATGAAAAACGTTTAAAGATACCATTTCACGGATAAGTACAGCCTAGCGTCTTATATTTTTGTACAAAACATTCATCAAAACAAAATAATAAATCGTAATTTTGACAGCCGCCATTACAATGAAAATGTTGCTAGGCTTGGAAAATATTTTACCCAATTTTTTGTTATTATAATTATGTAGTACCTATAATCCCAATCCACATCTATGTAGGTATTTCTACTCGCCATGAAAAAAAGTGTTGATGTTATTTTATTTTGATGAAGTGAAGATGTTGTACCATTTTTTAGGGTTCCGTAGCCGAATGGCAGAAAAACGGAACCCTTATAGTTTCGTCATGTCTGTCCATCTGTCTGTCTGTCTGTCTGTGCGTCCGTCCGTATGTCACAGCCATTTTATCCCGAAACTATTAGAACTATACATGTGAAACTTGGTAGGTAGATGTATTCTGTAAATCGCTTTCCGATTTTATAAAAAATATTTAAAAATATTTAAAATAAAGGGGGTTCCCCATACATGGAACTGAAACTGAAAATATATTTTTTTTTTTTTCATGAAACCTATGCGTGTGGTATCTATAGACAGGTATTTAAAAATGACATTAAGATTTCTAAAACCACTTTTTCATAAAGTTAATCGTTTAAAAGTTATACGCATTCAAAGTGGTAAAATGTGTGGCAAAAATTTCAAATAAATATATGCTGTAGATCTTAATGTAAACTTTCAACCAAAATTGGTTTGAACGAGATCGGGTCAGCAATTTTTGAGATACAGCATATTTTCTAACACCGCAAATATAACTTTTTAATTCATACAAACACTATGAAAAACAAAGTTATTGGGCGTAGTTGTGAAAAATTTAAATAAGCTAGTTTTAAGAAATTTGTAGGGTTTTTTTTAATAAGTATACATATTATATTATATTATTATAGTTACTTCGGAACCCTTCATGGGCGAGTTTGATTCGCACTTAGCCAATTTATGGTATGTGTTTTAGGATATAGTACATTATGATACATGTGTGCTATGTTGATGACTATACCCGAGGTGGTATTATTCGCACAAGCCGCAGGCGAGCGCGATAAGGAAACCGAGAGTATAATGACCAATGCACACGCGTGTCATACGACATTTATCAACATACTTGCGAGGAAAAAAAACAGACTTGTATTGTTAAATATTAACTTGTGTGGAAAATGTCGCGCTGGATTTGATTTTTCACGCGTCGCGCTAGCGTGCGCGCGAAGGTTTAGGTACCTACACCTGCGCGCGAATCGCAAGCGTGGCGCGCGTTTGACAAAAACGCTATACAGCCTATAGAAAAAATATAATAAACACAAAATCATGTTTAGACTGATCGTAGTGTTGTCGTATGTCAAATTGTAGTTTACAAAAACCTGTTAAGTTAGTATAATCATAGAATATCACGATTTTATGAAATAGTCATTCAGTAGGATTACTTGGTCTTAGGGAGTTGTGTGGATGACTTTAATGATTATAATTCTGTAAATACATATTTGTTACGATCGCAAATCATATTTTAATCAACTTACAACTTAATGCTGACCAGCAAATTACAAAAAACGTAAAAAAGATATTTCGCGAACTAACCTGGCGCTTTCGCCTTAAACAAAATAAAGTAATAATATGAATAATTCTAATAAAACGCAACTTAAATAATAATTCTACACTTATACCTACCGGCAAAGTTGGCAAAATTGGAACAGTTCCATTTTCCCCACATGCTGGGGAAAATGTCATTTACTTGCAACATTTATTATTTGCTTGTGTGCGTGTCGTCGAACGTAATTACATGCCGCTTAGGCACACATTCATTGCGTTGTTGCTTCAATTTTGAACGGAATTTTGAATGAAACTATCACTCTAAGTCTAATTACTCTAAGTTAACTATTTGCTTTTCAGTTTATTATTTGATATATAAATGGTAATTTTAGGCGAATGATGATGAAATCACATTTTATTTTGCTAATTGGTTAGAAATAACACTTTTACACGTAATTTTATGCCATTTTAAGTTACTAGATGAATCCCGTGTTTTCTAACTTAAACAGATTATAACAATGATTTTTTCACCGATGATTTGAACAGAAAAACAGGACTTCAGCGTTCCATGTGAAGAGTCCATACAATTTACTAATAATTATTTTAAGAAATGGTATAGATTTTCACAAGATGAAGAGTTTTGACAATTTGTAATACTGCCATCTATTGGCCAAGATTTGGTAAAACATATGCATTTCTGTTTTGTTTTAACTATAACTTTATTTCCTTTTAATATTTTTATTGATCGTTGTTCCCAAACCATTATTTATTTGAATATTACTTATTATATGATTAATGAGCAATTCAAAACAACACTGTCACAGACATTGTTTAGGATCCACTCCGTTCCATGAACAAGTTACTCTTGCTATATTTTTATATGTTAGAAAATATTGCCTTAACACCTTTAACCTTCAAGAATTTGCTTTTACAAATTCTTAAAAAATAATTTCTGTAGTGAAACCGTGCAATACATATTTTTTATTCTTAAAAATTTGGTATTAAAGTAAATTGAATTATTTACGATCATTCGTAGATCGGAACAGCGGAGACGAAGAAAATAAAACGTAAACGAAAACAAACTGATGCATAGACAATTAGATATTCTCTGCTTGAGGCTCGATTTGAATCTGAGTGTAGTTTTATTACCATTCTGGAATAAGACCAATGCTCAAGTGCAGATTCTATATTTAAACTGAGATCGGGCGAATTAAGCTCAAACTGGACTTGAGGAACGTTCTGTAATACGGACCTAAGTATTACGAAGTATCTATTTACTTAGTCTTTTCGAGACTAGTTGGTACTCATTCGGATCGAGTATTCTCGGATCGAATGATTACTGACTAGTCTCGAGTATTGAAAGATAAAGATGGGAAGACTACGGAACAGCGTAGTTAAAAAAGGACAGAATATATATTCTTGCACAACACGCGTGCGCGTTGCGTTACTTTTATGTACTTTGAATTAGGGTTTAAATTCAAGTAACTGACAAACGAATGATTTTGACAAACATGAATGAGCGGTAAAGCAGGTTTATAACGTGTTGAGTGAATGGAATGCAATTACGCGTTAGTGCTATGAAGCCTAAGAGCAGTTGGATTTCGCAATACTTCAAGATACTAGGTGTTGTCAAAGTGAGAATAGGTGCCGCCTAGTATCGAAATTTACCTATTCTTCGGATCTGTTCTAGTAGATACGACTCATCTCTATTTAGTATATCAATGGCTGTACCGCGCAATTGGCCTCAAAAGTCCGGTTAAGTAGACTCACAGCCTTAGTGTGCTGATCTACAAGTGGCCCTACCTAAAAAAAAAAAAAAAAAAAAAAAAAAAAAAAAAAAAAAAAAAAAAAAAAGCAATTGGCCTCAGTCTTGTTCAAACATCGCGTTGAGTTGCTAGTCTCGCGACGAATTTAATTTTCTGCAGCTATGCCGTATGGTTCCATTTTGGAGTGCAAAAATGATAGTAGGAGAAAAATCTTAAAAATGGAGGTGGTTCATACCATGATGGTATGGGCATTTTCACTTTTAAGTGTACCCGCCATTTTGAGGCTGTCCCACGTATTCAAAATTAAATAGCAAGCATTACATCTTACATCTTATCAATTGCTATTTTTTTTATTTTAAGAGTTACATTGCTGTAATAGCTTTTAATGAATAGTATTTTGTAAGTGAAACCACCGGTTCAAAGGATTAAAAAGATCAAAATTTAACGGTATATTATAAATCGGAAAAGTTTGTTTGTTTGTTTGATCGCGTTAATCTTCGAAAGTACTGGGCGGATTTGGATGAAATTTTGTATGCAAGTAGCTTGAAGATTGAGGAAAGTTATTGGCTACTTGCTTTTACAGACTGCAAAATTGGAGGGTTATGTTTTATCGTGATTATGTTTTATCGTGATAAGCGTGACCTTACCTGACAATATCTGACGATATCTTCAGTATTGAACCACTGCAGTCTTTGTATTATACCATCATCATTTCTATAACCTACAAGTAATCCCTTGAGTCCAGCTAGATAGCACTGACACCAGCAACGAAGCAACTTGTACCTTCTGAAAGATACACAACACTAATAAATTGTTATTTCACGAGAGATATCTGGTCTAGGTAAAATAGTAGCAACTTGTATACAGCTTATTAGCAACCTCGCCCTTGCTTGACATCACGTTTGAATATTTCTAAAGGCCAGCGTACACTAGGGACAGCCACCGGTTAGCACACATTGAGGAGCTCGTGGCTAAATAATAACAGCCGAGGTTGGTCTGTGGCCATCTTAATATACCAATATTCCTTTGCGCCTTCGTCCCGACTGTCATATTATTATGTAGGTACATCTTTGACTGTCGTTACGGATACTCAAAAACCAGAAAATCTGATACTGGTCTTGCCAAGGTGTATCGTTTTACCCAACTATTGGGTTGTGGAGGTCAGTTAAACTCGAAACCAACCCCAACATAGTTAGGAAAAGGCTGAACAGATGATGAGTGCACATTTATAATATCAGCGACTCATTAGATAATCACACCGGAGACGGCAGGGTAGAGTATCTTTAGCCAACGTAAATTCATAGTGGTAACAGAATACAGATTCAGAAGGTTTTGTTCGCAGCATTGAAGAGCGCACTTCGGTATGCCACCACGCTCACCACACTTCTTTTCGGAAGTGGCCGCCACAGTTACGGCACTGGATTTCTGGCCAGTCCTTGTGCGAAACCGAGTGAAAGGTAGAGGAAAAAGTGGGCTTGGATTGGATTGGATGGGAAATCATCCAATGACTGCCTCCTGACTTTTACTAACTAAAACCCATACGTGTTCCATCGTATGCCCTTCGTGTTCCGAGACCGCGGTAACTCTTTCAAACAATTTCACAACCCCGGCAGGCAACGGCCCCCTAGTGGGCCCCGACACTCTTTGAGGCGCGCGTGGAACACGACGCGTCATCTACACGGGCCAGGTTTTAGTCGGGTGGCGAGCTACCCATTGCTCGCAGCTCGCAGGCCCACGTCTACGGTGGCTGGGAGTCACCCTGTGAAACCGACGCCCGGAAAGTCTCTTGCGGCGGCTGGGGCGCAAGGGCTGTGTGGGCCTTGAGACCTGCCTCTCCCTCACGCGTCCCGCCACCTCCTTCGCTTTTATAACTGCTTCGGAGAAAAAGGTGACTGTTTCCCATGCCTCCTCGCTCTGGACCATGCATTGAACCAGGGCCGGGAGCGAGAGGTAGCCGCCTATCGCCCCTACAAGGACATGGCGGAGCTCTGCCCAAGCAGGGTAAACCTCCACTGTGTGTTCCACCGTGTCCTCAAGGCGAGAGGTGGCACTTAACACGTTCTTTGTTTTTTTTAGGGTTTTGTACTTTAAGCGAAAGTTTGAATTGCTGTGTGAAAGACAGAAGAGGGGAGTTATTAAAAAAAAATTTTGCTAGAAATAGAACCGACTTCCATATCAAAACACTACAAAGCCAAAAATAACTTTAATTTCGGTAGTCGGTGTTATTGGTTTTGGATTTAAAGTTGAAATTAAAGTTATTTTTGGCTTTGTAGTATTTTGACATGGAAGTCGGTTCTATTGTCTGCAAAAAAAATTTTTTCACGCTTTTTAGTGGATCGGTTTGTAATTTATCTAGTTACAAAAGCCATAATGTCAACAATTTATCGCCTTTTACAAAATATTGCTTTTCCCGATGCATAGCCGTTAATTTTTGAGGAGTTCTCCTGGTACTTGACCATCAGCTCTACATCACCATACGTATTGTGACGAGCATAAAGTGTTTAACAGTCGTACTCAAATAATCGAATCGCAATCCACGAAATACTTATTATTGAGTAGTTTCAGTGGCCATCTGTGGTCTTCATCATCAGTTCAACTTCCCCAAATTGTACTTTTCGAAAGCAACTGCTCAAGGTACTATAAGAAATACCCAAAACGCTATAGGTGTGCCTATAATATTTGAAGAGTTCCCTCGATTTCTCCAGGATTCCATCATCAGATCCTGATTTCGTAACAATGGCACCAACTAGAATGTATACCCTTTCAAACGCAAAAATAATTATTCAAATTGGTCCAGCCGTCTCCGAGTTATGAGGTAACATACATAAAAAGTTCAAGACGAATTGAGAACCTCCTTTTTTTGAAGTCGGTTATAAAATCATAAAATTCATGATTGTAGTGTATTAGCCTTAAAGCAACTATTGTAGTATTGTCCGCCATGTCAAGGGGCGGTATTTACAGGGCTATTCCTACAGTTGGAGTAGTTTTTATGTAACCATTCAAATCTGAACAGGCTAGTTTAGAACTGATGGACAACAGTTATGGAGGTCAGGAGTTCCATCGTCACCTGGCACATTAAAGCACCATCAGACAAAGACAGAGTTTCTTTGTTTCGCCCAACTTTTTTAAACATAGGTATAACAGGATTGTGTTTTCATTTGCAATGACTGCTCCAGAGTAGAAATAACAACCACATCCAATTACTTGAGACTTAGCAACTGTGGGTGCAATATGCTAAATGGTGGTTTATTTTCATTAGGTCGTGCGCGCACTGCCTTGCGGTGGCCGCAATTCCGGTAGTTCTACCGCACCGGTAGACTGACCGCAGTGCGCGCACTTCTATGACACTCCATACTTCACAAATTTTGCGGTACCGCAATTCCGGTAGTTCTACCGCACCGCAAAATTTGTGAAGTATGGAGTGTCATAGAAGTGCGCGCACTGCGGTCAGTCTACCGGTGCGGTAGAACTACCGGAATTGCGGCCACCGCAAGGCAGTGCGCGCACGGCCTTACATCAAATAATATTAATTATAACTTACTTAAAATTCTGCTCTTGCCGTTTATTATGTAATTCTCTATTTGTTTTCAACTCCATGAAATTGTTGTTCCTTAAATAAGCTAGATTAGCATTTATGTTGTTTGAGTCAGGAGGTCCTGAAGTTATTTTAGTTGCTAGCATTCCATCAATTTGGGCACCATAAACTAGTTTGTGCTTCCCTAAATGAGAACTGTAATAAATAGAAAATTCTTCATTTTCAACAACAGCTTTTTCTATGGTTGGTTGTTGCGTTGGCAAGTCTGTAAAATAAATTAAATTAGAAAAGGTAGTAAATGACTACCTTATAGTCTGTTTTTTTTTTTGAGGTAACAATTCAGTAAATGCTGAATTTACTCCTTAGTACATGAGTATACATACAGTCATGGTCATATAATTAAGAACAACTATTTAAACTAAGCGACAATAGCCTAATGGATAAGTTGTCGGACTTGTGATCAAGAGGTCATGAGTTTGAATCCCACCCATTACACTATTGCCGTGAACCCACTCCAGACACGTTGAAGGGGTTAACAAGATTGCTAGTAATGTGGATTCTACCCACATTGCAATGATCTTAAGCATACTGCATACATGGTTAAAGAATTCCTCACATCTCAATCAGTTTCTGTCTTACAATGGCCACCAAACAGTTCAACTTTAAATCCCATAGAGCATCTTTGGTGCGAAGTTATGAAAAAGGTTTCAAATCAACGATGTGGTAACCTAAGTGAGTTATACAACGTTTCTTTAGAAGAATGGCATTCTATTTCTCTTGAAAAAATGCCAAAAATTGATAGAGTCAATTCCTTGCCGGTGGAAGGCAGTCATCAAAAGCCGTGGACAAACTATTAACTTAGAATAAAATGTATTAAATTGCAATTTTTAAATTAAATAAATTAAATTCGTAAGGTAAATAGTAAGTGATTTTAATATTTATTCTTAATCCCGTTTACTCTATCCATGCTATTTCAAAACAATTAATTACTTTTGAGAAAGAACATAAAAGTACATATAACATTGTTTGTTTAAAAAATGTCTGGTACTACAAATTGTTCTTAATTATATGTTATGATTATGATAGGCATGCTTATTTCAAAATTATTAACTATTAACACATGATTTAGTAAATGTAAAAATTTAATTTTAATTTATCACTTTTGGCAGTTGTTATTAATAATTTACTGCTCTTGGTGGTACCTGCTCATTAGAAATGAGTTTTTGAGAAAAATTAAAACACAGTTACCTGATAAAATATATTGTTCAAATTTATAACCCCATGCACAAAATTTGGCATTCAGATCACTCGAAGGCATATTTTTCTTAACTTGTGAGTTTTCAATGGAACACAAGTAAATGCAGTTATTGAGTAAGCTGGCTACAATGCTCACTGGTTCACGGTTATATCTCGCACACATAACACTTATTAAACTTCTGCGATATGTTATGAAAGTTGTTTCAGGGTGCTTATTCAGAATCTCTAAATGATGTCTTTGGTCAAGTAGAAATTTCAGCATTAGAGATATTTTTTCGTCATTGTTGTCGGTAGTACGCTTAACTGCTTTTTCAATATTGTGGTTTAAGTCGTAGTGAATTTTACCTTTTGGAATGGATGTTAAATATTTCAACTGAGATAAATCATGATAGTAATTGCGTTGGCCATCAACACTCATGTAACCAATTATGTAGGGATAATCCAGCTGAAGACGTCTCCCAGGTATTTGGTTTCCATCCATGTCTAGTGCTCCTTTGGGTATATTATTTAATAATACAATACAAAACTATGCTTGATTTTTTCTTCTGTAGTATGGCTTAGTCACCACAATTTTGTAAACACTAATCATTTAGCTATAAGATAAGGGGTGTAATTGTTTTGATTATATTATTTAGGCTTTTATTGAGGAGCCGCCACAATTTTTTTTTTTTTTTTTTTTTTTTTTTTTGTGTTTGGCGTTGCACTGTTCGTGCTTATTGCCACTGACAATATTTTATTTGATCAAAACGTAGGAATCAATTACTCGCGAAATTATAAAATAATACAACAGGAAATTTGGAATAGGAAAGGAGATTAGTTTTATTAAATAAATATAATAATGAATAATGAAAAATGTACATAACCATTTAACGCCACTAGGTGGCCCAACAAAAAGGCCGACTCGGTGCATAAACTAAGAAATATGTACATGGTAAAATAAGTACAATTGTTTTTTATATGAATGCTTAAATAGCTATATCGTTATTTACAAGAAAAAGAGCGATGGTTTTATAAATATCTACATTAAATTTAAACAAAATACATGAAATAGAAGTGGGAAAAGGGACTCGGAGGGAAACAAGACTTTGGAAAAGTGAGGTGTGGTCATAAAGGGGGCAGGAAAAAATAAGGTGGTTCAGATCTCCCACTTCAGCGCCACATTCGCACGCAGGGTTCTGCACAATGCCAAGCCTGGCAAGATGAGCAGGAGTGCACACGTGACCCAATCGCATACGTATTAATATTGTTGTAATCTTTTTGCTTAACTTATACTTGCTAAACCAAGGTTTCACAAAAATTGATGGCTGAATAGTACGATAAAATTTCCCTTTCACTGACTGCCCGGACCAAAGCTGACCCCAGGATTCCTGTAGATAAACCCTGGGCAGAGCTGCCAGATCTTGGGAGTTATTTTTGTACGGAAAAACGTCTCCACACAATACGGCATCATTAGCTAACTGGTCAGCTCTCTCATTACCCAGAATGCCACAATGTGAGGGTATCCACGCAAAATGCACTGAATACCCCCTAGCAAAACACCTAATAAGGAGTTCACGTGTTTCAAATATAATATAAGGATTATGAGAGTAGAAAGGAAATCTGGCCAAAGATTGTAAGGCACTCCTTGCATCAGTTAAGATGAGTGAATTCCGTAAGCCCATCATAAGTATATACTCGACAGCTTTGAATAGACCGTAACATTCTCCCGTAAATACAGATGATTCGGGGGGAAGCTTTATTTTTTGAATAATATTATATTGGGAGTGGTATACACCTACACCCACACATGAGTCTCTTCCATGCTTCGAAGCATCTGTAAACAAGAGCTGATAACCCTTCCAGTCTCTATCCATATTAAACTCAGACTAAGGAAAAAAGAATAGACATGAAATACCTACGAAAAAAGCGTGCATACCTATTGTGAGTCTGGCACAAAAATGGCGGCTTGCCGTAGAGCTGCGCGCATTATAACATCGATAGTTGAATTGCACGGTGCTTACAGAATTCAAAATTGTCGAAAATGAGTTTAACGTTTAAGAAATTCATGGCCCTTTGCTGTAAGTTTTTACTATTTTTAACTAATTTCCCTATAAGTCTTATTTCGTTTCGCAAGGATTAAAAAAATAGGCCCCCAATCCAGATGCACACGTTTTTTTAGCTTTCTTCAGTTTTATCTACGTGGTAAAGTGAGCTATAAAAACGCACACGCTCGAAGAGTGTCACTTTACATGGCAGGCAGGGCACGTGGATACTGAATAGATGCTACTGCAATTAAATTAACTATCTGTATTCTGTACTTGTACAGGTATGTTCATAATAAAACAAATTTTACTATGGTGTGGTATGTCTATCCCATTTATTCCCAGTTGCCACCGCGGCGATCACGAATAAAAAACTGTAGCCTTATGATCGCTGTGTTCATTGCTCGCTTTTTCCTGTGAGCGTAGTATGCGACCGAAATTGCGGCCAGAACAACTGTGGCGACCACGCTCAACATAGTGGGTGCGAGTAAAAAACCTCCTACACAGCTGGGGAGGATGCCGCGCGCGGCTCAGGGTTACTTAGCGCTTGGAATTGAGTTTCGTGCGGACTTCTAGTTTCTGCGACTTGTGCCGGGGCATATGTGTAGGAGCCTTATTAGAGTATCACTATTACTGATTAGCATACCACGACTGCAGTACCTGTACCTAAGGTCTATAGTTACCAATGAAAAGAATAAATAAATACAAAATACGGTTTGTTTTCATCGTTTGTCAGACTATACTTATTTTTATTAACTAATAATATAACTTAACATTATTTTTTTTATTTAAGTACTACTACATGGCTCGATCATTCATAATAAAACAAAAATTATCATTTTACACAGATTTATTGAAAACTATAAAAGCCGTTTATCCCAGTCATACTTAAGTTCTAAAATACAAATATGTATACACAATAATCAAATAAGAGCACGTTGCGCAAATTTTATACAAATAAACACATTAATAAAACATGAGCATGTTGAACAAACAAAAAACAAAAAAAAAATACATACCACACAATCCTTACTTATTAATATTATTATAAGTGCGAAAGTTTGTTTGTATGGATAGATATTTGTTACTCAATCACGGCTGAACGGATTTTTATGAAATTTGGCACAGATGTAGATTATAGTCTGGATTTTCTTACTCTGTCTTCTCACTTTTTCATTTAATGTTTTAATTTTTTTCTTCCGATATTCACATTTTGATTTTAATTTTTTAATAATTTCAAGCGCTTTATCCTGAAACAAAAAAAAAGAATTAACTTCTAGTTTTCTGCAACTTCGTTCAAGTTTTTGCCGTAAATTAATTTGAAATTACCAGTTACGCTGCCCACAGTACATACAGTAACATATTATAGAATAGAACACTTACATCTGCACAGCTAGAAGTGCTGCAGACAGGCTCCTCTTCCAGTGTTTTGTGAGAAAAAAATGTTGTGCCTCACATTCATTAAATTGGGCTGGTAACTGTAAAGAAATAATAACAATTTTTTATATTGAGTGAGTTTGTATTTAAAAGTCAAGATAGCATGGTAATTACCATAAGGAACATAATTATTATGAAATATTACACTTACATCTGCATTGTTAGAAGTGCTGCAAACAGGTTTCTCTTCCAACACCCTACGAGGAACAGATCGTTGTTCCTCACACTCGTCAAATTGTGCTGGTAACTATACAAAGAATAACCATAAATGTTTAATAATATTTACATTGCGAATTTAATCACTAACTCACGCTCACATTTGTTTAGCTTGCATTTTAACATAGACACAACATTTTATAACCTGATATATGTATGTATCATTTTCAAAAATTAATCATTATCCATCTTCTTTTACTATGACTATATCAGGAGTAAAAATCAGGGCTCGGAAACGTTATTTAAAATAACGTTTTTAAAACGTTTTGAACAGTTCTTTTTACGTCATTTTGTTCGGAACGAAAACGAAATGAGAACGTTATTTCCGCAAGGTAAAAACCGGTTTATTCCGCAGGACGCAGCCGCGCACGGTGTGCGGCGACAAGCATGAACTTGTTTAATTGGATCGGGTACCGCCTAGCGTTTATATTTTGATTAAAAAAATGCAATTCCGATGACAAGTTAATTGGTAATGTGACAAAATCAATCTGATGCTGTAGGGAGAATCAACTTTTTTTTAGATTTCCTGATGTCTGTTTGTGATGTCTGTTTGTAATATTAAAATAACCGCTTTTTACTACATGCATACGAATGTATATAGGGTTACCAAAACAACATTTTTTTTTAATTTTTGTCTGTCGGTCTGTTTGTTCCGGCTAATCTCTGAAACGGCTGGACCGATTTAAACGGGACTTTCACTGGCAGGTAGCTGATGTAATAAGGAGTAACTAAGTTACTTTACTTGGGTTACCTACTACTTTTTTGTTAAATTCCACGTAGACGAAGTCGCGTGCACAGCTAGTAATCCATACTAATATTATAAATGCGAAAGTAACTCTGTCTGTCTGTCTGTCTGTTATCTATTCACGCCTTAACCGCTGAACCGATTTACATGAAATTTGGAATGGGAATAGTTGAGGACCCTGAGAAGGACATAGGCTATATAGTTTTTATCCCGATGTAATGTTCCCGCAGGATAGTTTTCGAATTGTATCTTTGTTGCTCTTTCACGCAAAAACTACTGAACGGATCTCAATGAAATTTGGTAAGGAGACAGTTGATATCCTGTAAAAACACATAAGCCACTTTTTATCCCGGAATTCCCACGGGTTTGGGATTTACGCGGGGAAACCTCCCACTCGAACGAAGTCGCGGACAAAAGCTATCCATACTTTAATACTAATAATATAACTCCATACTTCCATATCCTATTTTTGGGGTGCATGAAGAAGCTTCCACGAGTAGCGCAACTAGTTCCATTAGTCACTAATTAGACCTAGCGCTCGGCGCATCCTGGACAGTCACACCCATGACCTTTAGTGACTGACCAATTCTTCGTTTGCGGTGGTAGGGCTCACGCCCGCCTGGCTTGACCCTCCCACCGGAGTTCGACGTCAAGCAGTTCACTGTGTCTCGTCGATGTGTGGGTGTGCCAGTGCCTTTTTGGGTTTTAGAGTGAAAGCAGCTGCGATGTTCAAAGCTGGTCTCGGCCTCGTAGCAAGCTTCGGCAAGGCAACTCACTCTGGAGGGTAGCGGGATCCAAAGCACGGTCTTGCCGTTGGCCGACCGCAGGAAGTTGGGGGCGCCAGCCACGTGCAAAAGGCTGCCCCGACACCTCGCGAAAAATCCCGATATGGACCACCGTGCCAGTTGGCGACTGGAAGGGAGGACCCGGTGGATATCTTCGGGGGGTTTGAGCATCCCCGCAGTCTCCAGGTGAGTTGACCATCGTGCTGAAGTAAGCTCACGAGTGTCGTTTAGTCAATTGGACTCACCTCCCTTTCTCTCTGAATACCCTTCCCAATCTCCAAAATGAAGCGCACGTCAAAGAGAAATAAGTTAAACCAACGGCTGCACCTCCTCCCACTTAAAGTGCAATTCACAAACATCCGTGGATTGCACTCAAATATCGATCCGGTCCATCACCATCTCGAGACCGATAAGCCACACTTACTCTTTTCGACGGAGACAAAGATAGCGACTCCCGCAGATGTGGCGTACCTCAACTACCCAGGATACTCACTTGAGCATAAGTTTAAGAAGCAGGCTGGGGTCTGTGTGTACGTCCGCGATGACATTTGCTGTCAGCGTCTTCGCTGCTGCGAGGTTGCAGGGTTCTCTACTCTGTGGCTTTTAGTGAACACCGGCACTTTTAAGACCGTATATGTCGGTGTCTACAGGTCGCATAGCGGTGATCAGGAGACAACTAGACTCTTCGACCATCTTACGGAGGCAGCTGAATTGGCCCTGCTCAAATACCCAATGGCGGAGCTTGTTTTTCTGGGGGATTTTAATGCCCATCATAAAGAATGGTTGTTCCCGTACCAGAAAACAGACCACGCTGGTAGAGAGGCGCGCAGGTTTGCTGTATCGCTAGATCTCGGTCAGCTGGTTGATCAAGCGACCCGCATTCCGGATGTCAGTGGCCACACACCCAATTGCTTGGACCTTCTGCTGACAACCGATCCAGACAGGCACTCTGTTTCGATCTGGGCCCCACTCGGATCGTCTGACCACTGTCTGGTGAAAACTGTATCTTCTTACTCTCCTCCGGATAAAAGCCCTAGGGGCAATAGGCGAGTATGGAAGTACAAGTCAGCAAATTGGGATGAGATGCGGCACTTTTTTGCATCCTACCCATGGCGGCAAGCCTGTTTCTCATCGTGCAACCCATCGACCTGCGCTGATGCAATTGTTGACGTGGTACGTCAGGCTATGGAGTATTTCATCCCATTTTCTGACGTCCCACTAGGCTTTGAGGCTCGGCCTTGGTATAATGCAGCTTGTGCACAAGCCGAATTGCGCAAGGAGCAGGCTTACCAAGCCTGGGCCTCGGCTCGCAGTTGCGGCAGCGCTAGTGTTGATGTTCACGCATTTAAGAGAGCATTTAACTCTGCCGCTAAGGCCTGCAAACGGGTGTTACGGAAAGCTCGATTTGACCATGTTGGACGAATTGGGGCCAAATTGGCAACCTACCCTTCGGGCAGTAAGCAGTTTTGGTCCCTCGCCAAATCGGTCGAGTCGAACTTCTGTCGTCCTTCGCTGCCGGAACCAAAACCGGATGGAACACTGGCCCATACCGCGCAAGAGAAAGCAAATTTATTTGCCTCCCTCTTCGCGGAAAATTCGCGTCTAGACACAAGGTCTAACTTACCACCCAACTTATCTCACTGCGACTCCGTAATGCCGGAAATCGCAATTCACATTAAAGAGGGCCAGTGGGCCGGACGGAATACCTGCAAGAGTCCTAAAAAGTTGTGCTCCAGAGTTGTCACCTGTACTGACTCGCCTGTATCGCCTTTCCCTCAAAACCGGAGTGGTGCCAGTGTCCTGGAAGCTTGCTAATGTGCAACCTGTACCCAAAAAGGGTAGCCGTGCCGACCCTGCCAATTATAGACCAATTGCCTTAACCTCCATACTGTGTAAAGTAATTGAAAGGGTACTCAACAACAAGTTGCTGGCATACCTTGAAGATAATGAGCTCCTCAGTGACCACCAGTATGGCTTTTGCCGTGGTCGGTCCACCGGAGATCTTCTTGTGTATGTCACGCACTGTTGAGGCGAGGCCATTGAGAAACACGGTGAAGCCCTTGCGGTATCCCTCGACATCTCAAAGGCCTTTGACAGGGTCTGGCACGCTAGTCTGCTGAGCAAGCTTCCCGCATTCGGTGTCCCTGCTGGCTTATGTAACTGGATTTCCGACTTCTTGAGTGAACGGTTGATCCGAGTGGTCATCGATGGCTGCTCATCGGATCTTATGGCAATTAATGCCGGTGTTCCTCAAGGGTCTGTTCTTTCTGCGACTCTTTTTCTGCTGCATATCAATGACCTACTTCAGCTGGGAGCAGTTGGGTACGCGGATGACAGCACAGTCTCAGAGAGATACTTATCCAGTTCTAGAGCTGACAGGGACGAAAATGCCACTCTCAGAAAGGCCATGGTAGAGCGCATAAATTTGACCTTAAATCTCGTTTCCCAATGGGATGACGACAATCTGGTCAGATTCAACGCTCTGAAAACACAGGCTTGTCTTTTCAGCGCTAAAAGGAGCCCTTTTGAATTGACCCCTACTTTCCGAAGTACATCTGTACCAGTTACCAATCGCCTGGAGCTTTTGGGCATGGAGTTGACGTCAGACTTCAACTTCGGCTCAACCATCGAGTCCAAAGCTCAGACCACAGCAAAAAAGCTGGGAATCCTACACAAGGTGAGGCGGTACTTCACGCCTGGACAGCTTCTAAACCTGTATAAAGCACAGGTCCGTTCCTGCGTGGAGTATTGCGGCCACTTGTGGGATGGCTCTGCAAAGTACCAACTTGCTGCATTGGACTCGATCGAGCGCAGAGCTAAAAGGCTTATAGGTGGACAAGCTTCATAGCCTGGCATGGGCGAACCGTTGCTTGCTTGTCGGTTTTCTACAGATTGTACTTCGGGGAGTGTGCGCAGGAGCTCCATGACCTGATTCCTCCATCTCCCTTTCACTACCGGTCTACCAGACGCACGGCTGGGTACCACCCACACTTGGTTGATATACCGTCTTGTCGTACCAAGCGCTTCTCCTCCACATTTATTGTGGGCACAGCCAAGCTGTGAAATTCTCTGCCGGCTTCTGTGTTCCCTGCCACTTATAACATTTCAGCCTTTAAAGCACGAGTAAATAGGCATCTTCTGGGCTCGCTCGTCCCATCTTAGACCTCATCTATCGCTTACCATCAGGCGAGATCGAGGTCAAGAGTGGGCCTATCAGTAATAAAAAAAAATATCCATACTATCCATACTTCCATATCCATCAATACTTCCAAGCTAATATTATAATAATACGAAAGTAACTGTCTGTCTGTCTGTTACCTTTTCACGCCTAAACCGCTGAACCGATTTAGATGAAATTTGGCATGGGAATAGTTTAGGACCCTGGGAAAGACATAGCATAGGTTTCGTCCCGGAAATCATTCCTAAAGGATGTAAAAGGGGTGTTAGAATTTCGTATAGGGAATCAATAATGTCCCCGCCCTACCCACACACATAATACACTTAGACCGCTAAACCGATTTGGATGAAATTTGCTATGGAGATAGTTTTAGACCCTGGAAAAGACATAGTATAGTTTTATTCCCAGAAATCATTCCTAAAAGATGTAAAAATGGTGTTGGAATTTTGTATAGGGAATCAATGATGTCCCCGCCCTCCCCATCCACATAATACACTTGACCGCTAAACCGATTTGGATGAAATTTGCTATGGAGATAGTTTTAGACCCTGGAAAAGACATAGGATAGTTTTTATCCTGGAAATCATCCCTTAAGGATGTAAAGGGGTGTTGGGACTATGTATTCCCCCTCTCAATTCATTCAAATCGCGTATTCAAGAACCACTCATAACATTTTTTTAAACTAAACAACTGCATGTAGGCTATACAAATCTTTGTTTAGAGCTGGGGTCGAACCCACGTCATGCACTAGTTAACAGTTACGCCAACCGTGTCGCTTAAATTTCAAAATCAAGTTAATATGCGAATCATTTCTATTTCAAGATCGGGGCAATATGCGTTTGCCCTTTTGAAAATAGGAGAAGATCGTGTGGCAACAGATATCAACGGGATGATTTATTTGAGCTGAAGCAGAAACTGAATCTAAAACTGAAACTGAAACCATGCAACTACACAAGTTTCCCTCGATTTTTCAAATCGGTTGAGCCGCCTTCGAGTAATCAGTGATCATACATAAAGAAAAAATATACGCGCCGACTTGAAAAACTTACTATTTCTGTTGTTTATTTTTTAAATTAATAAATCTATTGATATAATATATTTTATGGCGTTTATTTTGAAATTAATTGATAAATTAGGAAATTATCGATTAACATAACAAAATCGATTATTTTCTTAAGAAAAATCGATTATTTATTAATCGATTTCTCATGCTAAATAAATAGACGATTAATTAAAAATCTATTTTTTATGTACAATGTCACATCCCTAAGTTTCATACCTGTCGAACCCAAGAATAAAAGAAAAAACGGTTTTAAAACGTTTATTAACCGAAAACGATTTAAATTATATTGTTCTTCAAAAACGTTTTTTATAACGTTCTGTTCGAACGTAAACGAAACAAATCGTTTCTTAGGTATTTAAGACGAAAACGTTTCGAAAAATATACCGTTATCCGAGCCCTGGTAAAAATAGTGCAGGTATATGTGTCTTAATCTGTGTGAGGAGGTGGATAATTAAAATCATATAACTTATATTAGGTTTTGATTCAGTCTGTACGAGAATTTTAAGGATGTTTTATAATTTTCAGAAAAAAAAAGTTATCTATTTATTCTGACTGATGTGTATTTAAACCTGAAACTTTATACCAGTATTTCAGCAATATAGCACTGCTGTTGCTGACATGCTTCTCGTCCCTCCTCTCTCTCCATCAACTGGTTTGGATTGGTTACTTGTCAGTAAGTAGGTAAACACAATAAACTTGTCTATTTTCAAAACTTACCAATAATTCACTTGAAGGCAAAGCATCATCGCGCAGTCTTGTTATATTTAAAGTTCGGTTAAAACATTTATCTTCAAAATGCAGGGAACAAATAAAAATATGCTTGGTTGTAGTATTCAAATTTTCAATCCCAAGTATATACAGCCACTGTTCTTTTCTTTCTTTACATGTCGGCAATCTAAAATCATAAAAAGAAATCGAGTTAAATAATATTCACCTGTCGATGTTTTATCGATAAATTGAAAATTCCGAACCGTAACTCTAACTCTCTGTTTACTAACAAATGATTTGCTTAAAAATCACATAATATCAACAGTAAAATAGTAAATAATTACAGAAAAGCAAGTGTATCTTTATAAACTTTCCCAAAAATAGCAAAATCTTTCAAAATAATAGAAAAAAACAAGATAATTTGAATGAATTCGGTTACTTACCTGTGCAACGTTTTATTGGGATGTTTTTGTTGCTTTTCATGCGGCAGCCTAACACACTGCACCTACCCATGATAAATGCAGTATTATGCAAGTTCTTACACTATAAACAAGCACAATTTTCGCCTATTATCACCAAATTTTCTTAAAAACACTGAAACAAGCAAGTCGCGATGACAAGTGATGTACTTGTTGTTGGCTGTGACAAAACATGGCGGCCGGCCGCAGTTAGGTATTTTGCGACATCACCAAAGTTATGTTGCCATTTTTGGCAAAGATAAAACTAATGTTGTCCTTTTTTACATATGATTACTCTCACAAGTTAAAAAGAGATGCCGATATATCAGTAACTATGCCGTCGAATTGCATCATATTCCTATAACTACTGTTCGTATAGAATGTTTATGCCATGTCCTCTTTTTTTCCTTAGTCAGAGATATTAAAGTTAAAGTTAATGTTATGACATATGTCATCCCGGTAAATGTAAAACATAGTGTATTACATACTCTTTGGTTAAGGTTATAATGTATGTTTGGTGAAATAATTAATGAACTGTAATTACAATGAAATATAGGAAGAAATTGAGATTGATGACAGGGAGCTTCAATTGCATTGTATTTTCTAAAGCTTTTAACTAAACACGGAGTAGCTTTGTGCCTCCAGTAATTGGATGAAATTACCTCTTCCGAGAGAATGGAAAGTTTATTTCGCAAAGGATGATAAGTAAATTGCAAACACCGAGCTATAAATCTATCAGCTAAAAATTGACGTCGTAAATGAAGTGGAGGGTCTCCACATTCCACCTGAAGACAATTAATAGGACTGCTTTTCATTGCACCTGAAACCACTCTGAGTGCCTTGGACTGAACACTGTCCAGTTTCTTAAGACCAGCAACATTAGCAGGTTCCAGCAAAAAAGTCCCATAGTCCAATACACTTCTAATCAAGGTGTTGTACAGTAGTTTTAATGAAAAAGGATGTGCTCCCCACCAAACACCAGAAAGACATCTAATTATGTTGATATTTCGTTCACATTTAGCAGCTATATATTCACAGTGTGGTAAACCAGTAAGATGTGTATCCAGAATAAGGCCTAAAAATTTTACCTGGTTTTTAATGGGCATTGGGATATTATTGTACCTTACTGTAACCATAGGGGGCTTACGCATTCTAGTAAACAAGACAATGTTGCTTTTATCAATTGACAGGTGCAGACCATTGGTTTCTAGCCAAGTCTTCAGTAAGCTTAGAGAAGAGGTTAAGGAAGTACAAATATTTACAACAGAATGTCCAGGTAAATAAAGAAGTAAATCATCTGCATATTGAAGGACTTGTACTGACTCATTTAGAGAGGATTCCAAATCATGAGTGTAGATATTGTAGAGAATTGGACTAAGTACAGAACCTTGAGGGAGACCTTTCCATACAAGACGGGTAAATGTATACCCATCAATATGAAGATTTATAGATCTCTCTGAAAGCATGTTAATTATGAACTTAGAAAGCATTGTTGGAACTTGTAATGAATTAAGTTTTTGTTCTAGGATTGATACCAGGACATTATCATAAGCCGAACTAATATCGAGGAAAGCAGCAATTACAGAATTATTAGAAGAGAAGGCTAAGCGAATATCAGTTGTGAATACACCAAGGCTGTCCATCGTACTTTTACCCTTCCTAAAACCAAACTGTGATGTAGCTAGCAAGTTTTTGCTTTCCAAATACCACTCCAGACGATTCTTAATAAGATGCTCAACAATTTTAGCAAGAACTGTAGAAAGTGCAATTGGTCGATAGGAAGTAACATTAGAAGGAGGTTTGTTTGGTTTCAGAATGGGAATAATTGTTTGAGACTTCCAACTTGATGGAATGTTTCCAGATATCAAAGCTGAATTGATGAGATTTAAATATATTAAAAGAACAGAGTCAGACAGATTAGCTATAAATGAATATGGTATACCATCTTCACCAGGAGCTGAATCCTTAACATGTGAAAGGACTCCTTTCAACTCACTTAATGTAAAGAGAGAATTCAACTCAGAATTAGGAATAGGAACATAGGGAAAATGCATTAAAGATCTCTGTTCTGGGACTGAAGGAGGAGCTAAATGATCCATAAACTCATTGGCTAATTCTAATGGCAGTTTTGAGGCTGTTGTGTCATGGAATGCTGATCTGAATCGCCTAATATTTTGCCATACTAGAGATGCATTAACCTCTGGCGAAATAGATGCACAGAATCTTTGCCAACCTTCAAATTTCTTTTTCCTAAGGAGCTTACGAGTTGTACGAGCAGTTTCTAAGTATATCCCAAAATTGTGACAAGTCATAGTATGAACATAATTTTTTTCTGATTCTTTTCTTTTTTTGATGGCCTGAGTGCACTCAGCATCCCACCAAGGTGGTGAAGGAATTTTGCCTGTAGCACCATTCTTAATAGGGAAAGTATTATCTGCCACCTCTATTAAAATTCTTGTAATTTGATTAGATAATAACTGAGAATCATGTAGTTGTAAGGAATAATTTAAAGCAAGGATTCTTTCTTCTACACAATTTTTGTATGTATCCCAATCTGCATTTTGAAGTCTATACTTTAATCGTGGTGTTGGATTGCAAGTAGCTGGTTTTTTATGTGGAAAAGAAATTATTAAAGGGTAATGATCACTACC
Source organism: Tholera decimalis (assembly GCA_943138885.2). Classification (NCBI taxonomy): domain Eukaryota; kingdom Metazoa; phylum Arthropoda; class Insecta; order Lepidoptera; family Noctuidae; genus Tholera; species Tholera decimalis. The sequence goes on from OW964549.2 coordinate 28,828,765, forward strand.
ATAAGAAGACGGTAAAGGAGACCAGGTTAATGTTGATGCTAACTCAGGTGTGCAGATTGAGAGGTCAGGGGTACTTATTCCCTCATCTGGATTTGTTTGGCGTGTTGGGCGACATGTATTTAAAATACATAAATTATTAAAGTCTAGTCTATTTCCAATAACTTTTCCCCATAGTAACTGGAACTAGAACTACCCCAGGACTGATGTTGTGTATTAAAGTCACCCATTACCAAAAATGGTTTAGGTAAAACTGAAAGAAGATTATTTATTTCAGAAAGAATATGTACAGTGGGACGAGAATAATATATACATACTAAACAGATTCTATTTACAATAGCAGCGACAGCAGATATATCGTCACTGAGACTTGGAAGAGCAAAAGATTGAAAAGACAAGTTATTTTTAATAAGTATGGCGACACCGCCATACCCGTCACTTCTGTCTGTTCTTAGACACGCATATCCGGGAATTCTAAAAGAGAACCCTGGTTTAAGCCATGTCTCACAGAGAGCGACTGCAAAGGGATCATATTTGTTTAATATGTAGGATAGATCAGATTTTTTATTCAAAATGCTGCGACTGTTCCACTGGACAATCTTGAATAGATTTGGATCCATTATTAAGGTTAAATAGGTTAGACAGCGTGTCAATTACAGTGGCAACGTTGGACGGTTCAATATTATTATTTTTAGATAAGGTATTAATTAGCATGATTATTAAATTTAAAATTTGACTCTCATTATTAGTTGTTGTTTTATTTTGGAATGCAACACCATTCCCTGACACAGAAACTTCATTATTGCTTAATGCTTGATGAGCTGCGCGGTCATAACCCTTAGTTGTTTTTGAGGGATCCCGAGGTTTAAGGAATACCGTTTTTTTATGTGAGGAGACAACTTGTGTGTTACGTGATTGGGGCGAATTTTGTGATGAATAATAATTTTGAGTGGTATGTGATGGGGCAGATGTTACCACATCTGCATACAATTTCGAGATTGGTGGATGTAGTTTCGACGCTTCAGCATACGACACACAGCTATGGGCCATATAATGCTTAATTGATTTTTGTCTTTCAAATTCTGGGCATTTTTTATTGATGGCGTAGTGAATGCCACCGCAATGACAGCATTTACTGCTACTCTCGTCTTCAATACTGCAAGTGTCAGCAGAATGCTTCTCCCCACATTTGAAGCACTGAGGGTTCGACCTGCATTGTATCTTTGTATGGCCAAAACGACAACAATTAAAGCATTGAATTGTTGGGAATGTATACAATTCCACTGGCATGGAATTGTAACAACAAAACACACGTTTTGGTAAAATTTGTCCGTCAAAGGTGAGCACGACTGTTTGGGGTGGTTTCCACACAGGGGTCGGTTCGTGTACTTTATAGTTAAGACGCCTTACTTTGATGACTTTCCCGCATCCAGCGGGAACTGATATATTTTCCGCTATTTCCTCCGGAGACCACTCGGTAGGTACGCCTTTAATGATTCCAATACGGCACACATTTATGGATGGAACGAATGCCTTCAATTTCTCTTTGGCCAAACTTGGGTCATTTATAAAAGAGTTAGCATCTACGTAACGAGAGAAGCTGAGCGACATTCTGTTTCGACCGATACGTTTTAGAGAACCGTTAATTATGTTGTTATATTTGCGATTTTTCAGGAAGTGCCCTAAAGTTATTGGGTGCAATGTCTGAGTTGAGTTTTGTGAATCAACAATTTTTTGTATGTGCACGACGTATGGCGACAGGTCTGTGGCTTCATACAAAGCCCTAGCAACCTGTGGCGCCTTCTGAGGAAGATCCGACTTGAGGTTTTCAGACTGGGAACCATCGCCATCCACAGAACGTGGAGTGGCTTCTTGGTGAACTTTAATTAAATTTACCGGTACTACTGAGTCATTATCACAATGACAATTTATTTCATTATTTATTCCTGTAGAATGACCATTTCTCCTTCTTTTATTGCAGTGTTTGCATACTTTGCGTGGAGCTCGAGCCCTTTTTCGCTCCGATCTGGTGATGGACGAGTCTGTGTCCATACTGGAGTCATGAATAATAATATTACGCCCAACCGAGGGGACTGTGTCCCCCGGATCAGGCGGTTCATTGTCCATTGTGGCCACTGGCCAGAAATATATATAGAAAAAAAAACTTACCCTAAATATGAAGAATTTAAACTAAACAATAATTAAACTAACTAATATAATGAATATTTACATATATCTACACAACTTATCTCCAATCGCAAACGTTTTTTATTATTTTAATGAAAACGAAAGAAAAATCACGCCCGCAAAATTCGGAGATTCCCGCGCTTTTTTTCGCCACAATTTTACCAATAATGCAAACAACAACAAGTCAACAATGTAGTTAGTAGCGATGGGCGATTAATACTAAAAGTAATCGAATCAGTCGATTGTTCTATGCAGTCGATAAACATCGACGTCAGTCGATTATTATCGACTAAAGCCCGATTTACACTTCAATAAGTACAGTAGCCAGTTAAGAACTCAGACAGTTAAGTAATAAGTACTAAGTAGTAAGTAGCATCCAAACGTAGGCGAGTGAGTAGTCATAAGTTGCTCGAGAAGAAGAAAAGAAAATAACACGTGTTCGCGGTCGCAACCAACAAATTTATGGACTGTAATAAACTCGCCCGTCTACATGCCAGCCAGTTAAGTTGGAGGGGTTCGGGAGACGCGAGAGAGGGGGCTACTTCGCACTAGACTCGCCGAAAAATAGGATCGCGATCTATTTAACTCAACTTAATCAACAACTTACTATTTAACTCTCTTTTGCCGTTCAAACTACAAAAACAACTTAACTCGCCGATGACGCAAGTTAACTCGCTACGGTACTTATTTAAGTTTAAATCGGGCTTAACGGCTGCGCGTAGTGCGCGTGCGGCGGGCGACAACGACTGCGGTCACTAACTACAAATTTTTAGCGCAGCGTATCGATTAGTACTATTAATTAAGTAATAGTAGAACAAAAGATGGAGCGGACGTGCGCTGCGCTACTGCTTTCAATAAAAGGAAGGAACCTACAATCGTTCGTTGACGTCGTGAATTGATAATTTTCTTTACTTATTTACATTTAAATTATAGGCCAAAGTAATAAAATAAAAATGTTATAATTATTTTAATCATATTTTTCACCAAATATTAGGTAGTTATGAGATGAATCAGTAACTACGACAGTATGAACAGTAGGTTTTGCGAACAACTTTATAATTATAAAATATAATTTAAATGCTTTTCTTAAATCTTCCAAATAATAAACAAAACAATAAAATAATAGCATATTTTTATAGCATTGTAATACTATAGGTATGTCTGATAGTGGACATTATGGAAGTTTAATGAAAACCTCAGTTTCTTCAACAAAAACAGCTTTAATCTTCAGATTTTATATAATTACAATGAGAAGCAATTATTCGTGGCGGCGCACCCGTGTACTGAATTATGAATGTAAAAAGAGTGATAAAGTCAAGGTGTGCGGGTGAGAGTAAAAAACTTATAAACAAAATATAGCATCACTTGAATGTGCGACTTGGTGGTATTACAAAACTGTCAGGCGCAAGTATGGCGCAGACATCTTCCCCCCCGTTGAAAGACTCCTTTCAACTTCTTCAGTCGTTTTCCGGTGAAGAGGCCGGCAAAGGACAAATCCGAGTGAGAGGCCTCCTGAAGCAGCCTCTGGTAGTTTTCACGTCTGCGACTCGTGAGACGCCATCGGTCCCAGGGAACAAGCGGCTAACTCGTCCCATTCGCCAGCTGAGTGGTGGGACGTTATCCTCCTGGAGAAGAACTAAATCTCCAACTTGCAGGGATGCTGATTTTGTACGCCATTTGGAGCGCTGCTGTAGTTCTGCTACATATTCCCTTTGCCAGCGCTGCCAAAAATGTTGATGGATTTGCTCAAGCTTCTTGTAACGCTGAAGGTTGTTCTGGCTCTCGTGCTCGAGCGATGGACCAGGCAATGCATTTAGCGTACGCCCTATCAGAAAGTGGCCGGGAGTTAGGAAATGGTAATCGTTAGGGGAAGGGGAAAGTGGGCATAAAGGTCGACTATTAAGCACCGCTTCCACTTGTGTGAAAAGAGTACATATCTCCTCAAACGTTAAATGATTGTTCCCCATAACGCGCTTTAAGTGGTATTTCGCGGACTTAACGCCGGCTTCCCAGATGCCGCCGAAATGTGGAGCATACGTGGTAGAGAACACAAACCTTATTCCTTCATTGGTGGCAAAATTAACCACAGGTCCATGATTAGCTTTAAGAAAACTACCTATCTCTCTAGCTGCTGCAACAAAGTTGCGGCCATTATTGCAAAATATCTCCGCTGGCTTGCCCCTTCGCGATATGAACATTCGTAACGTCATGATGAACGCGTCTTTAGACAAATCACTGACGGCTTCCAGGTGCACACATTTATATCGGAAGCATACAAACAAACATAAATAGGTTTTGATTAATCGTGCACCTCGACTCTTTCTATTTAGCGTGAGGAACGGACCAGCGAAGTCAACGCCAACAGCACGGAATGGAAAATCAGGTGTGAAGCGCTGTGCAGGTAAGTTTCCCATCATGGGAGTTAATGTTTTAACTTGTATACGTCTACATCTGACACAGGCATGAACTGTGCGGCGGGCCAAGTGCCTACCGTTTATAGTCCACACAGTCTCTCTTGTACAGGCTAGCAACAGCTGAGGCCCTGCATGCATGTTGTGTAAGTGTTCGTATGTAAAATATAACTTTGTGAACGGATGAGAGGCGTGTAAAAGTATGGGATGTTTTTGAGTATAGTTGTAATTAGATAATTCTATTTTACCACCGACTCTCATTACCTTGTCATCGTCCAAAAAGGGTGAAAGTGACAAAAGAGTGTTGACTTGCTACTTAATGATTTATTTTTTAACAAAATATTGTACTCTGAAGCAAATGAAGTTTGCTGAGCAATTTTACATAAACAAATAAAAGATGATTCTAATTCACTAACTGTAAATTTACCAAATAGTTTATCTTTAGGACATGTATGTCTCATGTTATGTACATCATTTTTATTAGGAATTTTAATTGATACTTGAAGAGTATCGGTTTTGGGATCCCAATATAATCCTAAAGTATTAGAAGACTCACTTAAACTAACCTTCTCATTTTGATCAATGACTGATGATGATAAAATGCTTGGTAAATTCGATCTGAACTTACGTAGTTTAAATCCACCATATCCTAGGGTGTCCGACACCTTGCGTTGAATATATAGTAACTCGGACTCATTGTTGGATCCGGTGACTAAATTATCGACATAATGGTCGTGTTTAATGACATTACCTATAGGCTCGTCATCGCAATCCTCTGCCAATACTGACAGACACTTGGTGCTCAAATATGTAGCACTTGCGAGACCATAAGTTACGGTTTTAAGGCATAAGGTTTTGATAGGATTGGACTCGTCACTTCTCCAAAGTATTAATTGCAAATTACGATCCTTTTCGTTTAATCTAACCATCCTAAAGAATTTTTCTATATCAGCTGTCAAAATATATTTATACTGGCGAGCCCGAATCAAACTAGAAAAGATTGAGTCTTGAACATTGGGGCCGACCATCTGTAGGTCGTTCAGAGAGAAGCCTGAGGAAGTTCGTGTCGATCCATCAAAGACAACACGAGTCTTTGTCGTTTCACTATTTTGTTTAAACACTGCATGGTGGCATAAATAATAGGATGGAATGGGATTGATAGTCGGACAGTCCTCTAAATGGCCTAGCTCCAAATATTCTTGAATAAAATTTGAATATTGTAACTTTAGTTCTGGATTCTTACGGAAACGTTTTTCTAAATACAGCAATCGTTTCTTAGCCACTGCGTAAGAATCTCCTAAACAATCTGGGGTATCAATTAGGGGCAGCCTAACACAAAATCTACCCGATTCTAAACGGTACGTATTGCGATAAAAGTGGTCTTCACATGCCTTCTCAATTTTGCCAAAGTATTGCTTATCTGGAACCTGCTCCAGTTCCCAAAACTTTATCAATTCGGAATTAATATCGGAATTATTGCATTCGTCACTATCACTAATTGAAACAAGACACGGAATTTTTTTAGGTGACGAACGATTCCTTAAACTTGGAGAAATAGGGCCGGCAACGAGCCAACCTAGCTTAGAGCTACGTAGTTTGGGCATGTTATGACCTAATGCTAACTGATCGCATCCTAATAGGTCCCAAAATAGGTCCGCACCTATCAAAATGTCTACAGCCGAAGGCTGATCAAAATTAGGATCAGCTAACTGTATGTTTCTTGGAATATTTAATTTACTAATGTCTATAGATTGTTTAGGAATAGCACCTGTTAATTGGTTCAATACATAAAATGATTGTACGACACTATAGTCATTGTTAAATGAATTTAATCGGGCAATGCAACTTTTGTTTACATGTTCTGCTAAGTTGTTGCCTATACCAATAACATTAATAGTATTTACAGCACATACCTGTAATGACAACTTGTTCATGAGTGACTGGCTAATAAATGAGGAATGGCTGCCACAGTCTAATAAAGCACGCACTCGAAATTGTTTGTTTGTTTGAGGATTAATAACATTAACCATGGCTGTTGACAAAAAAACTTGATTTTCTATGAAATTGTTAATTGAATTATTGACTGATATTTCAGTTGGACCGCGATCTGTGTTAGTATTATTGCTACCGACTGTACTAGCATTACTTGTGCTAGTATTGTTAGAATTAGGTAAATGCAAGAGTGAATTGTGCCTACGCTTGCACTCACGACACGGACCCATCTTGCAATCACGTGCACGATGCCCAGTTCGTAGACAATTGGAGCACAAGTGCAACTTAAATACTTCATCTCGTCGTTCTTGAACACTCTTCGCTAGAAAGATAGGGCAGTCGTATATCCAGTGGTCACCTTTACAGACGACGCACTGCTTAGCGACAGGGCCAGTGTTCTGAACTGTAGATGAAAATGATTTAGTACTACGAGAATTATTATGATTATTTTGGCGTGATTGTGTTGCCTTGGGTATATCAGAGTTATTTTGATACATAGTTTCTAACACATCAGCGCGATCAGTTAGGAACTTATTGAAATCCTTTAGAGCGGGGAGATCGGACAAACTATTACGATATTCTTCCCACTTCATGGCTGTACGACTATCTAATTTTGGTATGAGAAATTTAATAATTATCATGTCAAGCAATTCATCTTGTTTAGCTAAGCTTGACAATGCTCGCAAGTTTTTTGTTACGTGGTCAACTAGAAACCTCAGTGATTTGTCTGATTCACGTTTGTGTTGTTGCTGTGTTGATTCAAAATATAACAATGAATTGAGGTGTTGATTTATAAGTTGGCGCTTGTTATCATAACGATCGCACAAGAGCTGCCATGCAGTTTCATAGTTAGTTTCACAAATCTCTAAATTAGAAATGATTCGCGCAGCTTCATTCTCGAGATACGATACCAAATAATGGAACTTATGAATAGGTTTGATACGCTCGTTGTTATGAATGAGCGACAAATAGGTGTCTCGAAACTCAAGCCAGCGGAAATAAGCGCCATCGAACCTTGCAATTTGTATTTGTGGTAATTTAAAATCAACATGGTGACATTGAGATGACTGATCGTGATGACATTGTGATGAATTGTGCAAATCTGATTCGCGAGGAGTATTCTTATACTTATCAAGTTGCTCTTCAGCGATCGCAAGATGTGAAGTAAATATCTGCTCAATTTCATCACGTTCATCGATCTCAGAATCCATATTGTCGCAATTAATGACCTCAATCTGAACCTGTAGTTCATCAAATTTGCTAGACATAGCTCGTATTTTACCAACATTAATTTCTAACTCTTTAGCTTGAGTTTTTGTTAATTTTGAAGAGCAAACTACATCTAAGTATTTTTTAAATTTAGTTAAACGACCCTTGACCGAGCTACGTTTAGCAGATAGTTCCTTCAATAGTTTTGCATTACTATCTTTATCCTCGCTTAAAGTCATCTTGTTTTATTAATAAATTAAACCACAAACAATAAACTACCACTGAGAGCTTTAGAAAATGATTATAGTTGATTGAGTGATCTAAACAGTAACACACTAATGCCAAATGAAGGAATAAAATTGTATGTTTGAAGCCTTATCTGATACTCCTTCGGCGGCACCTCGGTCCCGAACGCAGCCACGCGGCAGCAAGCGCAGCAATAGCGCGGCGGCAGCGCAGCGGCGGCGCGGCGGCGGCGACGTCTCGGCGCGCGGGCGTGGCGAGGCGCCGACGCCACCGGAACGCGGCTAGCGGTAACCGGCAGCGACCTGAAATAGTCGGCCGAAAGTATTTGAAATAGTGTGAACTAGAATAATGACACGCACTATTGGGTGGACGCCTAAGCTTAGGGCCTCAGATTACCCAGTAGAACGGAAAATATCGGGAATATAGTTACCAATTATTATTTTCAATGACCTTACAATTTTACTTATTGCGACGTAGGTAGTTGACACTGAACAATGAATTTTAATTTTACTATTTTACGATATTTACTGGTTATTTACTTGAAATAAGCTTTAGAATAGCTAGATACTTTGATAAACTAATGAAATACACAAATGGAATATGGAATGTACCAAACAGCGACACCTTTGATAGGAAAATAGGTTTAGATATTTAGGATATTGTATAGGAAAGGCACTTAACTGATAGGCGAGACTGTTGCTTCTGGCTACACTGGTCCTCGCTGGTGGCTGTGGCACTAATAGGTACACGAGCTGCTCGCAGATATTGACGGAATCCTCGAGCTGGCGTGGTAGGCTGACGGTGAACTTCGACGTCGTAGAAGCTAAGGCTGGGCGCGGCGTATTATGCTGACCGACCTGGCTGGCTTAGTTGTCTTCTATTAGTGTTCTTGAGTCTGTAGTCCTCCACGATGAATCTTTGATAGTTTTCCTTTTGATGAGGATTCTTTGTCTTCGTAGGTACTCGATACGAATTTTGCGAATATGTCCTGTCACGGTCGCCAATTTTAATGTCTGATAGTGGACATTATGGAAGTTTAATGAAAACCTCAGTTTCTTCAACAAATACAGCTTTAATCTTCAGATTTGATATAATTACAATGAGAAGCAATTATTCGTGGCGGCACACCCGTGTACTGAGTTTAGAATGTAAAAAAGTGATAAAGTCAAGGTGTGCGGGTGAGAGTAAAAAACTTATAAACAAAATATAGCATTAGCACTTGAATGTGCGACTTGGTGGTATTGCAAAACTGTCAGGCGCAAGTATGGCGCAGACACTATATAAATTATTAAAAAATGGTATAAACAGGACAAAATATACTGTTAGATGTGTTAGATGAATATAGCGCAAGTAGTGGTGGTAACTGTCATGCCTATAAAGTGACGCTTGATCGAGTTATGTCAATCACGACGAGCTACAATCAGATCATCAGCCAGTACTCGTCGTCCTATCGGGGATGCCGACCCGAGTGAAGCCGCCAGCGCCACGTCGACTCCTGGACTGGAACAGGTTCACAGAAAAGATTGAGGCCACGACGCCGGCTCGCCCTGTCACTACCGCCGCAGACGTCGATCAGTTCGCAGCCGACGTCACTGCTTGCATACAGAACGCGATAAGTGAGGCGGTCATACCGCCGCCGGCGCAGGGGAGAGGGCTATTGCCGCCCCTGTCGCCGAGCCTGCGAGCTATGATCGCCGAGAAGAGACGCCTACGCAAGCAGTGGCAACAGACAAGATGCCCTACACTGAAGACCGAGCTGAATCGACTCGCGGAGAAGGTCAAGGCCGAGCTCAGAGCGTCGGCCGCCGCGAGCTGGGAGGAACTAATCGACACCGCAGCTGACAACTGGACATCAGTACACAGACTGTGCAGAGCACTTACGAATACCCCAGCCCCGGTGCGCCCACTACGAGGCAACGACGGGGCTCTCAAGTACATAGCGGAGGATCGCGCGGAGGTCTTCGCCGAGCACCTGGAGCGTCAGTTCCGCCCGAACCCGACTGACCAGCACGCACACGTCGCGGCAGTCGAGCAACACCTTGGAGGCTACTTCGCAACGCCGATAGCTCCCGATGAAGACCCCGTCTTTTTCTCGCCGGGCGCAGTCAGACGCGCCATCCTAAAAACCAAGCTCAAAAAGGCTCCCGGGGCCGACGGCATCACCAACGCCGTGCTACGCCACCTGCCGCACCGTATGGTAGCGGCGCTGGCGCGCCTGTTCACGGCGGTGCTGCGCACGGGGGCCTTTCCTGCTGTGTGGAAGGAGGGGCGCGTCATCATGCTGCCCAAGGCGGGGAAAAATGTGCTGAAGCCGGAGAGCTATCGGCCCATCACCCTGCTGCCCACCATCTCCAAGGTGTTCGAAACACTCCTGCTGCGACACCTCACACCGCACATCACGCCGAGACCTGAGCAGTTCGGCTTCAGGGCGGACCATAGTACGACGCTTCAGCTGTCGAGGGTACTCTACCAGCTGTCCTCAACCATGAACAGGAAAGAATACGCGGTAGCAGTATTCCTCGACATGGAGAAGGCCTTCGACCGCGTATGGCACGACGGCCTAGTATATAAACTGGCCACCTCCGCCACGCCCCGTCGCGTAGTAAAGGTGGTCCAATCTTTTCTGTCCAACAGGAGCTTCAGGGTGGTGGTCGACGGAGCACTATCCTCACCCCGCCCCAACGAGGCGGGAGTACCTCAGGGCAGCTGCGTGTCGCCTGCGTGTTACTCACGTTACACGGACGACATCGCCACCACCGCCGACACGACGCTCGCGCTGTACGCTGACGACGCCGCGTACATCAGTAGTAGTGATTTGCCGGTTCTGGCGCACCAATCCCGTGGCTCACCGGTTCTGGCGCACCACCGCTTCTGGCGCAATCGCGGTCCAGGGCGTTTCAAACCTAAAAAAAAAAAAAAAAAAAAAGGTTTTGGGGTCCGCTGATCACGTTTCTGCAATCCGTTTTCGCGTAAGATGCATGGTTCCGGAGATACAGAAATCAATTAACAACAATCTGTTTCATTTCCGGTGACCCGAAACCCTCATTATCGACTTTCATTGTTCGCCTTTTCTTATCTATTGTCCGTGCGTCCGGCCGCTCACCCTCATTAGGATTGCATTGACGTATGCATGTATTACTCATTGTTACTGCTACTGCTATTGTATACTTTTATTGTTCATAAACCATTGCTTACTTTGCTATTCGGGGTCATCAAAACGGAATCAATAAAACACATGCGTCATTAACAAATTTTATTTTTATCTACAAAATATGAGCGGAACATCTCATCCACTAAAATATCGTTGTACAGTGTGTTCCCTGTAAATATGTTTGTAAAACTATGCATTGAACATCCCTGAAACTTATATAGCAAATACATTAAGCAATATTCACCACAAACTGAAGTCCAATCATTCTGAATCCTATCAATACTCCAGCCCCATCTTTTACAATTCCTTTTCAAAAACTCGAGATGATATCGCGCAGGTGTTCGCCCATAAGAATCAAAATATTGACCGATGCCATTCGTATCGATATGTACAGCTACCCAGTGTGAACCTGGCTTATCATCCGCATCCAAATTGCATATTATATACGTTGGTGCATGGGTATACATAGGGAGTCTATTAGCAGCATAAACATTATTTTCTAGACTGGGATGAATCTTTTTCAGATGTTTTTGTACTTCTAGTGTATCCATGATATAGCATATTATTACACTACCAATCTATTCAATGGTTGTCATAGGAATGTTCAATTATAGTGATTTGTAAATATTAAATCGCATTATTTTGTAGCACTCACAAAACAGGTTGATGCCAGCAATGTGAGATAAGTTTGTTGACTCATAGAGTTACTATCAGTTTCCGGAGGAACGTGAGATAATTTTGGTGATTCATAGAGTTACAATCAGTTTCGTTGTATTTAGGAATTTGTTTTAGATAAGAATGGTGCTATATAAGATCCTACCATTGCAGTCATGCAGTCAGTCTATGGTCGTTTGACCGCAGTGGATTGTATACGTCTACCAATACTACGTTTGTGTTACTTCAACGCATCAATGGCCATGGAGGTAAGTGTTTATTCTATTGACAAACTTACTTGTATTCTTGTTGTTGTTTCCTAACGTGTGTGATTAAGTGTAAACAAATTGATATTAACATGATAACTGTCTTGTTGCAGAAATCATTCAACTTCGATGAAAATACCTATAAACAGTATTACTACTCACCGCTCTCCCCTCAACATGAAGAAGAGAACGATGACATCGTTATTAATAACACATGTGATGGTGGAAAAAGGAAATCACAACCGATTGATCATTTTTTTGAAGTGGCACCAAAAATAAAAAAGAAGAAACTGTTATCGTCAACCGTGGCACGAGCCGCTAGAGATGGTGTATCATACATTTCTAGTAATTCTGACGACGGAGACCAAGCGACGCATCTCATTAAAATTGAAATGTACGATATGAAGAAGCTATGTAAGATTCCAACTACTGATCATTGGAAACACGCTACCACGAGGATTAAATATTATGTAAAGAATAATAAGGATAGCATCTACGACAGCACAAACGGGCTCGTATACAACATTACAAAGACAATAGCAGAAAGTGAAAAAGTTAAAAAATACTTTTTTAACAATGACACCCATTAGTTGATTAGTGAATGTGATTCTGTTTACTTAAATTACTTCTGTGTACTCATTAGATTCTACCTGACTTTCTAATCCTTTGCTAGACTCTATGTAATGAACATTATTTGAAATTGGGTATCGGTTTGTCTACCAACACTTAACTGTTACTTACTGTGCTACCTAATTTCTTCTTTGCTATAAAGATGGAAAACTTCAGTGAAGTGTGTACCAGTGCTTTCTTTTCCGCACCCATGGAAGAGAATATGGAACTATTCATCAACGAATTCGATCAGGAGCTGCCTAAAGTTTGTGATGAAATGGAGAAGTGTGAACTGTTTGATTCATCGTATGATGATGAGTTGTATAATCACTGTGCGATGGTTGAAACAGCGTTGATGTAAGTATTAGAAGTACAAACTCAATAAGAAAGATTATTGTTGTATTGTTTTATTTTAAGATTTGTCTAATAATTTTCTTGCTGTTTTGTTACAGTCAACCACAAGTTGGAAGAGGTATCAAACGAGGTATCACTACTGACGAAAATAAGGTTCCCAAGAAAGCAAAATTTGATGAAGGAGCTTCTACATCATCGACTGAAACAAATAACGTGGACAACAATAAGGTGGAATGTGACACATGTCATGTTTTTATTAATAAAAGGTATCTAAATAACCATTTAAAAAGCAATGTTCACAAAAATAATCTTTTAAAATCACATAATTCACTAGCAAATGTTACAGTTGTTGAAACCGCTTTTGGCAACCGAATTTTAACATATAGAATTAATAGTAAAACAATTCAATCGGGGCAATATTTTGAAACACCGGAATCGTTTTTAAATTCATTAAAAATTGATATCTTATTTTTAATCAATGAATGTATTCAACAACATACAATTTTTAAAATAAACTTCATATTGCATGCTGATTTCATACAACAAACTAAAGATATTAAAAATACATTTGATTTTCAAACGTTTAATTATATAATTTGTCAGGGTGATGACTTAAATATATTTTTTTCATCATTAATAGACACTGTTGTTGGTAAAATTTGTCAATTTGAAAAAAAAGATAGTGGTTGGAGTCTTAATCAAATTAAATACATAGATATGAATGTTAACAAATTCAACCCCTTACGTGGTAGTTCATATATCGATCTTCCTCAGGATATTAAATTAAAAAAAGCTGTAATCAATGTTAAAAATAATGATAATATGTGTTTCAAATGGGCATTACTCTCCGGTTTATATCCTGTATGTAAAAGTGTAGATCGCGTAACATCATACGCAATTCATGAAAATAAACTAAAATTTACTGGTATTTCTTTTCCGGTTAAAATTGTAGATATATCAAAAGTAGAGAAATTAAACAATATTAGTATAAATGTTTTTGGTTTAGAGTATAATAAAGAAAAAAAGTGTAATTCAGTTGTAGGTCCTTTATATTTAACAAAATGTCGTACACCTAATCATATCAACCTACTATATTTATCGAATGGTACTAACAATCATTACTGTTATATTAAAAAGTTATCGCGGTTAGTTAGCTCACAAATCTCAAGTAATCATCACGCAGTTTATATATGCGATTCATGTTTACTTCATTTCCCATCAGAGGAAAGACTTAATAACCATCAACAATATGATTGCGCTCACATTTGTACGGAATTACCAAACGGTAAGGATTCCAAAAAGGATTGGTTCGGTAAAGCAACATCAAATAATAAAATAAAATTTGATAAATTCGTGAAAAAGTTGGAAATGCCTTTTGTGGTTTATGCAGACTTTGAAGCATTTTTGAACCCAATAGAATCATGTAGTAACGATCCATCCAAGCCTAGTACAATTAATATTCAAAAACATGAAGTGTATAGTTTCGGATATTACATTAAATGTTCATATGATGACAGATTATCAAAATATGAGACGTATAGTGGGCCAAACTGTGCACAAGTGTTTATGAATCGCCTTTGTGAAGATGTGAAAACAATAGTTAAAAAAAATTGTTTCCAAAAATGTCCCGTTCCATTATCAGATGAAGATAAAATTAAAATTTCAAATTCAAACATTTGTCATATTTGTGAAACTCAGTTAAATGAAGATCCTTTTTACGATTTTGATTGGTACACTGGCAGTTTTAGGGGTGTTGCGCATCAAGTGTGTAGTTCTAAGTACAGAACCCCTCGTTATGTTCCAATATTTTTACATAACCTCGGTCACTACGATGCTCATTTTATTGTCCATGCATTAAACCTCGATGATGGCAAAGTTGAAGTTATTCCACAAAATAAAGAACGATACATATCATTTTCAAAACAGTTAACAATAAATAATCAACCTGTAAGTTTAAGATTCGTAGATTCATTGAAATTTTTATCATGTAGTTTAGATCAGCTAGCTAAAAATCTTAATGACGATCAGTTTAAAGAACTAAAAAGAAACTATCCTATTAATGAAGATTTTTTACGTTTAAGACGGAAAGGTATTTATCCTTATGAATTTATGCGTAATAGTGATTGCTTGAAACATCCGTCACTTCCTGATCAACACCAGTTTTATAGTTCACTCACAGATTCAAATATTTCAAACGATGATTATAATCATGCAAAAGATATTTGGCAACATTTTAAGTGTAGTAGTATGTCTGATTATTCCGATTTGTATTTAAAAACTGATGTTTTACTTTTGACCGATATATTCGAAAACTTCAGAAAGCTTTGTATTAAAACTTATGGATTAGATCCTGCCCATTACTATACTGCTCCAGGTTTAAGTTGGGATGCAATGTTAAAATTTACGAAAATAGAATTAGAATTGTTAACGGACTATGACAAAATTGCTTTTTTTAAAGCTGGTATTAGAGGGGGTGTATCTCAGTGTAGCAATCGTTTTGCTAGAGCAAATAATAAATTCATGGAGGATTATGATGGTGAAAAACCTAATTCATATCTAACATATTTTGATGCGAATAATTTATATGGTTGGGCAATGTCCCAATCCCTTCCTGTTGGTGGTTTCGAATGGATAAATTGTAATACAGATTATAATGTGTTGGATACGTCTGATTTTGGTTATGTTTTAGAAGTTGATTTGGAATATCCTGATGAACTTCATAATTTGCATTCTGACTTTCCATTATGTCCTGAAAACATATGTGTGGGTAATACTAAAGAAACTAAATTAGTTCCTAATTTAAATAATAAAAATAAATACATCATTCACTACAGGAATTTAAAACAATGCATTGAAATGGGAATTAAATTATTTAAAGTACATAGAATTTTAAAATTTAAACAGAGTTCTTGGCTAAAGAAATACATAGACTTAAATACTAGTTTGAGAACGTTAGCTAAATCAAACTTTGAAAAAGACTTTTTTAAATTAATGAACAATTCTGTCTTCGGTAAGACAATGGAAAATATTGAAAAAAGAGTAAACGTTAAACTACTAACTCACTGGGATAATCGTGGTAAAGTTTTAGGTGCTCAGGAATTGATTGCAAAACCAGAATTCCATAGTTTATCAATATTTTCAGAACATTTAGTCGCAATACAATTACGAAAAACAAAATTGATTTATGATAAGCCAATTTATTTAGGATTTTGTATTTTAGATATATCTAAGACCCTTATGTACGAATTTCATTATAACTACATGGTTAAAAAGTTTAATAACAAAATTAAGTTATTGTACACCGATACCGATAGTTTGATATATCAAATTTTTACAGATAATTTGTATGAGGATATAAAACCTGACCTACTTCACTATTTTGATACATCAGACTATCCAGAAAATAATATTTATGATTATCCAAAATTAAATAAAAAGAAGTTAGGTTTTTTTAAAGACGAGAATAATGGTAAAGTGTTGAAGGAATTTGTAGGGTTGCGATCAAAAATGTATGCCTTGGAAGTAGAAGATAAATTTATAGCAAAGGCAAAAGGGGTTAACAAAAGTGTTACCAAAAAAATGAATATGGAAAATTACAAATCGTGTTTGTTTAATAAAAATGTGCAATATTGTAGTATGCTTCGGTTTAAGTCAATCAAACACACCATTTTTACACAAAAAATAAATAAAGCATCTTTATCATATAATGATAGCAAACGATGTATTATGGACAACAACATTGATACATTGGCTTGGGGACATTATAAATTACGTTAAGTGTTGATACTTTTTACTTTTACTTCTGTACCTATACGAAATTTATATTGATTGTAAAATTATGATATTACTATAATGTTATATAATAGTTTATTACATATTTAAAATGTATTGTTTGATTGTAAATAATGTAAGAAAATTGTGGTTTTTATTTGTAGGTTTAAATTTGAGATTGTAAAATTCTGATGTACTAATTGTGTTAGTTTTAATTATTCGATTGTAAATAATGATATCTAAGTAATAATAAAACGGTGAACATACATTTGAGAAGATTGTAAAGTTCTGATAAGTAATAATTTTAGCAATATATATATATTTAATTTTTACAACATAATTTTCATTTTTTATTTCCTCCCTTTGAACTCTAGACGTGTGAAATGTTTCACTTTATCCATCCGTTTACTGCTATTGTGGCAGGACCAAGTGGATGTGGGAAGTCAAATTTTGTAACAAATTTCATAAAATCAGTTAAAGAAATATGTAATTGTGATTTTAATCAGATCACATGGTGCTTTGATGAAATGCAACCTTTATATAATTTACCAAATGTTAACTATCATCAAGGAATTCCAAATCTTAATATGTTTGATGGTGAAAACCCACATCTTGTTATTATTGATGATCTAATGAGAGAGTCTGATGGAAGAATTGTGGATATATTTACAAAAGGTAGTCATCACAGGAATCTGAGTGTATTTTATTTAACACAAAATTTATTTCATCAGGGTAAAGGTCAAAGAGACATTTCTTTAAACTCAAGTTATATAATATATTTTAAAAACCCTCGAGATAAAACTCAAATAAGATATTTAGCACGACAAGTGTCACCAGACAACCCAAAATTCATTGAAGATGCCTATAGGGATGCAACTTTAGAAGCGCATGGATATTTAATGGTTGATTTAAAACAGAATACCAATGATTTTTGTCGTATCAAGACAAATGTCTTCCCATTTAATGGACACTGTACAGTCTACGTCCCCACAAAAGAGTTTAAATACACCAAGAATCAAACAATTCAAATCATTTCTAAATGATGCATCGTCGACTCACAACGCATAAACATTTGCTAAGCGCTTTGCATACGCTTAAACCAAAATATCAAAGAGCGTTACTTAAAACATGTGATGAAGAAGAAATAAACTGTATTTGTGAATGTATTCATAACGTTTTACAAGGAAAGGTACCTCTTAAAGATCAAGATAAACAAAAATTGAATAAACACAAAAATATACTCCGTAAACTGGTGCATAAGTGTAAACATAAACTAAGAAAAAATATAATCATACAAAAAGGAGGGGCTTTCTTACCAATAATATTAGGTGCAATATTGAGTGGATTAGTAAGTGGACTAGCCAGTTAACATGGAAAATGCAAAGAAAATGATACTTATTGAACCTGGATTGATTGAAAAATTAAAACAAGAAAATAAGGTTAATAGTAATTTGTCTCGATTAGATATTGAAATGCAAAATATTATGAATAGTAAGACGGAAGACCGCAAGAAGTGGATGTTATATTTACAAACACTACAAAGATACCTTCACTTTACCGAAGAGGATCGTCAACCACTCAGATTACCA
This sequence comes from Tholera decimalis, assembly GCA_943138885.2. Lineage (NCBI taxonomy): Eukaryota > Metazoa > Arthropoda > Insecta > Lepidoptera > Noctuidae > Tholera > Tholera decimalis. The sequence continues at coordinate 28,847,201 of OW964549.2, forward strand.
ATTTATTCTGATACATCTAATGAAGATTCAAATGAATCTAAAATTGGTTTTAAAAATAAAGATAGAGATCTAAAAAGTTCAGTTGATGCTGAATCTTTGTTGGATGAGAAAGGATCCATTAAAAGTAAAGAAAATGACACAAATCCACTTTACACACCAACTCAAATACTCAGTTTAATACCAAAAACATATAATAAAAAAGGTGAGTCATTATTAAACTTAATTGGAACAAGTAAAAGTAAAATACATTGGGATAATGAAGGCACAGTCATAATTGATAATGAAAAAATTCCTGGAAGTAATATTGTTGATTTAATAAATGATTCACTAAGACCCTTAAAAAGAAGTGATCCGATAGGGTGGGATAGATTTGCTAAAGCATTAAAAGATATTAAAGTACCACTTACTTATATTGGAAATCCAAAGAGATGTGAGTTTATTAACCAACTTCAAGCAAAAGATCTGAACAAAACCTCTGAGATTGAAGTTCAAGAGTTTTCTACACCGAGCAGTGGAGATAAAAGATCTATAACTAAAATACGTAAAAAGCTCGATTGGGAAAAATGGACCCCGTACTAGAAGAAATTAACAGGATTTATTATGATCCATCTAACCCCGCTGGTTTTGGTAGTATTGATAAACTATCAAAAGCCATGAAGGGTAAAATGGATAAAAAGCAAGTAAAGGAATGGTTACAATCACAAGAAACATATACATTACATAAACCCAGTCGGAAAAAATTTCCACGTAATAGGTACATTCTATCAAATATTAATGAACTGTGGCAAGCTGATTTAAGTGATATGCGAACTTATTCTCAATATAATGATGGTTTCAACTATATACTTTGTGTTATTGATGTATTTAGTAAATATGCTTTTGCAAGACCAATGAAAAAGAAAAACTCAGAAACTACTAAAGAATGTTTTGAAAGTATATTTACTGAAAGTAATTCCACACCTACTCACATACAATCTGATAAAGGTACAGAATTTGTTTCAAAAGATGTACAAAAATACTTTAAATCCAAAAAGATAAATTACTATACCACTAACAATCCTGATATTAAGGCTAGTATTGTTGAACGATTTCAAAGAACTCTAAAAATGAAAATGTGGCGTTATTTCACTCATAACAATACTTATAGATACATAGATGTTTTACAGGATTTAATATACTCTTATAATCACAGCATTCACTCTAGTATTAAGATGTGCCCATGTGATGTAAGTTCCGCCAATATTATGACAGTTTGGACTAATCTTTATAATAGAGGATCAAACAAACTTTCTTTAGAAAATCCAAAACCAAATTTCAATGTGGGTGATTATGTTCGAATAACTAAATATAAACATGTTTTCCAAAAAGGATATGAATCAAATTGGAGTGATGAAATATTTATTATATCTTCAATAATTGATAGATCTCCATGGGTTGTTTATACAATAACAGATTTACAAGATGAAGCAATAGTTGGTACTTTTTATGAAAGAGAATTACAGAAGGTCACTTACAACCCCACCTCACAATATAAAATAGATAAAATAATTGGTACTCGTTATTCGGGTAACAGAAAAGAAGTATTAGTGAAGTGGAAAGGTTATCCAGATAAATTTAACAGTTGGATTTTAGCTTCTAGTTTAAAAGAAATATGAATAAAGAAAGTTTTTATTTAACTTTGCTCAGCAATAGTTCAATGGAATACTTTCCTGATAACAAGACCACAAATTTTTCAACAAAATTACCAAAAGCTATGAAATTAGAAGGTGAATGGTCGGTTGGAGTTGTCGAGTTTCAATATCCATGCACCATGTTTACTGTTCAAGATCATGAAAATGTTGTGTACATTACAAAAACCATGTTAATGCCTAATGAAGATAAACCATCAACAGTGTACTACAAAAAACATATTCCGGCTACCAACTATGATAACGTTGAACATATTTTAAGAGCGTTAAATGGTATCAGAGAGAACTTGAAATTTCGTTATGATGAAATAACAAAATTTGTGTCTATTTCTGTTTTGGATAAAAATATAACATCCGTAACATTATCACCCAAATTAAGTTTACAACTGGGTTATGAACCAAATACAAATCTTCTAGACAGAAATTTTGGGAAGTGTCCTGCTAATTTACACTTAGGGTTACCATCTCAACTATTTCTATATTGTGACATTATCGATCCTCAGATTGTGGGTGATGTTATGACTCCGCTATTAAGAGTCATTTCATTAGATCCTTCAAAATACATTTATGGTGCGAATAAAATGCACGTTTTCTCTCCACCTCACTACTTACCTGTAATGCGAAGAGAGTTCGATACGCTGGAAATAGATATAAGATCGAGCACAGGACAAAAAATACCATTCCAGTTTGGAACCGTGTGTATTAAACTACATTTCCACAAATTATAATAATGTATTCTCCTCATGATCATCATAAATGTCCATATGAAAATTATTATTCACATCAAGCTGGATCAGGAGTTGGTGTAATTTATAAGGGTTCACCATACCAACGCGGTCATGGTATTGGGAGCTTCTTAGGAGGGTTATTTAGATCAGTTTTACCTTTACTTTCAAGTGGTGTTCGAGTGGTTGGTAAGGAGGCATTAAACGCTGGAGTAGGACTTTTATCGGATATGGTTCAAGCGCGTCCTATGGAAGCCTCAATAAAAGATCGTCTTAAACAAGTTAGTACGAACTTAAAACGAAAGGCTGATAACAAAATTGATCGATTTAACATGACAGGATCTGGATATATAACTAAAAGAAAACGATTGGCATCGTTCATTCCACCACTAACTGCTAAAGTGAAAGCTACGAAAAAACTTGGTCTAAAACCAAAAAACATCGAAGATATATTTTCAAATTAAATATGTCTTTCCTTCATAATCATTCTTGTGAGTGCGTTAAGTCAGAATTAGATTTATTTGCATTACCGTCTACACAAACAAGCATTGAAAATGGATTGTGGATTCACTATAAACCAATTTCGTCTCTTGCTGATGATGGACCTATCGAGTTTCAAGTTCCTGGAACAGGCGATGACTACATAGATTTGTCTCATACATTACTCCAGATAAAGGCAAAAGTATTAAATCAAGATTCATCAAACTTGATATCAGCTACCGCAGTAGCACCTGTAAATAATTGGCTGCATTCACTTTTTAGTCAACTTGATGTTTATTTAAACCAAAAACTTGTATCACCACCTAATAATACCTATGCCTATCGAGCATACATGGAAACTCTTTTAAACTATGCTCCTGCTGCTAAACAATCTCATCTTACTTGTAGCCTTTGGTATGAGGATACAGCAGGAAAAATGGATTCCACAGATGGTAAAAACATAGGATTTGTTAAAAGACAGGAATTAGTTAATGAAAGTAGGGAAATAGAAATGATTGGTCATCTTCATGGTGACATTTTCAATCAAGATAAATTTTTAATGAATGGCGTTGAAATGAGTGTAAAATTAGTTCGATCAAGAGAGAGTTTTAATTTAATTGCTGGGTCAAATGATGTAAAGTTTAAAGTTTGCATTACAGACGCAACTCTTATTGTTCGAAGAGCACGAATTAATCCAAGTGTATTACTCGCACATCAGAAAGTTTTAGCTTCTACCACTGCTAAATATCCTATTACTCGTGCTGAAGTTAAAGTTTTAACAATTCCATCAGGTGTTCAAGGAAAAACTCTTGATAATATATTCTTAGGACAGGTACCCAAAAGATGTATTATTGGATTTGTAAACAATTCTGCATTTAATGGTTCGCTTACTAAAAATCCATTTAACTTTGAAAACTATGGTATTAACTCTTTCAGCTTATATATTGATGGTCAACAAATACCTTCAAAAGCTTTGCAACCATCTTTTAATAATAATATATTTACATCAGCATATCATACTCTATTCTCGGGGACTGGTATTCACTTTCTAAATGAAGGAAATGCAATCTCTCGTGAACAGTATGCTAAAGGTTACTGTCTTTTAGCATTTGATTTAACTCCTGATTTATCAGCTAACTCATCAGCTCATTGGAATCTCATAAAGCATGGTAGTGTAAGATTAGAAGTACGATTTGAATCCTCACTAATACAAACAATTAACTGTATTGTTTATGCTGAGTTTGATAATATTATTGAAATAGATAAAAATAGAAATGTTACTGTAGACTATAGTAGTTAAGGTTATGTGTATGTAACTAAAGGAAACATTATAAAATTAAATAAAACAAATTATATGCAATATACTATTTTTTTATTTCATTATAAACACCCTATTCAATCTTATACAGAACACTGATCGAGTTTAAACTTTACATAAGCACACTGACTAAACCACTGAACATGCTGCTGCCAAGGATCATCATCATCTTCCCAATCTTTTAAACCGCCACCACAATGGAAACACTTGGTCCTGTCTTCATGACCAGTATAAAAGAAACCGGCTTCTGCAAGATCTTCAGGCTTCTGTTTCATAACGAGTGGCCAGTCTCCGAAACTGAACAACCGTCTAGATTTTGAACTGAAAAATGGATATTCAGCTCTTGGGTACTGCATATTCTTCACTTTTTCTTCTCCAATCAGTTTTGTAGTTTTGCTTTTCAATGAAGTGATCTGTTCACGTATGCCACACTCATCTCTTCCTTCTAATCTTGTTTTTCTCTCAGCACCACAAGACGACACCTCCTTGGATCTAATGAATACACAGAAGTAATTTAAGTAAACAGAATCACATTCACTAATCGATTAATGAGTGTCATTGTTAAAAAAGTATTTTTTAACTTATTCACTTTTTGCTATTGTCTTTGTAATATTGTATACGAGGCTGTTTGTGCTGTCATAGATGCTATCCTTATTATTCTTTACATAATATTTAATCCTCGTGGTAGCGTGTTTCCAATGATCAGTAGTTGGAATCTTACATAGCTTCTTCATATCGTACATTTCAATTTTTATGAGATGCGACGCTTGGTCTCCGTAGTCAGAATTAGTAGAAATGTATGATACACCATCTCTAGCGGCTTGTGCCAAGGTTGACGATAACAGTTTCTTCTTATTTATTTTTTGGTGCCACTTCAAAAAAAAAATTATCAATCGGTTGTGATTTCCTTTTTCCACCATCGCATGTGTTATTAATGACGAGTCAGGTAGAATCTAATGAGTACACAGAAGTAATTTAAGTAAACAGAATCACATTCACTAATCAACTAATGGGTGTCATTGTTAAAAAAGTATTTTTTAACTTTTTCACTTTCTGCTATTGTCTTTGTAATGTTGTATACGAGCCCGTTTGTGCTGTCGTAGATGCTATCCTTATTATTCTTTACATAATATTTAATCCTCGTGGTAGCGTGTTTCCAATGATCAGTAGTTGGAATCTTACATAGCTTCTTCATATCGTACATTTCAATTTTAATGAGATGCGTCGCTTGGTCTCCGTCGTCAGAATTACTAGAAATGTATGATACACCATCTCTAGCGGCTCGTGCCACGGTTGACGATAACAGTTTCTTCTTTTTTATTTTTGGTGCCACTTCAAAAAAATGATCAATCGGTTGTGATTTCCTTTTTCCACCATCACATGTGTTATTAATAACGATGTCATCGTTCTCTTCTTCATGTTGAGGGGAGAGCGGTGAGTAGTAATACTGTTTATAGGTATTTTCATCGAAGTTGAATGATTTCTGCAACAAGACAGTTATCATGTTAATATCAATTTGTTTACACTTAATCACACACGTTAGGAAACAACAACAAGAATACAAGTAAGTTTGTCAATAGAATAAACACTTACCTCCATGGCCATTGATGCGTTGAAGTAACACAAACGTAGTATTGGTAGACGTATACAATCCACTGCGGTCAAACGACCATAGACTGACTGCATGACTGCAATGGTAGGATCTTATATAGCACCATTCTTATCTAAAACAAATTCCTAAATACAACGAAACTGATTGTAACTCTATGAATCACCAAAATTATCTCACGTTCCTCCGGAAACTGATAGTAACTCTATGAGTCAACAAACTTATCTCACATTGCTGGCATCAACCTGTTTTGTGAGTGCTACAAAATAATGCGATTTAATATTTACAAATCACTATAATTGAACATTCCTATGACAACCATTGAATAGATTGGTAGTGTAATAATATGCTATATCATGGATACACTAGAAGTACAAAAACATCTGAAAAAGATTCATCCCAGTCTAGAAAATAATGTTTATGCTGCTAATAGACTCCCTATGTATACCCATGCACCAACGTATATAATATGCAATTTGGATGCGGATGATAAGCCAGGTTCACACTGGGTAGCTGTACATATCGATACGAATGGCATCGGTCAATATTTTGATTCTTATGGGCGAACACCTGCGCGATATCATCTCGAGTTTTTGAAAAGGAATTGTAAAAGATGGGGCTGGAGTATTGATAGGATTCAGAATGATTGGACTTCAGTTTGTGGTGAATATTGCTTAATGTATTTGCTATATAAGTTTCAGGGATGTTCAATGCATAGTTTTACAAACATATTTACAGGGAACACACTGTACAACGATATTTTAGTGGATGAGATGTTCCGCTCATATTTTGTAGATAAAAATAAAATTTGTTAATGACGCATGTGTTTTATTGATTCCGTTTTGATGACCCCGAATAGCAAAGTAAGCAATGGTTTATGAACAATAAAAGTATACAATAGCAGTAGCAGTAACAATGAGTAATACATGCATACGTCAATGCAATCCTAATGAGGGTGAGCGGCCGGACGCACGGACAATAGATAAGAAAAGGCGAACAATGAAAGTCGATAATGAGGGTTTCGGGTCACCGGAAATGAAACAGATTGTTGTTAATTGATTTCTGTATCTCCGGAACCATGCATCTTACGCGAAAACGGATTGCAGAAACGTGATCAGCGGACCCCAAAACCTTTTTTTTTTTTTTTTTTTTTTTTTTTAGGTTTGAAACGCCCTGGACCGCGATTGCGCCAGAAGCGGTGGTGCGCCAGAACCGGTGAGCCACGGGATTGGTGCGCCAGAACCGGCAAATCACTACTACTTACATCACTACTTCGATGAACGCGAAGCACGCGGCGACGATGCAGCGCGCGCTAAACATGCTTCCCGAATGGCTCGCCAAGTGGCGGCTTTCAGTTAACGTGAGTAAAACGCAGGCTATACTTACAGGTTCTACGCAACTCCCACCACCGCTGAAGCTCCAGGGAGCCGAGATCGCATGGTCGCCGCAGGTCAAGTACCTCGGCGTCACCATCGACCGTCGGCTCTCGATGCGGCCGCACGCCAAGCAAGTCGCGGCGCAGACCAAGGTAGCTCGCTCACTGCTCTATCCAGTGCTATCGTCCCGCCTCCCGGCGCGTGTCAAGCTGGGCGTGTACAAAGCGTACTTACGCCCCCTGCTGACATACGCCACCCCCGCCTGGTTCGTCCTCACTAGCGAGACGACACGCAGGCCGCTCCGCGCGCAGCAAAATGCAGCGCTGCGGTTGGTAGTAGGTGCCCCTCGCTATGTGAGGAACGACGTCATCAGGCGGGACCTCGGGATTGAGGGCCTGGATGAGTTCGTGCAGCGCCTCGCGAAGGCGATGTTCGCGCGTGCCGACGCCTCTGCTTGGCCCCACGTCAAGCACTTGGCGCCACTGCACGCGCGCCCGCCAGACGCGAGGAGGCTGCCCAGAGATCTGCTCCCGACAGACGTCGCGGCCGCATCCCCCCCGGACTTGACTCCTGGGTAAGTCGCCCCACTTTACACGCGACTTACTCAAACAGTTATACTATTCATAACCACACTTCACCAAGTGCGTAACGTGTTCTAAGTTAATATAGGCACGTTACGTACTTAAACACTCATTCATGACTCTACATGCGCTATACATAACTAGCACCGAATAGCAGCGCACGCTATTCGGTGCAGACGCACTGAGCGGCGACACACAGTACAATGCCGCTCACACATACATTCTCGGCTCTGCGGTTCGAAACGTAACCGGCTAGATCTGGAAGCGGGACGAACGAGAGCCCCGCATTCACTATAGGTGCGTCAGAGTCGGCACCCTCGTCGCTGGTCGGCTCCCGCTGGGCTTCCCCCGTAAGGGGGTTTCACCCGGCGGGGTCAGACCGCCGGGGTGTCGTGAAGAAACGACGCCGAAAATCGGCGTCGCGGCGCGCCTATAGTTACACAATAGCAATCAATCACGCGGGTGTGCGTTGCCGTTCACTTTGAACAGGCGCTTTCAACGCACACCCGAACATCTACGCCGCTACTAGGCTACCTAACGACGCACGGTGGGCTGAAAATCGGCTTTCATAGACTTAGGCATTTTATTTTGCAAGTGCGAGTTTTTTTGCCGGATATCACTTCTATTAGTTATAACAATATACAAAAATGACACCAGAATTGATTCTGCACAGAAACGAAGGAATTATAATTTTTTTACGAAAATTTTGTATGGAGCTAGTATGAAAAATCGAAATATCTCTAAAACGGCAGCGATAACCGTAACATCCTTATAGGGGGTTATAGTACTAATTATTTATGATTTTTTGACATACGTTACATAATGGTTGTAGATGCATTTTTTTTTTAAAATCGTCAAAATATTTTTATTTATTTTTACATATTTAAACGTTCCTTTTAGTGTTTAAGTTGAAGAATTCAGAGCTTTAACAACTCTTATCATAAAATAGCATCACCCCTATAGACCTGAAGGACTAGACAGAGGTGTGTAGTGTCTTGTTGATCTTGTAAGATTTCCAACAATACCAAATAGTTGAATATCAGTGTCAAAGTGCCCATGCTGTCGCTTCTTTTTGAAAGATAGGGGAATGAAATTGTTAATTGATCATACCCTAAAAGTATGATTACAACATAACCGGACACATAATAATAATAATATCCTTATAGGGGATTATAGTACTAACATTATTTATTTTAACATATGAAACTGTTCAAAACGATCCATGAACTGTGTCAAAGTTAAGAACATCGTTAGGAAGCATGCTTTTTCCCCAAATATTAAGAATATGTGAAAAAAAAAGACTGTATATAAACTTTTTATTGATAGGTAATTTAAATAAAACAGAAGTAACAAAAATAATATCTAATAAATTCAATTATACAAAATACATATTTGAAACTATAATTTATGAAATTATTAACTAAACATATTGGTACAATAAACTAACATAAATAACAACAGAACATAAAGAAAAATAATTAAATTTTACAAATTTTCTTTACAACTTTCGTTGTCGGACTCCAATTCCGAGTCAGAATCCAGATCGGATATACCTACAAACTCGAACTCAGTTTCCGGAAACTGTATTAGGTCGAGAGTTTCAGCAAAAAAGGTTGTCTTCCTTTTGGCATCTAACTTCGGCCTTTGTGCACTTAGAAAAGGATCCGAAGAAACAACAAGCATATTTAGGATATCTTAATTAGAATCTTGCCTGCTTCTTTTCCGCGAATGATGTTCCCGGAACCTCCTAAAATCTTTGTTTCGAGACTCTGAGGCTTCTTCCGAGAGAGTCCCAATCGGGACAATATCATTTTTTTCGATTATGTCAGCTCCGTGTATTAATAGTTTATGTACGGTTGATGACATGTAGTACCAGTCGTATAATTCCACGTACTTTTCTGCTGTTTTGCGAGCAAAATCTTTAAATTTGATGACATCGATCTTCTCACCAGATGTTATTGCTTGCAAAATAACAGCAAATCTTTTTATCAGGTTTTGATCCAACCCAGTAATAGCTGCAGTTTTATTGGGAAACTCGAAAAACTTCCTTGCGGTATTCCCGTCATTGGTAGTTCCCGAGCCTTGTTTTACTATATCAATTAACAGATTGAGCTCCTCTTTAAATTTATTTTGAATGTTTTTTTTTCTGTTTTGTAACATATCTTTATGCTCATTACTTCTTGCTGCCCACTGTTTGAAGTCAAGTCTGTACGCAATGTGTAACAGACATTCCATGCAATTTATACGGGCATGTAGGGATGATAGGCCAAATTCATATATGTCAGAACACACAGTTTTTGATGTTACAGCATCTAAGTGGTTCATTTCTGTTGGTTTTGCTAAGCACAGGTAGCATGATGCATTTGATCTAGCTTCAGAAAGGTACGTGCAGACTTTTGCGTCGATCATTGTCATCATTAGTTTATGAGTCACCCTGTTACTATTAATGCACTCTGTGGGGTTAAGGGCCTCAATTTCCTCATCCATTTTTCTTTTGTTATCAATGACAACTGCATGGCTTTCTTTTACAAAAGTGAACTGAACCGGACGACAATAAAAAGTTGAGCATGGTTTCGGGTTTGTCCATATAGTATTATCTCCATCTGTCAGTTTCAGTGGCACCAAGGAGGTCATGAAAATGCTTGAATCATCATGCTCGCCGTCCATTTTCTGCTTGTATCGGCTTTGATTGGAAGCACCATCAAATCCCCACTTCGATATCAGCTTTAACTGCTTATTTTCCACATTATCAGAAAGACTTTGAAGAATCCGCTTCACCGTGATGTCAAGTAAAGCTTGAAGTGTAATTCTAGCTGATGAATCCGTAACTGATACTGATTGATTAGGAGGGTAGCATGCAAGCTTAGTTTGTTGCAGTTTATAGTAGGATGGGTAAATATCCTTAGCACCTTCCCGAATGGCAGTCTCTCGCAACGTAATATATTGCCACTTTGAAAGCTTAAGTGAAAGAAGCAATCCAAGTGCTTTCTCTGGTGTAAATATTACTGTTTTCTTAATGCTTTCCTTGATTTTAACGGCAGCTTCTGGATTTTTGATCATATAATTGATTACAGATGCGATATCTTCATAACCTTCTTCTTTTAAACGTGCTGCAGCTGCATATGCCAATTCACAGGAATCCTCGCCTATGTGCTCACTAGATCTTCTCTTTTTCTGTTTGCTTCCCAGATCTTTGAATGGTTTTCGGGACCTTTTTGTCATTGTTCCAACAGTCGATGATGTCGAAGGTTCTGGAGAGACTGAGCGTGCTCTTGGTATCTCATCAACAGTTGGTTCTTGATTTATTAAAGTTTGCACGCAACTCGGCCAATCAATATTTGCTTGCAACCACTCTCCGTACGTATTTCTAAACTTATCAAAGAATCGTTTAGATTTCTGCCACCTGTTTAAAGCAGCTCGCGTGAATCTCCGGCAAAATTCTTTGAGAGTTACTTGATCTTCGGCAGAAAGGCAATCGCCTATGCGGGACACAATTGCACTAAACAATACTTCATGATTAAATGAAGGACACTCACTTTTTAGAAGAACAAACAAATCTAAGTTGGTGATTAAACTTTCCATTCTAAGATTTTGTAGTCGCAAAGCAAATAGTTTTAGTGTTAGCAGTTACACGGTTGTGAACAATCTAAATTATGGAACAAAATTATAGCCCTTTTATTGTATAAAGTCAATAATTAGTTAACTACCCTCATTAAAGTTATAAAAGATATGATAATAAAAATTTATAATCGTCAAAAACATTTCGTAGAACTCATAGTAGAACTAATCAACATTAGCAAATCACATTAGCTCACTAATTATAAAAAGGTGAATGCAGTTCTTAGTTGGTATTGTTGCGAGATATTTCAAATCATTTAATCACTTAATAGGCTCATTAGAATCAGAAGACTACAACCATCATTCTAATTACTTAATTACTTGTCATCAGACTCATTAGATGACTACACAATATGTTATTTTGTATTTTGAACGTATGCAAGGTTTTAAAATTCCTTTTGTGTCGATATTATTATGTGTCCGGTTATGTTGTAATCATACTTTTAGGGTATGATCAATTAACAATTTCATTCCCCTATCTTTCTAAAAGAAGCGACAGCATGGGCACTTTGACACTGATATTCAACTATTTGGTATTGTTGGAAATCTTACAAGGTCAACAAGATACTACACACCTCTGTCTAGTCCTTCAGGTCTATAGGGGTGATGCTATTTTATGTTAAGAGTTGTTAAAGCTCTGAATTCTTCAACTTAAACACTAAAAGGAACGTTTAATATGTAAAAATAAATAAAAATATTTTGACGATTTTAAAAAAAAAAAGGCATCTACAACCATTATGTAACGTATGTCAAAAAATCATAAATAATTAGTACTAAAACCTCCTATAAGGATATTACGGTTATCGCTGCCGTTTCAGAGATATTTCGATTTTTCATACTAGCTCCATACAAAATTTTCGTAAAAAAATTATAATTCCTTCGTTTTTGTGCAGAATCAATTCTGGTGTCATTTTTGTATATTGTTATAACAAATAGAAGTGATATCCGGCACAAAAACTGGCACTTGCAAAATAAAATGCCTAAGTCTATGAAAGCCGTTTTTCAGCCCACCGTGCGACGGTCCCGTGTTTACGGGACACGGCAGGCTCCCGCGGGAGTGGGGCAACCCACCGTGACCGCTCGCCGCGCCCCTGACGGGGCGCAGCGACTGCCCAGACGGTTATGTCAATCATTAGTTGGCCAGTCGTTGGACGGTGAGGTTGACAGTGTCCACGCTACATTGCTGTGAGTTTGTTCCATTTTCCCTGTATTTTTTATGGTGATTCTTGCTATGAATATTGACGGTTGTTTGTTTAAAGTCGAGCCCTGTTATTTGGTAAAATTACAGTTGTAATTCAGACTATGTTGTTGTTAATTAAAGTTGAGGGTATTTCCCGGTTGCTTATATTTTTTATTTCTTCTCAATACTGATTCCTAATATCAGAAGTGGGATAGGATCAACGTTATCCTATTTTACTAGCCATTCTGTTATTTTCTTTTGTTAAATAAGCAAGAAACATCAATGTCTGACAATTTGAATTATGATCGTGGTATGTGAAGTGATATCCGAAAGCACCGCCGTGCTAGGATAGTGTCGGTCGTGAAATTAGTGTTTTGTTAGTTCGTATTAAATCGTTAGAAAGTATTGTGCATAGTTCATCGCAATCATATTATGTGTGTCGACACGTGGTCGCCAGTTAGATTCCTCAATTCATTCGTTCCACGTCGTTTCCATTGATAAATATCGTCTTGTGCTGTTTGCACCGATCAACCGGCGGAAACGAATAATGTGGGTACCTAGAGAAATAAATACATCATCTATGGTGACCGACAGGATTGTCGTCAGTTGCGAATACCTGACGTAAATAACATTTCACTTGAAGGTATGAGTACTAACTCGGAACATGTGCAGACTATATTACTGTCGTTTGCTCCTTTGTTTACGTATTGTTCGACAACTTAGTGACGCGTTGATCTCTGTTATTTTGTTATTATGATCACAGTGATTATAATTCATGGAATGAGGACTATTCGAATTAGAGCATCTGCCACAAACTCTTGTGATTATTGATATCACTTGCAAAAATGATTTTGTTGAAAACCTTTTCGGAATATGTTAAGCCCAGTTCATTGAAGGGCACTGATTCTGAAAATCGTTCATATTGAAGGAAAAGAACACTTGGATTGTTGTTTGGGGAAACGACATTTCATGGAAAAAGTGTTTTGATGTGATCAGATCGATTGTGTAGCAAGTTGAATCCTAAGCTTGTTTCTGTGTCACAAATTTATTTACATGTTCTTGTCGTGAAGAAATTGAGAGACGCAAAACCGATCTACCCGCAATGATTATTTTGTTGTCGCGGTTACACAAGGTGTACTGATTGATCTTATCATTGACAGTGGCTTGTTTATTTCTCATCTATCGTCCTATTTTACCTGTGTGCGTAAACCGTTTCCTCATATTGAAAGGTAAAGGTTTGGAAAATCAAGAAGCCGAAAGTACTTCTTTTGTTTACATTTCATTTGGAGTTTGTGATGTCAATGTTTGTTATTGAAGATTTAGCTGGTGGCTAGATAATACTGGTCGCATAAGTATATTTTCAAGGTCGAGGCTGGTCCGTGGATTGGTAACCACAATGACATATCAAGATTCCTCTGTGCCTCGAAAAGTACATTAGGCTGTTGGTCCAGCTGTAGTTTTCACAACTTTGATAGTAGTTGAGGATGGTTGGTAGCCAGAACAAGTTAATCTTTGTTGTGCTAACGGTTATGGTGTTATCAAGCTGCTGGGTTGCTCCAGCGTTACCTTAAGGCGATAGGGGACGCAGTTCTCATGCTGCTGGTGATTGCCACGTTGGCAAGCCGTTGCAACTTGAAGTTTTACGCTTTATGTTTACGCGAGTGATTCGCTGCAACTATTTGGAGAATCTGTTAAACTAGACTGAGTAATACTCAGTCTCTTGTGTCCATTTCCATAAACACACCTCTAGTTTATTGCAAACTTGACCAGTTGCAGTAGAAAGTGAGTTTTCTTATTATTTTATATCGGGCACTGATACATCCACTGTGACCTTATGCTTATTTTGAGTCGTACGATGGATGGTGGATTAAAACTTTTACGTAAAATTCTTAACATTTTACCGATTCTGTATTTCCCATAAATGAAGAAATGTGCTTTTTGTGTATCTGAATTGTGTATTTGGATAGGACCATAAGTGAAGGTCAGGTAAGCCGAACGGTTGCTAAGTCGTAACTTTGGTAAACATTGAAACACGAACAAGTTATTATTAAGAAACAAGTTGTGCTGGTTGCTGTCGCTCTCTGCTCATATGTTTCAGATTTCTGACTTCGTCTTTGTGACCAAGCTCTCACAAAGGCACTATCAGGCGGCGGTCGAGTAGTGCAGTCCTGTCGAGCTGCCGACCTTGCATAGCGCACCGTTGAACCTGGTGAGCACGAGTGGTGCTGGCGTGGTATACTGCTGAGCAGCCGGTGCTGGTGGTGCAGTGTTGAATCTCTGACCTGGAGCGATGAGCAATCCAGTTGCCGAGTACGAGTGGCGCCTTGGCGTGCTGTAGCACTTGTCGCGCTGGTGCAGCGCGCAGCCCTGCTGTCGCGCTGGTGCAGCGCACAGCCCTGCTGTCGCGCTGGTGGAGCGCGCAGCCCTGCTGTCGCGCTGGTGGAGCGCGCAGCCCTGCTGTCGCGCTGGTGAAGCGCACTGTTACGCTGATGGAGCGCGCAGCCCTGCTGTCGCGCTGGTGGAGCGCGCAGCCCTGCTGTCGTGCTGGTGGAGCGCGCAGCCCTGCTGTCGCGCTGGTGCAGCGCACTATCGCGCTGGTGGAGCGCGCAGTCCTACTGTCGCGCTAGTGGAGCGCGCAGCCCTGCTGTCGCGCTGGTGGAGCGCGCAGCCCTGCTGTCGCGCTGGTGGAGCACGCAGCCCTGCTGTTGCGCTGGTGAAGCGCGCTATCATGCTGGTGCAGCGCGCAGTGCCTCTTTCCCTGATGTGTTATTTTACTGGGATAAGCTTCACGTAGTGCCTCTTTCCCATATGTGTTTTACAGGGATAAGCTTCACGTAGTGCCTCTTTCCCTGATGTGTTATTTTACTGGGATAAGCTTCACGTAGTGCCTCTTTCCCATATGTGTTTTACAGGGATAAGCTTCACGTAGTGCCTCTTTCCATGATGTGTTATTTTACTGGGATAAGCTTCACGTAGTGCCTCTTTCCCATATGTGTTTTACAGGGATAAGCTTCACGTAGTGCCTCATTCCCTGATGTGTTATTTTACTGGGATATGCTTCACGTAGTGCCTCTTTCCCATATGTGTTTTACAGGGATAAGCTTCACGTAGTGCCTCTTTCCCTGATGTGTTACTTTACTGGGATAAGCTTCACGTAGTGCCTCTTTCCCATATGTGTTTTACAGGGATAAGCTTCACGTAGTGCCTCTTTCCCTGATGTGTTACTTTACTGGGATAAGCTTCACGTAGTGCCTCTTTCCCATATGTGTTTCTACAGGGATAAGCTTCACGTGGTGCCTCTTTCCCTGATGTGTTATTTACTGGGTTAAGCTTCACGTAGTGCCTCTTTCCCAGACTGTTTGTGTGTTTGCATCGAGACAAGCTTCACGTAGTGCCTCTATCTCGATGGCTTACCATGTATCTGAAAACAAGCGTGTGTATACGCTTGTGTGTGTAGTGTCGTGTGTTCGGCATACGCTCTCAATATTCTGTGCAAATGCAGACCACGAAGAGGAGTCTACGCTGGTTAGAGCTAAGCGGAGTTCGTCAGCTGACCAGGCCATCTCCCATCCACAAACTGTTACCTCTGGGAGCCCTGCTGTCGCGCTAGTGAAGCGCGCAGCTCTGCTGTCGTGCTGGTGCAGCGCGCAGCCCTGCTGTCGTGCTGGCACAGCGCGCAGTCCTACTGTCGCGCTAGTGGAGCGCGCAGCCCTGCTGTCGGCCTGGACCCCTGGTTCATGGCTTATTCCCTTTACGTTTTAATGCTTAGAATCACTGATTTTGCTTTGCATGAGCGCGCAGTCCTACTGTCGTGCTGGTGCAGCGCGCAGTCCTGCTGGCGTGCTGGTGCAGCGCGCAGTCCTGCTGGCGTGCTGGTGCAGCGCGCAGTCCTGCTGGCGTGCTGGTGCAGCGCGCAGTCCTGCTGGCATGCTGGTGCAGCGCGCAGTCCTGCTGGCGTGCTGGTGCAGCGCGCAGGCCCCCGTCGTGCCCCTCAGAGCTTCGGAAAAAGAGGTCCATAGTGCAGCCGAGGACGGTGCACAGTCGGGAGAGGCCGTGTTAGATGTGTTAGATGAATATAGCGCAAGTAGTGGTGGTAACTGTCATGCCTATAAAGTGACGCTTGATCGAGTTATGTCAATCATTAGTTGGCCAGTCGTTGGACGGTGAGGTTGACAGTGTCCACGCTACATTGCTGTGAGTTTGTTCCATTTTCCCTGTATTTTTATGGTGATTCTTGCTATGAATATTGACGGTTGTTTGTTTAAAGTCGAGCCCTGTTATTTGGTAAAATTACAGTTGTAATTCAGACTATGTTGTTGTTAATTAAAGTTGAGGGTATTTCCCGGTTGCTTATATTTTTTATTTCTTCTCAATACTGATTCCTAATAATACAGTTAAACAAAAAATCTTACATTTATGTAAGTACTTAGGTAATAAAATTAAACAAAAATACATACGCGAGCAAGTATGCCCATGTCCGCAACCGGAACGCGTTTAGTAGTTAGTAGTTCAACGATTATTATTCGAATAATAATCGTGAGGAACTGCTAAATCCACAATTGAATACGCAAAGGCGCGATTGTCGATTGTGTATTTTGCAACAATCGCCCATCGCTAGTAGTCAGCAGTGTTGCCAGGGCCTTTGAGTCGTAAGTTACGTTTCGTTTCCTGAAATGTTACATTTTTGCTGCAAAAGTTACATAATTGTTTTTTATTTTATTTATGTGTTTTTGGGGTCGGAGGCAAATAATTGATGTCATCAAAATGGCGGAATAGAATAGAATATTCATTTATTTGCTCAGAATGTAGGTATTTACAATAAGGTGTTACAGTAACGTATAAGAATCCTTGTACACATTCTACCATTTAGGCATGCAAACATTGATGCAGTTCATCATCAAACATAAGTACAAAATCTTGATATTAAACTAAACATTTGTCAGCTAGAAAATCCGATACGGAGTAGTAACATTTGTTAAAAAGAAATACAGTTAATTTCTTTTTAAAAGTAAGTATATACTGATTCTTCTTTTATGGAGTTAGGAATGTGGTTGAAAATAGTCGGTGCCATACCAAAGACACTTTTCCTCAACAAAGCTGTCCTAAAACCACCTGTGCGTAACAAGCAAGCAATATAAAGCAATCTATGACGTCACGTACGTTAACTGCTTAATTGCTTATCTACTTAATTACTTGCTTGCATTAAAAATAACGAAATTATGTTGTTTGCGTTTTTAGTTGGTTAAGTTTAAGTACCTATTGGTTTTCAAACGACATCAACGAACTTTCCTTCGTACTGTGCAGATCAGTTTTATTAGATCAACAATTTGTTTTTATAGAAAAAGTTGTCAAAATTAACACAATATCTTATATACACTATAAACTATTTACACTATTATTAACACAATCAACTGCATCTAAAAACTATAGTATATACAAGTTCAAAAGTCACAGAATTTTTTCCTTGGTACGAAATAAGTCACAACTACAAAAACAAATTATTTCGAAAATACACAAAACATGACACTTTTAACTGGGCCGAGAAAACGCTACTAAACGTAAAAAGCAATTTAAGCAGTTAACGAAAACCAGTTTCAATTAAATTGTCATTTTTAAAAGTGAACAACGGAATGCAATATTAATGCATTTAAAGCATATTTAATTTGGTAGGTTTACCAATTTCGAGTAAGTCAACGCGATTGAGCACATTAATAAAAGATGTAAATATTATAAACCTTAAAATTATTGAGTTAAGGTGTTTCGCAAAATAATTGTTTAACTATCGGGCGCCATCTATCAGTTGTTGCGTATTTAATTCGAGCACGTTCTAACTTACGTTATGGAATGAATGAAAATGAAAATTATGGAATGAAATAATCAAAACGCGGTTGCGTTTTAATTTTAACAAAAAGCAGAATAAGCAGATACCGTTAAATGCTTTCTTATACCAGTCTGCTTGTTTGCTTATTTTAAATAACATGTTATATTATATGTTTTTCGTTTAAACGCCCATCTCTAACCGCATCTAATCGGTCGAGTATATCGCGCACAGGCACACACAGGCAGGCAGACGTAGGCACGGCGGCGGCGACAATTGTTCATAATAATAGAGATAGAGAAGACTGTCCCGAGCTTCGCACGATTTATGATACAGCTCGTGCAGCAAATATTTATTTTTTATAAATAATAAATAAATAGTTGCCATAAATTATATACTAAAACTACCGCGAACAACTAAGCTACCCGTTAATGAAAATCGCTCAGTTTATCGCGCGCAACTTTCTTTTCGTTTATCTTTACATATACGGTAGAGAGAGAACATAGAAGAAGTAAGATTACTTAGTACTGAATAGGCAACTAATAATCGTGGAAACCGCTTTATTGAATTATAATTATATTATACCTAAATTATGCATGCTGACGCATTCTGCTCTAATCTTTCAAAAATCTTTTTTTATTTAAGTAGGCACTGTTTATGTAAATAACGTAGATAGGTAGTAATCATTTTTTATATATAATTTGGTCATAAAAACATCACCATATTTAAGTCTTCACCCCAGTCTTTACGGAAATAAAAAACAACATAAGATCTTAGATCTTCACGATGTCTATACCTACTGGGTATATATTTATTACTCTGGAGTAGGTATGTACCTAAATTACGTATTAACAAGACTATTTAGATGAAATACGCATCATCACGCAATAAAATAACCTAGTAATATATCGTCGAAATATCGGAAGCTCGTAACTGAAATAGCTGATAGGTATATAGCATAGTACCACAAACTGATAGTATGGCTTTTCGAGACTATAATAACCTAAATACCTACTTAAATCTTAGAGAACTTTGATTTGAATATAAAAATGCTAAATGCCATTTATGCCACGAAAAATTAAGCTAAAAATCATAATATCGTCCAATAAAACGTATTATTCAGTAAACCGTATCATACATTTGCAACAAACTGCAACTATTTCACTCGACGATAGTTGCGTCTATCGAGCCGTTTTCAAACCAGTTCCAACGACGACCGTTTTCTGCAACCGTTTCCTTCGTCGGAAAAACGGTTGCGTTTTGTCCGCCAAAAATTCGATAACGACCCACAACTAATATTTGTCACTAGGTAAGTACTTATGGTAGGTATTTATGATATGCGCTCGTATCACGACAATTTGAAAAACTTAAACTTTAAGGCAGGCCGCAGACGTCCGGTTTCCTGATCAGGTTTCCTGATCAGGAATTCAGATTCGGAATTCCGTGAGACTAGCGCAAACGTCCGGTTTTTTTCATTCGGAATTTTACGTATAGAGACCGGTGTTACCAACTTAGTTCGACCCCCCTTTTAGTGGCGAAATATTGCTTTTAGTGGCTGGTGGTTTTTTATAGTGGTCAAGTAGAATTCAGTTTCAATTACAATAACCATAGAATAATGGCAAGCAGTAAAAGTGACCACTTTTTTCTTCCACTAAGTGCACGATGCGCGAACTTACCCCTACTACGCCAAAACCTTGCCAAATTATTTGGCGTCATCTATACTACACAATAAAGCTGTAGCAAACCGTAGGTATCTATTCGATACTGAGTAACGGGTGCGCCACACGGTGGGCTGAAAAACGGCTTTCATAGACTTAGGCATTTTATTTTGCAAGTGCCAGTTTTTGTGCCGGATATCACTTCTATTTGTTATAACAATATACAAAAATGACACCAGAATTGATTCTGCACAAAAACGAAGGAATTATAATTTTTTTACGAAAATTTTGTATGGAGCTAGTATGAAAAATCGAAATATCTCTGAAACGGCAGCGATAACCGTAATATCCTTATAGGAGGTTTTAGTACTAATTATTTATGATTTTTTGACATACGTTACATAATGGTTGTAGATGCCTTTTTTTTTTAAAATCGTCAAAATATTTTTATTTATTTTTACATATTAAACGTTCCTTTTAGTGTTTAAGTTGAAGAATTCAGAGCTTTAACAACTCTTAACATAAAATAGCATCACCCCTATAGACCTGAAGGACTAGACAGAGGCGTGTAGTATCTTGTTGATCTTGTAAGATTTCCAACAATACCAAATAGTTGAATATCAGTGTCAAAGTGCCCATGCTGTCGCTTCTTTTAGAAAGATAGGGGAATGAAATTGTTAATTGATCATACCCTAAAAGTATGATTACAACATAACCGGACACATAATAATATCGACACAAAAGGAATTTTAAAACCTTGCATACGTTCAAAATACAAAATAACATATTGTGTAGTCATCTAATGAGTCTGATGACAAGTAATTAAGTAATTAGAATGATGGTTGTAGTCTTCTGATTCTAATGAGCCTATTAAGTGATTAAATGATTTGAAATATCTCGCAACAATACCAACTAAGAACTGCATTCACCTTTTTATAATTAGTGAGCTAATGTGATTTGCTAATGTTGATTAGTTCTACTATGAGTTCTACGAAATGTTTTTGACGATTATAAATTTTTATTATCATATCTTTTATAACTTTAATGAGGGTAGTTAACTAATTATTGACTTTATACAATAAAAGGGCTATAATTTTGTTCCATAATTTAGATTGTTCACAACCGTGTAACTGCTAACACTAAAACTATTTGCTTTGCGACTACAAAATCTTAGAATGGAAAGTTTAATCACCAACTTAGATTTGTTTGTTCTTCTAAAAAGTGAGTGTCCTTCATTTAATCATGAAGTATTGTTTAGTGCAATTGTGTCCCGCATAGGCGATTGCCTTTCTGCCGAAGATCAAGTAACTCTCAAAGAATTTTGCCGGAGATTCATGCGAGCTGCTTTAAACAGGTGGCAGAAATCTAAACGATTCTTTGATAAGTTTAGAAATACGTACGGAGAGTGGTTGCAAGCAAATATTGATTGGCCGAGTTGCGTGCAAACTTTAATAAATCAAGAACCAACTGTTGATGAGATACCAAGAGCACGCTCAGTCTCTCCAGAACCTTCGACATCATCGACTGTTGGAACAATGACAAAAAGGTCCCGAAAACCATTCAAAGATAAGAAGCAAACAGAAAAAGAGAAGATCTAGTGAGCACATAGGCGAGGATTCCTGTGAATTGGCATATGCAGCTGCAGCACGTTTAAAAGAAGAAGGTTATGAAGATATCGCATCTGTAATCAATTATATGATCAAAAATCCAGAAGCTGCCGTTAAAATCAAGGAAAGCATTAAGAAAACAGTAATATTTACACCAGAGAAAGCACTTGGATTGCTTCTTTCACTTAAGCTTTCAAAGTGGCAATATATTACGTTGCGAGAGACTGCCATTCGGGAAGGTGCTAAGGATATTTACCCATCCTACTATAAACTGCAACAAACTAAGCTTGCATGCTACCCTCCTAATCAATCAGTATCAGTTACGGATTCATCAGCTAGAATTACACTTCAAGCTTTACTTGACATCACGGTGAAGCGGATTCTTCAAAGTCTTTCTGATAATGTGGAAAATAAGCAGTTAAAGCTGATATCGAAGTGGGGATTTGATGGTGCTTCCAATCAAAGCCGATACAAGCAGAAAATGGACGGCGAGCATGATGATTCAAGCATTTTCATGACCTCCTTGGTGCCACTGAAACTGACAGATGGAGATAATACTATATGGACAAACCCGAAACCATGCTCAACTTTTTATTGTCGTCCGGTTCAGTTCACTTTTGTAAAAGAAGGCCATGCAGTTGTCATTGATAACAAAAGAAAAATGGATGAGGAAATTGAGGCCCTTAACCCCACAGAGTGCATTAATAGTAACAGGGTGACTCATAAACTAATGATGACAATGATCGACGCAAAAGTCTGCACGTACCTTTCTGAAGCTAGATCAAATGCATCATGCTACCTGTGCTTAGCAAAACCAACAGAAATGAACCACTTAGATGCTGTAACATCAAAAACTGTGTGTTCTGACATATATGAATTTGGCCTATCATCCCTACATGCCCGTATAAATTGCATGGAATGTCTGTTACACATTGCGTACAGACTTGACTTCAAACAGTGGGCAGCAAGAAGTAATGAGCATAAAGATATGTTACAAAACAGAAAAAAAAACATTCAAAATAAATTTAAAGAGGAGCTCAATCTGTTAATTGATATAGTAAAACAAGGCTCGGGAACTACCAATGACGGGAATACCGCAAGGAAGTTTTTCGAGTTTCCCAATAAAACTGCAGCTATTACTGGGTTGGATCAAAACCTGATAAAAAGATTTGCTGTTATTTTGCAAGCAATAACATCTGGTGAGAAGATCGATGTCATCAAATTTAAAGATTTTGCTCGCAAAACAGCAGAAAAGTACGTGGAATTATACGACTGGTACTACATGTCATCAACCGTACATAAACTATTAATACACGGAGCTGACATAATCGAAAAAAATGATATTGTCCCGATTGGGACTCTCTCGGAAGAAGCCTCAGAGTCTCGAAACAAAGATTTTAGGAGGTTCCGGGAACATCATTCGCGGAAAAGAAGCAGGCAAGATTCTAATCAAGATATCCTAAATATGCTTGTTGTTTCTTCGGATCCTTTTCTAAGTGCACAAAGGCCGAAGTTAGATGCCAAAAGGAAGACAACCTTTTTTGCTGAAACTCTCGACCTAATACAGTTTCCAGAAACTGAGTTCGAGTTTGTAGGTATATCCGATCTGGATTCTGACTCGGAATTGGAGTCCGACAACGAAAGTTGAAAAGAAAATTTGTAAAATTTAATTATTTTTCTTTATGTTCTTTTGTTATTTATGTTAGTTTATTGTACCAATATGTTTAGTTAATAATTTCATAAATTATAGTTTCAAATATGTATTTTGTATAATTGAATTTATTAGATATTATTTTTGTTACTTCTGTTTTATTTAAATTACCTATCAATAAAAAGTTTATATACAGTCTTTTTTTTTTCACATATTCTTAATATTTGGGGAAAAAGCATGCTTCCTAACGATGTTCTTAACTTTGACACAGTTCATGGATCGTTTTGAACAGTTTCATATGTTAAAATAAATAATGTTAGTACTATAATCCCCTATAAGGATATTATTATTATTATGTGTCCGGTTATGTTGTAATCATACTTTTAGGGTATGATCAATTAACAATTTCATTCCCCTATCTTTCAAAAAGAAGCGACAGCATGGGCACTTTGACACTGATATTCAACTATTTGGTATTGTTGGAAATCTTACAAGATCAACAAGACACTACACACCTCTGTCTAGTCCTTCAGGTCTATAGGGGTGATGCTATTTTATGATAAGAGTTGTTAAAGCTCTGAATTCTTCAACTTAAACACTAAAAGGAACGTTTAAATATGTAAAAATAAATAAAAATATTTTGACGATTTTTAAAAAAAAAAAGGCATCTACAACCATTATGTAACGTATGTCAAAAAATCATAAATAATTAGTACTATAACCCCCTATAAGGATATTACGGTTATCGCTGCCGTTTTAGAGATATTTCGATTTTTCATACTAGCTCCATACAAAATTTTCGTAAAAAAATTATAATTCCTTCGTTTCTGTGCAGAATCAATTCTGGTGTCATTTTTGTATATTGTTATAACTAATAGAAGTGATATCCGGCAAAAAAACTCGCACTTGCAAAATAAAATGCCTAAGTCTATGAAAGCCGATTTTCAGCCCACCGTGCGCCACCGCCATCAAGTGCTGAATAACGATACGTTACTCACGAATGCAATTCTTTACTCACATGTTTCGCTACAACTGTTTTAGATCGTGCAAGTACCGTTGATGCGAGTGTTGAATGCGGTTTCCTTTTCGTGTTTTACGCATGCGCGATCATTCGGTGTATTTAAAAACATACGTTACAAAGAACGATGTTTATTTACTTGAAAAAGGAGATTTTTGAAAATTCATTATCCAAAGTCACTGTGTTTTTACTGCAATGATTGCGATATATTAGTGTGATATGTCATTCTCAAATAATATTAAAAAAGCTCCCAAATATTTTTTTTTTAATTTTGAAGTTCCATCCATTGTAAATTCAGTTGATTTCATCGCAGTTTACTTGTAATTTCAACCTTTTTAAATCAAACTAAAGGAGATGTTTCATTTTTATATGGGGCTCCGGCCATAACATGTACATTTCAACAAAGCTGGGACCCCTAAATAGAATAAAATAACATTTTTTCGTAATATCAAAAAGTCACGTGGTCAATCGACATCGTTATCGCAAGTTGGTAGACAATGTTATAAATTCGCAACGAATCGTTATCGTGTTTATCCCATACAAATATTACAAATGCGTAGACAAGCAGCGCTTTCAGTGTTCGCCTTCGCTTCGATCGTGATCGCCAAAAAAGATAACGATCGAATGTTAAAACGTTGTAGTTATTGAAACAATATGGCCGAATTTCATTCAACAGCTGATTTTTGACACTAAATGGTTAATGCGTTTTTATTTCTTCGTTTATAATCCTTAGATCATATAATCTCTAGCTGGAGCATCAAATGCGCGCAAACGTGTCAAAAAATATCAGCCAGCCGTTGGCTTATAAGTTCTTACCCGCCGATTAGTGATTAGTGCCGAACGTGTCGCTTTGGTGTCGCTACGTATTACGCGCGCTAAGTAATAAACAAATAACAGTGATAAAATGACGGTATGCGCTATTAAACTGTGCCGAAATTATAAAGGAAGGGTAAAACTAAACACATCACCTATCATCGGTAAGTAACCAAAAAAAGGCATATTTAATTTTGTTTTTTATGAACACCAAAGTACGCCATATTTTATCAGTGTTGCCAGTTTCTTTTTTTTTTTTCATTCTCCCAACTTAACGTAATTTTTTGTGGTTATATCAGTTAGTTTATGGTTACGTTTATATTATTTAGTTGGTGTACTTTTACTAATTGATTTTAAAAAGTGGAGTTTTTCAATTCGTCAGTACTTTTTAAAAATAATATTATGTTTGCGTATATTTTTTTTGTTTAAGAGCCCATTTTAATAATTATGTTTGCTTTGTAGGTGGCGTTAGTTATTTTGCAGTAGAAACGGCTCATGTTTGCGGTGTCCTACATCAAGGAAATTTAATGAGGCTGGTAGTGGAAAAGTATTTTGCGATAAGATACTACCACAAATTCAAATTAAGACAATGTGAATAGTAACCTACGTTACTAATAAGGGCTTGGATCTAGAAACCAGCTGCAGGATTCAGGGGGTAAAACTGGTTAAAACTGGTAGGGCTTGGGTCCCCGATTATAACGCTACCACTCTTATTAAATGGTAATGCATATTTTTCGAGAAAATTATAAAATAACTTTAATAAGTTTCTAACCTCAAATAAGCTAAAAGCGAAAATGGAACGTTTAAAAGGGGGATTGACAACCAAATCTGTCAAATATATTGTCTGTGGTGTAAAATATCATGCAAAATCTACGGCAAAATCGATAAAACGGAACGTAAAAAAAAGACGCGTTTGTGTCAAATTCAGTCAAATGTCTCATTCGATTTCAATCATTCCGTTTCTCTTCGAGTTGCGTGAATGTGTTCTGTGTGCGCCATCCCCTTCACGGTTATTTTTTTTAAACCATTGAAACCATTCCTACTACGCTTTTAAGGCAACTTTTGAGTGTTTTGAGGCTGATCGTATGTGTGTTCCAGAGCATAGAGCGAGCGAAGCGAGCTCGGAACTTAGGGCACCCTGACTCGGACAGATTAGGTTAGAATTATTTAAACCTTTGAGCCCCGCGAAGCGGGGCTACCACTACGCTTTTTAGGCTACTTTGAGTGTTTTGAGGTTAGGTTACAAAAAGTCATTTTTCTCGAAAACGGTGAGTTACCTTTCATGGGAGTGGTGCCAGGGAGGAGGGGCACAGAACCCCCCTCACCCTCCACCCCCTCCTCCTGCAGCCGATTACTAGACTTTTACCCTAATAAGTATAAAACTACTTCTAAGCGAAAACTTTTCAAAAAACAAATATAAAGTGATGGTCACTGACATTGGTTTTGTTTTATTTTACACTAACGATCGCCTATGTCTTTGTTAAACGTGTTTATTTGTAATTAAAATTCATTCCTAATATCTGTGATCTTTTATTTCAAATTTCCAAATACAAAGTGCCTAAAAAGCTAAATATTGTAATACTAATTTAATTTAGCTGATTTAATACAACATTCACACACACAACTCTAATTAAATTTAAATAGTGTTTTTTATTTATTTAAGTAACTGAGGAGAGAGAGAGAAATACTTTAACTACTAAAACTGAATAATACTACATACATACACCTCAAACTTATTTAATTAGTCTATTTTCTTAATGTCATTTATGGCAGAATTGTATTAGCTGGTATCATTATTCACGCACACAGAGACATAGACGCACAGTGAAAACCACCGCCTGCACGCACACATGCTTAAAATTGTTGGCTCGTTTTCTTTGTTTTGATTGTAAGGCGACGCTACATCTAGAGATTATATAATCTATGGTGGTTACTGCTTTGTTTGCTTTCTATACGATTACGATTATTGTGGGCTGCACATAACGAGAACACCTGGGAGAGGCGCCAAAAGCGATTAAGACAGCGACGGCAATTGGAAACAATTGAGGATATGCCAGAATTGTTGTTTATTCAACATTTCAGGCTTAATAAAAAAACATTTAGGAAGTTATGTAACGACCTAAAAGGTCATGCTAGATTAAAAGGTCCCCCTGAAATTCCCCTGGAAATAAAGGTAAAAATTTTACATTAATAAACCAATTTAATTATAGGTAATGCAGGCATCTAGGTACATAAGTTGTTAGTTGTTGCACTTCCTGAAAAAAAAAAAGGAAATCCTGAAATAAATGATTATATTATTATTATAACTTGGGTTAAAGCATCTTTGTCTTCTTAGTTTATACTATACAACAATAATTTTGTGGTACCGCACAATACTTTATTAACTGCTGTAAATTAAAATAAAATCACATCAACCCAAATAGGTACCTACCTATGTATTATTATATTTTTCAGGTGCTGTGTGCTCTTAGCTTTTTAGCTACAGGGTTGTACCAAAAAATTGTGGGTGTGGGCCAGTATTTGATGCAGCGGACAACAAGTCGCTGCATCAGGGAGGTTGTGATTTGTGAACGCCCTTAATCACAATTAGATGGTCAGCTGGTGGATAGTGTATCCACAAACGCCACATGAGAGGTCCTTAATCAAAATATACTATAACATACCCCACTCAATGGGTTTGAAATAATAAAAAAACCGCACTCCGAATATGGCACTGATCTGTTTTAAAACATCCTAAGCGATTTCTTTAAAAGAAAAAAAGAGAAAAATCCTAAAAATTACTAAATTATCGGACTTGTGATCGAGAGGTCGCGGGTC
The DNA here is from genome assembly GCA_943138885.2 of Tholera decimalis. Lineage (NCBI taxonomy): Eukaryota > Metazoa > Arthropoda > Insecta > Lepidoptera > Noctuidae > Tholera > Tholera decimalis. The sequence goes on from OW964549.2 coordinate 28,875,158, forward strand.
GAACCCCACCCGTTACACTATTACCGTGAACCCACTGCAGACACAAACATATTTAGCTTAGTTGGAGGGGTTAACAAGATTGCTAGTTATGTGAATTATACCCACATTGCTAGTTCACTTTCTAAAAATGACCTATTCAACGATATCGCACTTGATATATCGCACCTTTAGAATTGAAGTGGCTTAATTCAAAATTTTAAGAAAATGACTTTTATACACAGAACTACTTAAATACATGTTTATAAGTCATAAAGTCATTTTCTTAAGATTTTGAATTAAGCCACTTCAATTCTAAAGGTGCGATATATAGTTTGGCGATTTTTTTTTATAATTAACTGTCATAACTCTAGACACTCGCATGGTTCAGACGAACTGATTTACGTGAGAATTATTCAAATCTGCCCACACGTTTGGCCTGTACAACGCTACATAAGTACACATACATACTTACATAGACTGTGAAACACATTACCCTCCTTTGCATCGCAAAGTCGGGTAAAATGTTACGATTCAACAAACCGGTATCGTAGGTATAATACTGCACAATAAGCGGGCAACATTATTCCTAAACTTGACATTTGCATGTGCTTTATGACCCCAAAAACACGTAAATAAAATAAAAAAAACAATAATGTAACTTTTGCAACAAAAATGTAACATTTCAGGAAACGAAACGTAACTTACGACTCAAAGGCCCTGGCAACACTGATCGTAGGTCAGAACCAGCGTTGCCGTTTGTACGGCAATTGCCGTTTCGTACGGCATTCAGGCTCTTTTAAGGCGAATTGTACGGTTTACGGTAGAGTGATCATTGCCGTACACTAAAATACGGCAATTAGGCAATCATAGCATAAGGAAGTATTGGGTATACCACTAGCTACTATATACGTATTTATGAAATAAAGTAATGTTTACTTAAACGAAATTAAATAAATTGTAATTGACACATAATCAGCGTATTCGTAAAAATGAACGCAACTCTACATTATTGTATTATTGTCTTTGGTATTCGGGGAATCCCATAGTGCTAATTGGTTTCTCGTCACTACTTTTTAGTTTGTATCGAGTTTAAACTTATTTTTTACTTTTGAACAGTGTTTGGGTGTGAAAATGTCCTCGGATTCAGACGAAGATGCCACAGTGGTAAAATTAATAAATAAGTCCTCCCACCCCGGGCAGGGCAGGAGGGACTGTCAGACTTTTACTGACTAAAATCCACGGTGTTCCTTCAATAACCCTTTACGTACCGGGGTCACGGTAATGGGATAAGTCCCACGACCCCGGCAGGCTTCGGCCCTCTACAGGGGGGTCCGTCAAAACCTAAGAAATGTAAGAAAACCAATCACAGGGCCTAAAAGTATAGTACACAATGGAAATCAGTAGACAAATTTAAAGATTGGATTGGCCCTGATGAAAATAATATTGCTTGATTTGTTGGGAGGAGAGGAGTGATCTGTGGTTTCTATCAAATCTATAGGTTCAGTGGCATCTTTTTCATAAACAGAAGGTTTTTTATGTTTGACTTGTGTTTCATACCTATATTTTTCTTTTTCATGTAAATAATAAAATAAAAAATGTACGGCAATTTTTGTTCCAGTACGGTAATTTCATCTTCTGCGTACGGTAACTATAAATGACCAGCGGCAACACTGGTCAGAACATTACTAGATAACTTTGCCCATCATCATAACTTTAGTTTTAAAAGACCCTGATTTTTAAGGTGTACAATACTGTAGTACATTATTTTGATCTATCTCGTAGGGTTCAGCCAGCGTTTGCAAAGCAAGCGCAAAAAATGTGTTTATTTGCGACATCACATTAGAAACCTCAAAAATTATCAGTGTTCCTCTACTATATTATGCATGTTATATACTTGAAAACCTTCCTATTGAATCACTCTTTCTATTGAAAGAAACTGCATCAAAATCCGTTGCGTAGTTTTAAAGATTTAAGCATACATAGGGTCAGACACAGGGAAGCGACTTTGCTTTATTGTTCAGTCCCAAGCCAGCCAACGGTAACTGGTATGCTGAACTGTCCACGGTTCGTGGAGCTGTACCGTTGTCTTTCAAACACAATAGGCTCTCCGGCCTTACTAATACATAGTTAACTTTACACAATTAGATATTCCAACATGCGCACTTACCTGTGGCTGGTTGACGACAGCGTGCGACCTTGGATGATCACGACCGTGCGGAATGCGTTAGTGTGTATGATTGTGTAATGTTGTGAAAGTGGTGTCACGGCGGTCACAAAGGACGCAAGCTTCAATGTGTGGTCCAGGCCGGGAGGTAGCACAAACTTCGCACCAGATTGGAGCAGCTATTTATCACCAATTCACAACCAGTTTCAACAAACTCGCGGGTCAGTCAGTCTGACTTCAATACGGCGTTATGGTTCAAAATATCCCAGGTTTTTCGTCAATTCGGGATTACAATTTCAACTTATCGTTAATCGCGACCCAATTATCGGTTACAACGGGCGATTGAACACGATATTTCCAATTACAACAAAATCAAAGGTCCCAAAAGGTTGGACATTTTTTCAAGCGTAAACAGGTTATCTGTCAAGTCAAGAAGTTATGTCAAGTGTCAACATCAAAGACAATAGAATGTTGCCACACCAAAAATATGCGTTCAAATACGTTTTGGACGCAACATCTACCCCCCCCGGACGGGCCTACCCGTCCGCTAATCAATTGGAAGTCTTGACAAGGCTGCGAATTTAACACAGCTTCAATGCGGCAAAATACCGTAGCTAGTTCCTCAAAGGTGAGAACGGTGTCTCCCAACAATCTCCGCCAGTGTCCCTTTGCCGCTTTCACCGCGGCCTCAAAAATACCCCCCAATGGGGGCAGGCTGGCGGGTCAAACAACCAAGTGACCCCTCGGCGGGCCAAACTATTACCAATGTCAACCTGGTTCTCATTAGGAAGGCGTATATCTCCTTCAAATAGTTACTTGTACCCTTGTAATTCGTACCGCAATCAGACCTAATCAAAGAAGGTAACCCACGGCGAGACACAAATCTGTCCAAAGTCGCCACAAAGGCCTCTGTCGAGAGGGAGGTTACCAGCTCCAAATATACTGCCTTGGTTGACAGGCAGACAAAAACACACAAATAAGCCTTAACAATCTCACTATTTCGAAGTGTGGACGTCTTCAACAAAAGGGGACCAGCAAAGTCCGTTCCTACGCCAGCAAAGGGCCTCGCCTCATTGACACGATCAGCCGGCAAAATCCAAAATTCTCGCTGTAGAATGGCCAACAGCGCATTGAAACAGGCATGCGAGTTCTTAACGTGACAATCAGTCACCAACAATTGAACCAAGTGGCCCTCCTTGGGCAACAAAAGGGGGTGACGGGCCCCATAAGGAAGGCTAGAGTGCCTCAACCGTCCTCCAACACGCAAAAGACCCGTCTCATCCAAGAAGGGATTCAGCTTACTAACAGCTCCCGACAACTTAACCCTACCAGACTTCAAGACCTCAATCTCCTTCTCAAAGTGTGCAGCCTGCACAGAGCGGACCCAAAGGAGGAGTGACTCCTGTCGCTCTTGAGGAGAGAGAACTGGTGAAAGGCGCTTGTCCCCTGGATTCCTAGAATTGTGACCAAAACGCCTGATCCACGAGGTAACGCTCAACAATTTGTCGAGGGAGCTATATCGATTCAACAAAAAATCAGGATCAAACGGAGGATCCTTCGTCCCAACAGCGAACACCTTAAGTCCGGGCAAAGGATCCGACATCAAGACTGGCGTTCGAGGCCAATCGTCCTCGGGGCGAGTCAGCCAGTCCGGTCCCCACCAGAGGGGGTGAGCACTCAAGCGGGGGGCCATGCATCCGCGTGAGGCTACGTCGCCCGGGTTCAGGTCACCAGGCACGTGCCTCCAAATCAAAGGCGTTTCAGAACCTTGAATCTGAGACACTCGGTTCGCAACAGAGACCTCCAAAGAGTGGACGGACGTCTTCAACCAACACAAAACAATTTGACTGTCCGTCCAGGCGTAAGAAGCCCGAATGTCAACGGTTCCACCCAAGGTGCGCGCAACGTGGCTTAAGAGACGCACAAGAAGCATCGCAGGGAGTGCGGATACAAATTGGAGCCAGTCTTCCAACAGGGTTTCCCGAAGTGGCTCATCCCAGCCAAGTTAAGTTGTAACAAGGGCAGGAGCACCAATTTTAGGGTAAGGACAACTCACAGGGGTGAGTTCAAACCAGGTCCTTCCCTCAACAGTGGTGACAGCCGTTTCGCCAATTCCCCAAATCTTGCCTGAAAAGTAGTTCACCTTCAGGCCAACTTGTCCCGCTAACCAAGACGACAAAAGGCAACCCTGGGCTCCCGTGTCCAAAATGGCATGGACCACAAACGAGTCACCCAAGGGTCCCCAGACCTTGACCGAGGCCGTTGGCAACAAAACCGTCTTGATCGGGGGGGGTCCTTTAGCGGGACAGGCGCCAATTTCTTAGCGATGCCTGGGCGGCGACCGGTCGCCGCATCCAGGCTGCCCTCGTTCACGACGAGGCCAACATTCAAAATATTCGTCCGCGCGGTGTCCCGAGCCGTTCGCCATGGTTGGAGGGGCATATCCCACCAGATGCCTGAATGGCAGAGGGCGCGACTTCAACCGGGGACGTTCCGCCAACGGAGGGGAAAGGCAGCGGTGCCGATCCGCCCCCTGCTGCCTAACAGCCAACGCGCGTTCTCCCTGACGAGGGGAGACCAAATGGCGCTCGCGGGGCTCCCGTTCAACTTGCGCGGGGGGTGGAGTGCGGCGAACAGAATTGCGGGCCTCAGCCAGGTGCTCGTCTCCGGGGTACACCCCCCTGCGCGAACCCTCCTCAGAAGATGGTCTGCTGGAGCGGTTCGCGTTGGCGCAGAAAATCTCCAAGTGGGACCCTTTACAAATTCTACACGGGCGGGGGTCGGGGCAGTCCCGATGAAAGTGGGCCCCCAAGCACGAAAAGCACAAACGGCGTGCGTTGACAATGCGGCGGCGGGCACTTACGTGCAAATTTAAAAAGGCCGGGCAACGCGCCATGACATGCCCCGTTGCCTTACTAAAGTCACAATGATGAGGACTCCGCGCGCCAGCAAAACGGGGGGCGGGGCGAACATCAACAGGCCCCCTAGCCCTAGTCCGTCCCTGGTCTCTAGGCCGAGAAGGTAGTGGGGGTGACCCCGTGGCGCCACGAGTGTTATCCAAGAACCGACACACGTCTTCCAAAAATTTGAGGAGGTCGTCAAGGGGGGGAAGATGGGTGGCACTATCCCCACCATACTTCTGCTCAAAACGTGACCTCAACTCCGCGGGGAGCAACTGCAGCACTATGTGCACCAACAAGTAGGACCAATGTTCTACCGGTAACTCCAAGCGTCTCAAGGCGTTGGTCGCTGAGACCAACGGGTTCAGCAAGTCAGTGCGCAACGTCGACGTGCTGGTAATGGCCGGTAGTCCCAAAATTTGGCCGATGTGCACATCAGCCAGGCAGCGCTTGTTCTGATACCGTCGGGAGAGAAGCTCCAGAGCGGTCGGGTAGGAGGAATCCGTCACCGGCAAGTGCTGCACCAAGGCTCTGGCTTCGCCCTCCAGGACAGACAATAAATAGGCCAGCTTCTGGGCAGGTCCGAGGTCCGAGCGTGCATCGACAAGACTCTCAAAGAGATTTAGGAAGCCCAGCCAGTGGTCCAAGCGACCGTCAAAATGTGGCAGCTCCAGGGTGGGCAGCCTACCCAATAGTCCAGGGCCTGCAACAACGGGGGTCTGCGGCTTGGCCGCATCAGGCATCCGGCTCTTCAAAATTTCCCGGGCTCGTTGACTTATGAGATCCCCCAGGTGGACAATCTGGTCATAGTCACCCAAAACCTTATCGCGGGCTGCCTGGTCCATCACCCCCAAATCCACGTCCATGATGAACTCGTAGAAGCGTGTGAGCGCAGCATCAGCTGACTTGATCCTCTCATTCAAGCGCCCGTACCGAGCAAGGGTGAGCTCTTCCAAGTCCAAACGCTCAACCGTTGCTGCTGCCGATGTGAACCATCTCAACTGTGAGGCCAATCCGGCAGCAGACTCCCTGACTGCCTTTAATGAGGCCATTGCAACAATCAAATATCAATACCAATAGGCTAAATTAACTAAACAAACAACAATGACTTGTTAGCCAACCGAACAATTTCATCAAAATAAAAACTTAAATTCAATTATTTCAAGTCCAAATCCGACCCTGTACTTATTCCAAGTATGAATCTAGCTTGCTAAGGATGGCTAGTTACAGAAAAAAGCATATTAAATGTATATATTATGCTGGATCAACACCAATTAAACACAACAATTGAATGCACAATATTGAGCCGGACAATCTCTAACAACACAATCCAATAAATACTATAAGCTATATCCAATAAATAATATAAGTTGTCTTTCAAACACAATAGGCTCTCCGGCCTTACTAATACATAGTTAACTTTACACAATTAGATATTCCAAGATGCGCACTTACCTGTGGCTGGTTGACGACAGCGTGCGACCTTGGATGATCACGACCGTGCGGAATGCGTTAGTGTGTATGATTGTGTAATGTTGTGAAAGTGGTGTCACGGCGGTCACAAAGGCCGCAAGCTTCAATGTGTGGTCCAGGCACGAGGTAGCACAAACTTCGCACCAGATTGGAGCAGCTATTTATCACCAATTCACAACCAGTTTCAACAAACTCGCGGGTCAGTCAGTCTGACTTCAATACGGCGTTATGGTTCAAAATATCCCAGGTTTTTCGTCAATTCGGGATTACAATTTCAACTTATCGTTAATCGCGACCCAATTATCGGTTACAACGGGCGATTGAACACGATATTTCCAATTACAACAAAATCAAAGGTCCCAAAAGGTTGGACATTTTTTCAAGCGGAAACAGGTTATCTGTCAAGTCAAGAAGTTATGTCAAGTGTCAACATCAAAGACAATAGAATGTTGCCACACCAAAAATATGCGTTCAAATACGTTTTGGACGCAACATTTATACTATGTTAAGATATAATATAATATTACAATGATTCTTTGAGTGAACATGACTTTGCTTCCGATTTTGATCTAGAAAGTGAACATCCTTCTTCCGAAAAGAACGAAAAATGGAGCTTAATATCAAAGAAAATTTGAAATAAAACAGCTGGATTCACTAGCTAGACCTTTCGACCAACTATCAATCCTATATTTATGTATGGTAAACGCATGGACTTTTTTGGCGCAGTCATCTACAATAATTACATGCCGCTGTTTTATTATAAGCTTGCAGTTTCTGAACATATGCGTAAAGCAGGAATATTGCTCAAACATACAAAAAAATGTGGTCGTCGAACCTGCTTTCTAGGCACAGCGACGACGTCAAGCGGTCAAGAGCTGACACTCCATTGAGCCGACTCAGCAGTCCATCGGGGTGAGCTGTCACTCCATAAAAAAGCCTGCCTGGTTCTCCTATATTATCGAAATAGCCCCGAAGACGTAGGTAGTAACTATTAAGTAATCTGTGCCCGAAACCCCGGCCAGAAATCAAGACATGTCACTAACGTCTGTACGGTGTCTCAGTATTTATATGCATCATCTATGGTACGGACTGAAGGCATCGACCACCTTTCTATTTGGGAAATAGTCGTCGTTTGTGTCAAACAAAGAGAACGTAATACACTATGTAAAAATAGCTTTCAGTTACGCAATTACCGTGAAACCTGCTTACTTTGCCACTTTTTCATGTGTCAAAAAGTTTGATGAGCTTTATAAAAATATAATTATATGAAAACATAATGAGTAACCTATTCCTAGACGTAGTAAATTTCATGGAAATTTATTTTATTACCGAATATCTATTTTATTTTTGTAAATTAAAATATTTTAAGCTTAAAAACAAATAAGGCAAAGTCAGCTGTCACTTCTGGTAAATTTGCCATAAGGAAATAAAAATGAACTCTTTGGAGTTTATGAGGTTAAAAAGTAATATATTTGCACTCTTCCTATATCCCATAAAATAAAAGTGAAAACTTTATATTATTTAGCACTAGTAAATAACTCTCTAAGAAGGTGGCAAATTCACCAACCTTTCCAAAATATTTCATACTAAGAAGAAGTTAGGGTTAGGGTTGTCTAATAAAAATGTTTTCTTAGTAGGTCTCAATATAAAAATTTAATATAAGTAAAAAAAACATAATAAATTTTAGTGAGATCAACACGCATTATTAATCGTTGTAAGTATTAATCTTCTAAAATAGGAAAATAAAATATAATTTTGATCAATATTTTGTACACAAGGTACTCATGAAATGTTGTTTCCAATGGAAAAGTAAATAAAAAATATTGTAACAGAAAGTATTGTGAAATTGCAACGCTATAGGTACAGTATTTGCGCATATAACTAAATAATTTCACATATTTAATTGAATATTCAAACTGACCCAAATTGCCCGCCAAACCTTTTGTAAAACACCAATTGCGAACTATACAACGTGTAACATAAAGGGTATATACGTACCAAGTGCACAGCTTCTTTGGATGATAACAAATGATATGGCAAGGGTTTTATAATCCTATGTTTACATGTGTGGAACGTATTAGAAATTTCAATAGATTGATAACAGAGGCCGATTTTTTCAAATGAAGAAGAACGAAGAGAATTATCGTGTTATTGGCAAGTGACGTGGAAAGTTATTGACCCTCGTAGTACTGTGACACGTTTGTTATGTATGGTAATGAAGAAACATATGAAACCGATAATTTGGTATCAATTTTTTGAGTCACTTATTTTGAGCTGTAACTGTGCATAGAGTCTCCATACCAGATGTTGTCTTCAGCCCTTGTGGATAAATATAGGGTTTCCGTTACACGTTGTAGGTAGCTTGTAGCACGATAAATCAGCTATTATTTAGCTAAGGAACATTTTGCTAACATAATATAAAAAAAAGTAATAAAAAAAAATAAAAAAAACCCGACTGCAACCTTATACTAAAACTAACTGAAAAGCTAATAAAAACAAGCCCATTTTAAATTAAATAAAAGTTGGAAGCAGGCGGGGCCCATACCATTATTATAGTTTCAAACTCAAATGGGTCCCGCCTGCTTCCAACTTTTATTTAATTTAAAATGGGCTTGTTTTTATTAGCTTTTCAGTTAGTTTTAGTATAAGGTTGCAGTCGGGTTTTTTTTATTTTTTTTTATTACTTTTTTTATTTCCAGCTTTTTAGTTTACATATGTGAAAGATTTCGCAGACGATTTAGTTCTTGATACGTGTTTTTTACGATTTGTCATTTTGAATTACTGTTAACCATATAAGTTGTACATATGTTTGTAATCACCTTTTAAAACCCTTTATTTTGATTCCCCACTCGATAGGTTTTGAGAAAAAAAAACTTTTTGAAGGCATAATATGGCGCCAAAAATCCGCCATTTTGGTTTTTTTTATTTTGATATACCCAGTGTCACTTTCACAGTCAATACGAATCTAACGATACCTCTCAAGCTAAAATCTGTCGAGCCGTTCAGGGCACAGAGCGTGCCAAACAATTATACATACATACATACTCTCGAAAAACATAACCCTCCTTCTGGCGCAATCGGGTAAAAAGTACTAACATAGACAATGCTTTTCCTGTTTATTTTTGTAGAAGTTCCGGAGCACAAAGTTTTACGCCACTAAGATTCGAAAAAAGTAACCGCCTAAAATGCCATCTCAAAAACAAGCTGGGCTGCCACGTCTCATTTGGCGTTGCCCTCTAACTAATAAATTTTACCATAAAAGCATCGATACATGACAAAAAACTATTATTAAGACGTAACTAGACTTTTTCTCTCAGAAGTTGGCTATGACAAACTGGGCAACCGTTAGCAAAGTTAGCAAGTTTCACGGTACACAAAATGTGATCAATGCGAGATCTTCTAATGCTATAATGACAAGCGGAATTGTTTCAAAAATTTACGCAAAAAGTAACAGCTATGCATACAAAGCCAGATATGACCTTACTCAATTTTCACTAGATGCATACGAATCCAGATATGGCGCTTTCATTTACTTTCATAAATAATAACTTTTATTTTTCTATGTGATTTATGTTAAATAAGGATAAATAAACACATTTGCACCAAAAACGATTTTTTTATTAACCTCCTTCATAATTCATGCAGTAGGGGGAAGTGGGGCAGATTCATACAAGGGGCACCGTCATACACCAAATATATCTGATGTTAGGCGCACATCAACAGGATGACTTATGCGTGTATGCGTAGCTTACTTTTGTGTGTGGTTGCTCACGGAGTTTGAAAGCAGTTGGTGTGAAACGCGCGTCGGTGTGACACAGAACGTGATTCGGCCAGGCATAAGTATTTTTATAAGCTCACTTTAACGTCTTTTTTTTCAATAAAAGCTGCTCTCTAGATTATTCAGTTCTATTTTATTTAAAAGATAATAGGGTCAAGTTTGTGAATTAATCTGTGAATAATTTTATATATGCTTGCTTTTTTTCTAGAAATATTTTGATTTCATTTTCTTGTGATGGGGTAGATTCATACAGGAGTGTACAAAAAATGGGGCACATTCATACTGTATGAATGTGCCCCATTTTTTGTTTGTTTGTATAATTATACCATAATTTTGTTTTGCAGAACGATTATGTTCAGAAATTACAAGAAAAAGGGAACTAGGAGTGGAGTGGTGGACGAAGAGGCAATGTTTAAAGCTATCGATAAATTTTTGGAAAACAAACTCTCATTTCGGAAATCAGCAGCCAAATATGGAGTATTAATAAATAAGAATTAAGCAGCAGAATGTAGATATTTAAAAAGTGATGTGACTGATCAGAAATACTGTTTTTTTATTACTGGTGGGCCCACTTCTTGACCTCGATATCGCCTGATGGTAAGCGATAGATGAGGTCTAAGATAGGACGAGCGAGCCCAGAAGATGCCCATTTACTCGTGCTTTAAAGGCTGAAAGGTCATAAGTGGCAGGGAACACATAAGCCGGCAGAGAATTCCACAGCTTGGCTGTGCGCACAATAAATGTGGAGGAGAAGCGCTTGGTACGACAAGACGGTATATCAACCAAGTGTGGGTGGTACCCAGCCGTGCGTCTGGTAGTCCGGTAGTGAAAGGGATATGGAGGAATCAGGTCATGGAGCTCCTGCGCACACTCCCCGAAGTACAATCTGTAGAAAACCGACAGGCAAGCAACGGTTCGCCGATGAGCCAGGCTATGAAGCTTGTCCACCAGCACCTCGTCGCCTATAAGCCTTTTAGCTCTGCGCTCGATCGAGTCCAATGCAGCAAGTTGATACTTTGCAGAGCCATCCCACAAGTGGCTGCAATACTCCACGCAGGAACGGACCTGTGCTTTATACAGAATTAGAAGCTGTCCAGGCGTGAAGTACCGCCTCACCTTGTATAGGATTCCCAGTTTTTTTGCTGCAGTCTGAGCTCTGGACTCGATGGTTGAGCCGAAGTTGAGGTCTGACGTCAACTCCATGCCCAAAAGCTCCAGGCGATTGGTAACTGGCACAGATATACTTCGAAAAGTAGGGGTCAATTCAAAAGGGCTCCTTTTAGCGCTGAAAAGACAAGCCTGTATTTTCAGAGCATTGAATTTGACCAGATTGTCGTCACCCCATTGGAAAACGAAATTTAAGGTCAAATTCATGCACTCTACTATGGCCTTTCTGAGAGTGGCAATTTCGTCGCTGTCAGCTCTAGAACTGGATAAGTATCTCGCTGTGTGCTGTGTGTGTTAGGTTAAGTTAGTTCCCTCGGTGCCATAAAAATAAAAACGAACTATATTTGTCTTTTTTATAATATGATTATGTAAGTATTATTTGATAATAGAGAGTAATATTGCTTTTGTTTTCATGAACGTTGTGTTTTGATACTTTGATTTTGATAAATAAATAAACATTTCACGCAAAACTTGTGTATTTTGTCACATGTATGAATCTGCCCCATAGGCTGTATGTAAGTGCCCCGCATGTGGGGTACATTCATACATTTTTAATTTTTTCTTTCAAGTCTTACAAAAAGTCGTACAAGTGTATTTACACAAATTTCATGTTTTTTATATAAAGTCAGATAGTAAGACTATTGATTTTTGATGAATTAATAAAGATATCGATACCCGAGAGCATTCTATAAGACGAAATATAAAAACTGTATGAAGCTGCCCCACCTTCCCCTAAGGGGTTAAAACACTGTTTAGCTTCACAAGAAGTCATTTTCAATCACTTAGTTTAGTAGGACCAAAAGCTGTATCTAGTACCGTATCTTCCTCCTTTTAATACATCAATGACTTAATGTGTAGATTTTATTGTTATAAGTTTCATCAAAATCGGATACCTGCAACATCTTAAAAAAAAAAAATTATTTCTCCGGTCTATAGATGCTGGCGGGATAAATTCCGAATCATTCCCGTCGTTTACTTCGGAAGTATTCCGAAACTTTGGGAATATTTCAACAGTAAAAAAAAACCAGGAAAGTCGACCTTTGAAGTCGCTTAATATACCAAAATCTGCTCCTAAGTATAACAAATACTTTTCTGAAAACCGCATCAAAACGTGTTTACTTGCAAGGATTGCCTTTGTTTTTATTGACTGGGCTATTATACGCGTTAAGTAGGTAGGTAATGATTAATACCTACCTATGCGACTCGCGAATACTCGCGATGTGTACAGAGGTACATACAAACTAACCAAAAACATAGGTAACCCTTTTTCAAAAAACAAATGAAAAATGCTAGGCCTGGTTTTTTATTCCACAACTGACATTTATAAAAATAGCATTCGATTTCGAAATAAGTAGGTACTCCTACCTAAAAACAAAAGAATAAAAATCCTGTTAATCGCAGGCTAACATATCTTTTTTTTTTTTATTCTTGTTTTATTTAGGGGCATTTATCTCCATGGACATGTAAGCCCCAGCGTTCCCTAATCTTAATCTCCATATCTAAAAAACTTATTTCCTAAAAAGAGAGAGTCATTGGTGCAAAAACATGTTTTCTACCATAAACTTTGCAGTGTCAGATGTTGGTTCTGCTAGAATACTTAAAATGGCTCCTTGATCGTATTTGTTAATATGAAATTTTTGCACCAATAAGTCTCTCACTCTTTTATATTTTTTACATTCTGCAAGAATGTGCTGTACATCATCCAGCATGCCACACACGTCGCAATTAGGGGTATCACTTTTTTTCATTAAGTATGCAAATTTTTTTGATGGATAATGTCCAGAACGTAATCTATCTATAGCTACAATGTAGGCTCTACTTAACTTACTATTATAAAACCACGGTATTCGAGGAGGCTGACATTGTATTGTTTTAAACCATATACCTTTTTCTTTACTTCTTTCATCAAAATATTCCTTAAATGTTAAATAGCACTTATTTTTGAATTTTGTTATGACTTCTGTATAATGTGGTAAAATTGAAATCTCCAAGCCATCTTTTGATGCTAATTTAGCCAACCTGTCAGCCTCCTCGTTGCCCTTTAAGCCTATATGTGACGGGACCCATTGCAATCTCAGATTTTTATTATACTTAGTGACTAATTCATTTATTAATTTTAAAATCGTATAGACTATCGGTACACCTCTGCTGTTACCAGAAGCGCATCGAGTCATATGCTGTAAGGCGCTTTTGCTATCTGTAATTATAACAAAATATCTACCTTCCTGATCTTTTATAAAATTAAGAGCCTCCGAGATTGCAATGAGCTCCAATGTCATGATCGAAACTGTTGCCTTAACTTGAAACATAGCGCATGTGTTTTTTGAGCTATCGAAATATGCAGCTCCAAGACCACTTTTACTTTTGGATCCATCAGTAAATATTTTTATCCATCCGGCGTATTCGTTAGCTAATTCTGCAATTATGTTAGATTTAAGACACATGGGATCGTAACATCTTTTTGACCCTTTCATAGATTCTAAGTTTATTTTAATGAATCTGTTTATATCCATATAACTCACCCAGATATCTGTTTTAAATATTTCATGCGGATTCGAAGTATATATGTCACAGTTTTTGCATTCATTATAAACAGGTATAAGTAATGGCTTCTTAATCCTTTGCCAATATCGATCATACACATCTGAGCTAAGGTCTATCAATAGGTCTGTTGTTACATTATTGGACCAGGACATACTTTTAATACAGTATTTATAGGCAAGATACAATCTTCTTAAAGACAATGGTGGCAGACACAATTCACTCTCCATAACATGGATTGGTGTACTTTTAATATAATCTCCTATTATTCGTAGGGCTTGATTATGAATCCGGTCAAGTTTGAACAAATTATTTTTCGCACTATTATCGTAAAGAAAACATCCAAAATCCACTCTACTTCTAATTAATGAAATATATATTGTTCTTAAATGTTTAGGGTGAATGCCCCAACCTGAACCCGCCAATACTTTTAATAAGTTCAAGAATTTAAAAGCTTTTTTTGGAAATCTCATTCACATGTTTACTCCATCGCAAAGATGTATCCAGCCATAATCCTAAATATTTAACATTAACTTCAGTCGGAATAATATTATTTCCAATATACAGTCTCACTTCCTTCCTTCTACGTCCTCTGCTGAAAATACAAATTTTAGATTTCTTTGGGGATAATTGCAGGCCTATGTCATCTAGCATAGTTATAAATTTATTCAAAGATATTTGTAGTTGTGATTCACAGTAACTAAGGTTTTTATGACATATATATAAAACGAAATCGTCCGCATACTGGGACAAAATAACATTACTTATTTTATGACACAATTTAAATGTAGTTATATTAAACAATAACGGTGATAATGGGTCTCCTTGAGCAAGTCCCCTGTTAGTATATCTTATTTCACTAATTTGATTCTCCACACCATTCCTACTCATTAGGCGTCTATCACTCAAAAAGCGCCATAAATAGTTACAAATTTTTTTACCAACTTTTAATTCATCTAGAATGTTCACTACTTTGTCAATTAATAAGTTATTGTAAGCATTTTCTACGTCGAGAAAGCAGGATACTGTCGGACAATTCTTTCCAAAACCAACTTGTATATAGCTTACTAGTCTTGTTAAGCAATCTAGACATGATTGAGCCCTACGGAAACCACATGTATACGATGATAAAATCGAATGTTTTTCTATGTACCACTCCAGTCGTTTCCCTATCATTTGATGAAAAATTTTACATATGCAAGATATCAGGGAAATCGGTCTAAGTTTGAGTTCTAAATTGCTTTCGGTTCCCATTTTTGGTATGGGAACTATTAATATACATAGTTCGCCACTGGTTCGGTACAATTCCTAACGTAAGTATGGCATTATATATATTTAATAGAAATTGTTTACCTGGCAAAGGCAGGTTATAAATGACTGAATAGGTGATTCCATCAATACCTGGAGCAGTATCAGTTTTCTTTAAACAAGCTTCTAATTCCTGCATTGTAAAAACCGACTCAAGTAAAGTATTACTTGAAACAAAAAGTGGCGAATTGTTAGGAACGAAGTCTGGTGTCAAACTCTTTAACAACTGTTTTTGTTTATCTTCGGATGGAATAAACTTAGACTGACGATATCCCTTGAACCAGCGCATTTTACGCCACATGTTAGAAACAGATACACACTCATTAATGCTCCCACAAAAATTCTGCCAACTAGACGATTTAGCCTGGCGGGTATGTTTTCTGGCTTTTTGAATTTGATCCTCTAACTTTGTGAGATTGTCCGGTGTAGGGTTTTTTCTAAATAAACTTAACGCTAATCTTCGCTCTGCTATTGTTTTAGACAAAGATGGAGACCAATAATGCTTTGGCGTAAATTTAATTGTGGGGCCTGTGTATACTTTTAGTAATGGAATATTTTTATATACTGATTTATTTACTACATCTAAAAAAATAATTATAATAATTTTAAATGTCTGTACTGCTACAATTAAGACTATCAAAGGAAAAGAATGAGTCTTTAAGATCTTCTTTGTATTTTAACCAATTAGCTTTTTTAAAATTAAGTTTTTCTTTAACTTCTGAGAGTTCTATCGAATTTATTGTCAATTTTATGATAAGGTGATCGCTCCCCAAATTCTCGTTAAGTAAGTTTTCCATTTGAAATCTATCGCTATATAACATATCTACCTATAAAAATATCAACATATACTAAGGCCCGTATTAATAAACCGATATCAGCATAAGAGTAAGATCTTAAGAGCTGGTTTGAGATCCCGGCATATTAATAAACAAAAGTTAAGATGCGGTTTAATACTCTGTCATCACCTGAGATCGTATTGTTTAATAAACAATACTCGGGTTTCAATAGCGGTACTAAGATGCTTAACAAGATCATAATAGTTAAGTCCAGTCAATCCGTGACTTAAGATCGTGAACTTGTAAAATATTAATTCCGAAATCAATTATTACGATGAACAAGACTATTAGATGATATTTTATGGCCTTTTCAAATTCGATTACCTACAGTTTATATATAAGGGACGCGACAAATCCCTTCGAATACCACTGCAAAATTTAAAAAAATTGGCCAAGTGCGAGTCAGACTCGCCCATGAAGGGTTCCGTAGTAACTACGTACTTTCGGAAGTCGGTGCCAAAAACGAAAATACAAAACTTGCTTGCGCAACCGACTTCTTGAGTGAGCGGTTGATCCGAGTGGTCATCGATGGCTGCTCATCGGATCTTATGGCAATTAATGCCAGTGTTTCTCAAGGGTCTGTTCTTTCTGCGACTCTTTTTCTGCTGCATATCAATGACCTACTTCAGCTAGGAGCAGTTGGGTACGCGGATGACAGCACAGTCTCAGAGAGATACTTATCCAGTTCTAGAGCAGACAGGGACGAAATTGCCACTCTCAGAAAGGCCATGGTAGAGCGCATAAATTTGACCTTAAATCTCGTTTCCCAATGGGGTGACGACAATCTGGTCAAATTCAATGCTCTGAAAACACAGGCTTGTCTTTTCAGCGCTAAAAGGAGCCCTTTTGAATTGACCCCTACTTTCCGAGGTACATCTGTGCCAGTTACCAGTCGCCTGGAGCTTTTGGGCATGGAGTTGACGTCTGACCTCAACTTCGGCTCAACCATCGAGTCCAGAGCTCAGACTGCAGCAAAAAAGCTGGGAATCCTACACAAGGTGAGGCGGTACTTCACGCCTGGACAGCTTCTAAATCTGTATAAAGCACAGGTCCGTTCTTGCGTGGAGTATTGCAGCCACTTGTGGGATGGCTCTGCAAAGTACCAGCTTGCTGCATTGGACTCGATCGAGCGCAGAGCTAAAAGGCTTATAGGCGACGAGGTGCTGGTGGACAGGCTTCATAGCCTGGCTCATCGGCGAACCGTTGCTTGCCTGTCGATTTTCTACAGATTGTACTTCGGGGAGTGTGCGCAGGAGCTCCATGACCTGATTCCTCCATCTCCCTTTCACTACCGGTCTACCATACGCACGGCTGGGTACCACCCACACTTGGTTAATATACCGTCTTGTCGTACCAAGCGCTTCTCTTCCACATTTATTGCGCGCAAGCTGTGGAATTCTCTGCCGGCTTCTGTGTTCCCTGCCACTTATGACCTTTCAGCCTTTAAAGCACGAGTAAATAGGCATCTTGTGGGCTCGCTCGTCCCATCTTAGACCTCATCTATCGCTTACCATCAGGCGAGATCGAGGTCAAGAGTGGGCCCATAGGTAATAAAAAAAATAAAAACTTGCTTAACTGGCAAGTCGCGTTGGTTACTTTACGATGCTTTCTTCTGGAATGCTCCGAGACACAATATGGCGGAGGTAATTATACCCTCTCGAATCATAGAATCTGCTCGGTAATTGGTTAGCGATGAGTGTGCCAATAGTGGCGCGTGCGCCACACGGTCCTTCGAGTATCTTCCACAACAAAACTAAAGACACCGACTACCCGACTACCGAAATTAAAGTTATTTTTCACTTTGCAGTGTTTTTTGGGAGTCGGTTTAATTTTTTGGTAAAAAGTTTTTATTTCACTCCATTATTATAGAAGTTAGCGGGGGGGGGGGGGGGGGGGACATTTTACCACTTTGGAAGCGTATACCTTTTCAGCAGTCAACAAATAAATATACATATTATATTATACGAGTCTTTAGTTGCTACGGAAACCTTCATGGGCGAGTCTGACTAGCACTTGGCCAATTTTTCATAAAGTCAACCGTTTAAAAGATATACGCTTCCAAAGTGGTAAAATATGTATCCTTCCCCCTCTAACTTCTATAATAATCGAGTGAAGATGCTAAAAAAAAATAAAAAATATGTACTGTAGATCTTAATATAAACTTTCAACGAAAATTAGTTTGAACGAGATCAGGGTCAGCAGTTTTTGAGATACAGCATATTTTCTAAAACCGCAAATATAACTTTGTAATTCATACAAACACTATGAGAAACAAAGTTATTTGGTGTAGTTACACTTGGCCAATTTTTTCTATAGTGTATAAAGATTAAACGTATGAATTATAAACATGTGCTTAAATTAAAAAAAAAAATCGATATAAACTGAAAAATAAATTGTATTCGTGCGCACACAGAGTTGAACATTACACTTCTACAAAGCAAGTACTAAGCGTAATATAAACAAAAGATGAAATAGTTCGTTCACTGTGACGTAGCAAATCTTAAGATCAGGATTTCATTGGGTGTCGAATTACGAATCCAAAGATCGTGGTCTTATTCTTATACTCGGTATCATCTGAGGTGCTGTTGATATGGGTTTATTAATTAGCGTCGACATTAAGATGCTGGTCCAATCTTGAGAACTTATCAACTGATGGGATCACGATTGAGACCTAATCTATTAATACGGGCCTTAATCAATCCCATTTATAATAAAATAAACATTTATATTTTACTCTCGTATGTGCCACTGAACAATAATTAACTCATCCACCACACAACAAATAAACACATTAATTCCCATCACAGTATAAAAATAGTAGACAATTGAATTATTCGGGCGAAATATTCGATTGCGGGGTACGAATCTTTCTCGCGGGGGGAAAACTTCTCCGGAGAGCATCTCCCCTCTTACCGCACCCCGCACCGCCATCGCAGCGCGCGCAGCGCGGCGGCAGCGGCCGGCGCACAGAGGGCCTTATTTAAATTAATTTTGAATAATTCTGATTTAAAGAAACTTTCCCAGAAGTATTCCGGAATTATTCCTAATTTTTCAGAAGTTTTGCAACTATACTCAGGTCCCTATTTGTGACTCTACATATTGAACTTTTGAATGATATGTTTAATAACTATTATATAATGACTATATTGATAGAATTGAAAAGGACATAAAAGATAATCCCAAACTTCTCTGGAGTTACATAAAAGCGAAACGCGGTGGTTCTAGTGGCTACCCTTTGACAATGACTGATGGACAGGTTGTTACATCTAACGGTTCTGAAATCTGTGATCTTTTCGCTAACCATTTCGCAACCGTGTACACGACTGACAAAGATACAGAAATTAACTGTCATACAAAGTACCTCCAAGCTGCATAATAATAGTCAGGGCCTGAGTATTCCAGTGATTGACCGCAATTGTTTACTAAAAAAACTAAAAACAGTAAACATTGGTAAAGGACCTGGCCCGGATGGCATCCCACCTGTCTTTATTTCTAATTGTGCCACAGCTCTAGTACCTCCTTTACTAATAATATACAATGCATCGCTGGCTTCTGGAACTTTTTCGTCAGAATGGAAAAAAGCCAAGGTAGTCCCGGTGCATAAGTCAGATAAAAAAGATACCATAAGTAACTACAGGCCAATTTCAATTTTATCCACATTCGTAAAGATTTTTGAATCTATTATATGTCCACACATTCAGCAACATTTAGGATTGTATCTTAATAACAATCAACACGGTTTTGTGGCATCTAGATCTACAGCCACAAATTTAGTGTCATTCACGGAGTCCCTGATACAGGCTGTAGATGGAGGCAAACAATTTGACGTAGTATATACCGACTTTAGTAAGGCATTTGACAAAATGCCCCATTCTATACTGATATATAAACTAGCAGCTTATGGTATAACAGGGCATTTATTAAGTTGGTTCAAGTCTTATCTTGCTGAACGCGAATTTTTTGTCGTTGTAAACGGTTTTCGATCGGCTGCACACAAAATAACATCAGGCGCCCCTCAAGGAACTCACTTAGCTCCAATACTATTTATCATGTTCATTAATGACCTTCCCGAGTGTTTTCGTTTTTCCGAACCTTTTCTGTATGCTGATGAATTAAAATTTGCACGAGTGGTAGAGTCAAAAAGAGACTGCGAACTTCTGCAGCACGATCTTAACCAAGTTATAAAATGGTGCCACAATAATAAAATGCAATTAAATCCGAATGATAAATGATAAATGATCTTTATTTTGCAAATTGGTTATTAAATAACTCTTTTACACGTCATTTTTTTCCTTAAATATTAACTAGATGAGGTCGGTGTTTCCTAACTGACTACCCTGAGAAGAAACACCGAAACAAACTCAGGGGTCCGTCTCTTTTAAAGTCCATACAATCTACACTGAATTAATTACATGGGAACCTTGTAGGTTTCAGTCTGAGGCGGTCTTTTGAAGAAAGATGCTCACAGATTTGAGTGGGCCTGTCCATACAGTGCAAGCATTTGTCAAATGACGTATAGCTCAACTTAGAACAAGGAGCTTAACGATTTGACGAACAATACCAAGGTAAGGACCTTTAGGTAGGCCGCAAAAAGCACTCAAACTGCCAGACAATTTATTATGTTTAACTCGAATAAATAAATAAAATAAAAATAAAAAAAAACCTACATAGTGCACATATTCACAATCGTTTATGAGGATTATGTAGATTAGTCTGAAATGGCCTTTTGAGGAAAGACCAAACAGATTTGAGTAGACCCGTCCCGTCAGTGCAAGCCTTTGTCAGTTAGTCTGTAAGCTCAACTTTGGACTACTAAGGAGCTCAACGACCTGACGAACAATGCCAAAGACGGTACATTTGAGTAGGTCACTAAAATACTCAAACTGTCAGACAACGTCGTAATAAAGAGAGAGAAAAAAAAAATGTAAATGGAAATATAAAAAAAAAGAATACCACATAATCCTCGCATTTAAGTACATAATTAAGTAAATATTCAAAAAAATACATATATTATACTTTACAAAGTAAATATTCATGTCAAATTAAAATAAAATATTATACTTTAAAAAGTAAATATCCATGTCAAAAAAAATTATTAAAAAACAAAAAAAAAATGTCAATTTGTATAAAAAAAATAAAATACAAGAAATTGTGATTGTAAACAACACTAGTGCTCCCTGTATATCATTGGAGCAGCTCAATCCCAAGCCTTTTTATCCTCAACATAGTCTTTAACTGTGTAAAAAGCCTTCTGGCAAAGCTTGCGTCTTATGACTAATTTAAATTTGTTGAGGCTCAGTTCTTGCAAATGGCAAGGTAGTTTATTATAAAAACGTATGCACTGGCATTTAAAAGAACCACCTATTTTCTTGAGCCTTGTTTTTGGAATGACAAAGTTGTGTTTATTTCTAGTATTTACGTTATGGATATCACTGTGTTTTTTAAAGAGATTAATATTTTTATATGCATACAAGAGATTCTCATAAATATACTGAGAAGGCACAGTCATTATATTAATCTCTTTAAATTTATCTCTGAGGGAGTGCCGTGGACTTAATTTATAAATAGGACGAATGGCTCTTTTTTGTAGCACAAATATTGTATTTATATCGGCGGCATTCCCCCATAGTAAAATGCCGTATGACATTACACTATGAAAATAACTAAAATACACTAAACGGGCCGTCTCTAAATCAGTTAGGCCACGAATTTTTCGAACGGCAAATGCTTCAGAGCTAAGTTTTTTGGACAATTTATCTATATGGAAGAAATGTAACCATGTTAATAAGTCATCAAAAATGTTAGGGTTCCTACTTCGTAACACCAAAGGCTTTCGTAAAAGTAGCACCAAGATAATGTTATATAACAGTTTCGTACGCAGTGTTGTGGAGTATTACTTAAACTGCACTACTACGGATTCCGGGACACCTCTCTGAATCTTTTGTCCTCTTACTTGAGTGAAAGGATTCAGAAAGTCGATGTGAACGGCAAAAGATCGCCGGGATCTGTGGTCAAAATGGGGGTCCCCCAAGGCTCAATTTTAGGTCCCTTTTTGTTTCTTATTTATATAAATGATTTGCCGTACCTGATCAAAAATCATGACATAGTGCTATTTGCTGACGATACTTCTCTTTTATTTAGAATCAAACGTCAACAGCAGGTTACTGAAGAAGTTAACAGAGCCCTTGCAACTGTAGTTAGCTGGTTCAATGTTAATAATCTTCTTCTTAATGAGAAAAAAACCAAATTCCTAAAATTTACGTTACCTCATGTTAGACAAGTGAATACTAGAGTAGTAGTGATTTGCCGGTTCTGGCGCACCAATCCCGTGGCTCACCGGTTCTGGCGCACCACCGCTTCTGGCGCAATCGCGGTCCAGGGCGTTTCAAACCTAAAAAAAAAAAAAAAAAAAAAAAAAAAAAAAAAGGTTTTGGGGTCCGCTGATCACGTTTCTGCAATCCTTTTTTGCGTAGGATGCATGGTTCCGGAGATACAGAAATCAATTAACAACAATCTGTTTCATTTCCGGTGACCCGAAACCCTCATTATCGACTTTCATTGTTCGCCTTTTCTTATCTATTGTCCGTGCGTCCGGCCGCGCACCCTCATTACGATTGCATTGACGTTTCTATGTATTACTCATTGTTACTGCTACTGCTATTGTATACTTTTATTGTTCATAGACCATTGCTTACTTTGCTATTCGGGATCATCAAAACGGAATCAATAAAACACATGCGTCATTAACAAATTTTATTTTTATCTACAAAATATGAGCGGAACATCTCATCCACTAAAATATCGTTGTACAGTGTGTTCCCTGTAAATATGTTTGTAAAACTATGCATTGAACATCCCTGAAACTTATATAGCAAATACATTAAGCAATATTCACCACAAACTGAAGTCCAATCATTCTGAATCCTATCAATACTCCAGTCCCATCTTTTACAATTCCTTTTCAAAAACTCGAGATGATATCGTGCAGGTGTTCGCCCATAAGAATCAAAATATTGACCGATGCCATTCGTATCGATATGTACAGCTACCCAGTGTGAACCTGGCTTATCATCCGCATCCAAATTGCATATTATATACGTTGGTGCATGGGTATACATAGGGAGTCTATTAGCAGCATAAACATTATTTTCTAGACTGGGATGAATGTTTTTCAGATGTTTTTGTACTTCTAGTGTATCCATGATATAGCATATTATTACACTACCAGTCTATTCAATGGTTGTCATAGGAATGTTCAATTATAGTGATTTGTAAATATTAAATCGCATTATTTTGTAGCACTCACAAAACAGGTTGATGCCAGCAATGTGAGATAAGTTTGTTGACTCATAGAGTTACTATCAGTTTCCGGAGGAACGTGAGATAATTTTGGTGATTCATAGAGTTACAATCAGTTTCGTTGTATTTAGGAATTTGTTTTAGATAAGAATGGTGCTATATAAGATCCTACCATTGCAGTCATGCAGTCAGTCTATGGTCGTTTGACCGCAGTGGATTGTATACGTCTACCAATACTACGTTTGTGTTACTTCAACGCATCAATGGCCATGGAGGTAAGTGTTTATTCTATTGACAAACTTACTTGTATTCTTGTTGTTGTTTCCTAACGTGTGTGATTAAGTGTAAACAAATTGATATTAACATGATAACTGTCTTGTTGCAGAAATCATTCAACTTCGATGAAAATACCTATAAACAGTATTACTACTCACCGCTCTCCCCTCAACATGAAGAAGAGAACGATGACATCGTTATTAATAACACATGCGATGGTGGAAAAAGGAAATCACAACCGATTGATCATTTTTTTGAAGTCGCACCAAAAATAAAAAAGAAGAAACTGTTATCGTCAACCGTGGCACGAGCCGCTAGAGATGGTGTATCATACATTTCCAGTAATTCTGACGACGGAGACCAAGCGACGCATCTCATAAAAATTGAAATGTACGATATGAAGAAGCTATGTAAGATTCCAACTACTGATCATTGGAAACACGCTACCACGAGGATTAAATATTATGTAAAGAATAATAAGGATAGCATCTACGACAGCACAAACGGGCTCGTATACAACATTACAAAGACAATAGCAGAAAGTGAAAAAGTTAAAAAATACTTTTTTAACAATGACACCCATTAGTTGATTAGTGAATGTGATTCTGTTTACTTAAATTACTTCTGTGTACTCATTAGATTCTACCTGACTTTTTAATCCTTTGCTAGACTCTATATAATGAACATTATTTGAAATCTTGAACATTATTTGAAATCGGGTATCAGTTGGTCTACTAACACTTAACTGTTACTTACTGTGCTACCTAATTTCTTCTTTGCTATAAAGATGGAAAACTTCAGTGAAGTGTGTACCAGTGCTTTCTTTTCCGCACCCATGGAAGAGAATATGGAACTATTCATCAACGAATTCGATCAGGAGCTGCCTAAAGTTTGTGATGAAATGGAGAAGTGTGAACTGTTTGATTCATCGTATGATGATGAGTTGTATAATCACTGTGAGATGGTTGAAACAGCGTTGATGTAAGTATTAGAAGTACAAACTCAATAAGAAAGATTATTGTTGTATTGCTTTATTTTAAGATTTGTCTTATAATTTTCTTGCTGTTTTGTTACAGTCAACCACAAGTTGGAAGAGGTATCAAACGAGGTATCACTACTGACGAAAATAAGGTTCCCAAGAAAGTAAAATTTGATGAAGGAGCTTCTACATCATCGACTGAAACAAATAACGTGGACAACAATAAGGTGGAATGTGACACATGTCATGTTTTTATTAATAAAAGGTATCTAAATAACCATTTAAAAAGCAATGTTCACAAAAATAATCTTTTAAAATCACATAATTCACTAGCAAATGTTACAGTTGTTGAAACCGCTTTTAACAACCGAATTTTAACATATAGAATTAATAGTAAAACAATTCAATCGGGGCAATATTTTGAAACACCGGAATCGTTTTTAAATTCATTAAAAATTGATATCTTATTTTTAATCAATGAATGTATTCAACAACATACAATTTTTAAAGTAAACTTCATATTGCATGCTGATTTCATACAACAAACTAAAGATATTAAAAATACATTTGATTTTCAAACGTTTAATTATATAATTTGTCAGGGTGATGACTTAAATATTTTTTTTTCATCATTAATAGACACTGTTGTTGGTAAAATTTGTCAATTTGAAAAAAAAGATAGTGGTTGGAGTCTTAATCAAATTAAATACATAGATATGAATGTTAACAAATTCAACCCCTTACGTGGTAGTTCATATATCGATCTTCCTCAGGATATTAAATTAAAAAAAGCTGTAATCAATGTTAAAAATAATGATAATATGTGTTTCAAATGGGCATTACTGTCCGGTTTATATCCTGTATGTAAAAGTGTAGATCGCGTAACATCATACGCAATTCATGAAAATAAACTAAAATTTACTGGTATTTCTTTTCCGGTTAAAATTGTAGATATATCAAAAGTAGAGAAATTAAACAATATTAGTATAAATGTTTTTGGTTTAGAGTATAATAAAGAAAAAAAGTGTAATTCAGTTGTAGGTCCTTTATATTTAACAAAATGTCGTACACCTAATCATATCAACCTACTATATTTATCGAATGGTACTAACAATCATTACTGTTATATTAAAAAGTTATCGCGGTTAGTTAGCTCACAAATCTCGAGTAATCATCACGCAGTTTATATATGCGATTCATGTTTACTTCATTTCCCATCAGAGGAAAGTCTTAATAACCATCAACAATATGATTGCGCTCACATTTGTACGGAATTACCAAACGGTAAGGATTCCAAAAAGGATTGGTTCGGTAAAGCAATATCAAATAATAAAATAAAATTTGATAAATTCGTGAAAAAGTTGGAAATGCCCTTTGTGGTTTATGCAGACTTTGAAGCATTTTTGAACCCGATAGAATCATGTAGTAACGATCCATCCAAGCCTAGTACAATTAATATTCAAAAACATGAAGTGTATAGTTTCGGATATTACATTAAATGTTCATATGATGACAGATTATCAAAATATGAGACGTATAGTGGGCCAAACTGTGCACAAGTGTTTATGAATCGCCTTTGTGAAGATGTGAAAACAATAGTTAAAAAAAATTGTTTCCAAAAATGTCCCGTTCCATTATCAGATGAAGATAAAATTAAAATTTCAAATTCAAACATTTGTCATATTTGTGAAACTCAGTTAAATGAAGATCCTTTTTACGATTTTGATTGGTATACTGGCAGTTTTAGGGGTGTTGCACATCAAGTGTGTAGTTCTAAGTACAGAACCCCTCGTTATGTTCCAATATTTTTACATAACCTCGGGCACTACGATGCTCATTTTATTGTCCATGCATTAAACCTCGATGATGGCAAAGTTGAAGTTATTCCACAAAATAAAGAACGATACATATCATTTTCAAAACAGTTAACAATAAATAATCAACCTGTAAGTTTAAGATTCGTAGATTCATTGAAATTTTTATCATGTAGTTTAGATCAGCTAGCTAAAAATCTTAATGACGATCAGTTTAAAGAACTAAAAAGAAACTATCCTAATAATGAAGATTTTTTACGTTTAAGACGGAAAGGTATTTATCCTTATGAATTTATGCGTAATAGTGATTGCTTGAAACATCCGTCACTTCCTGATCAACACCAGTTTTATAGTTCACTCACAGATTCAAATATTTCAAATGATGATTATAATCATGCAAAAGATATTTGGCAACATTTTAAGTGTAGTAGTATGTCTGATTATTCCGATTTGTATTTAAAAACTGATGTTTTACTTTTGACCGATGTATTCGAAAACTTCAGAAAGCTATGTATTAAAACTTATGGATTAGATCCTGCCCATTACTATACTGCTCCAGGTTTAAGTTGGGATGCAATGTTAAAATTTACGAAAATAGAATTAGAATTGTTAACGGACTATGACAAAATTGCTTTTTTTAAAGCTGGTATTAGAGGGGGTGTATCTCAGTGTAGCAATCGTTTTGCTAGAGCAAATAATAAATTCATGGAAGATTATGATGGTGAAAAACCTAATTCATATCTAACATATTTTGATGCGAACAATTTATATGGTTGGGCAATGTCCCAATCCCTTCCTGTTGGTGGTTTCGAATGGATAAATTGTAATACAGATTATAATGTGTTGGATACGTCTGATTTTGGCTATGTTTTAGAAGTTGATTTGGAATATCCTGATGAACTTCATAATTTGCATTCTGACTTTCCATTATGTCCTGAAAACATATGTGTGGGTAATACTAAAGAAACTAAATTAGTTCCTAATTTAAATAATAAAAATAAATACATCATTCACTACAGGAATTTAAAACAATGCATTGAAATGGGAATTAAATTAATGAAAGTACATAGAATTTTAAAATTTAAACAGAGTTCTTGGCTAAAGAAATACATAGACTTAAATACTAGTTTGAGAACGTTAGCTAAATCAAACTTTGAAAAAGACTTTTTTAAATTAATGAACAATTCTGTCTTCGGTAAGACAATGGAAAATATTGAAAAAAGAGTAAACGTTAAACTACTAACTCACTGGGATAATCGTGGTAAAGTTTTAGGTGCTCAGGAATTGATTGCAAAACCAGAATTCCATAGTTTATCAATATTTTCAGAACATTTAGTCGCAATACAATTACGAAAAACAAAATTAATTTATGATAAGCCAATTTATTTAGGATTTTGTATTTTAGATATATCTAAGACCCTTATGTACGAATTTCATTATAACTACATGGTTAAAAAGTTTAATAACAAAATTAAGTTATTGTACACCGATACCGATAGTTTGATATATCAAATTTTTACAGATAATTTGTATGAGGATATAAAACCTGACCTACTTCACTATTTTGATACATCAGACTATCCAGAAAATAATATTTACGATTATCCAAAAATAAATAAAAAGAAGTTAGGTTTTTTTAAAGACGAGAATAATGGTAAAGTGTTGAAGGAATTTGTAGGGTTGCGATCAAAAATGTATGCACTGGAAGTAGAAGATAAATTTATAGCAAAGGCAAAAGGGGTTAACAAAAGTGTTACCAAAAAAATGAATATGGAAAATTACAAATCGTGTTTGTTTAATAAAAATGTACAATATTGTAGTATGCTTCGGTTTAAGTCAATTAAACACACTATTTTTACACAAAAAATAAATAAAGCATCTTTATCATATAATGATAGCAAACGATGTATTATGGACAACAACATTGATACATTGGCTTGGGGACATTATAAATTACGTTAAGTGTTGACACTTTTTACTTTTACTTCTGTACCTATACAAAATTTATATTGATTGTAAAATTATGATATTACTATAATGTTATACAATAGTTTATTACATATTTAAAATTTATTGTTTGATTGTAAATAATGTAAGATAATTGTGGTTTTTATTTGTAGGTTTAAATTTGAGATTGTAAAATTCTGTTGTACTAATTGTGTTAGTTTTAATTATTCGATTGTAAATAATGATATCTAAGTAATAATAAAACGGTGAACATACATTAGAGAAGATTGTAAAGTTCTGATAAGTAATAATTGTGTTAGAAATAGTATACAGATCAGTCTGTTTTTCATCAGTTACATGTTTTTTGTAATTTTAGCAATATATATATTTAATTTTTACAACATAATTTTCATTTTTTATTTCATCCCTTTGAACTCTAGACGTGTGAGATGTTTCACTTTATCCATCCATTTACTGCTATTGTCGCAGGACCAAGTGGATGTGGGAAGTCAAATTTTGTAACAAATTTCATAAAATCAGTTAAAGAAATATGTAATTGTGATTTTAATCAGATCACATGGTGCTTTGATGAAATGCAACCTTTATATAATTTACCAAATGTTAACTATCATCAAGGAATTCCAAATCTTAATATGTTTGATGGTGAAAACCCACATCTTGTTATTATTGATGATCTAATGAGAGAGTCTGATGGAAGAATTGTGGATATATTTACAAAAGGTAGTCATCACAGGAATCTGAGTGTATTTTATTTAACACAAAATTTATTTCATCAGGGTAAAGGTCAAAGAGACATTTCTTTAAACTCAAGTTATATAATATATTTTAAAAACCCTCGAGATAAAACTCAAATAAGATATTTAGCACGACAAGTGTCACCAGACAACCCAAAATTCATTGAAGATGCCTATAGGGATGCAACTTTAGAAGCGCATGGATATTTAATGGTTGATTTAAAACAGAATACCAATGATTTTTGTCGTATCAAGACAAATGTCTTTCCATTTAATGGACACTGTACAGTCTACGTCCCCACAAAAGAGTTTAAATACACCAAGAATCAAACAATTCAAATCATTTCTAAATGATGCATCGTCGACTCACAACGCATAAACATTTGCTAAGCGCTTTGCATACGCTTAAACCAAAATATCAAAGAGCGTTACTTAAAACATGTGATGAAGAAGAAATAAACTGTATTTGTGAATGTATTCATAACGTTTTACAAGGAAAGGTACCTCTTAAAGATCAAGATAAACAAAAATTGAATAAACACAAAAATATACTCCGTAAACTGGTGCATAAGTGTAAACATAAACTAAGAAAAAATATAATCATACAAAAAGGAGGGGCTTTCTTACCAATAATATTAGGTGCAATATTGAGTGGATTAGTAAGTGGACTAGCCAGTTAACATGGAAAATGCAAAGAAAATGATACTTATTGAACCTGGATTAATTGAAAAATTAAAACAAGAAAATAAGGTTAATAGTAATTTGTCTCGATTAGATATTGAAATGCAAAATATTATGAATAGTAAGACGGAAGACCGCAAGAAGTGGATGTTATATTTACAAACACTACAAAGATACCTTCACTTTACCGAAGAGGATCGTCAACCACTCAGATTACCAATTTATTCTGATACATCTAATGAAGATTCAAATAAAAATAAAGATAGAGATCTAAAAAGTTCAGTTGATGCTGAATCTTTGTTGGATGAGACAGGATCCATTAAAAGTAAAGAAAATGACACAAATCCACTTTACACACCAACTCAAATACTCAGTTTAATACCAAAAACTTATAATAAAAAAGGTGAGTCATTATTAAACTTAATTGGAACAAGTAAAAGTAAAAT
The DNA here is from genome assembly GCA_943138885.2 of Tholera decimalis. Lineage (NCBI taxonomy): Eukaryota > Metazoa > Arthropoda > Insecta > Lepidoptera > Noctuidae > Tholera > Tholera decimalis. The sequence continues at coordinate 28,905,501 of OW964549.2, forward strand.
ACATTGGGATAATGAAGGCACAGTCATAATTGATAATGAAAAAATTCATGGAAGTAATATTGTTGATTTAATAAATGATTCACTAAGACCCTTAAAAAGAAGTGATCCGATAGGGTGGGATAGATTTGCTAAAGCATTAAAAGATATTAAAGTACCACTTACTTATATTGGAAATCCAAAGAGATGTGAGTTTATTAACCAACTTCAAGCAAAAGATCTGAACAAAACCTCTGAGATTGAAGTTCAAGAGTTTTCTACACCGAGCAGTGGAGATAAAAGATCTATAACTAAAATACGCAAAAAGCTCGATTGGGAAAAATGGACCCCGTACTAGAAGAAATTAACAGGATTTATTATGATCCATCTAACCCCGCTGGTTTTGGTAGTATTGATAAATTATCAAAAGCCATGAAGGGTAAAATGGATAAAAAGCAAGTAAAGGAATGGTTACAATCACAAGAAACATATACATTACATAAACCCAGTCGGAAAAAATTTCCACGTAATAGGTACATTCTATCAAATATTAATGAACTGTGGCAAGCTGATTTAAGTGATATGCGAACTTATTCTCAATATAATGATGGTTTCAACTATATACTTTGTGTTATTGATGTATTTAGTAAATATGCTTTTGCAAGACCAATGAAAAAGAAAAACTCAGAAACTACTAAAGAATGTTTTGAAAGTATATTTACTGAAAGTAATTCCACACCTACTCACATACAATCTGATAAAGGTACAGAATTTGTTTCAAAAGATGTACAAAAATACTTTAAATCCAAAAAGATAAATTACTATACCACTAACAATCCTGATATTAAGGCTAGTATTGTTGAACGATTTCAAAGAACTCTAAAAATGAAAATGTGGCGTTATTTCACTCATAACAATACTTATAGATACATAGATGTTTTACAGGATTTAATATACTCTTATAATCACAGCATTCACTCTAGTATTAAGATGTGCCCATGTGATGTAAGTTCCGCCAATATTATGACAGTTTGGACTAATCTTTATAATAGAGGATCAAACAAACTTTCTTTAGAAAATCCAAAACCAAATTTCAATGTGGGTGATTATGTTCGAATAATTAAATATAAACATGTTTTCCAAAAAGGCTATGAATCAAATTGGAGTGATGAAATATTTATTATATCTTCAATAATTGATAGATCTCCATGGGTTGTTTATACAATAACAGATTTACAAGATGAAGCAATAGTTGGTACTTTTTATGAAAGAGAATTACAGAAGGTCACTTACAACCCCACCTCACAATATAAAATAGATAAAATAATTGGTACTCGTTATTCGGGTAACAGAAAAGAAGTATTAGTGAAGTGGAAAGGTTATCCAGATAAATTTAACAGTTGGATTTTAGCTTCTAGTTTAAAAGAAATATGAATAAAGAAAGTTTTTATTTAACTTTGCTCAGCAATAGTTCAATGGAATATTTTCCTGATAACAAGACCACAAATTTTTCAACAAAATTACCAAAAGCTATGAAATTAGAAGGTGAATGGTCGGTTGGAGTTGTCGAGTTTCAATATCCATGCACCATGTTTACTGTTCAAGATCATGAAAATGTTGTGTACATTACAAAAACCATGTTAATGCCTAATGAAGATAAACCATCAACAGTGTACTACAAAAAACATATTCCGGCTACCAACTATGATAACGTTGAACATATTTTAAGAGCGTTAAATGGTATCAGAGAGAACTTGAAATTTCGTTATGATGAAATAACAAAATTTGTGTCTATTTCTCTTTTGGATAAAAATATAACATCCGTAACATTATCACCCAAATTAAGTTTACAACTAGGTTATGAACCAAATACAAATCTTCTAGACAGAAATTTTGGGAAGTGTCCTGCTAATTTACACTTAGGGTTACCATCTCAACTATTTCTATATTGTGACATTATCGATCCTCAGATTGTGGGTGATGTTATGACTCCGCTATTAAGAGTCATTTCATTAGATCCTTCAAAATACATTTATGGTGCGAATAAAATGCACGTTTTCTCTCCACCTCACTACTTACCTGTTATGCGAAGAGAGTTCGATACGCTGGAAATAGATATAAGATCGAGCACAGGACAAAAAATACCATTCCAGTTTGGAACCGTGTGTATTAAACTACATTTCCACAAATTATAATAATGTATTCTCCTCATGATCATCATAAATGTCCATATGAAAATTATTATTCACATCAAGCTGGATCAGGAGTTGGTGTAATTTATAAGGGTTCACCATACCAACGCGGTCATGGTATTGGGAGCTTCTTGGGAGGGTTATTTAGATCAGTTTTACCTTTACTTTCAAGTGGTGTTCGAGTGGTTGGTAAGGAGGCATTAAACGCTGGAGTAGGACTTTTATCGGATATGGTTCAAGCGCGTCCTATGGAAGCCTCAATAAAAGATCGTCTTAAACAAGTTAGTACGAACTTAAAACGAAAGGCTGATAACAAAATTGATCGATTTAACATGACAGGATCTGGATATATAACTAAAAGAAAACGATTGGCATCGTTCATTCCACCACTAACTGCTAAAGTGAAAGCTACGAAAAAACTTGGTCTAAAACCAAAAAACATCGAAGATATATTTTCAAATTAAATATGTCTTTCCTTCATAATCATTCTTGTGAGTGCGTTAAGTCAGAATTAGATTTATTTGCATTACCGTCTACACAAACAAGCATTGAAAATGGATTGTGGATTCACTATAAACCAATTTCATCTCTTGCTGATGATGGACCTATCGAGTTTCAAGTTCCTGGAACAGGCGATGACTACATAGATTTGTCTCATACATTACTCCAGATAAAGGCAAAAGTATTAAATCAAGATTCATCAAACTTGATATCAGCTACAGCAGTAGCACCTGTAAATAATTGGCTGCATTCACTTTTTAGTCAACTTGATGTTTATTTAAACCAAAAACTTGTATCACCACCTAATAATACCTATGCCTATCGAGCATACATGAAAACTCTTTTAAACTATGCTCCTGCTGCTAAACAATCTCATCTTACTTGTAGCCTTTGGTATGAGGATACAACAGGAAAAATGGATTCCACAGATGGTAAAAACATAGGATTTGTTAAAAGACAGGAATTAGTTAATGAAAGTAGGGAAATAGAAATGATTGGTCATCTTCATGGTGACATTTTCAATCAAGATAAATTTTTAATGAATGGCGTTGAAATGAGTGTAAAATTAGTTCGATCAAGAGAGAGTTTTAATTTAATTGCTGGGTCAAATGATGTAAAGTTTAAAGTTTGCATTACAGACGCAACTCTTATTGTTCGAAGAGCACGAATTAATCCAAGTGTATTACTCGCACATCAGAAAGTTTTAGCTTCTACCACTGCTAAATATCCTATTACTCGTGCTGAAGTTAAAGTTTTAACAATTCCATCAGGTGTTCAAGGAAAAACTCTTGATAATATATTCTTAGGACAGGTACCCAAAAGATGTATTATTGGATTTGTAAACAATTCTGCATTTAATGGTTCGCTTACTAAAAATCCATTTAACTTTGAAAACTATGGTATTAACTCTTTCAGCTTATATATTGATGGTCAACAAATACCTTCAAAAGCTTTGCAACCATCTTTTAATAATAATATATTTACATCAGCATATCATACTCTATTCTCGGGGACTGGTATTCACTTTCTAAATGAAGGAAATGCAATCTCTCGTGAACAGTATGCTAAAGGTTACTGTCTTTTAGCATTTGATTTAACTCCTGATTTATCAGCTAACTCATCAGCTCATTGGAATCTCATAAAGCATGGTAGTGTAAGATTAGAAGTACGATTTGAATCCTCACTAATACAAACAATTAACTGTATTGTTTATGCTGAGTTTGATAATATTATTGAAATAGATAAAAATAGAAATGTTACTGTAGACTATAGTAGTTAAGGTTATGTGTATGTAACTAAAGGAAACATTATAAAATTAAATAAAACAAATTATATGCAATATACTATTTTTTTATTTCTTTATAAACACCCTATTCAATCTTATACAGAACACTGATTGAGTTTAAACTTTACATAAGCACACTGACTAAACCACTGAACATGCTGCTGCCAAGGATCATCATCATCTTCCCAATCTTTTAAACCGCCACCACAATGGAAACACTTGGTCCTGTCTTCATGACCAGTATAAAAGAAACCGGCTTCTGCAAGATCTTTAGGCTTCTGTTTCATAACGAGTGGCCAGTCTCCGAAACTGAACAACCGTCTAGATTTTGAACTGAAAAATGGATATTCAGCTCTTGGGTACTGCATATTCTTCACTTTTTCTTCTCCAATCAGTTTTGTAGTTTTGCTTTTCAATGAAGTGATCTGTTCACGTATGCCACACTCATCTCTTCCTTCTAATCTTGTTTTTCTCTCAGCACCACAAGACGACACCTCCTTGGATCTAATGAATACACAGAAGTAATTTAAGTAAACAGAATCACATTCACTAATCGACTAATGTCATTGTTGAAAAAGTATTTTTTAACTTTTTCACTTTCTGCTATTGTCTTTGTAATATTGTATACGAAGCCGTATGTGCTGTCATAGATGCTATCCTTATTATTCTTTACATAATATTTATTCCTCGTGGTAGTGTGTTTCCAATGATCAGTAGTTGGAATCTTACATAGCTTCTTCATATCGTACATTTCAATTTTTATGAGATGCATCGCTTGGTCTCCATAGTCAGAATTAGTAGAAATGTATGATACACCATCTCTAGCGGCTTGTGCCAAGGTTGACGATAACAGTTTCTTCTTTTTTATTTTTTGGTGCCACTTCAAAAAAAATGATCAATTGGTTGTGATTTCCTTTTTCCACCATCGCATGTGTTATTAATGACGAGTCAGGTAGAATCTAATGAGTACACAGAAGTAATTTAAGTAAACAGAATCACATTCACTAATCAACTAATGGGTGTCATTGTTAAAAAAGTATTTTTTAACTTTTTCACTTTCTGCTATTGTCTTTGTAATGTTGTATACGAGCCCGTTTGTGCTGTCGTAGATGCTATCCTTATTATTCTTTACATAATATTTAATCCTCGTGGTAGCGTGTTTCCAATGATCAGTAGTTGGAATCTTACATAGCTTCTTCATATCGTACATTTCAATTTTTATGAGATGCGTCGCTTGGTCTCCGTCGTCAGAATTACTGGAAATGTATGATACACCATCTCTAGCGGCTCGTGCCACGGTTGACGATAACAGTTTCTTCTTTTTTATTTTTGGTGCGACTTCAAAAAAATGATCAATCGGTTGTGATTTCCTTTTTCCACCATCGCATGTGTTATTAATAACGATGTCATCGTTCTCTTCTTCATGTTGAGGGGAGAGCGGTGAGTAGTAATACTGTTTATAGGTATTTTCATCGAAGTTGAATGATTTCTGCAACAAGACAGTTATCATGTTAATATCAATTTGTTTACACTTAATCACACACGTTAGGAAACAACAACAAGAATACAAGTAAGTTTGTCAATAGAATAAACACTTACCTCGATGGCCATTGATGCGTTGAAGTAACACAAACGTAGTATTGGTAGACGTATACAATCCACTGCGGTCAAACGACCATAGACTGACTGCATGACTGCAATGGTAGGATCTTATATAGCACCATTCTTATCTAAAACAAATTCCTAAATACAACGAAACTGATTGTAACTCTATGAATCACCAAAATTATCTCACGTTCCTCCGGAAACTGATAGTAACTCTATGAGTCAACAAACTTATCTCACATTGCTGGCATCAACCTGTTTTGTGAGTGCTACAAAATAATGCGATTTAATATTTACAAATCACTATAATTGAACATTCCTATGACAACCATTGAATAGACTGGTAGTGTAATAATATGCTATATCATGGATACACTAGAAGTACAAAAACATCTGAAAAACATTCATCCCAGTCTAGAAAATAATGTTTATGCTGCTAATAGACTCCCTATGTATACCCATGCACCAACGTATATAATATGCAATTTGGATGCGGATGATAAGCCAGGTTCACACTGGGTAGCTGTACATATCGATACGAATGGCATCGGTCAATATTTTGATTCTTATGGGCGAACACCTGCACGATATCATCTCGAGTTTTTGAAAAGGAATTGTAAAAGATGGGACTGGAGCATTGATAGGATTCAGAATGATTGGACTTCAGTTTGTGGTGAATATTGCTTAATGTATTTGCTATATAAGTTTCAGGGATGTTCAATGCATAGTTTTACAAACATATTTACAGGGAACACACTGTACAACGATATTTTAGTGGATGAGATGTTCCGCTCATATTTTGTAGATAAAAATAAAATTTGTTAATGACGCATGTGTTTTATTGATTCCGTTTTGATGATCCCGAATAGCAAAGTAAGCAATGGTCTATGAACAATAAAAGTATACAATAGCAGTAGCAGTAACAATGAGTAATACATAGAAACGTCAATGCAATCGTAATGAGGGTGCGCGGCCGGACGCACGGACAATAGATAAGAAAAGGCGAACAATGAAAGTCGATAATGAGGGTTTCGGGTCACCGGAAATGAAACAGATTGTTGTTAATTGATTTCTGTATCTCCGGAACCATGCATCCTACGCAAAAAAGGATTGCAGAAACGTGATCAGCGGACCCCAAAACCTTTTTTTTTTTTTTTTTTTTTTTTTTTTTTTAGGTTTGAAACGCCCTGGACCGCGATTGCGCCAGAAGCGGTGGTGCGCCAGAACCGGTGAGCCACGGGATTGGTGCGCCAGAACCGGCAAATCACTACTACTTACTAGTGTATCAATAAAGGGCGAAATATTGAAACCCGAAGATACCACAGTATTCTTGGGCATAACTTTGGATGCGAAGCTTCAGTGGGGCCCCCATATAGATAAATTGTCAAAAAAGCTAAGTTCTGCAGCATATGCCGTTAGAAAAATACGTGGATTAACTGATATCGAAACAGCACGTTTAGTCTACTTTAGTTACTTTCACAGTGTGATGTCATACGGCATTTTACTTTGGGGAAATGCAGCCGACATTCACACAATATTTGTATTACAAAAAAGGGCCATTCGTGCAATTTATAAATTAAGTCCTAAGCACTCCTTAAGAGACAAATTTAAGGAGATTAATATTATGACTGTGCCATCTCAGTATATTTATGACAACCTCTTGTATGCACACAAAAATATTAATCTGTTTAAAAAATACAGTGATATTCATAGTGTAAATACAAGGAACAAAGACACATATGTCATTCCTAAAACAAGGTTAAAAAAAATAGGTGGTTCGTTTAGATGCCAATGTATACGTTTTTATAATAAAATTCCTAGCCATATTCAAAAACTAAGTATTAATAAATTCAAATTATTGACAAAACGTAAGCTATGTCAGAAAGCTTTTTACAGTGTTAAAGATTATATTGAGGACAAGAAGGCTTGGGAATGAGATGCTCCAGTGATATACGTGTGCCTTTTTTTATTTCTTTCTTTTTAAAATTATTATTGATGATTTATTTTTGATTAATTAAAATTTTGCTTTCTCAAGTATTGTATATACCTATTAATTTTTGTTTTTGTTTGTTGTTTTTTTTTATATTGTTGTTTTTTTTTATATATATATAATTATTTCATTATTGTAAATGTGAGGACGATGTAGGTTATTCTTTCTTCATTGTTTTTGCTTTCACTATAATTTATTTAATGATGTCAAGCAGTTTGAGTACTTGTGTGGCCTACCCAAAGGTCCTTACTTTGGTATTGTTCGTCAAATTGTTGAGCTCCTTAAGTTCTAAGTTGAGCTACACGATAACTGACAAATGCTTGCACTGTCTGGACAGGTCCGCTCAAATTTGCGTGGTTATTTCCTCAAAAGAATACCACAGACATGAACCTACATGCTTCTCATATACAAATACAAATTGTCTGGACTTTAAAAGAGACTTTGACCTCTGAGTTTGTTTCGGTGTTTCTTCTCAGAGTAGTCAGTTAGGAAATACCGGCCTCATCTAGCTAAACTAAACACGCAAAAAAACATGACGTGTAAAAGTGTTATTTATAACCAATTTACAGAATAAATATTTCATTTCATTTCATTTCATTTCATTTCATTGTAGTGTTGTGTGGAGACCTCACTATGCCACTCACATGTTGCGTCTAGAAAGAGTCCAGAAACGTATTGTGTGGCATTTAGCCTTTACTGAGGGGAAAGCTAAGCGTCTGCCCTCTTACAAAGTCCGTCTGTGCCATTTCAAGATGCAATCGTTGTCTATGCGTAGAGATATAACCGATGCTTTATTTCTTTACAAACTTTTGCGCAATAAGATCGACTGCCCCGGTTTATTGAAGCTTATTAGGTTCCATGCGCCTTCCAGATATCCCAGGAATAAGATAACACCCCTGTGTCCGCCACTTCGAAAGTCTGTGCTTGGTGCGAATTCTCCGATACCTAGATTGTGCAGAATTCTTAATGGCCGTAGCGACTTAGTAGATGTACTGTCGTGGACACTCCCGCCTGACCACCACTAAGCTCATTTTTGCTTGCACTTACAACATTGAAACGCTCTCTAGCCCCGCCCCCTTGACTTTGTATAGAAATAATGAATGAAGTACAATACCGACCGGCCGAGCGCACTGACGACGCACGCTAAACGAGTTATTGTTATTTTCAAACTGCTATTGAAATTGGCATACCTACGTTACTAAAATGTGATATTTAAATTTTTGTTGAAATTGTCTTACGTTACTATTGATATACGTGTGTCGGTAATTGTAAATTCACAGATTCCTGGATTCCTGTAATTAACTTTTAATTTATTATAGGAATTTTATAAAATCCTATACCACTAACAGGCAATAGGTAAGCTTGCGAGTCTCTAAGCGCATTTTCTAAATCGGCTTTAACGATTTCGATAAAATTATAAATATATAATGAGGCTTTAGGAGGTGGAAATTTGATCTAGCTAGATCTCGTCTGTGGAAAAATTCATTGCGCGTTAATATTTGTCCTAAGCGGAGCTCGGTCGCCCAGATTTACTTAAACTATTCTAACTATAATATTTATTCTAACTAGAACTTTGATTTGTTAAATTCTATTATCGTTTAGACATTTTTTTTATTACGGATGAGCCCGCTCTTGACCTCGATCTCGCCTGATGGTAAGCGATAGATGAGGTCTACGATGTGACGAGCGAGCCCAGAAGATGCCTGTTTACTCTTGCTTTAAAGCCTGAAAGGTCATAAGTGGCAGGGAACACAGAAGCCGGCAGAGAATTCCACAACTTCCACAATAAATGTGGAAGAGAAGCGCTTGGTACGACAAGTAAAAGTATTAATATTTAAAGGTTTATCAATCTTACTACCCAAAGTAAATAAAACAAACATAAAATATTTATTAGGTCCAATATAGAAATTGGATCAGTAAATAGGTAGAACACTAAAAATCAAATAACAAGTAATAGAACGAACTTCAAATAGTTTACCGTTTAAAGAAATACAAAACCTCCCTTCCTGTGACCTTATTACTTTGTTTTTATAAACAACAGTTATTCGATTGGTGTAATTCGTTACAAAATTACGATCTACTGTTGGTGGTAGATTAAAATAAATAAAAGCTGTGATAATAAACAAATATGCAAAATAATTGGCTTTTTGCTGATTTTTATTAACAAAAGAAATATTTTTTTAAGTAATCAAAAATATCTACAGATGAAAGCAGTCACAAATACCTATCAGAACTTATACTTAAATATTTTGCATAAAAAAAATATAATAAGAAAGACAACATAAACAAAAACTTTGCTAAACTTAAAACTTGCAAATATTTTTTTAAGTTAATACTTATATCTATACAGGTGGCAAGCATTGTTTCTTTAAAACCTACCTAAGAAAATGAAACAGATAGTGCGTGAGTAAGCGAGAAAGTATTCTAGTTCGCCTCGAATAACAAAACAATAATAACCGTGCATGTACCTAATATAATTATTTCATTTTCATTTTCGCTATTATTAAAATAAGACTTTCTATTTAAAATGATTCAATAAATCAAAATAAACACATAAAATAATAAAAAAACACAGTAAACAATATCTTCTCTAAAATTAAATAAGCAGTCCGTAACTAACAATTATTTTTTAATATACCTTTATAAATACAAGGTTATCACAATAATTACTCAATGGCCACTCAATCTTAATACTACAATACAAAACTTAAAAAAAAATTAAACTGACTTCTAAAACAAACACTAAAAGTGTAAAATAACTTTTCTTTCGGAAGTCGGTGGCAAAAAAGTCAAGGAAATTAGAAACAAAGTCACTAGAACACTCTCGTCGGCGTGAACGCGTTCTCTTGTTGATCTTGGTGAACACCTGTTCACCATACGTTGGACGTTTTCTTCTGATATCAGATATGGACGTGGTGCCCGCGGTCTATCCTAAGACACCCTCTTCTTCATGGCGTCTGATCACAGCCGCACAGTGTTGCTCTACAAACAATAAACAACCTCAGAAGTCACAAATACCAGTTTACAAAAATGTTAACCTGAAATTTTTAATCAGAACAAAATATATATTTTTCCCTTTATTTACACCTATTTAATTCTCAATGGTGTTATTTATGTTTAGATAATAAAACTGCGGCTTGGGCCCGATCATTTTGTCATATTAGAGATATTATAGAACAAAGCATATTTTTACTTCAGCGTGCAATTTGAAACAAAGAAGATAGTTAAGGGCGGGCACCCTTTGCATTTTTTGGCAAAGAATTAAAACTACAAACATAATAATGCTCTTTGTTGTCACTCTTTTAACTTCGTCGGCAAAGGTATGATTTCTATTATTTCTAATTGCTTTGTTATACTGAGGTAACTAAAATTAGGATTTCGGGTTTGTCTAAGAAATTATTACTATATCGTTTTGCATTCAAACTAATTTGAAGCTCACTCGAAATTCAGTTGCAATGTTAGTAATTTTTTTGTGTGTTTTATCTCTACTTACACGCTTATTGTGCATGCCGTGGCAGCCTTTAATTAAGGCTACACTATTGTTTGTAATAATATTGTAACTTGTTTATTGGTGTATGCTTAAATGCTTGGTTGTCCTTAAATAAATAAATAAATTCAAGATATGATGAATGATCTTTTTGTAACGAAAGAGATGACTTTTCTATTGGCATTGAAAAATAAAAATAAAAATTGGCCAAGTGCGAGTCAGACTCGCCCATGAAGGGTTCCGTAGTAACTACGCCAAATAACTTTGTTTTTCATAGTGTTTGTATAAATTACAAAGTTATATTTGCGGTTTTAGAAAATATGCTGTATCTCAAAAACTGCTAACCCGATCTCATTCAATCCAATTTTGGTTGAAAGTTTACATTAAGATCAACAACTCATATATTCTAAAAAAAATTTACTCCATTTTTATAGAAGTTAGAGATATTTTACCACTTTGGAAGCGTATATCTTTTAAACAATTAACTTTATGAAATCGTGGTTTTAAAACCTCAATGTCGTTTTTAAAGACCTGTCTATAGATACCACACACGCATAAGAATCATGAAAAAAAAAATTTTGTTTCAGCTCACATGTATGGGGAGCCCCCCTTTATTTTAAATATTTTATATTTTTTTTTTCTTAAAATCAGAAAGCGGTTCACAGAGGACGTCTACCTACCAAGTTTCACATGTGTAGTCCTAATAGTTTCGGAATAAAATGGCTGTGACATACGGACGGATGGACAGACAGACAGACATGACGAAACTATAAGGGCTCCGTTTTTTGCCATTCGGCTACGGAACCCTAATAAGACTTATAATTCGTTTTTTTATTTGGTCTCGCTAGTCGGTAGTCCTTTTTTTTTCTGGGTGGGAAAATCTTCGAATTACTTCTCCCGCTCTGGGTTCAGCGGAAGGGAGTGTCAGACTTCTACTGACTAAAAACCCACCCTGTTCCTTAAGCTGCCCTTAAGTACCGGGGCTGCGGTCGTGTCCTGGGGGCCTCAAATCGCCACTTTAGCAGAATCATAATACGATAATAATATGAATTACATTATAATTCGAAAAATAGTCCCTAAGTGACAGTTCATAATATTAACTGCCTTTATGACTATTTTAAGAATTTTACTAACGTGATTCATATCATAGTATGGTTCTGCCAAATCGGTCATCTTAGCCCCTGGGCATGAGCACAAATCATCTATAGCTACGTATAACGACATTTAGCTAAATCGTGCTTGCCACCAAGTGTTAAACAAAATTGTGATATTAATGAATAAAATACTTTTATACGATACACCATGGCAAAGATTTGAAACTTTGAAACCAATAACAGAATATTTTTTCTGCTTGTTTCTAGTTTATTATTATTATTAATTATATTTATCAAAACCTTTTACTCTTGTATATAACAAGCTAAAAAGTATCTAATTATTTACACATTATATGATAATTATTTGCATGAAGTTTTATTTATAGGTAAATTAAGGTAATTGAAAATAACAAAATTGATCATAACAATAATTAAAATAATTTATTACTTACGCTCATATGCAGCTGCTCAGCGTTTTGACTGATTTTAAATCCTTGTCCATGCAAAATGATAATTTAATTTCGTTCTCGTATGAGATTTCTGGAAGACATTATGCACAAAATGTTCTAGCACAGGTTCACAGGAGTCCAATATTATCGCACAGATTAACGTTTATGCAATCAAAAGTCAGGTAAACAAAGCAATAGTCAATATTCGAGATGTCCGGTAAGCGCGTCAAAATTCGTCCGTAAAATTCGCTTAAAGGTGTACACAGGATACGTCACTAACCTGCGCAGTGCAGATTGCAACTAACTACGTTGAAGCTTTCCTAATAGGCCCAAACTTTAAGGGGGCGTGGCTCGGCGCCTCCGCATGATTTAGGCGAAAATATTTTTAACTGATCAGGCGGAAAAGACCGTGATAGTACATCATGATAATATAAATAAATTCCTACGAGCTTTTGTAAATAATCTAATGGCGATTTAATTTTAAATTTTATATCTGTTTTCATTTCAATTTTTTCAGTTTTATTTTCTTATCAGTTATGATCGTTATATTTTTTTCATAATTCAATCGATCAATCGTCATTTAATCAATCATATTTCAATAAGTAATTTTACATCCCAATGTTGTATACAGAATTGAATGATTTGAAAATTTTTTTATTATTGCTTTTAATTATTATTCTTTGCATGTATAAATTCTAATTTCAATAAGTTATAAATATGTTATGTAAGCCGTTTTTTGTGCATGTGGTGTTAACCTATAATTAATTGTTGCACTTGAATATGTTACTCTAGTTATGAAATCAGAAATGTATATAGTGTAAACAATTGTTGGTTAACCTAAATAAATAAATAAATAATAATAATACAAAATAGGATAAAGTTACGCTCCATCCACTCTGCTAACCCCATAAGTCTGGCATGCAGTTAAGTATACAAATCAAATTCAAATTATGAAAATCTGAGTGTATTTTTTAGATATAAAAGTTTATAAAAATGAAAGCCATTTTATATAAAGTACATACTTTAATGCATGATGAGATTTTTTGACAAATATTTTTGCCAATCGCAGACAGAGAAAACAAGTAAATTTGAAAACAAAAATTGCACTTAACCATTAGATCTAGTAGATAAGTGGTTTTCAAACAGAATGTTGATCCCTTTAACACAGTAAACTATGCAAATGTGACATTCAATGGTAAAGGTAGACCACATACCAGTTAAAAAAATAGAGCATGTATTTAACAAATAAATATCATGGTTAACATACAAGCAACCTTTGCAACATAGGGTACTGATATTGAATATGCTCAAGAAATACCTGTAGCCATTTGATAATCTTTGGAATGTATGTTGTTGCTTGGTGTTTAAAATATAAAGATTTTATAATCATTATTAATATTGATTATAGATATTTATCAAGACATGGTTTTAAAAAAAATTTTAGTTAACAACAAAACTTGTATGTTGGGCACTGGCTAGCCTAAAAATCTGAACTTAAATTGAATAACGAGATGAACTGAGTATGTTTAATTCTAATTTTAAACGTAATATAATTTATAATTCATGAATGAGTACAAATCTGAAGCACTTACACAGGCAATAATTGCCAGTAAAAGGACATTTTGGAGTTATGTACTTTTTTTTTTTCTATATTCCTCAAAATAGTAGTGTCAAAGCCAAAAGAAGGCATCATCAAGCTGTAAAATAATTGTTTGAACAATTGCATTCTCCAGGTAAGTACAATGTAACTACAACATTATGTTTATTACTATAAGGTTACTTACAATAAAAGTACAGGACTTTAAATGTTTTAGGACTTAGTTTTTATAAATTTAATAAAAAAGTATATCAATATGGACATTTTGTTAGTTGAAATTGTTCATAGATGAAATTCACGCCCGTTGGGAACATTTATTAAAGTAAATTTATTTAGCAATACCTTCAAAATGTAATGGCAATTTAAAGTAATTTAATTCAATGACACAAAATTAAATTGGTATCCATTGCCCAAATAAACTCATTAAAACACATGGTATTAAAAATAATGCAGTGATGCCAACCACACTCCTATTAATCTTAAATATATGTAATACATTTAGGAGCTACCACTACCACACTATTCCTTGTATAAAAGCACAAATATTGTCCATAAAATTACAAAGTTCTAAAACTAATTGAATTTTTTGGCTAAGCAATAAATGAGATTTTTACTCTATATCAGGAAGATCTTCTTCATCAGATGAGCTGTTGGTTTCTTTGTCATTTTCATCACCAAAGTCTCCCAGTTTGCTTGAAAACATGTCATTCATATCATCCAATTCATCACCACTTTCATCTTCATCTTGCCAACGGTTAAAATCAACTTTAAGCCAATGGTGTTTCTTTTTATCACTGGTTAAGGCGGGCCAGAAAGGTTCGTCGGTTTTATCTTTAGCCAATACTACCTCGATTAACCTCCCTTTGTTGGTGTACGAACTTTTTTCTGGATCAATATCTGAATATAATGGTATGACAACCTCGTGTAATTTTTGATCTGGTGTACAAATACCTTTAAAGGAGACCGATTTTTTCTCAATTTTAATATCTGGTTTCTCACATTCTACGTTAAATGTCAAAAACACACGAGCACTTCTCTGCGCCCAGGAAACCGATGGAGGCGTAGCAAATATTTCAGATGTCATTTTATCTGAAATAAAAGTAAAATGTTTTATTTGTTCTAAATCTAGTAAACAAGAAAATAGTTTAGTGTTTTACTTACAGAAATGTAAATTTCTAGAAGGTTAATCGCGTTAGGTTGTACTTGACAACAACGTTCGCTTTTTGCTCGGTAATCAGCAGTAATCAGCAGTTCGAGGAAGCAAGGTAGGACTGTCAGTTAGTTGTCATTTTGACTTTCCATGTATTTTTTTTATTTTGGCTATTGAGGCTTTTGAGTTCGGTGCTTAGACTGTTTTATTTCTATTTATAATATTAATTTATGTGTGTATATATATTTTCATTTAGCTCCCAAATAATACAGCCAAATAACATAATATATAGTAAAGCGACATTAAAAAAAGAGGCTTTCTTGAAGTCATTCATATTTAAAGAAGATAATAATATAAAAAACTTTTTTGCAAAAAATAAAACCGACTTCCATATCAAAACACTACAAAGCCAAAAATAATTTTAATTTCGGTAGTCGGTGTTATTGGTTTTGTATTTTCTTTTTTTTTCACACCGCCTTCCGAAATTAAAATTATTTTTGGCTTTGTAGTGTTTTGATATGGAAGTCGGTTTTATTTTTTGCAAAAAAGTTTTTATTTTCGCGCTTTTTAGTGGGTCAGTGAATTTTCCAAATCGATTCGTAAATGACGGAGTTATGCGCGAACAAAAAACGCAATGCAGAGTAAACGAAAAGATCATCAAGGTAAATTATTTTTTTCGACATTTTTTGATTTTTCAGAAACGGCTCGTCCGATTTCGATAAAATTTTCATGGGACCATTTGGGAAGTATACCCTTTCCAACAAAAAAAGAATTTTTCAAATCGGTTGGCAAGCGACGGAGTTATGCGTGGACAAACATAAAAAAAAAAAAAAAAAAAAAAAAAATACAAACATCCGAATTGAGAACCTCCTCCTTTTTTAGAAGTCGGTTAAAAATAGAGGAGCTTGGAAATTTTTCCTTTTATTTTTCGGAAAAATAATAATATGGAAAAATAATGGAAAAATATTTTTCAATGTGTAATTTTACTTTGAATAAGGGTCAAAATGCTTGAGTCATACAGCCCAAGTGCGCGTGACTAGAGGGCTGGCTCGTTCTTTGCCTAAAGAATAAGCATACAACGTGAAAATGCTGGTAGTCTTAGCAGTGCTTCGACGTTACAGTAAATAGTTATATCAATGTATTTTGTAGTGGTAACTTAAAATAAACCTAATAAATTACCAAGGGAAGTTAATCAAATTATGAAGAAAATGGTTTATTGATATTTTTTAAATTTAAATGAAAATATACAACATACATTTACATCCATACATATTATGATAAATTAAAAATGAATAGGAATAATCACATGTATTCTGTTGAAGATGAATCCGAATCGTCATTTGTAAAAAGGGAATCATGGTTAACATTTCCTCCTGCATCTGTATCTACAAACAATAAATCTCCTTAATAATATGAGCAGATCGTTCTTCATAATTTTTGGGAACTGATACGATAGTGCCAAAGCACGAAAAATTTTTCCATTGTGGATGCTCTACCCAAACTTATCAGGGCTCCGGATGCTATGGTTGCTAAAGCAATCAATTTATCAATATCCTTCAAGGCTTATAGGTGACGAGGCGCTAGTGGACAAGCTTTATAGACCGGCTCATCGACGAACAGTTGCTTGTCTCTCGGTTTTCTACTGATTGTACTTCGGAGAGTGTGCGCAGGAACTACATGACCTGATCCCTCCATCTCCCTTTCACTACCAGTCTACCAGGCGCACTTGATTGATATACCGTCTTATCGTACCAAGCGATTCTTCTCCAAATGTAATGTGCGCACAGCCAAGCTGTGCAACTTTCTGCCGGCTTCTGTGTTCCCTGTCACTTATGACCTTTTACCCTTTAAAGCTCTTGCTTTAAATAGACATCTTCTGGGTTTGCTGGTTCCATCGTAGACCCATCCCATCTATTGCTTACCATCAGGCGAGATCTAGGTCAAGAGTGGCTTTCCCGTAATAAAAAAAACCTTTTTCTCACTTATCGAACTAGCTTGTTTTTATTGATAATAAGCTCGCGTTGGTTAAGCGTCTCACCATCATCATGGTAAGTGATGATGTAGTCGAAGAAGTAGCATGCATTACAGCCATCAGGAACCACAGACACCTGCGGGGAATTCCACTCCTTAGCCGTGCGCACAATGAAAGTACTCCCAAAACGATTTGTTCGTAAGGGTGGGATGACCATCATGTAACGATGGCGTATTACCGTTTGTTTTGTAGTTAGATGATGGAACGGGCTTGATGGAATTAGATTATGCAATTCTATCTCACACTCCACGGAATGTAACTGATAAGCTTGCAACACGTCGCTGATGTTCAAGGCTCTGGAGCTTTGAATCAACCCGTGCATCGTTGGCAAATAGTCTCTTGGTCCGTTTTTCATTAGACTCAAGCGCGTCCAGTTGATATTTGGCAGATCCGTACCAAAGATGAGGGTACATACTCCATACACAATTTAGCTTGAGCTTGAGAAGCTGTTCCGTTGTGCAGTATTGTCTTACCTTTGCTAGGATTCTCAACTTTTTGATGCTAGTTGAGCCTTAGCCTCGATGAACGAACCAAAATTGGGGGTCAATGTTACCCCAAGAAGCTCAATACGATCAGTTGTCGGCACGGTTACACCATGGAAAGGAGCCGGCTCCTTTTTGGAGCCTTGCGGAAAAGAGACACGCCTGGCTTTTAGCTGCATTAAACTTGATCAAGTTGGCATCACCCGAGACAGCCTTCAAGTACAATTTCAAGCGTCCAACTCAAGGGCGGATCCAGCTTTGGTGCCAGGGGGTCACATAATCGTGGTCAAGTCACAAGAAGTTATAATTTGTATTTCCTGACTCCGCTGTCACTTGGCCATCCACTGCCGATATTCGTTTACAACGACAGAAACTGGAGTATTATCTAGTAAAAATGTTTCAAATTTTAATTAGTGGTCCACATAGGTCCTGGACACCGCCCAGGGGGGGTCATGACCCCATGAACCCCCCCCTGGTTTCGCCGTTGCTCCAACCATGGCCTCACGGCGAGACCGGATCTGTTCCACCAGCACGCGCGCTAGACACGTATCTCTCAGAAACTGTGCTGTCGGTCCTGCAGAATATGACTGATAGGATGAAGTAGAAGGCGAACTATTCATGTAATCTGCTCCTTCCAGCAAAGTTCGCGATGTTTTCGAACTTATTATAATTTTCACATGTTGTGGACATTTATTGCAAACAGTGCGACCGCATTACCTGTTATATTAGCATAACGAAATGTTTTGTTACAATATTCATAAGATTCACTATCATTTTGTTTTTCATACAGAGTTCACACGAGTTTGTCCTTATTACCACCTATTTCTAACCTATACCTTTAAGAAGTAGTAGTGGTATTAAATTAAAAAATTGGCCAAGTACGAGTCAGACTCGCCCATGAAGGGTTCCGTAGTAACTATAATAATATAATATAGTATGTATATTTATTTGACAAAAAAACCTTTAAAATTTCTTAATTGCTTTTCATAGTGTTTGTATGAATTACAAAGTTATATTTGCGAGTTTAGAAAATATGCTGTGTCTCAAAAACTGCTGAACTGATTTCGTTTAAACTAATTTTGGTTGAAAGTTTACATTAAGATCTACAGACGTATATTTTTTTAGACTTTTCTTATTTGTATGAATTACAAAGTTATATTTGCGAGTTTAGAAAATATGCTGTGTCTCAAAAACTGCTGAACTGATTTCGTTTAAACTAATTTTGGTTGAAAGTTTACATTAAGATCTACAGACGTATATTTTTTTAGACTTTTCACTCCATTATTATAGAAGTTAGAGGGGGGACACATTTTACCACTTTGGAAACTTATATCTTTTAATCAATTGACTTAATGAAAAAGTGGTTGTAGAAACCGCGATGTCGTTTTTAAAGACCTGTCTATAGATACCACACATGCATAGATTTAATGAAAAAAAATTGATTTTAGTTTTAATTCCATGTATGGGGAGCCCCCCTTTATTTTAAATACTTTTTATTTTTTTATTAATATCGGAAAGCGGTTTACAGAATACATCTACCTACCAAGTTTCACATGTATAGTCCTAATAGTTTCGGAATAAAATGTCTGTGACATACGGATGGACGGACAGACAGACAGACGGACAGACATGACAAAACTATAAGGGTTCCATTTTTTGCCATTCGGCTACGGAACCCTTAAAAGCACCTAGCCGGCATTTAATAACTCAAACGTTTGTCTTCAAACTCAACAAACATTTGTGTTGCAAAAATAGATAAAAACTTGTTTTTCGTTTCGTCCTGCTAATTTAACATGTTATTAGTACTAGCAATAGTAATATTGATATTGTTACAGTGTACACATAATTAACTTGTTTCTGTATTAAAATAAACTGTTTTGAAATGGAAAAATATCGGAAAAATATTGGAAAAATATCGGAAAAATATTGGAAAAGTATCTTTTTTTCTTTTCTTTTCCGTCCGAAATTTTTCCACTACCCATCAGTAAGCTCGTGGCTAAATGATAACAGCGGCAAGGCTAAAATCTTCAAGGCTAAACAACACTTGTAGAGGTTGGTATGTGGATGGGTAACCATCTTATCATATCAAGTTTCCTCCGTGCCACCGAAAGCAGGTTAAGGCGAGGTATTTTGACGCGAGCTAAGATTTTAGGTGGTGAGGTGTGGGGGGCCGCGCGCGCGCCCCGCACCTCCTAACAATTGTTACGTATCGCTAGGGACGCAGCTTCGCCGTGCGCCGCCGCCAGCCGGTGTTATGCCACAGTATGAAAAAATTCAGCCGTTAGACTTCGATAAACTTATTGTATTGTAAAATATTTTTTTTAAGTATTACTGGCGATTTGTTTAGTAGGTAAGGATACTCAATAATTTTTAATTGTTTGTAAACAAAATAATAAAAAATCTGTAAAATTATTTATTTTATCAGTACATAACATAATCAGTATTCTTCAAAATTTAAATATCTAGGTTGTGGCTTACGGGTCTGCGTACTTGAGACGAATTCTATAATATGCTGTACGTTGGGTTCGTCTATTACGGGTGTGTTTTTGGATTCCATTGTCTCATGATGTGGCAAATTGATGAAAACATTTTCTTTTAGGTCTTCTAATGTTATATCTCTTATGGTCATGCCATGAACCCGTCGTGGGTCAATAATTTCTGGTAGCAAGCATTTCAAGTAAAAGTTAATAATTTTCGTCTCTCATCTTTGTTTTCCAAAATATACAATACCCATTTATTGTTGGAGTATTGAAAATTACAGGTAGTAATTCTACTAATGGAGTGGCCATATCCATATCAGACACTCTTAACTTTTGCTTTGACCTACATTAAAAAGGAAGCTATAATAATCTAGGTATCTTTTTCTGCAAAAGTTAAATTCTATATTTTGGAGTTCTTTCCAATAAATAAAAAACTAACACATTTTGGTGATACAGATATATTTAGTCTGTGACATGTAATTGCAAAATCATAAAGGTGTAACTTGTGCTCAGTACCTAAGCAAATGGTTTTAGTCATACTGGAAATATTTAGCCTGTGTCAAGCAATACCATAAATAAGCATAAATATTTTACATTTTTATAATAATTTTAAAAATATAACCTAAATGTAGTAGACATTTATTTATTGTTAAAAATACTTCAGCTAACTAAATTAATTCTATAATTTAATATAACTTTAAAGAAGTTATGTTGTATTGTAAGAAACTTCATAAGTTTTACTATAAAAAGGTAGGTAAAATACATACATTTTCTTATAGTTATCTATCCCCGTCCTTTATTAGGGTTCCGTAGCCGAATGGCAAAAAACGGAACCCTTATAGTTTCGTCATGTCTGTCCGTCTGTCTGTCTGTCCGTCCATCCGTCCGTATATAACAGCCATTTTATTCCGAAACTATTAAGACTATACATGTGAAACTTGGTAAGTAGATGTATTCTGTGAAACGCTTTCCGATTTTAAGAAAAAAATTAAAAAAATATTTAAAATAAAGGGGTCTCCCCATACATGGAACTAAAACTGAAAATACTTTTTTTTTCATGAAATCTATGCATGTGTGGTATCTATAGATAGGCCTTTAAAAACGATATCGGGGTTTCTAAAACCACTTTTTCATAAAATCAATCGTTTAAACGATATAAGCTTCCAAAGTGGTAAAATGTGTGTCCCCCCTCTAACTTCTATAATAATGGAGTGACTAATCTAAAAAAAATATGTGTCTGTAGATTTTAATGTAAAATTTCAAACAAAATTAGTTTGAACGAAATCAGTTCCGCATTTTTTGAGATACAGTATATTTTCTAAAACCGCAAATATAACTTTGTAATTCATACAAACACTATGAAAAACAAAGTTATTTGGCGTAGTTGTAAAAAATATAAATAAGCTAGTTTTAAGAAATTTGTTAGGTTTTTTTTTTTCGTCAAATAAATATACATATTATATTTTATTATTATAGTTACTTTGGAACCCTTCATGGGCGAGTCTGACTCGCACTTGGCCATTTTTTTTAGATATTAACGCTAATTTCTTCCTAGATTTGTTTTTTTTTGTTTGCCATTTTGTAAGGGTAATACAACCGTTCACAAACTTCACCGAACAATACTAAATTCAAGGTTTCACAATGAGAACCAGTGTGGAGCAAAATTTGTCATAGGTCCGACGTTGGCAAGCGCCCGATTACAACTGCGGGGCAGCGGGCGGCGCGACGTTGTCGTCGAACCGTCGGAAACGTTCAAATTTTGGGATAAATTTGAAATTGATAAATAAAGGAATGCAGTTGAAAATTAAAATTTAGCAGGTTCTCTGCAGCAATCACAGCAGAATATTCCTATATAAAATTTATGTTCAAATTCAGCGATTTTGTTAATAAAAAATGCGATTTAGACTTTAAATTTAGGCTCTTTTCAAGATTTTTTTTATCATGTATTTTTTGTAATGCCGAAACTCAACAGTAAATAGCTAAACTATTTGATCTAGTAAAGGGTGTTCGTCCCGTTTTCCACCGACACCTCGCCTTAAGTCGTTGGCTATGGTCGTTGGTCCCGGTTGTCATATTTTAACCGACTTCAAAAAAAGGAGGTTCTCAATTCGTCATGAACTTTTTTTTTACCTCATAACCTCATAACTCGGAGACGGCTGGACCGATTTGGAAAATTCTTTTTGCTTTTGAAAGGGTATACTTTCTAATTGGTCCCATTGTTACGAAATAAGGATCTGATGATGGGATCCTGGAGAAATCGAGGGAACTCTTCAAATATTATAGGCACACCTATAACGTTTTGGGTATTTCTTATAGTATCTTGAGCAGTTGCTTTCGAAAAGTACCATTTGGGGAAGTTGAACTGATGATGAAGACCACAGATGGCCACTGAAACTACTCAATAATAAGTATTTCGTGGATTGCGATTCGATTACTTGAGTACAGATGTTAAACACTTTATGCTCGTCGCAATACATACGAGTATGGTGATGTAGAGCTGATGGTCAAGTACCAGGAGAACTCCTCAAAAATTAACGGCTAGTTGTTGACATTATGGCTTTTGTAAGGCGGTGTAAAAAAAAAGAAAATTCAAAACAAATGACACCGACAACCGAAATTTAAGTTATTTTTGCCTTTGTAGTGTTTTTATATGGACTCGGTTTTATTTTTTGCTAAAAATTTTTTTTATAAATATTTGTCAGAAAATATGACACTGGTCTTCCTGGGTATATGTTACCGACATTGAGATAGGGAAAGTACCTATGGTAACTATGGAGATGGCATATTCTACTACTATATGAAGAATAGTTAGGCCGTGCGCGCACTGCCTTGCGGTGGCCGCAATTCCGGTAGTTCTACCGCACCGGTAGACTGACTGGAGTGCGCGCACTTCTATGACACTCCATACTTCACAAATTTTGCGGTGCGGTAGAACTACCGGAATTGCGGCCACCGCAAGGCAGTGCGCGCACGGCCTTATACAAATATCTATCGAATCGACACACACACGACAAAAAGCGTGTTGTCTCTTTTTAACCTACCAAGAGCTGCATATGACAAGAGAGACGTCTAAATGAGTCATCTAATATCAAAGGCGGCAATATCCTAATATATATATATATAGTGATCGATTTTGTACAAAATGACAAATTAGTATCTATATTATGAAAAATATATTATAGGCACCGTGCGTAGCGATGACTCTGCCATCTGTGTGCTTAGTATGAGTAGAATAAAATATAGTAGAAATACTTTTGTCGTTTTCGAAAACTATCGCTTTGTCTCTTTCACACGTACTTAATTAGTGTGAAAGAGACAAAGCTATAGTTTTCGAACACGATAATAGTATCGCAAACTCATACTAAGGCCGCTGGTGACTCGTATCCGAATCTTTTACCTCCAGTGTAAAAAATTCTACTGTCAAACCACGGAAAAAATCTGAATTTTCGTGTTAAATTTTGCTAATTTAAGTTATCAAAAAGTATTGTTCTATTTCTGGATGCTGTAATACATCCAAAAACAACTTGTGGATTCATAAGTTTTGTATCTAAATGTTATGGAGGTCGCTCTAGCGACTGTTTCATAACAAATCATTGAGGAGTGATAGATTTATTGGAGCTTGGTGATACTGTTCTTGCTGATAAAGGCTTGCGGATAAAGGATTTTCCTGCTATTAAAACATCAGTTGATAAGAAAATAGCTATTTTAGTTATGCCGCCGTTTCTTCATAAACTTTTCACCAGAGGTAGTAGAAGAAACATTAAAATTGCTTCATTGCGAATCTACACAGAAAGAGTCATAAAGAGGGTTAAGCAATTTCATATTTTTTATAAAATACCAATTAGTATGTTAAAATATAGAGATCAAATAGTTTATGTTGATTGTGCGTTAGTAAATGTTGAAAATCCAATTATTAAACAATAAATGTAATATGTACTGTTTTAAAGCAACATTTTGGTGAAACTCCGCTTATAACGTATTTTTATACTGATTAGCAATGTGTAAACTAAACATTATAATAATTGTACTTGAAAAAATCAACTTGTGTCAGGTCAAGAATTGAACCCGGCGTGCTACACAATCAGTTTAGTAATTTGAAAGTTATAAACAGAAGAAATAAAAACATTTGATAAAAAAAAAGATAAAAAAATATATATTATATTATATAAGTACCTATAAAAACATCAAGATTTGACCCTAATGTATGTAAGATCTCTACAATGGGTCTGGAAAGTTTCTTTTATTACTCGCATGGTGTCTCTACTGTCGGGATTATAACGCCATCTATAGTTTCTGCACAGAGCGAATCTTACTGCTTGTAGTCTTAATATAAAATAGATAGATAGATAGATATACTCTTTATTGTACACCATAACAGAATTAAATAAGGACTTAAAAACCACAAAGGGTGTTACAATGGGCGGTCTTATCGCTAAAAGCGATCTTTTACAGACAACCTTTAGATGGATTTGACACAGCAGGAGAAAATAAATTCGCGGGTAGTCCATGGTGTACTATTTACTTATATACAATAAATAAGTAATAACCTACATACTCAATACACATATACATATACATACATAAAAATAACAAAGCTGAGATATATAAAAATAGTAACATATTAAAGAGAGAGATAGAGATCTTTGGCGATGCTATTGCTGATATTCCTCGATATCTCAAAATTTTTTGACAAGGTCTGGCACGCTAGTCAGCTGAGCAAGCTGCATTTGACGTCCCTGCTGGCTTATGCAACTGGATTTCTGACTTCTTAAGTGAGCGGTCAATCCGACCGGTCATCGATGGCTGCTCATCGGATCTTATGGCTTTCAATACGGTATTCCTCAAGGGTTTGTTCTCTTTGCGACTCTTTTTAGTGCATATCAATGAACTGCTCATACAGACTCAAAGAGATACTCGGTTTCCAATGGGTCGACGACATTCTTGTCAAATTCAATGCTTCGAAAACACAGGTTTATCTCTTCACTGCTAAAAGGAGCCAATTTAAATTATCTCCTACCTTCCGAGGTGCATCTATACCTAACAGTTACCGATCGCCTGGAGGTCTTGGGCATGGAGTTGACGTTTAACTTAAACTTCGGCTCAACCATTGAGTCAAACTCAGGCTCATGAGCGAAACTTTGCTTGCCTGTCGGTCTTCCACAGATTGTACTTCGGAGATTGTGCGCAGGAGCTCCACGTCCCGATACCTCCATCTATCTGTCACTACCGATCTACCAGAAGTACTGCATGGTACCATCCTCACTTGTTCAATATACCGTCTTGTCGTATTACGCGATTCTCCCCTACATTTATTGTGCGCACGGTCAAGGTTTGGAACCCTCTGCCGGCTTCTGTGTTCCCTTCTACATATGACCCGTCTACCTTCAAAGCAAGAGTGAACGGGCTCCTTCTGGGCTCATCAGTAATAACACATAAAAAAAAGTAGCAGAGGGCATTCAAGGTATTTATTGTCTTTGAGTGTATCTCAAAGACAATCTTATTTTGTTGCACGTATGTACATATTGCTGGGCGCCGGCCCAAGTATTGTACACTTTTATGTGGAAATAATCATTTATAAATGACACTGCAACATACTTATTATTAACCGATAGGTATTCTTTACATTAATTAAATTTAATGAAATATGTAAAAAAGATTCTGTTGCGTCTGGATTCTTTTTTAACACGCTTTTATTAGGTCGACCTATATGTAACTATGTAATGGAATCTAAGGTAACTAATTTAAACATCTTCCAAGGGTCGTAGCGTAATGAAAATTGGCAGCTGTATGTTGTTTTGATGACAATACAATAATATGGTACTGTCAAACTGATCTGATGATGGAGCCGGAAGATATTAACTGGAACTTCATGATGGAAAATCGTATCATAGCTGTTTTGGATTTCTTAGAAAAGTCTTGTAATAAACTTTGACCACGATTAGGTTTCAAGGTCTCATGATGAAGCCGGAAGATAGACACCGGCATTCCATGGTGGAATATCGTATCATAGTCGTGTTTGCACTTGTGAGAAAGGCCACGTAATGGACGTTGAACACGATCTTTTTTGTTTTTACATGCATTTCTAAAAGCGTGTTTTTTGAGTGTTTTTTAAACTATTAATTTTTTTTCATATTAAATATCGAAAAACCAATATTTGAAATCCAATATCGCTTTTTTAAATATCGGATTTATGGTCTTATAATCTAGTTTTTCGATATTATCGAAAACCAGTATCCATGCTCTAGTTGTGACGATCCGATAGGCAGTCCATAACACAATTACTTAGCTGCATCCGGTTACATTGGATGCCGACGCCAACATAATTGGGAAAGGGCTACGCAGATGATGTGACGTACTATTTTTTTACTATTATTACTGATTGCCCGCGGTAATTTTCATCAGGCCGGAACCAAAAAGAGGGTCGTTATAATATGTTTGACCGCTATGTGTGTCTGTTTGTGGCACCATAGCTCTTAAACTTGTGAACCGATTTGGAAGCGGTTTTTTTCCTAGAAAGCATGTTTTCCGGCGATAGTTTTTTAGGGTTCCGTAGCCGAATGGCAAAAAACGGAACCCTTATAGTTTCGATATGTCTGTCCGTCCGTCCGTATGTCACAGCCATTTTATTCCGAAACTATTAAGACCATACATGTGAAACTTAGTAGGTAGATGTATTCTGTAAACCGCTTTCCGATTTTAAGAAAAAAAAAATAAAAAATATTTAAAATAAAGGGAATACATGGAACTAAAACTGAAAATACTTTTTTTCATGAAACCTATGCGTGTGTGGTATCTATAGACAGGTCTTTAAAAATGATATAAGGGTTTCTAAAACCACTTTTTCATAAAGTCAATCGTTTAAAAGATATAAGCTTCCAAAGTGGTAAAATGTGTGCCCCCCTTCTAACTTCTATAATAATGGAGTGAAAAATCTAAAAAAAAAAATATTTCTGTAAACCTTAATATAAACTTTCAACCAAAATTAGTTTGAACGAAATCGGGTCAGCAGTTTTTGAGATACAGCATATTTTCTAAAACCGCAAATATAACTTTGTAATTCATACAAACACTATGAAAAACAAAGTTATTTAGCGTAGTTGTAAAAATGTAAATAAGCTAGTTTTAAGAAATTTTTAAGGTTTTTTTTTATTCGTCATATAGATATACATATCATATTATATTATTATAGTTACTACGGAACCCTTCATGGGCGAGTCTGACTCGCACTTGGCCAATTTTTTACTATTATTACTGATTGCTCGCGGTAATTTTCATCAGGCCGGAACCAAAAAGAGGGTCGTTATAATATGTTTGACCGCTATGTGTGTCTGTTTGTGGCACCATAGCTCTTAAACTTGTGAACCGATTTGGAAGCGGTTTTTTTCCTAGAAAGCATGTTTTCCGGCGATAGTTTTTATACAACATGTTTTGTCGAAACCGGGTCAGCTCTTTACTAGGTATGGGGAGTGAATTCCACTTGGGGATTTTCACCCAAGTGGGGCATCACATGGGGTATTGCAAGCGTGTACATATTACACACAACCAAACGAAGTATGAAACTTAATAAAAAAAAATATTAAAAGACCTCCCAAAGACAAATAGAAAAGTGAACAAACATTGAAGGTGAGCCACCGAATTTGATCGACTATATTTTAATTATAGAAATATAACAATATTTATAAATAAAGTCAAGTATTTTCCATTTCGGTTGTTAATTCTGATATTATTCCAGAGTGTGTGTCGTGATAGGTATAAAGACATGCCGCACCAGACACTTTCTGATAGGTACACACTTTCTGATTAGGTATACCTATGAGATAGCTATTTGAAAACAAAAAATCCTCTTTTTATCACAGATAACCTAATACAGATGGCTCATCTCTTTTTGAAGCAGGTAGGTCGACCAATTATATTCGGGTTCATCTGTTCATTCTGTTCGCATTCGGGTTCATCTCATACCTCATAATTCATATGGTATATATATAATGTGCTAGGTAGAGATGTTATTATAAATTCAGTTCAAGCCCCATTTAGCCATTTAGAATTGGCATGGCCTTATTGCTAAGCTTCCTTCCTTCGGTTTACCCACTCAACTTTGCATTTGGATTGAAGACTTCCTGAGAAATCGTTCAATTGGCAATTAATACCGGGGTCCCTCAGGGGTCTGTTCTCTCAGCAACTTAATTTTTGCTGCACATTAACGATCTGCTGATTCCCGGTACCTGTGGGTATGCAGACGATAGCACAGTTTCTGAGAGATATGTATCCAGCGCGCGAGCTGGTGGGTCACAGATCCATCTCTCCGTGAGGACATGGTTGGACGCTTGAACTTGTCCTTGAAGGCTGTCACCGAATGGGGCGACGCCAACTTGGTCAAGTTTAATGCAGCTAAGACCCAGGCGTGTCTCTTCTCCGCAAAAAGGAGTCAATTCGAACCGGCTCCTACTTTCCAGGGTGTAACCGTGCCGATAACCGACCGTATCGAGCTTCTGGGGGTTACACTAACTTCTACCCTCAATTTTGGCCCGTTTATCGAGCCTAAGGCTCAACTAGCATCAAAAAAGTTGGGAATCCTAGCAAAGGTGAGACGGTACTTCACACCCGAACAGTTGCTCAATCTCTATCAAGCCCAGGTTCGGTCGTGTATAGAGTACTGCTTGAGAGCAGTCTTTGGGATGGATCTGCTAAATACCAACTGGACGCGCTTGAGTCTATCGAGAAGCGGACCAAGAGACTCATTGGCAACGATGCACTGATCGAGTCAAAGCTCCAGAGTCTTGAACATCGACGACGAGTTGCAAGTCTATCGGTTACATTTCGGGGAGTATGCGATGGAATTACACAGTCTAATTCCACCAAGCCAGTTCCATCATCGGACTACGAGACAAACGGCGAAGCGCCATCGTTACATGGTGGACATCCCACCCATACGCACAAAACGTTTTGGGAATACCTTCATTGTGCGTACGGCTAAGGAGTGGAATTCCCTGCCGGAGTCTGTGTTTCCCGATAGCTATAACCTAGGAGTCTTTAAGTCAAGAGTGAATAGGTTACTTTTAGGTAAGCGTGCTCCATCTTCGACAACATCATCACTTACCATCAGGTAAGATGGTGGTCAAAGGCGAACCTATTTTTAATTAAATAAAAAAAATGCAAATATTTACGAGTAATATACAAAGCTATACAGCTACGGTAACACACAGTAAGGTTATTACTAGTGCTAACTTATAAAATAAAAAAAACACTGGATAATAAATAAATTAACAGGGTTTACAAAACTCAATAAGTCATTATTCCTGATTGATATTTGTTGAATTGATGATCAGGTGTTAGCAGGAACAGCTTGCAAGTACCAAGATCTTGGGTTAAATGAATTTACTTACATTGCTATTATTAATAGGGATGGGGTAAAAAGTGAACCGTAATATCCAATTCAGCTCATCTTAAGCTTGAAGTTATCGTCGTCACTATTTTTAATTTAAGTTGCGTTTCTTTCTACCAACTTTGCGGGGATTTCTTAGTTAGGCTAGTATTGTGTTATCGGTGTCTACGGACTACTACTCAAAGATTTTCTTCTATGTCTCTATCGGTGTAATCCCATGAATAGGTCTATAATATATCTATAAATATAGTATATCTATAAATAAATAAAAGTTATTTATTTCACCTCACATAGTAAGACAAACATAACAACATAAACATAGTCAAATTAGATATATGGGGGTACATATCATGCTTATAACCAGAGAGTATATAACCACTTGAGAGCGTATGGGCCGATTTCTTTGAAAAACACGACTCACTACTCCGGGCCGGGGGGACAGAGAAATACAGAGCTGCAGTTGGTCAGTTCAAGGTCAAGTTGCGTAGATATGCCTGGTTAGGGATTGGTCTACTTGATTAAGGGAAAGTAGTCGATATCGATAAAATTGATTTTTACGTTGTAAAAATGCTGAGTAAAATTCCATAATAAATATATTTTCATTAAAATCTGTTGTGTCAACAACTGTAGCTTCAGCAGGCACTCTGTCATAATTACTTTTTTGGTGGTGAGTCATTATATGATTTATCTAATGACTCCTCCCTCGTACATATACTTAACCCGTGGACTCGACATCGAAACAAAGTAACCTGCTTTTTTTTCCTGGGTGGGAAAATTATCGAATGACTTCTCCTGCTCTGGGTAAAGTGGAAGGGAGTGTCAGACTTCTACTGAATAAAAACCCACCCTTTTCCTTCAGCTATCCTTAAGTTCCGGGGCCGCGGTATCTCATTAGAACATTACCGCAACCCCGGAACAAAAGTAACTTACGAGGGCGATATTGTAATGCAAAGGCCCAAGTGAATTAGTATTAGAATCCGTCATACTATTTGAAACCTTTTGTTTTTCTAGGTGGGAAAATCATTGAATGAATTCTCCCGCTCTGGGCAAAACGGAAGGGAGTGTCAGACTTCTACTGACTAAAAATCCACCCTGTTCCTTCAGCTGCCCTTAAGTTCCGGGGCCGCGGTATCATGGCTCATTAGAACATTACCGCAACCCCGGAATCAAAGTAACTTACGAGGGCGATATTGTAAGGCAAATGCCCAACCGCTCAAGTTAATTAGTATTAGACTCCGTCATACTATTTGATGCCTAGAAAGATTGGATATAGGTATCTTATATTATTTTGACTTTTCTCAACATTATATCAATAAAAACAAAACTAGAAACCAATATTCCCTAGTAACCTTATCCATCCACTTTTTTTTAAATCTGGAATCTTCGGAAATCTAAAATGAAAACATGCATGTCACACAGACGAAAAAATATTAGAACTTTCTCCTTTTTTTAAAGTCGATTAATGTAGATAGGTATTTTATGAGAACTATCTGAATTGAATGAAACAAAAAGTTTATTTTTATAATTATCGATATCGTATTCAGCCGTTAAAGGTAATAGTACAGATTTTTACGATAAAAATACAAAGGGAAAGAAAGGGATAAAAGAATTAGAATTTCTTCATGAAAGAAAGAGACTTTTCCAAAAGACATCAACGCGCGACTCAATTTTGTCCTTGATCACTCAAACCACCACTTTAAATAGACCTCTGCGGTAGCTTATAACCTGATTAAATGATAAATAAATTTCGTATTATTTCATTACTTATGAATAGTTATGTCATCCATTTGGTATCTAGATGTCTGGGAATGGCTTCCACACCACTTCAACGCGCATGAAAAAATTATTATGCGTTATAAATTGGGTACAAAAATTTAAAATTTGTAATTGTTTAGCATGCACACAGGCCTAATACTCGGTCACAACTAAAATGGTTCGTGTATCGTAGCCAATATATAAGAGAAATAAGACTCACAGTTTTCGTGCGTCGGGGCACTGTATGCGCGGTCAAGTGGTTTTATAGTCTTTGCTTATAACCTTAAATATGTGAGGAGGTGGTGTCTGAATTAGGCATAATGCCTGTACTACAGATCGCCAGGGAGTATAACAAGTTCATTAATGTGAGTGGTTTTGTTTCTTTCTTAGTAACAAACAAATAAATAAAATAAAACCGAAAATATAATTTATGTTAAAAAGACTAATACTAATAGGCAAAAAATTAAAATTATAATAGCCGTTTTTTGTAGGCCTGGTTTATGACGTATATGGCTTAGTGGGTTTGCTGATTTATTACTAGCTTTTGCCCGCGACTTCGTTCGCGTGGGAGGTTTTTGTTGCGTAAATCGCGATCCCGTGAGAATTCCGAAATGACAACTATCCTATGTCCTTCCCAGGATTCTAAACTATTCCCATGCCAAATTTCATCTAAATCGGTTCAGCGGTTTAGGCGTGAAAAGGTAACAGACAGACATACAGACTGACATACAGACATACATACAGAGTTACTTTCGCATTTAATAATATTAAGTATGGAGTATGTATTGTATATTTAAAATATATTCATATTTAAAATTAATTTGTACAATTTTATGAAGCACCTATCTAGCAGTCAACAGAGACGCGTGAATCTAAAAATAGTGTAAAGAATCTAGATATTAGAATACCTATGCAACTATAATCTATTTTTGAGGACATCCTTTGGGCTATTATAAAATCCCTCCATAATATTTAGTTGCAGGTTGCTAAGATAAAGACAGGTACAGGCAACCTCATTAACATACATAAATGGTACACTGACAGCACTTACATGCATACCTTATACCCAACGAATTAGGATTCCTAATTCGTTGCTTATACCTACCAAATGTTGAAGTGCAAGTTACCAAGTGATGTGCTCGTTGACTGTCCTAGACGACGCGACGTGGCAGACAAATAAAACGACATTTATAAAGCTTAAGTTTTATTTTTCGAGGATAACCTCTATGGCATTTTGTAATGGTCTTTTTAAACTTGATACAATTTCATAATATAATAAATAACACAGTTTTTTTCCTGCACTGTACTTAACATTATACTCATACTCATATATTTTTTTTAGGCAGCATTGGAATAATACACCGCTAAGTGTTACACTTAAATACATTTTATAATTTAATTTGAGAAGGTTAGGGTCAGACGCTTGTATGAATTGGCTACCCCTTAACTCTTACATATAACTTGTAATTGGGTAAGGGGAAAGCACTGTAACCAGTGAATGAAGGCGTGCCTATGTTTTATATCTATTTATCATTACCGGTGTAAAAAGTTTTATCAGTTATGTACCTGCAGAATAATTTATTAAACGAAAACATAATACTTAATAGATACATTTTCTTAATGCATTTTTCATGCACTATGAGTAAGTAGAGCACTTACTCATAGTGTTCTTAATTTTAATTCTTCGCATTATCGTCTACATATTTCGTTTAGGGGAACATGGGGCTCAATGGATCACTTTTTTTCTACAGCTATTTTGGGTTAAATTTCTGCTTTATCAATCTAGTTTTTTAATTGAACATATAAAAGCATGTCTAATCTTTAACATATTTTTTTCAAATGCCGCTTTTACAGTTTGGTAAGAATAAAAGATAGTTTTCTTTCATGCAGCGAATATCAATTGTGACCTATGAATGGGTCACACTGGATCTGGGTCTGGGTTACAGTGGATCGAATAGGGTACTATGAATCATAAAGGTTTAAAATTCAATAAAACATATTATATTAACTAAATTCTTAATTTTTTAGAAATAAAATATAATTCATAATTTTATTAATCAGTTTTAGTTGCAAAATCACAATCTAGTTATTGTTGTAACGTCTTCACGAACAGTTCTCAATTAATAAGCTAACATGGTCACTAACAAAACTTAAAACGGAATATTTTCCAAGTGTATTTATTGTTTCAAGTTCCCGATATTTCGGTACAGTTGCAAGCGCTATGATCACGGTTGAACTGAAGTCAATGCAGGTCAAGTCAAGTTCTAATGATACAGTTCTCAATATATCCAGCCAGATGTAACTGGTGAGACCTGATGACCCAGGCGGTTGTCAATAAAAAAAGAAACCTTGGATAAATCATAACAGGTGGCAGAGTATTGCCCAGAGCACTCACTATGTAACATAACTACTACTACTATGTAACGTAGCTACTGGTGTTCATTCATGTTCGTTCGGCACGATCTCACGGCGTGATGGAAAGAGCGGCTGTCGTAACCGAGGGCTGGGCACGCCGCAATTGCAGCGATAAGTCTCCTCTTTGACGAGTGGCTTGAGAGACGCCACGGCGTCCTCACCTTCCGCCTGACGCAGGTGCTGACCGGACATGGTTGTTTCGGGAGGTACCTGTTTCGGATACAGCGGGAGGACCCGCCTGGGTGTCGTCATTGTGTGGACCACCCAGAGGACATGGTGGAGCATACGGTGGAGGTAAGCCCCTCTTGGGCAGAGCTTTGCCGTGTCCTCGTTGAGGCGATCGGCGGCGGCGACCCCTCGCGCCCGGCCCTGGTTCAGACCATGATGCGGAGCGAGAGGGAATGGGATGCAGTAGCCTCCTTCTGCGAAGCAATCATGCTAGCGAAGGAAGAGGCCAAACGCGCGAGAGAGAGGCAACTCTCTTTGTCACGTTTCAGCCGCCGTGGGAGACGTCCCGGGTGTCGGGGATCGCGAGCCTATCTCCTACCACTGTAGCTTAGGTGCGGGCTTGCGGACGGCGAACAGGGGTAGCTCACCGTCCGTTAAGGAAAACCCCACTCAGTTTTAGTCCGTAGAAGTCTGACACCTCCAAATCTGACCTTCCGCTTAACCCAGAGCGGGAGAAATTATTCGATGATTTTCCCACCCAAAAAAAACCTACTAGTGTTCCCCTTTCGGAACTAGTCACTTTGGAGACTCGTTTCTGCCCTTTGGCAACGAGTACTTTTGCCAACTTTTGTATGATCATTGTGTTGGTTTTTGAAACTGCTCTTCTCTTATGATTTGACCCTCCACTATCATGTTTAAAGCGTTGTGCATTTGTTCTTCTGTATGAACATCAATCTCTGTCTTCTTTTTTCTATCATGTGGCATGTTTTCCTGCAAACTTCCTACACTCTGAAACTGGAACCTTTTTGGGGATCAATGGATCATGATCCAACGAACCCCATTACCGCATGTTCCAGTGTAACCCATTTACCAATAATTGAAATAATATTTTTAACAAAATATGTGTCACACAACAAAATACAGTTTTATACAATTAGACACACATACGAGTATTAAAGGAAAATATGCAGACTTTATAATATCTAAATAACTTACAACCAAACTGTTTTCAAACATTACGTCAAAATTTTTTTCGTACTTTACCTTTTTTTTTTTTAATTCTATTAATTGAACGGGGTTTTTATCCACATAAATATGTCAACCCCATCGTACCCTATTAATTTTATACATATTTATTTCTAAAAAGGAACACGAATAAATAACTAATTTGAATGAGAGAGACCCATTAATTAGTTAGCTCCGTACACAATCCATCAGCAAGTGAAGTATATCACTGACGGATGCGCTGCCGCACATCCTCCCGGCGTGATTCAGTGACAGTGACTGGTTGGACGGCACGGGGTAGAGGATAGCATTAGCCAAGCCGACGCGTATATGTGTGAATACAATAGATAGTTTTAACAAATGATTCACTGTGCCCCGTGATCCACTGTTGCACAAGTTCCCCTATGTAACATTACGATTTACGATTTTTCTCCATTACGATTACGATTTTTACGATTATCCATTACGATTTTTCTCCATTCTGTTTTGGTAATCTAAGGGAATAAATAGATTTTTCAGGTTAATACCCTATAGTAAACAGTTGCAGACTATGACGCACAGTCCTACATAAAATTTCAATCCATTCTTCCTTACTTATATTAATATATATATCATAGGTATTTGCCAAAAGCATTATTCCAACACGACGACAGTTTAAAGTACTTACCTACAACAACTTACATTAGGTAGAGAGGCACTGTTATATAACTCCGCCACTATTAAGGTATGTGTTCTTTGCTATCTGGTATAGTTGCGCAGACATTCTCTCACTGGTTTCCTTCACCATTTTGGTGAAGTATCCGTCGGGCTTGTTGAGCAGGAGGTAGGGGTGATCGAACTCGACCAAGCGGCCCGAGTCCATTACCATGACGCGATCGGAGTCCATGATGGTGTTGAGGCGGTGCGCCACTGTTAGCACAGTGCACTCCGCGAAACGCGTCCTTATTGTTCTTTGGATAAATTCGTCCGTCCTGGAAATATAGTTTCCTTTAGTAATGACTTTCAATTCAATGCACGATCATCATTGGAGATTAATCGATAGGAATAAGAAAGAATTAGTACTGTTTAAACTAGAGGAGGCCTGTGTTTCCTAGTCAACTACCCCGAGGAGATACTCAAAAACGGACTCGGAGATCAACGTCTGTTTTGAAGTCCATACAATCCGTACTGATCAAATGGGCTCTTTATAGGTTTATGTTTGTCACAGACATGAATGTACATAGTTTCCGTTATGTTTTCTTCCCATATGTTCTTTTGAGGAAAGAAATACACAGATTTGAGCAGACTCGTCCAACAATGCAAGAATTTGTTAGTTATTGCGTAGTTAAACTTAGACTTTAAAACTCGAACGATTTGGCAAACAATACCCATGTAAGTACATTTGGGTAGGCCGTATAAAGTACTCAAACTTTAAAATGAGAGTCTGTCAATTAGAACTGCTTTCGTTGGGATTATCGGCGGTGGTGTTGGTGTGTCGTACTTAGGGTCGACGTTGGCGGTGGCTTCGTCAAGCACGAGGATGCGGTTGGCGCGCAGGATGGCTCGCGCGAGGCACACGAGCTGGCGTTGTCCCAGCGAGAAGTTGGAGCCGCCCTCCGACACCTTGAAGTCAAGCGTCGGCACCGCAGCCTTGAGATCAACCTGCAGAAACACGACTCATTATTACTAACTACTTCATGCTGAAGTGATGTTTCTATCTTACTTCTTACTAATGGGTACATTATAAATGCGAAAGATTGTGAGGATGGATGTTTTGATGTATGGCTGTTTGTTACTCTTTCAAGTAAAAACTTCTGAACGGATTTGAATAAAAATTTGTTAAGCAGTTAGTTGACATCTTGGAATAATACATAGGCTACTTTTTATCCCGGAATTCCCACGGGATCGGGATTTATGCGGGAAAACCCTCCCACACGAACGAAATCGCGGGCAGAAGCTAGTATTGATATGACAATCAAACAGTACGCATGGAAAGAAATGGGTGACCTCAGATTCATCATTGCCTTAGTCCAACCCTGGAACAGGACTAGGTTGGCTTCTCACAGCCGATACTAAGGCTTTAAAGTGCTTTCAGAGGTACAGGAGATCGGCAAAAGAAAAAAAATGGCCAAGTGCGAGTCGGACTCGCCCATGAAGGGTTCCGTAGTAACTATAATAAATATAATATACTTAATATATTTATTTGAAAAAAAAAACAAAAACCTTACAAATTTCTTAAAACTAGCTTATTTACAATTTTTACAACTACACCAAATAACTTTGTTTTTCATAGTATTTGTATGATTTACAAAGTTATATTTGCGGTTTTAGAAAATATACTGTATCTCAAAAACTGCTGACTCGATCTCGTTCAAACCAATTTTGGTTGAAAGTTTACGTTAAGATCTATAACATAAGCTTTTTTAGATTTTTCACTTCATTATTATAGAAGCTAGAGGGGGGGACACACATTTTACCACTTTGGAAGCGTATATCTTTTAAACGATTAACATTATAAAAAGTCATTTTAGAAACCTTAATGTCATTTTTAAAGACCTGTCTGTAGATACTACACACGTATAGGTTTCATGAAAAAAAATATTTTCAGTTTCAGTTCCATGTATGGGCCCCCTTTATTTTAAATATTTTTTAAATTTTCTCTTAAAATCGGAAAGCGGTTCACAGAATACATATACTTACCAAGTTTCACATGTATAGTCCTAATAGTTTCGGAATAAAATGGCTGTGACATACGGACGGACGGACAGACAGACAGACGGACAGACATGTCGAAACTATAAGGGTTCCGTTTTTTGCCATTCGGCTACGGAACCCTAAAAAACTAAATGAAATAAAACACATTCATTCAATTCAAACAAGCAATTCACTGCAGGAATAAAACAAAGTCTAAAGAAGAAGTACAAGAAGAAACTATCCATGTCTTTTCCGGGGTCTAAAACTATTTCCGTACCAAATTTCATCCAAATCGGTTTAGCGGTCAAGTGTATTATGTATGTGGGGAGGGCGGGGTCATAATTGATTCCCTATATAAAATTTCAACAGCATTTTTATATTCTTTAGAGATGATTTCCGGGATAAAAACAATGCTATGTCTTTCCCACAGTCCTAAACTATTCCCACACAAAAATCAAATTTAATCAAGCTTTTGCCAGCCGCTGCTTCCACGTGTAATTCGAAAACTATTACACCGGATCCTTATATCAGAATAAAAAAAATTCTGTCTTTCCCAAGGTCCTAAACTATTCCCAAACCAAATTTAAAAATTTAATTTAATTAATTTAATTTAGCTTTTGCCAGCGGCTGCGTCCGCGTGCAATTCAAAAACTATCCCACGGGAACTTTATATCGGGATAAAATCTATCCTATGTCCTTCCCAGGGTCCTAAACTATTCCCATGCCAAATTTCATGTAAATTGGTTCAGTGGTTTAGGCGTGAAAAGGTAACAGACAGACAGACAAACAGACGGAGTTACTTTCGCATTTATAATATTAGTATGGATTATAAAAGAAACATACTTAACTAATAAAATAAATTCTATTTTATTAGTTAAGTATGTTTTAATTCACGTAATTAGTAGATATTTATACACACTGTGTCAAATCTCCTGTCGCAGGTCTGCTGGAAGAAATTTCTTATGAATTAAGCAGAACCTTTGTGCTATATTGTCTGTATTTGTTTTATTTTCTCTTTTAAGTGTAATAAATGAATAAACACACGAACACAATATGTACACTTATACGGTTCGAAAGTTAGATTTTCAAATAATATTGTTTATTTTGGTTTTTTTTTATTAAAATTTACTAAGATACAAATAAATAGAAATCAAGTCTGTGATTTCAAAACTACTGTGTTTTTTCAAGTGGAATATAGTTATGTACACGTTACTAAAACACAAACTTAATTCTGTCCGAAATAACTCTAGAATGGCCGAACTGATTTTAATGGAACTTTTACTGGAAGATTGAGAGGACATAGGGTAACATAAGGCTACATTTTATCGCAAAATACCCATCGGAGCGAAGTTTCCGCGAAAAAAACTTCCCACGCGTACGAAGTTGCAGGTACAGCAAGTAAGACAAAAGTTAATAAACTTACAGCTTCTAAAGCCTGCCAAAGTTGTACATCGTCGTAGTTGTTGAACGGATCCAAGTTGTAGCGAACAGTCGCTGAAAATAGCACCGGCTCCTGAGGTATGATGGATATCTTCGACCGCAGCTCCTGGGGCACACACAAGTAAACAATTTATTGTCTTTAATAGGCTCATATAAATATTTAACTTTAATCTAGAATGTGTTGACTGCAAGTCCAAGGGCGGATCCAGCTTTGGTGCCAGGGGGGTCACATAAGGTCACATTTCGTGGTCAAGTCACAAGAAGTTATAATTTGTATTTCCTGACTCCGCTGTCACTTGGCCATCCACTGCCGATATTCGTTTTCGACAGAAACTGGAGTATTATCTAGTAACAATGTTTAAAAATTTTAATTAGTGGGACCTAGGTCTTTAACCCAGCCCAGGGGGTGTCATGACCCCATGACCCCCGCCCCATGGATCCGCCCTTGTGCAAGTCGTGGTTTCAGAATTTTTCATAAAGATAAGTTTAAATGAACATTGTCACTAACAGAATCATTTGATCTTGAAATGAGATATTTACCCTGTTTATTATTTATTTATATTTATTTCAGGCAACTTGGCGCATACAAATAAAATACATCCTATTACAATAAATAACTACAAATATCTGCCACGGCTGCAATGGAAGACAGTATTGTGTTTATAGATTACAATAGTAAAGATAAATTATTGATTATTTGTAATTTTTTTTTTCATACAAAATGTCGTACGTATCAATTTGAATTGAATTATTGGTATAAAGCCATCCCATAGTAAGTTGCCGCACCGCACCGAATTCAATTCAACCATTTCGCAAAACGCCGGCGCCATTCATACACTGTTGCCATTCTTATCAAACAATGCCGCCTCCGTACGCGCCTGCGCGGTGGCCACTCGGTCGTCAAAGCGCAGCCCCGCGGGCCCCCACCCCCACCCGCACTACCTCGTTCGTCGCACGCGCCAGCTGCCCGCTCGCCAGTCGCTCCCCGCCCGCTCGGAAGTTAGTTTTAGCGGTCAGCGAAGGGAATATCACGCGCGCTTTCGTTAAAAATGCCTCCCAGACGACGATATTCCAATCAAGAATATCTTGAAATGGTGTTATGCTACCGCGAGTGTAACTCCATAACTGCGCATGCAGTAAACTTATACCAGCAGAGGATTGGTGTGCGAGTAAGTCATCATACCATTCTGGATGCCGTGTACAGATTAAGACAACACGGCCGCTTTGACCCGCCCCGGATTGACGCAGGCAGGCCTCCATACTCTGCCGAACTCGAAGAGGAAGTGTTGGACTTCTTCCGGGGTCATCCTCTTGCGAGCACCAGGTATGCTGCTCGAGTCTTCGACGTGAGCGACAACTACGTGTGGCGACTTTTAAATCGGTAAGGGCTCCATCCTTACCACTTCACAAGAGTACAAGAATTGCATTCACATGACTACGCGGCTCGCCTCGCGTTTTTTTAATTGGATTCGAGAAGAACGCCGCAACATTCTGTGGACTGACGAGTTCACATTCACACGGGTTGGTATGTTCAACATACACAATGCGCATTATTGGACTGAGGCGAATCCTCGTGTTGTGCGGCCTGACCACTTTCAGACTCGGTTTAGTGTTAATGTGTGGGCCGGGATACTCGGCAACAGAATTCTAGGACCAGTGTTCTTGGATAGACTGAATGGAGACACGTATCTGCGCTTACTACGAACCCGTGTGAGAAGAATGTTGGAACGTATTCCTCTTGAAGAGATAAGAGGGCTGTGCTTTCAACATGATGGAGCACCACCTCATTTCGCCATCAGCGTACGAGAATTCTTAAACAGTGTGTGGTACGGCGGTGAAACGTGGATAGGCCGAGGCGGGCCAATCCTGTGGGCGCTTCGCTTGCCGGATTTAACCCCTCTCGACTTTTTTTTGTGGGGTCGTGTAAAGGACCTTGTTTACGGCCAAACCGGACATGACATTAGAAGTGTGGAAGAACTAAAAAGACGCATCAAACGCACATTTAGACAAGTAAAAAGTGGAACGGACACATTAAGGACGCATTTACATTTATCACTAGCTCAATTTTAGGTATCCTAGTAGCAACACAACAACATTGCACGCACACACACTTACAAACAATTGTTCGCCCGATTTTATACATTACTTAACTAATCTTGATACTTGAAGGTAATATTATACTTTCTTTAATATTGTTTGACCATAATAAGTTGTAACTTATTGTTTACAAAGGGTTACATGCTTATTGATTAGATGTTAGTTTCAATTTTGTATTAATGTTGTTGACGCCCAATTAGGAGTACTAGGGGACTTTGGAAATAAAATACTCATAGGTGATAAAAATTTAGTAATAAATAAAGAAAAGTTTCGTCATGCCTGTCTGTCTGTTTGTCCATCCGTCCGTATGTCACAGCCATTTTCAACCGACGAAAAAAACGGAGGAGGTTATCAATTCGACGCGTATATTTTTTTAAATGTTTGATCACCGATTACTCGAAGACGGCTGAACCGATTTGGAAAATTCTTTTTTTGTTTGAAAGTTCAAAGTTAGTCCCATTGTCACCAAATCAGGAGCCGATAATAGGATCTTGGAGTAATCGAGGGAACTCTTCAAATATTATAGGCACACCTACAGTGATTTGAGTATTTTTTATAGTAACTTGTGTAGTTGCATTTGAAAAGCACCATTTGTGAAGTGAATCTGATGATGAAGACCACAGATGGCCACTGGAACTACTCAATATATAAGTAGGAATAAGAAGTATTTCATGGGTTCCGCTTCGATTACTTGAATATGGTTATTAAGCACAATATGCTCGTCACAATGCATATGATGAAGTGAAGCTGATGGTGAAGTACCAGGAGAACTCCTCAACAATTAACGGCCCAGCATTGGGAAAAGCAATATTTTGTCTACTTTCTAACTAATTTCGGAAGTCGGACACCGCCTACTGAAATTAAAGTTATTTTTCTCTTTGCAGTGTTTTTTGGAAGTCGGTTTAATTTTTTTGGTAAAAAGTTTTTATATTCCGAAACTATTAGGACTATACATGTGAAACTTGGTAGGTAGATGTATTCTGTGAACCGCTTTCCAATTTTGAGAAAAAAAATTGAAAAATTATTAAAAAAATATTAAAAAAAAAATATTAAGTGTAAATATTTTTCTTTTCATGAAACTTATGCGTATGTGGTATTAATAGACAGGTCTTTAAAAATGACATTGAAATTTCTAACACCACTTTTTCATAAAGTTAATCGTTTAAAAGATATTCACTTGTGGTAAAATGTGTCCCTCCTCTTACTTCTATAATAATGGAGTGAAAAATTATACAAAAAATATATGCTATGGTCCTTAATGTAAACTTTCAACCAAAATTGGTTTGAACGAGATCGGGTTGGCAGTTTTTGAGATACAGCATATTTTCTAAAACCGCAAATATAACTTTGTAATTCATACAAACACTATGAAAAACAAAGTTATTTGGCGTAGTTACTACGGAACGCTTCATGGGCGATTCTGACTCGCACTTGGCCAATTTTTTAGTGTTTGTACGAACTGAACATTTTGGTATATTGAACCGTATGAAGTAATAGTCTAAGATCCGGCTGCAGAATTAGTGCATTCATCGAGTGTTGGCTAAAAACCAAATTTTTACGCATATTTATGATTAGGAGAATATATATCTACCAAGCTGCTCATCAAAATTTGGACGCTAATATTTTTAATTAAATTATTGCTAATTGATTTTTCGGAAAAAATTTCATTCGCTTGTTTTTAAATAAAATATTGTCCACTTTACGGCAATATACATAAAGACTGAAAAATCACGGTTGCCGTTGCGCACTTGGCCGCACCTCTTCGCAGCCAGGTGTAAACAGGTATGATTTTGAAACATTTATACGTTCATAACGTACATTTATTATTTATATATTAAATTAAAGCTAATTTTTTTTCTGTTTATTATGATTGCGATAGTCGCTCTTCCTATGCTGCCATGATTTCGCGCCGGAGCTCCGTCCGCCGTGCCGAAACAAGTCGCGGCAGCAGAGTGTAGTGTGTAGAACCCAAGTTAAGTAGTCGTAATACACGATTCGTAGCGTTTACACGTGTTTTGATTGTCTTCCCACAACCCACACACTTCATGGCGACCCTGAAGCATGGTGAGCGCCGCGTCTGCGTCGGGCTCGTTGCTGGGTATCGCGTAGGGGGCGAATAGTGCAACTCATCGCATTCCTGTGTGCCTCGGTGCACTGAATTAGAACGGTTTAAATATACTCACATGTACTTCGGTCGATAAACGAAATTATATTAAAATATATAATGGGCAAATCTTATTCGAAAACGGAAGAAAAGAAAGTAATAATTGCACAAAATGCGTCGTCAGGAAATATTACGGCCATAGAAAACCACGTTCAGCTAAATAAGATATTATTATTAGCGTCGGTCTTGACAATTATCGCCGTTACAGCAATCATAATTATTTGGAAGAAGCTAAAGAACAAGCAGAAGAAATTGATCGGAAAACATGTAGAAAAGAAGTTGATGAAGAAAAATGCGTTTGCGGTTGTCGGGAAGGCGAGAACGTGAAGAAGGAAACGAACATGTAAAAGTGTATTTAGAGAGTAAATAACCAACTGACTTGCAACAACGACCGTGGACATTAAAGAAATTTTCGCAGACCAGTTCAAGAAGAACCTTATTAATGGACGATTAAATACCTATAAATATACGGCCCTATTATTATTACTTATGTTAAAATTTTGTGTTACTTTGTATTTTACAGCAACTTACAGCTAGATTATATCGGGACGTCACGTGGAAATTATAATTAAAAAAAGGGGAAATACCATAAACTACTCGTCCAAAGGCTAACCTACGTACCTACGAGTATATTTACGAAGTGTTGAAGGAGAGAATAGATTTAATTTACAATAAGATTTTGTCATATAATTTTCAAGGTGAAGCAGTAACAAATATTTAAACATGGAGAAGTTCGATATAAAAACAGCAACATCTTTAATACAAGAAATGGATGGTTCAGAAGGTACAACTGAAAAAATCATAGACGCTGTAGAGTTATATAACAGCTGTCTCACGGACCCAAATCAAACAAAAATGTTAATTTCTTTTGTTTTGAAAACAAGGCTAACTAAAACAGCCAAGTTAAAATTAAAATCAGAATATGACAACATTACGTGCCTCATACAACATATAAAAACTTATTTACTAACTAAAAAGTCTGCCAATTCTATACTTTGTCAATTAAATACCTTGAATGAAAACAATATGTCCATCAGTGAATATGGTAACAAATTATCAGAATATTGTTTATAGACCTCAATCAAGCCCAAGCCAACGGTAACGAAAA
Source organism: Tholera decimalis (assembly GCA_943138885.2). Taxonomy (NCBI): domain Eukaryota; kingdom Metazoa; phylum Arthropoda; class Insecta; order Lepidoptera; family Noctuidae; genus Tholera; species Tholera decimalis. The sequence continues at coordinate 28,950,028 of OW964549.2, forward strand.
AGCAAGCGAGATACTGAGACCTATAAACGAGAAACTCGCAATTAAAAGATTTTCAGATGGATTAAGAAATAAACGCTTAAGCACTATCATTTTAGCACGGAACCACTCAGAGTTGAAAGATGCAGTGCGTGCAGCAGAGCACGAGGAGCTGGAGCAGCCATCAACTGCTAACGGTATTTTCAGCCGAAGGGGTAAGCCAAATAACAGGTTTATTAATAATTTCAATAGAGAAGGCCGGAATAATTATTATAATCAAGGTTCGCGGTATCGTGGAAATTATAGTTCGGGTCCAAGAAATAATAACAATAATTATCAGCAAAGGTTTAATGGGACACCATTCCATCCCCGTGGTGGATATACACGCGGAAGAGGTACGCTTTCTTCAAACTTTGGAAATAACCATAATTTTAAATATTATCGTGGTAGGGGTACTTGAGATAGAAATAATCAACGCAGAATGTTTCCAGCTCAAGTGAGCGAGCAGCTCCAAACAGAAAACGCAAAAAAAGAAAACATAAATCAGTTTTTTCGTCCCTAAATCATATAATATTTTAATGTATAACAAAAATGTTAGGTACGTTCATTTTAACATTAACAATGCCAGGTATCCATGTTTACTTGACACCCGCGCGTCCATTTCCGTTGTTTCTAAGAAGGTGTTATCGCAACACACTCCTTTGTATGAAGATAGTATTGTAATAAATGGTTCCGGTGGCAAAACCTTTTCTAGATCTACATAGACCCTACATTTTTGTAGTACATGATCTTTATGTATATCTTAACATTTCGCCAGCGCATGCGATTTTAGTAATTTAGTGGCGTATTTTCTTCCGACTTCCTTCACTAATACCCTTATTTTAAGAAAACCAAGAGAAGTAACGTTATTCTAGAAAGCCTGTAGCTTTCCTCATAAGACTGCCTATCATAATAAGAAATAATTTTTGAAATCCACGCAGTAATTTTGAAGATTAGCGCGTTCAAACAAACAAACTTTCCGCTTTATAATATTATTAGTATAGATATTTCACTATTGCAACTGCCAGGAACACGGTTGACTTGGTTACTGCGTGATCATTGCGCTTGCAACAGTGCATAGGTAAACATTTGGTAAACATAGTAAATATCTCGATTTATACAAAGGCTTTACTACGTTTATATACAATGGACAATTCCATCAATCAATCAAGTTGGGGTTGCGAGAATGTTCTAACGAGTTACTGAAAGATGGAACAGGGTGGGTTTTTAGTCCGTAAAAGTCTAACACTCCCTTCCACCCCACCCAGGGCAGGAGGAGTTATTCGAAAAATTTTCACCGAAATAAAGCCGTAGAGCTATGTTTACCTGTAGAGCTAAGAAGGATGTGTCTACATCATCAATGAGCACTTCTCCCTCCACGATGGCGAGGCGGAACAGCGAAGAGATCAGCGAGGACTTGCCGGCGCCCGTCCGGCCTACGATACCCACCTACAAACATAATATGGAGATTTCAGTATTATATAGAAGAGAAAATATCATTTACTGCAAGGACAAATAAAATTATTAGTAAAATGGTAAGTATTAAAACAGATCAAATTAGAATTTTACCTTCCATCCACTTTCTATAACTAAATTGAGATTCTTAAGCACTGGCAAGTCTTCAGGCGTATACTTCATGTAGCAGCTCTTAAACTGGATGCGACCGCGCGCTGGCCAGCCTTTAGGTGTCTCTTTTTCTGCAAAATAAGGTTTTATTTTGTTAATTTAATGGGACTAGTAGTAGTTAGGAACAGTGGTTGCCAATAACCAGTGGTTACGGACTCGATTTTCCAATTGGGTCCTTAGGTCGTGAGGACCCATTCTTTACTTTGGGTGATTTATATCAACACCAGTGATCTCAAAACAGAGAAGGAAAACACTGTGAGGGAACCGGCATGTCGTAAAACCAAAAATCTGAATATGTTACATTCCCAAACCACACGGGTTTGAGAATGTGACATCTTCAGATTATTGGTCCACGAAAGTGGCCCCGCCTCCCATCTCATAGGGACCAGTCCTATGTCCCACCAGTAAGAACGTTATAGGCTGAATTATGAGTAGTAGTAGTTTATAGGATCTAAGCCAAATTTCAATGATTCAGTAGACACACATCATATTTCCAGTCTGATTTATAGATCTGTTTGCAAAGCAGAAGGTATGTAATCATTTTTATCTGGATATATGAATAATGACGAGCTATTGCATTTGTTTTTCAGGGATAATTTGACTTTGCTCATACACACTGTTTTATCAAACTTACAAAGATCATTCGCAGCAGATGCTAGGAAGGAATCATAAGCGACCATTTAATTCTGAACCCTTCATTCCTTTCCATTGTTTACTCAGTAACAATAACAAATATTGCTTTGTTACTGTTTCATTTGTTTATAAAGCAAAACAGACTAAACTTAAAAAATTACCAAATGCTGTAACTTATAGATAGCAATAAGGATTAAATGTGTACAAGCCTCCTTTGTCCCACTTGGGTTCTCGCTCGATGTGCGTGTACTGCAGTATCCTCTCGACGCTGGTCATCTGCGAGATCACCTCCGCGGTCTGCCTCACGCCGAACTGCAGCATGCCAGTCAGGATCAACGTCTGCGATATTGCCAACCCCACGTTTCCAGAGAATATCGTTTCTGTAACATAAATCACGTTTTTAGCATATTGTTGGTTCCGCTGTAGCTAATACTATAGGAACTACTGTCGTATGTTCTTTGTGAATTCTATTATTAGATTTAATGAGATTGTAATTGATATGAGAATTGTGATGATAACATGTTTACGAGTACACAACATTTTTAAGGATTCTGTGTTTAAAAATGTATAACATTTTTATAGCAAGTTATCTCAATATCAAAATGAATTGTTCCAAAGTATTGAAATCATACTTCAGTTAGGGTATTTCATTTCTTAAAAAGTATAGCAAATATACGACGTGTAACTTAAAGGGTATATGCATATCAAGTGCACGGCTTCTTTGGATGATAACAAACGATATGGCAAGGGTTTTGTAATCCTATATCTAAACAAAAATTTCAGTACATTGATACCAGAGACCGAATTGTTCAAATTAAGAAGAAAGAAGAGATTTATCGTGTTATTGGCAAGTGACGTGGAAACTTATTGACCCTCGTAGTGCTGTGACACGTTTGTTATGATTGGTATTCAAGAAACATATGAAACCGATTATTTGGTATCAATCTTTGAGTCATTTATTTTGAGCTCAAACTGTGCATAGAGGCTCCATACCAGATGTTGTCTTCAGCCCTTTTGGATAGACATGAGGTTTCCGTTACACGTTGTATATTGTAGTAATCCTTAAAAAAGTGCGGTGGTACTTACTGCTATCAATGACGAGGAAGGCAACGATGACGATAGTGAGGTAGATGACGCAGATGAAGTCCAGCCAGAAGCCGAGAGTCACACCGCTCGCGAGGTAGCTGCTCCACGTCGACGTGTGGATGTCCTATAATTGTGAAAGGTTAACTGAGAGGCCTCCAACTCAGTTGTTCTGCTGCATAAAGCCAAAAACCATCTTCAAACATATCCATGATGAACGTCAGTATATAAAAGGGAACTTGACTGTTCCGAGATGGAAGACTGGTGAAGTTGAAAAGGTCAACTCATCAACTAATGCGTACATTAATTTATTTAATTTTCTATCATTTATGGGAACCTAATCGCAACCTTAGATATATGGGGACTTTAAAAACTAAGCACTTAGATTTACGTACCTGGAATCTATCAAATTCTTGAATTAGTCTCTGCTCTGCACCAGCTGACCGGATCGTGCTAATACCGTTGAGGGTAGCCGACATATGAGAGAATACTGGACTCCGAGCTGGAAGAAATCGTTTAATTATTAAACAGGCGTTCGTTAATACATCATTCAAGGAAACGATAAACGAGGCGCGAAAAATAAGGGGTGAAGGGAAGGTATTAGGTACGTACGTGAAGTACATAAAGTAAAAAATGAACAATATTGTCATATTCATATTTAACTTCATTCATATGTCTTCGCATGCTGTTCTTAGCCGAACGTTGTTTCTGATATGCGTAATTAGATAAGTTCTTATTATAGATGGGCCGAATGTGGTATGTGTGTGGCGGCCGAACTACCGTTAAAATGAAAAGATCGGCCGAACTTCGGTTCAATTTCGCGCGCTTCCTCGAGAGCAACACGTCGTGACTTGTTTACGAATTTACTTAAATTATTGCTAGATGTACCCCGCCCGCACACCGTGCTCCCGCTAAGAAGGAGCGACGATATTGGTTCAAGCGATGATGAAGAATTTGTTCAGGTAGCACAGAGATCTACATCATCATCCAATAACGATAACATACACAGAACGTTCTGGAGCTGCTATGAGGAACTAGCAGCAGTAAAGTTACCACTAGATGTAGAAGAAACCAAAAGTCCGATTGCGTCAGAGCTAGACAGATATCTCAATGAAGTTCTGCTACTCAAAGACCTATGTTCATATAGCTGGTGGGCTAAGAATAAAGTTAAGTTCCCTAAAATTTGTTGTTTGGCTCGAATATATTTATCGTTTCCTGAAAGCTCTGTATATTCTGAGCGATTTTTGTTCGGAAGCATGAAGTGTATACAAAACGAAACCAACTTCTTTGGTCGTTTTTGCACCATAACCTGCCTCTAGTAAATTTTAAATATGAGTGAGTAGACGTAGATGAGAAAAGTTTGATTGATTGTTGAAAAAAAAATACCCTTTAATTGTAATAAAAAAACTTGATGTTAATTAATGTTTAGTTTGTGAACCAAAAACGTCCAAAAATCTAATTCCACCAAGCCCGTTCCTTCATCGGACTACGAGACAAACGGCGAAGCGCCATCGTTACATTGTGGACATCCCACCCATACGCACCAAACGTTTTGGGAATACCTTCATTGTGCGTACGGCTAAGGAGTGGAATTTCCTGCCGGAGTCTGTGTTTCCCGATAGCTATAACCTAGGAGTCTTTAAGTCAATAGTGAATAGGTTACTTTTAGGTAAGCGTGCTCCATCTTCGACCACATCATCACTTACCATCAGGTGAGATGGTGGTCAAACGCGAACCTATTCCAAATAAAAAAAAAAACGTGATTTTTTATTCGTTTGAAAGGTACTTTCTGGTTGGTCTCATTGTTATGAAATCAGGATCTAATGATGGGATCTTGGAGTAATCGAGGGAACTCTTCAAATACACTCGAGAGCAATGAATCCGGGTCACTTAAAGAATCCTAAAAATCTCGGAAACTAAAAATGCTAGGTTAATGCAATAAATTGTATTTAATAGACAATGTAATACTCCTTAAATGAAGGTATTAAAACTTCTTAGTTATTGTAAAGTTATATCATAAAAAAAACAAATTTGAAAAAGGGCCACTTTCGAAGATGGAACTACGAAATTACAGCATTTGGTTTTGCTTTTGTTTGTAATCTGTCATTTATGTGGGTACATAAACCATGTTGATAGTGCTCTATATTCATTATTCAAGCTGAAATTATGTCGCTTACGCCTGAAGAATGCACCAGAATACTTACAATGCTGGAAACCGGCCGGAGTCAGCGCGATACAGCCAGGACTGTCGGTGTGTCGCTGTCAACAGTACAAAGAGTTCTCCGACGTTACGAAGAAACTGGTTCTAACCTACGCAGACCAGGAACGGGCAGGACCAGGTGTACCACAGCACGAGAAGACCGATACTTGGTGAACACCATGCTTCGAAATCGCTTTCTCACAGGAACTGAACTCACCAATCAGTTTCGACGCCTCGGTGGAAGTAACCCAAGTGCATGGACAGTAAGACGTCGGCAAACGGCCCTAAACTGGAGCGTGGGCATCGTATTTCAAGACTAAGATATGCCCAGAGCCACGTAAATTGGAGTATTGAAGATTGGTCAAAAGTTATGTTCTCCGACGAATCAAAATTTATGCTCTACAAGCACGATGGAAGACACAGAGTGTATCGAAGACCAGGGGAAAGATTCAAGCAAGCATGCATCGAAGAAAAAGTAGCCTACGGTGGTGGGTCTGTACTTGTGTGGGCCGGAATTTCTTCTGAAAGTCGCACAGAGCTGGTGATCATAGAAAACGGCTCTTTAACTAGCGTAAGATATGTGGAAGAAATCCTCAATGATCACGTTGGTCCATTTATGGTCAATTTAGGTGAGGATGCTATATTTATGCATGACAATGCCCGACCTCATACAGGTAGGATTGTGAATGACTACCTTCAAGAGATGAACATTACTCGTATGGAGTGGCCAGCGCGCAGCCCGGATATCAACCCGATCGAGCATGCTTGGGACGAGCTAGGCAGATGCGTAAAACAACGAAACCCTCCCCCAATCACGCTTCGTGAGCTCAAAATTGCTCTCACAGAGGAATGGGAGAATATTCCCCAAAATCGTATAAGGAACTTGGTGTACAGCATGCCAAACCGCGTAAACGCAGTAATGGAAGCACGAGGAGGCAATACGAAGTATTAAAATTCAAGAAAATCGTAATAAAGTTCAAAAATTTCATGTTTCCTATTTTTGTTTTAAGGAGAGATCAGCAGTTTTTTTCTTTATGTAATTTTGTGTTAATAAAATGTATGGTGACTCATATTTTTTTTACTTTCATTTAAGGAGTATTACATTGTCTATTAAATACAATTTATTGCATTAACCTAGCATTTTTAGTTTCCGAGATTTTTAGGATTCATAAGTGACCCGGATTCATTGCTCTCGAGTGTATTATAGGCACACCTATATACCACACACACACACCTATATTTCTAATAGTGCCTTGTGCAAGGTGCTGCTTTCAAAAGCACCATCTTGGGAAGTGGAACTGATGATGAAGACCACAGATGGCCACCGAAACTACGCAATAATAAGTATTTCGTGGATTGCGATTCAATTACTTGAATATGGATGTATGCACTTCATGCTCGTCACAATACCTATGGTGATTTAGAGCTGATGGTGAAGTACCAGGAGAACTTCTCAAAAATTAACGGCACTGCACCGGGAAAAGCAATATTTAGTAAAAGGTGATAAGTAGTTCACATTTTGGCTTTTGTAACTAGATAAATTACAAACCGACCTACTACAAAGCGTAAAAAAAAACGTTTTAGCAAAAAATAAAACCGACTTCCTGGTTTTATTTTTTGCTAAAAGTTTTTGTAATACAATGTCTAATTTTTATTTTTTATTATGGTCAAAATCTCAGTACACATACATATCATTCTTATACAAAAAACCATAAAAGCCCTTACTGGCTTATATATGGCTAGTGAGTTTGGATAAATTAGGTTATAAGTATTTTAGACAATAAGTGAATTTGTAAGTTTTACATTTAAAGATGTTAGTAAATAAGCTTAACTAAACTAATACATTCTGTTGCAAAAAATGCTTTTTTAATTTACATTTTGATTTTGAATTAATTGGGTAGAGATTTTCAAGACTAACAAGAACTGTTTTAATTTAAGGTTAACATTTACAATGTTGGTAACTAAAATAAATTACCATGAGTGAGTAAAAGATATAATTTTATTTTACAGTATTAGCGATTCTAATACTATTAAATTTCAGTCAAAATGTTGTAAGTAGGTATTATTTTTCTTGTGCCGAATTCTCGGCATCTGAACCAAAAGCTGGCGAAATTCGGTTGAACCGAATGTGAACCAATTTCGGCCCATCTCTGGTTCTCATCATAATTCCGTCAGATGTTACTTACTTGTGCCTTCAAGTCTTTTGATGCCCTGCGCTGACTTGAGGTATATTTGTAGGATGGTGTAGAACAGTAGTAGGATGATGGTGGTAGGCAGTAACGTCCATATGAGTGCAGCTGCGTTTAGAGCTAGGATACTGAACATCACCAGGTAGATCTGAATACATTCTAGTAGGAAACGAGGTAGCAACTCATCGAGTGCTCCGATGTCTTTGGAGAATCTGTTCAATATACGACCTATAAACAAATATAAGAACGGTAAGACATTTAAAATTTTATGAATATGAAAACTAAAGCTTTTCAGTTTGTTTGTGCTTACCGGAGGAGTTGGTGTCAAAGAATCTCATGACACCTCTGAGCATAGAATGGAACATATCGTTATGGAGGTTGCGGGAGGCTGTCATGCACACCTTGAAGAACATAAAGGCGCGCGCCGTGATGAAGAAGATGCAGCACACGATTAATGCGGAGTAAACGTACAAATACTGCTCAGTGTCCAGAGGACCTATGTAGGCATGGATTTCCAAGTCTGCAAATATCAAACAATGGTTAATATCAAATTGAAGTATATTTGATATTAACTCTGAACTATTGGATTAGATCTGAACGATGAAAAAAAAAATTCAAAAGGTTCTTTATAAAAAATATAATTTGGAAACATTTGTGACAAATTATGGCCAAGAAAAATAGATGAATAAAATTTACCTGGCTGTTGGTTCACTCCTGAGAAGTAGCTGGATAAATTGAAAGTACCATTGTCAAGTGGCAGCGACCGATCGAAGTGGTAATCCTTTGTTGTTCTGTTATTAGCAGCTTCCTTTAGTGTCGTTACTTCGTTTGTCCTGTTGAATAAATCCGTTATATTGAAATACTGCTAATGATGTTGGTTTGAAGTGTGATGAATGTTACGCTGTTTTTACTTTTTCTGGATCTTTAACAGTCGTTATCGGAATTTTGAAGCCTAAAATCTGACAGTAGTTGTCCTTCGGTTATCGTATTACCATTTATTGGATTGTGGAGGTCAAATCTGCAGCACCTTCATGTAAAAAACTTATTGTTACGGATGACATAGATTTATAGATATAAGTACGATTAAAGTAGTGTAAATTAGTAATAGCTCGATAGCATATGGATAACACAATGTTGATTAAGGTTTAGACTTAAATAATAAATATTTTTTTAGTATTAGTGTTCATGTAAGATAAGTAGATTAGGTGGTTTCATTTAGATATAAGTAAAAGACCACGCCATGGTATTTACTTACGTTTCGGCGCTCTGATTGGCCGACGTAAGTAAAGTACCACGCGGTGGCGCGGCGCACTGCCGTAAGTAAAATAACACGTAGTGGCGCGGCACTCTGATTGGCCGGCAGTAAAATACCACGCGTCGGTGCGGTGCTTTAATTGGTAGGCAGAAAAATGGCACGCGTCGGCGCGGTGCTCTGATTGGCGGCGGCAACGAAACTTGCTCCGCGCCACCACGGTATGGTGCTACCTGCGCTTAACACAAATTGTATTTAAGACGGGCGGTTTGCTGCGTCCTCAGTCATAGTCAGAGTCATAACCAGTGTAGTCATTGGATACAAGTCAGTTATAGTCATTGTCAGTTAAAATTACGTCACTCAAGCAGCAAGCCGTCCCGGGAACAAGAATAAATCGTGAAATCTCCGAAGCTCTGAAGTTTTAATCATCAACATACAGTCCACCTCTAACACTTATATTGAATTGCATCTCGTTAGACTGTAAGCCGACTCAAATATTACGTATTTTGGGAAAGGGTTGGTTAAGATGATTGTTGATGGCGATTATATAGACAGCAGAACAGCTTATAGCTACGGTACGAACGACTCACTAGTGTCAAAGACTTCTATGCAAGAAGGTTGGGTGGGTAATGCGACGAGTGCTAGGGAGTCGAAACAATGTGCTCAGGATGGTGGGCGATAGAAGTGACACTGCCCTGCTTAGTAAGTTTACAGAACTTCATGTTACAGGGGTTCGACGGGCCTACTAAGTGAGAGCAAGCTGTGTCCTTTTTGTTGTGTCTCTGTTGTATGTGTATTTATCTCTTGAGAGTATGATGTATGTCTGTATTTTATGTGTATCATTTTAAATTTTTAGTCAATTCACTTTCAATTCTAATAATATTAATGAATTGTAATGTATGGACTGTGTCTGTTTATTGTTTTATTTTAGATGAGATGGTACTTACCAAAAAGTGACCCAGTAGTCGCAAAGCGTGGCAGACAGCTGTCCTACCACGAGCAACAATATCATGAAGATCAGCGGCGGTGCGCGTCCTCCGGCGCGTAGGTAGGCGCCATACACCCGCCAGCCCATCGAGCCTGACTCTCGTTCCTCCTCCTCCATCTCCTGCGCCACCTCGCAGCCGCCCATAGACTCGCACAGCGACGGACGCCTCGCAGTCGATAGCTGCGTAGTGTTTAACAAAGACAGTCCATTAGATAGCTGTAGATTAGCTTGAAAGATGAAGTCGTAAAAGTTACGTTGCCTGAAAGCCAGGCAAAATATTTAGAATCAGAGACTTAAGAATTAGAAGCTATTTGTATATATATATCCAGTAACCGACGTTGTATATCTATAGAAGTATGGTGTAAATATCTCTCGAGTATTACCGTTCAAACTATTCCAAGAGATCTTTATTTCTGAGGGTGTATCATCATATAGCTAGTCATACTGACTTAGTCATTTGTCAGACTAAGACTTCTACTGACTAAAACCTACACTGTTCCTGCAATTGTCCTTGCGTTTCGGGGCCGCAGAATCTCGTTACAACATTTCTGCAATCCCGGTACGAACCATTCCACAAGTCTGTCCGTTTGAATTTACTATTTATGACATAATTTCTCGTCAATTGACCTAATCATCAGATTGAGATGAACTCAAAATATTAAAATTGGAATTAAATTGGATAATTTTTAGGTCAAGATTTTTTTCCAAAGTTAATCGTGTAGAACGAGTTTAAAAGACGCATATTGCACAATTTGTTGCAATGGAATTTGCATTTTAATAATAAATACGGATTGCAAAGTTCCCATGCAGATTTAGAATAGATCTACGAATATGTTAAACCACATAAAGTTTATTAAAAAAAAAACGATGTAAGTAGTTATAAGAATTGACACCACCTAATATGACGACACAATTTCAACCTTTGAATTTCAATTTAATTTCAGTTTAAAATTGAATTTACATTTACTGATGGGAATCAGAAAATGTAAATTCAATTAGCATCTTGCTTACATCTCGGAATTGGAATCTATGTATGAAGATTTAAGGTTTGAATTAAATTTGTTTTGGTTTCAGACTTGAAAGAAGTGGAAGCGTAGCTCAGGATTACATATTCTAGTTTGAAGTAAAAAATCAAATCACGTACGAAGTATAATGTAGTGTGGAGTATCGGATTGGCGAATGCATAACACATTTTATGGTCATGAGGAAGTTGTAAGTTTAACGCTTTTTAGTTTTTTTTTCCAAGTAGATTTTCGCTATACAAAATATAAGTATTTTAACAATTTTTGTATGAATGTTATGATATCGATGGCAATAACCGTTACCGTACGTTAATTACTTTTCAACTTAGTTTTTAAATTGTATACATTATTATGTTATTGGTATTACATCACTTTAACTCAGCAGTAATATCAGTACCCAAGGTTACTTTTAATACGCATGTCATTTTATTACTTGTCTTTTTGAATTTAAGTTATACTTTGTTGTACTTACTCTAGCAGATGTTCTTCTGGACATCGGCGGAGGCTTTTCAACGTCCTTCTTGTCTTCGTTTTCATCATGACTGGACGACAGTAGCTTCGCAAAATCTTTTCCAGTCTGCACCAACTCGTCATAAGATCCTTTAGCATCGACAGATCCCTAATGAAATAGAAAATGAATAATTAAATTATCAATAAAGCTTAGGATTCCAGTTGAGTAATTACTATATTTCTGATGCGCGTGAATAGTATTTAAGATTATGCTAAACTAGGAATTCTCAAACGTTGGCATTCTGGTCACACGTCCTGACGCGCCATGTTTGAATAATTCGATTCAGTCGTTAGTTGTAATCTGAGTGGTATTTATTGTATCCAAGGACCTAAATAAAGGTAGTACAGCATACATATAATGGTTTATATACAAAAAAACAGAATATCAAATCTACACAATTAGTCAAAAGCACAAATGAACTTCGGTTTCGGTGTAAAGAAACTTTATTCCCAATAAAGACATAAGTCACTTACTTGAAAACAATACTAAAAATATAGATTACAATATGTTCATCATCAGTATTACAATGTAATAGTTACCCATCCAATGCATTCATTTCTTCAGAAGTGATCGATCCGCAATGATGTGCTGGCTAAGTTGAGTTTTGAATGCATTGTAAGAGTGTACATTTCTTATACAGGACGGTAATTTGTTATAAAGCTGTGCTCCTTCAAAAGTTAGCATTTTTTGCCATAATTACGTATGCGATATATGAAACACCCTATATGAAACACCTTATAACGATTGCATTCTCTTTCATTCACTTCCCCTTATCAACCCTTTATATAAATGTAACCGTATTAAATTAATCTACCCTTATCAACCCCTTATTATAACATATGTACTGTGCTATTCTTAATGTTAAATGAATTAAATATAATTTAAAATTATAATTATCGATCACACTTTAATAAGATTGTAATTAAATGATATTGTAGTGTAATTTTAAGGTAATAGAAATGTTATTTTAATGTAATTTAATTGAATAGAAATGTAACGTAATTATAATGTTAATTGAATGTTATGTAAAAGAAAGCACGCAATGCTGTGAATGCTGAGCACTTCTATTAGTGACGTGCTCACTATACCTACAACTGTTTGTGATTTCTGTGTATGCCTTAGTGAGTAAGTCGTTGAAGTGCCTAATCAATAAATAAATAAATAAAATAAATTAGTTCTTGTTTTTGGTAAAACTAACTTAATAAAGTAATTTAAGTATAAAGTAATATAACTGTTACATTCATATAATTTAGTATAAATTTAGTATGGAACAACATATGTCATTAAGTCCGCCTTCGTACCTATGCTTATGTTGTATAAATAAGTAAGCGGCTAAGATATGTAGGTAAAGAAAATATAAGTGTGGAGTTCAGTGACATATGGCACAAACAACAATTACAGTGTTCTTTTACCGGCGTAACTCACACAGAGTTACGTCGGTTACGTGGTTCCAGCTGATGAAGTAAGCGGCGACCTTGACGAAGTACAGTCATTGCATGATGATAATAAATTAATGCTTGTTAAATACCACGTCAGTTATGGAGGATAGGGAGAATCTTGTTAAACAGCTAGAAGAAACATTGAAGGCTTTTCAACCGACGACATTTTTGTCGTCGGTTGAAAAGCCTTCAATGTTTCTTATGTGGAGGTTATCAATTCGACGCGTATATATATATATATATATATATATGACGGCTGAACCGATTTGGAAAATTCTTTTTTAGTTTGATAGGGTATACTTCGAAATTGGTACCATTTGTCACCAAGTCAGGATCTGATGATGGGATCCTGGAGAAATCGAGGGAACTCTTCAAATATTATAGGCACACCTATGGCGTTTTGGGTATTTCTTATAGTAACTTGTGCAGTTGCTCTCAAAAAGTAGTTACCATTTAGGGAAGTGGAACTGATGATGAAGACCACAGATGGCCGCCGAAACTACTCAATAATAAGTATTTCGTGGATTGCGATTCGATTACTTGAATATGGATATTAAGCAATTTATGCTCGTCACAATGCACATGGTGATGTATAGCTGATGGTGAAGTACCAGGAGAACCCCTCAAAAATTAACGGCCCAGCATTGGGAAAAGCAATATTTTATAAAATGTTATAAGTAGTTGACATTTAGGCTCTTGTAACTAGGTAAATTAAAAATCAACCAACCAAAAAGAGTGAAATAAAAACTTTTTACGAAAAAATTAAACCGACTCCCAAAAAACACTGCAAAGTGAAAAATAATTTTAATTTCGGAAGTCGGTGCCAAAAACGAAAATACAAAACTAAAGACACCGACTACCGAAATTAAAGTTATTTTTCACTTTGCAGTGTTTTTTGGGAGTCGATTTAATTTTTTGGGTAAAAAGTTTTTATTTCAATTAAGTGTTTTTTGTGCAGTCTTGCAAATGGAGTCTTTTTTAAAACAAACAAAAAAAAACTAGAAACCAATGCAGTATACCAATGACATAATAGAAATGAATAATATATGAATAATTTATGAGTGCTGTATATGTAACTTTGTTGATATAAATGATGTAAGTAGGTAATCATCGACCTTCAAATAGTTCAAATGGTGCGTGACGAGCACGCGTGTATTGTGCAGCAGAGTTGCCTAAAGAATATTCGTAACTAAAGAGAAAACCTAACATTACCTGATATAACTGGTTTTCTGATCTAATGACTGAATACATAGATATGTAATTAGAGTTACTGTTGTAGCATCTGGAGCATTTTGCAATAATGGATATCGGATTTAGTTAAATAAGGAAAAGAGAACAAGGTGTAAAGAGCTGGGGATAGTTACATAGTGTGAGAGAGCAATGACATGGAAAAAAACTTTTTTACAAAAAATAAAACCGACTTCATAAAAACACTACAAAAGCAAAAATAGCTTAAATTTCGGTGGTCTGTGTCATTTGTTTTGTATTTTCTTTTTTTTTTGACACCGCCTTCCGAAATTTAAGTTATTTTTGCTTTAGTAGTGTTTTTATATGGAAGTCGGTTTTATTTTTTGCTAAATAGTTTTTTTTTTCACGCTTTTTAGTGGGTCGGTTTGCAATGTATCTAGTTACAAAAGCCAAAACGTGCTTTTCCCGGTGCAGAGCCGTTAATTTTTGAGGAGTTCTCCTGGTACTTCACCATCAGCTCTACTTCACCATATGCATTGTGACGAGCATAAAGTGCTTAACATCTATATTCAAGTAATCTAATCGCAATCCACGAAATACTTATTATTGAGTAGTTTCGGTGACTATATGTGGTCTTCATCATTAGTTCCACTTCCTCAAATGGTGCTTTTTGAGAGCAACTGCACAAGGTACTATAAGAAATACCCAAAATACTATAGGTGTGCCTATAATATTTGAAGAGTTCCCTCGATTTCTCCATGATTCCATCATCAGATCCAAACTTCACGACAATGGGACCAACTAGAAAGTATACCCTTTCAAACAATAAAAGAATTTTCAAATCGGTCCAGCCATTTGCGAGTTATGAGGTAAATACATAAAAAAAAAGTTCAAGACGATTTGAGAACCTCCTCCTTTTTTTTGAAGTCGGTTAAAAATGATAAGTTACGATGAAGTTTATAAAAAAGAACAGGAGAAGGGATGTTAGCCTGGTCGTTGGTGTACGGAGTAAGGCAAGACAGCCCGAGATCATCCGCCAGTCAGATGGTCTGACCAAGTCATCAGCTTCGACGACCAGAAAGAGAGAATACCCAACAAACATTTCAGTCGTATAAGTAAAAGTTACGCGACTCAAAATCCTATAAACATTGTATTGAAGTCATTTAGCGTGTAATACGACTTAGTGCCTCTAATTTTTATACAACTGGTAGTCGTATATAGACATCTTATAAACTTCTATACGACTGTTTTATATGACCATAACACAACTTTCAGTAGTGTAACCAGTGCTGTCGTCTTAGTAACGTCTATACGACTTTAACACCAACATTAAAAGTTTAAGTGTGGCGAGATCTACTTTTAACTGACCATCGCGTAAGAGTAACTGCATCATTGTTGCTATGTACAATGATACAGTTGTGACCTTTAAACACTGTAGCTGATGCGTGATAAGTTCCCACACGATTCGACCGAAGAATCCACACAAAGACCCATTTTAGAGTGAGCACTTAAAGAAAATGCTAACAGGTATAAGGTTAAAGAAATAAACAAAAGTTACATACATTGTTCATAATAACGATGTAGTCGGCAGCCTTGAGGTAGTGTAGCTGATGCGTGACCAGCACGCGCGTGGTGTGCCGCAGATAGCCGCTGATGCACTCGTCGAAGAGTTGGCGGCCCACGTGGGCATCCACGGCCGAGAGGGGGTCATCCAAGAGGTACACATCGGCCTGGTGACAAAAATGCCTGTATAAAACTTGATTTTGACAGAGTTAAGGTTGGGAGTTAATGCTACAAAAAGTCATATTAAATAGGTTCTATTGGATGGAGGGTCTTCATAAACGTTAGTAAGTATTATCATCACATAATAATGTTGCTAATAAAAATAGATATTCCTCTTCGTCACGGAAAAACAAAACAAAATAATAGCAAACAACAAAGATATTTTTCAAATATAAACGCCATAATTACTTATAAAAACGTATCAAAAGAGTGATTTTCTAATGGTCGCTCATCGGCCGAAAATCGACCATAATTATAATTATTTCTAATGCATTATAAAATACTAGTAGTTGCCCGCGACTTCGTTCGCGTGGGAGATTTTAAATCCGTGTAAATCCTGATCACGTAGGAAATTCCAAAAATCCTTTCTTAGTGCTCACCTACACACCCCAAGGAACATACATGCCAAATTTCAGCGTCTTGTGCCCAGTAGTTTCGGCTGTGCGATATCTGTCAGTCAGTCAGTAACGGAAGAATTTTATGTATATTGATTGATTGGTGACTAGCTGATCCGGCAAACATTATTTTGCTATATAAATTAATTCTAGTGAAAAAAAAATAGCCTACCAAATATTCTCAGACTTACTGCATAATAATATATACAGAAAAAACATTAAAAATCAATCAAGCCGTTTCGGAGGAGTTCAATAAGAAAACCTGTATGTAACACGAGATTTTTAAATATTAGAGCAGCTTTCTGCACTTTTTCTCTATATAAACTTTAGCTGCTAACACAGAATCACGTACTTCTGAAACGTTCGGTATAAAATTTATATCACCGTGATGTAATTTTCCATCCGTTAGTCTAGAATAACAGATTTAGTATAAAGATTAGTCTGATTGTTTTTATCTGATTGTGACTTCAAATGCATTGCTATAGCTGCATTTCCTACTTAATATGAAATAGTAATTAGCTTTAATAACGTGATAGTGCTAATTAAAAGTCAGTCCATTAGCGAGGCTTAAACTAAGTGCTAGTAAAACTTAATGGTAAGCTTCGTCGGTTAATTTTCAGGGAAGAGCGTAATTTTATTGGAGTATTTCAACGATGTCGCTAGAGCTGCAGTGTGTGCTAGGATTATGTTTGGGTGTAAAATCTTAGCATTGCCTATCTTTAACCGCGGGAAAGTGCTATAAAACGGTATTAAAGCTAGCGGTAGTTAAGGGTTCTAAGCGAAAGTACGTGTAAACTTTTAAGAGTTTCCCTCTTATAAGGTTACTCATGTAGTAGTCTTTCTGGCCATCTGTCACAGTTAATCATTTTAATTATGGAATAATGCCCGATACGAGGAACATAAATATTTATTCTGGTGCAGGTACCTAACCGACGACGTCCGCTTAACCCGCTCTGTGTTAAGCGGAAGGGAGTGTCAGACTTCTACTGACTAAAACCCACCCTGTTCCTTCAGCTGCCCTTAAGTTCCGGGGCCGCGGTATTTCGTTAGAATATTCCCGTAACCCCGGCAGGCGCACGGCGTTAGTGCAGTCAAGTCAAGAGGCATTGTCAGAGATTTATTATATAACATACTTGTCTGTAAACTGCCCTGGCGAGGTTGATGCGGGCTCTCTGACCACCAGACAAGGAGGCTCCTCGCTCTCCGACGAGCGTCTGATCCCCGTGAGGAAACTGTTGGAAGTCTTTTTGCAGAGCACACACTCTTACAACCTGGAAGTATAGTAACATACATTTAAAACCAGCTTCGAGGACTATGGAAAAGTAGTAACGTTTAAGAGCATACTTAATGCTACTTACTTCTTTGTACTTTTTGGAGTTGTAGGGCAGACCGAATAAAATATTTTGTCTGACCGTAGCCACGAACAGCCAAGGCTCCTGAGAAGCGTAAGATAGCGGTCCAGACAGATAGATCCGGCCATGCGTTGATCGAAGTTCATTTAGAAGTAACTGCAGAATTGAACTCTGTAAGGGAAGCATTCATTACATGTTATGAAATCAGTAGATAGATAAAACATTAATTTGCACTTGAAATGTGGTAATAAACTAAAATATCGCAATAAAGTGTAAATGGAACATTTGTCATACAATCATTCATTTTTGGCTAGTGCTAAGTACTTATTCGTGTACTTGAATCAATATCATAAAACTGGTATCGTTTTGATACTTTTGGTAGTGCTGTTTGCCTAACGTTTACTGTGAATTCACGTCCGATTAATAGCTTTTAAGGTACTCGTGAAGTGCGGAAACAAGTTACGCATATGTTTACAGTTGCGTAAGTTTACCTAGAAGCCTCATTTGGCTGCTGAGTGATTTTTACGTTGTGAAGAAATATTACAAGAGTTCGCGATGTTGAGTTTCTATCTAGTCACGATATTTTTGTTGTTGATAGTACGGGTAACTAGGAAAAACATTATTATGTTCTTATGACAGGCAGCGGTGGCCGAGTGCAAACTGGGCTTGGTTCGAATCCAGACTTTGAGTAATTTTCATCATCACCACTGCCCAAAAATGGTGAAGGAAAATACCGTAAGGAAGCCATGTCCGTGTCCTAGCTTCAAAAGTTCGAAGACATGCGACTCCAGCATCTAACAACCCGCAACAGGCCCAGGTTTTCAATTACGGCTCATTCCCTCTCGTAGAAAGGTGGCCTGTGTCCCAGAGTGGGAACAAGCTTATTATGATGATAATTATGACGGGTAAGGTATATTTAATATTCAGACAACAAACCTTTCCGGACCCGACGGAACCAATAATGGCGCACAGCTTTCCTTTGGGTACTACGAGGTTTAGATGGTTCAATGTGATTGGTCCGTCGTCAGTCCAGCTGGCGCTCACGTTCTGGATCAGGATGCCCACATCAGGACTCACAGGCATCGGGCATAACGTCGAACTCATCAGGCCTTTTTCATTGCACTCAAATCCTAGAATAAGAGGAACACATTGATCGATGAGTTTAATGCTTTTAATGATCAATAATTAAAGTTAAAACTAAATTAACACGTGAATCATTTAGTTTGTAAGTATAATTAAATGAGGGCTTTAGTGAGAATAAACATCGAAACGAACTTAAGGGTCAAAATCTCCTAATCGCCTAATGAGTAAGGTTTAGGGCCTTATGATCGAGAGGCTGCGGGTTCAAACCCCATCCATTACACAACTACTGTGAACCCACTCCAAACACAATAATATTTAGCTTAGTAGGGTTAAGAAGATTGCTAGTAATGTGAATTCTATCCACAATCCTAGTTCTCAATAAAAATAAGATAAGAAATGCTCAAATCATATAACACCTTTGTAGGTTTACGTCTCAAGTAATCTTTTGTAGAAAGGAACACAGAGGTTGAGTTTATTCGAATGCATCTGTCTAAACATTGCAAGATTTGTCGGTTATCATGTTGCTCAAATGCACACACACACACATTAAAAAACTTGAACTATTTGACCAACAATCTCAAATTAAAATGAATTGGGAGGGCTACTAAAATGACTCAAACTGAAAGATAATTATGAAATACGGGATGTATTGCAGCTCAATTCCAAGCCTGTTTTCTAAAGATAGTTTTAAGTATATTAAAGCTTTTTGGCATAGTCTTATAAATTATTTGAAATTTTAATGTTTAGTTTTTGCATTAGTAAAAATAGGACTCATTATAGGTTCATGACTAAACCAAAAATCTATTTTATTGAGCCCGAGTTTAGGATCTAGAATAAACCAAATATAGCCCTATAATTAGGTATGATTAAAGTGTATTTATGAAGGTGAGCTAACTCTCGCAAACTTTTGAGTAATAGGGAGAAAGATCACAAAAAATAAATCGTTGCAGAATAAACGATTTATCTTTATAATGTACACTGTTTATGGGGCTGATGAAATGGCGTTAATGGGAAATGTCGTTCATCTTACCAAAACGGTAGGTTTATAAGGTAGCTTAAGGAAGAAATTCTTTACTATGTAGACAATTTTAAACATGTAAGAATAGTTTATAAAACCTATTCGAATGACCACGATTGTACAACTGGACTACAAAGGATAATGATAAACTATTGGATTAATAATACGAGTCTCGCCGTCTGATTCAATCGGCTAACCCCTTCAATGTGGCAAAGGTCGGACGCCGCGTTTTTTGTTGATAAACACGTGCGGCAGGTTGGCGTAGAATATTTTAACATGTGAATATTTGATCTATAACATGATTTTTGGAATTGTCCTGTATTTAATTCGTTTTTGAGTGGGAAAATAAAGTTTTTGGGAGTGGATTACGCCTCTTGGCTCTCTAATAAAAATATCTTGAGAAATGTGTCCGAATGGTAGGGTTATTGTTTTTTAATTAATATTTTTACTCTAAAATAAACAACAAACTATAATAAAGTTAAGACCACATCATCACTTACCATCAGGTGAGATGGTGGTCCAACGCAAACTTATTATCAATAAAAAATATAACAAATAGTTTATCCTCAACAATGTCGGACGTGCTCAAGAGACTGGTAGTATTACCTACCACCTTGTATAGCAATCTCAGCCTCTGACCAAACTAAAAGCCAGGCTTTGGGTCACACGAAGTGTCAGCCAGCCTGACCACAAGTTGTAGTGTGAAGATTGATGCTTTATTTTTTTTTTAATATGGCCACGGATTTCTATGTCAGTCTTTATATAGAAATCTGTTTAAAATGATTATGAGAAATAATTTTATTACTGTAGAAGAATAAATCATTTTTTCTTTTCAACAACTTTGGAGAGATTGGGATTAAGATTTGATTAGAAGATACAATAGAATGGTAAGGAGAGAAACGCTGCTGCAGTTAGGTCCGTGTATTATGGTATCTTTTTATTGTTCTAAATCGAAGAATGCTTTGTTACTTACCGGGATTGTAAATGCCCTCCTCGTCGATTTTCTTGAAGGTATTAGGACGCGGGTCAACTTCGCTGATGTTATTCTTTTTCTTCTTATTCTCAACCATTTGAACTAATTTAGCGATGTCTACGTCCGGGACACTGCGAAGGTCTTCTCGTTCATCTATTGTCGTGCACCATTCAAGTTTACGTTAGTTGAATACATACGTACTTATTATTATTCTTAACATCGATATACATGACGTTTACGCTATCATATGGCATGTTTCGTTTATGTTTTATGAAAAGCGAAGTGAAGACTTTTATCAAATGGCTTTGTTCATATTTCTATTGAACATTTTTATTTTATTTATTAAGCGTTTTAACTTCAATTAATTACAGTACCATTTTAATGATAAATTCATGTTTTATTAAATAAAGAGCCCTCACAATGTTAGTCATAAGTGATTGTTAGTAAGAAGCGAGAATAATGACATCACAGGATGCGTGTTAACACAATAAACGCCGGTTAGTCAAATATTCTTTAGAACAGTAATGACGCATTTAAGTGCATCGTTTACAACAGTTACACCCAAAACTACTAACTGACTAATCTCGTACCCAAACGTAAAACTGCCTCAATACGGAGAACGGAGGAATACGTCTCCATTGTTAATGAGAGGCTGTTCGGCAAATAGAGTGCTAGAGTCATCTGTAGTATATTGAACATTTGTGCCAACGGGAACACCTGTGGAAATCATCGATCATCATCTTTTAGATGTTATAAGCAGCAGCATCATTGACTACATCACTGCTGGCTACTTATTCCAGTAATATATCATCTCTGATATCACTATCATTGTCATTTCTTGCCTCAAACATTATGGCAACGGGTTTTAATTGAAAATTACGTGTGCCACAAATAACATCAGACGTTCATTTTAGTTAAAACCTTAATTCAAACGTCACCAAAATGTCGTGACCTTATACGGTTTACGTTCTAATAACAAACTGGCTAGAAGTGGTTAAACGTAGTTAGATGCTTTGACTAAAGAACATAGCCATTATAGTAGTATAGTAGTTCGGAGAGGAGGTAAATAGAGTGTTGACTGTAGATACATAGACTGATAGATTGATTTAGTATTAGTGTCATTAATTGCGTCGAGTCTCAGTTATAATTTAGACTCGTAGAAGAAGTATAGTGGTTATAGGGCATGCACATAGTGCGAGGTCGAGACCTACTGGTCTCACATACCGAACAACATGAACGCCTCGAGGCGCTGCACTGATATTAGCGCCTCTGCCAAAAATGACACGGCATTCGACATGATTATCGAAAGCGTTCCTTGTAGGGTGTTGAAGAATTGCGCCAATGGGAACACCTGCAAGTTTCACACGTACACTGCTCTGGTTCATACACGTTATTAAACAATTCGAAAGTTTTAATGTATACTGAGGGGCTTTCGTAAGATTGAGCAAAAAGCTCCATGTGTTTGAATGGATGAAGGCGGACCACGAACAATAAAATTTGAATTTTTTAAATATTAAAGACCTAGAAACTTGCAGAGGTTTGTTTGAGGTACTTACAATATCTGCAGTAACTTGGTAACCGAACAGCGAGTAAGAGAGCAGAGTGATGTAAAGAGTCAGTCTCTCAGTGAATACCATGAAGCTGAGGTACACCCCCCGGAGGTATGACGCCGATGTAATTTGCTTGATTTCGTTTTTGCGTGCCAGGGCCACTACCTGCTCAAATGGCTTCTCCCAGGCGTACATTTTAATCACCTAAAGCAAGTTAACTTAAATTAGTGAAAAACGTTAAGAATATTTTTTTTTCTGATTTCGGATTCCCTGATAAATATAAATGTTGTAAGGTGTAAAATAAAGTATATAATAAACATTAAATTTGAAATTATGATTATAATTTAATAACCAAATTCTGTTGTAAAAAATGAAGGGCACCATGTCATTTAATGATATTAAACGCGCAGTTTTCCTTATGTGTTTATCTTGTTGCGTTCGATCTGAATCGAAAGTACAACAGCACAAAGGTCAAAGGTTGATGGCGTTGACGTTGACGGGACTAAAATATATTAAATTTAAAATACCTTCTGTTAGCTACAGAATTTAAGAGGCATTAAAACATGTAAGTTGTTAAAATGATCAGTCTCCATTACTATACTTTCACAAATTGTCATTATAAGACAAAAGTTACATGTACAACATCTGCATCTTTATTAAATTGACCTAGTTCACAATTCATATGTTAGTAGCATGTTTAAGAATCCAGATCAGCATACCTGCATGCCATTAATAATTTCATCCATAATTCGCACGCGTTCGTCTGTTTTGCACGCGGTCCGCATTCGTAACTTTGCAGCCAATTTGCTCATGTAAGCTGCAACAATATAATAAGGTTTCTTAAATTTATTGCCATTCTTAAAAGATGCGCTGCCAACAGATTGGATCGGGCAACAAGAATTTATTGGCGATATATTTCTATTACTGTAATTGCATAACCAGGAAACTGTAGCTTTAATCTGTATTTTTTAAATTGTTTATTTTATGTTTTTGAACAATGGTGACAGTGGTTACATTCACAACTTATGAGTCATAGGTACGACCTACAACAGGTTCGAATCGAGGCAAGCAGGCATATCATTTTGTGTAATTTATCATCACTGCGCAAAACATTGTGAGGAAACCGTTATGTCCTAAGACCGAAAACTCAACATGACATGCAACAGTATTAACCGGCACTGGGCTCGTTTGCTGGATTACGGCCCATTTCATCTCATAGAAAAGAGGTCTGAGTTATCTCAAATAAGGTTCCCCTATTCATTCGGATGTATATTGTTGTAGTTTGTAAATGAGCATTTGTTTCAACATCATAGTAAAAACTATATCAAAAATATACATACACTGAACCGGTATGGTTTGTAGAACAATGCCAATGACTCCTACGATGGCTGCGTAGCCGATCTTCAGGTATATAAGGTAGCATACGACCACAACTTGTAGAGGGAGGAGCCAGATGAAGTGCGTGTAGATGAAGGCGTAATCAAAACGGTTCACGTCGTTGGATAGAAGATTGACCACTTGTCCCGCTGTGGTTTGAGCAAGCGCACCGGAACTCATGCGCATTACCTGGACGTAGAGAAGATATTAAAAAATCAATTATAAAATTAAAACTAGAATAAATATTTTATTTTAAGTATGTACTGCAAAAAGAAAATACATAATCATCTAATTATTACATTAAAATCAAATCAAAATGATTTTATTTTACATAGGCCTACATGGGCACTCATAAGACGTCAGACGTGCACGGTTCGAAATTGGTCGTTTCCTATGGAGAAATTCAGATTCTTTATTACGAACTAAATATACAGTTTGAAAATGTTAGTTAGCATGCGTAGGTTCTTATAGTTCTCGTCAAATAACTTGGCAAGAGTCGTTCAATGCGCAGAAGTCGATTTTTAGGTGTCAGCGGTCGTCAGCGGGACGCGAGGTAAGACGTAACGCCGCTCCAAGCGCGCGATTAGTGCGTCAGTAGTTCTTGTTCAATTTGCTCCCGAATACACTTACGTACACGCAAGTTGTACCCTTTGTTTTTGTTACGAGTTGTTGTTTTAAATTTAGTTTTTGTTATGTTGATTACAATGCCAGGACCAAATACCGTTTTACGCAGACTATTAAAACGTCAGAAATAACAGTTAGACACTATAGTTAAGGGAGGTTGAAATTCCGAATTCGTCACTGTCTTTAGGACACCGGGAAAAAATAGAATAAAGGGGGTAGCAGTTTTATTAACTAATTGTGAGGACGAGAACAAATTATTTTTAATGTTTTTTTTTTTAAATATTTTTTTCACTTTTAAACGTATCTATGTATTATATCTATTTTATTTATAATACCGAATTAACGAATGAATTCCTCATCTTTCTTTAACATTCTTCTGAACAGACATGATTAAAAATAAATGATGGCAATAACCATAGAATAATGGCAAGCTGTAAGAGTGACCACTTTTGTCTTCCACTAAGTGCACGATGCGCGAACTTACCCCCATTACGCCAAAACCTTGCCAACTTACGTGACGAACACTATACAACTGACTTGCTTGTTTTGTCCATAACCATTTAAATCGCAATTATATATCCAACAATTTGCGATAATATCTATAGTAATTTACTTTTACTTTGGTGCTAACCGCACTTTAACTGTCGTAAATTTTTACATCTAAATCGCTGAGTGGTATTAAGCAGTCAGCGATTTAGACGTAAAAAATTAATAGATCTATAGGCACATTTTCACAATGATTCATTAATGGCACGTCGCCAGCATTTTCATCCGAGTGTATTTTGTACTTATCTCGGCAAATCAACACCTCATTACTTTAATTTTTAAAGGGTAGATAAGAATATATGTACACTACTTTTCTTAAATGGGGTGATTTTTGGAAAAAAAACAAACTCGTTAATTTTTTTTTCAGTAGTACCATTATTATGATTGACATTCGGAACATTCTTAAATATCCAAACCGGAAGGTTTCGTAGTATGATACCGTTTATTTTTTGCATATACATATTAGGTATATGCAAAAAATAATATAGATGGTTATGGTATATAATAATTCGTGCCTATACCCATAAACCCAAGCAATTAGATTTTTCATATCGAAAAAGATTCTCCTCCCCGGTGGGAGGAAAATATTTTTTAAAATCATGTTATCGGTATCATTAAAAAAATATTTTATAGATACTACGTATTATTATCTAAACTGCATCTACTCTCCAAAGATTCTGCCTTTGTGGCTTCTAGCGTCTCAGGAACTTATGTCTCTAGTGTTCCATTGCTATCTTCTACATGTTATTTTAAAAATGCGAAAAGCAATAAAATTAAAAAGTTAATTATAAAAGCAACAAAATAAAAGTTAATCAAAGTTGTTAGAAGAGCCTTGAAACCTACTAATATTATAACTAGCTTTTGCCCGCCGATCGCGTGAGAAGCCCATCTTTATGGAGAATTAAATAAGGCTTCTCTTTCACTGAAAAATAAGCTTGAGCTGTTTTTCCTGTGAACATTTAATGTGCGAAATGTCTACGCGAACGATTTCGCGGTGAACTGGTAGCTGATAATAATTTATTTTTGGTAAATTATATACCAACAAAAATCAAAAACGTGGTATAGATTCTACCAGGATTTCTATTATTTTTTTATAATAAAAAAAAGTATAACCTAACTACAATAATTTACCTTACGGTGGTGCGATTTGTTCATGAAAATGTGTTTACTGAATAAAAAAAAATATTGATTGGTCAAAATAAAGATTAGTTCTTTATTTTGACCAAGCAATATTTTTCGCAACGCAACGCAACGCATTCGATGTAAAGCGGTTTTTGGGCCCTTATTCAGGTAGGGTTAAATACATCGTTCCAGTTTTTCCAGGGTTTCATAATATTAATAAAAACATGGTAACTTATCATTTTACTGATGGAAGTATTTTTAAAATGGGTCCTATAGTTTTTAATTCTACTCATTATAAAAAAATACACTTATTTTCTTTATGCAATATTGAGTAGATATGTATACAAATCGAATTGCATCGTGATTCAAAAGATCAGCAAATCACACCGTCTCACCGCCTTATCTTAAATAGAACGTATCGTAAAGTTATTAAGTATGTATTGTTTTGCATAAATGCTCGTAGGGACGAAAATGCTATCCGAATTGCCAAATTATTAATATATTTTTTCCATAAAATAGTATTGTTTTAACATAAAGCAAATTCTATGACAACCGGTTTCTCTTTGCCTCTGGGTTTTATTATAATGCTTTATTGACATGATTTTTTTTAAACCGGCTCTTTATTTACGCATTTACTTTAAAAATCCAGTTAATTGCATAATTAACATAACTTGCTAATAAAAATTAAACTTAAAGCCTATTTTCGCATAAATTTTGCGATGAGATCGAAATAGTCGGTAAATTTTTCATTTGTTTCAAGCCCAAGTATTTGAGAAAACTTTTCCATCCAGGCCTAAATGATTTTTTTTTTCACATCTGAACATTTAATTCATATAGGTATATAAATAGTTTTGAGTGAGAGGTTCCTTATTTATTATGCCTTTTGTTTTATAAGTTTGTGATTGAATAAGTATAGTTACATGTTCGCTCTCTTTCTCTCTTTCATCTTCGCCCAAGAGCCATTTTCTCGAACGAAATCTATCGGCAAATATTCTTAGAGCGCATGATATTTTTGGTTGGTTGTACGAGTTTTCTAAAGCCAATTGCATCGTCGACTTTCGCTTTTGGGGATATGCGGAACAGGGTGTAAAGTCCAGCAATTCCATTGAAAAGGGAGGATCCTCCGACCAGACACGTGTTTTTGTCTGCTGCTGCCATTGCCCGATGTTTATATAATATACTAGTTTCTGCCCGCGACTTCGTCCGCGTAGAAGTCGAAAATATTCCACGGGATCCCGTCCCCGACTTGCTTGACAAAGATTATAATAGCTCGGCTAATATGCATGATTAAAGATAATTTATAGCCTATAGCACTCAGGGATAATGCAGCTACATGTAAGCGAAAGAATTTTCAAAATCGGTTCGGTAGTTTCAGAGATTACCCCCTACATACAAACTTACAATTTACAAACTTACAAATTTGACTCTTTATAATATTAGTATAGATTTGCTAGTTGTGCGGTAAACTTTGCTTGCGCGATACAGGATTTCTATCTTTAGTTTGTATGTTGCGAGATACAAACTAAAGATAGGGCCAACTTTTTGCAGTTTCTCTCAGAAAAGTTGGTGTTTACTACTTTACTATACTATCTATGTATTTAATTGTGCAGTTGCTATTATTTGAACGAACGTGATGAGACGAACGTTTCAAAGACATAAGAAATAAAATAAAATGACTCAAATACTTATTTTATATTACGTCATTCTGAAAAATAATGTTTTTTAATGTGTTTGTTTTAATGTTGTATTGTATCATATTTTTGTAAAATTTTAATCTATTACTGCGACCTAATCTTCAGTTTTTAATTATTTTTATGTATTCTATAATATAATCTATATGAATTTACTTATGTTTGATAAATAAATAATTATGATTCTGAACATTTTCAGAGTCAATAGATTGATTGACACAAATGAGCGTTTAATAATTAATCAGGCCGGATGGCTTAGATAACTCAAAAGGCTACCGTATTTACTCTTTTCTGAATACTTTTTCTGGAACACTAATAGCTTTTTTCGATTCAAGTATGCTAACCATGAAGAGGCATGAAAAGAGATTCAGGAAATAAGTTCTCTTATTGCAGATAAAAAAACGGTTTATATGAAGGGATACCATCATAAAGTTAATTGGGCACGTTACGACACTCAGTAGTGAGCAAACATCTGAAGGAGGAGAAAAGTGAGTCAAGTCTTACCTTTCTATAAATAAGCGAACAGGCTGCTATGCGGACTTTCATGCCAAATTGCTGCGTGGAGTAGGTTCCGTGGTGGTTGAGGAAGGCAATCATCAGGGACATCATGATGACAGCAGTGGCGCAGTATACGGCCTGCTCGTAGGTCATGGTGGAGCCAGGCTCCCAATACGTCAGCATCAAGCTCAGCGCTACCGGTTGGAAAGGCCTAAGGTGAAATGAACAATATTAATATTATTATAAAAAAGCCCAATTGCTTATAAAAAAATAACCTGGACATTTCGGAGTATTTTCAGCTTGAAAATTCAAATGAATAGTTTAATTAGTGATTTTTCCATAATAGCCAGCATTGCATTGTAATATTTTCTAAGTGCAAACTATGACACGGGAAGGCCACAAATACCACCAGATAATTAACAATCAGCATAATGTGTCATTCGCGTGACTGTTGCCAATAGTCAACAAAATTGCTCACTTGAGTATGAGTGCTTGTATTAGGAACATAATGCCGGAAGGAGCGTAACTCATCCAGAAAGCCTTGGTCATTGCACGAAGTAAAGATGGTTTACGGCCCTGCTTGCTCGCTAGTGCAATTTCTTCCAGCCATTTTCTGTAACAAAGTATCTCATTAGTAATTAGTAGAGTAATTAGTCTATTACATAGTGTTGTTCATATTTTTAATGTTTCCATTTCCTGTCTTAAATCCCAGTTTCTGTTGTTTGTCTTCACATGAGATCACGTGTTATGATGCCCAATTTCACTTCAGTAGTAACCTCCAATTCCTTGCATCAATTTTGCACTAAACAAATTTAGTAAGTCTCACGTGACATGTTAGCGTGACCATCGCCTAGGTACCTGTATTGTTTGTACAATATCTTGACCTTATGATGGCAGACGGTAAGTCGTAGGTACTTAACATTTGAATACCAATATAATTTTTAATCACTTTGTGATATCATCATACAACTTTTACATATAGATATTTAAATGATCTTACTTATTTGTACCTTTTTTCTTATTTTAATAATAAATAATATATTTTTATAGTTAAGACAAAATGCCGGTTAGATAAAAGATCAAACAGGATTGGTATTGTACCTAATATTTTGGGGAAAAATCATCTAGAAATTATACAACTAATTTTGATCTTTTAAACGCATCTACGAAACTGCCGGTAATAAAGATGTTATTGAAAGATGTTATTTAGTAGTGCAAAACGCAAGTGCTCCAGACTAAGAGAATCTTATCAGCGGTAATAATTGCTCAACATTTCAAATTGTTTAAGAATGTCATACACTAGGTACCGAAAATTCCCATGATCAGTACTGTGCTATACAATGTTTCTTTCATAACTTCACAAAGAATATATTTATAAACGAGTAAGTCGACAACGCTTTGAGAATCGCGCGATTGGTGGTCGTGACACTGTTTATTAAATACGACAACTCGTTGATCGTGAGAGTTCCTCTCTCTCGCATGATTGCTGAATGAACTTGTGTAGAATGAGTAATGTTTTTAAAACAAAGAATACATTAACTTACTAATTAAGA
Organism: Tholera decimalis; assembly: GCA_943138885.2. Lineage (NCBI taxonomy): Eukaryota > Metazoa > Arthropoda > Insecta > Lepidoptera > Noctuidae > Tholera > Tholera decimalis. The sequence continues at coordinate 28,979,738 of OW964549.2, forward strand.
AATAATAAACAAACTATAAACTTTTACAAAAAAGTAATAGCTATTTTTTTATTTTTTTTATTTTAATGCATCAAATTAATTTAAATTAATGGACTGTGTCTGAAAATAAATGATTTAAATTTCTTATTTTTTTATTTTATTTATTTTTACAATCCCATGAACACATTGAAAATGTAATAAAAGAAACCTCTGTTGAAATTTTAAAGTTGTAAATTGAATTACGGGATAGAGGTTACGGACAGATAATTGAAACGCCTAATTTATGTAGCCATAATGAAAATACTAGTTTATTTTGCTATACTAAGCGCAATTTGAAAAAGCTTAGATCATTTAGATTATATCTATACTAATATTATAAAGAGGTAACATTTGTTTGTAAGTTTGTATGTAGGGGGTAATCTCCGGAAGTAATGAACCAATTTTAAAAATTGTTTCACTGGTAGAAAGCTACATTATTTGTGAGTGCTATAGGCTATAAATTATAAAGATATCATGCATATTAGCTGAACTATATCAATTTTTATCTAGCCAGGCGGAAAAAAAGTAGCTCTTACAACAGAGTTATTTGCATGCGCTGCCTTAACAGTCGTATATAATTGAAAACAATGTATGGCAACCTGGTTCGCTTTGAATAGTTCTACAAAAAAGTCCGCGACACCATATTTCTATCTATACTAATATTATAAAGATGTAACATTTGTATGTAAGTTTGTAAGTTTGTATGTAGGGGGTAATTTCCGGAAGTAATGAACCAATTTTAATAATTGTTACACTGGTAGAAAGCTACATTATTCGTGAGTATTATAGGCAAAGTTATTTGCATGCGCTGCTTTAACAGTTGTATATAATTGAAAACAATATATGGCAACCTGCTCCGCTTTGAATAGTTCTACAAAAAAGTCCGCGACACAATATTTCTATCTTTTATATTTTAGCAGATATAGTAGCTTTTATGTGTTAGAAAAAGTATTTTTCGACGTACTTACATTTGGCCGATTTTTTAAACCACAAAATATTAAACCTTATCGAAAAAAATATTATTATGATCACAAGAACATCATAGAGATACGATTTGCCCAAAACAGTATCTCAATTGGTTAAATAGTTTCGAAGATCATATAAAATTACTAAATCACAAAATGCCACCGTCCATTCACGAACCGCATTAGAACATGCTTTGTACGGACGTTTTATCCATTTACCCAGAGATAGCATTGTGCAATTACGTCATTTTTCTGAATCGCGGTGTTAAGATATTCCGCTGATTAATGACCGACCCTCTCCAGTTATTATTTAACTTTCGTCGTTTAGGTAGGTGAGTTGTACGCAGTTGGTTGGATGTTGTTGGTCTTTAAAATTGTTTTGGTTGTTGGTCTTTAAAATTGGTCTGGTTGCTCGGTTTCTTAAAACACAAATACTACTTCGTTCTCATTCTTCGAGTTCGAAGCTGTGGTATTTCTGTTTTTGGGATACCCGACAGTTTCAGCGATTGTTTATCGTGCCTAAAAGGAAATCACAACTTTTCCGTCAGACATCTTGGGATGACAAGACAAGAGCAGCTCGAGTACGCCGTACGGAAGAGTCTGCTCTTGATCATCAGCGCCTCTCGAGGAATAGAGAATATATTTCGTAAGCACGCGCTGGGGAATCTAGCTCTGAGCATTCACAGCGGCTTGCTAATCAAAGCTGGAGAACATCGCAGGTCCGTGCTCGGGAATCTAGCGCTGAACGTGCGCAGCGTCTCAGTGATTTAAAGCAGCATGTCTCTGCAACAAGGGATAGGGAGTCTAGAGCTGAGCGCTCGCAGCGGTTCGCTAGCTAAACTGAGAACATCGCAGGCCCGTGCTCGGGAATCTAGCGCTGTACGTTCAGCGCTAGATTCCCAGCGTTTTTCTGATTTAAAGCAGCATGTCTCAGCAACAAGGGATAGGGAGACTAGCGCTGAGCGCTCGCAGCGTCTCGCTAACCAAAGAGTGAGAACATCTCAGGCCCGTGCTCGGGAATCTAGCGCTGAACATGCGCAGTGCCTAGCAACAGAAAGACAGCGGGCAGTTACAGTGAGAGCACGTAATCGGAATTTAGCTCATGGACATAGTTCAGCTTTCAATTACGATGCCAATGTAGATTATGCTCAGCAAAACACTGTAAAAATAGGCAAAATGAATAAAACATGTCCTAAGTGTTCTGAAAATAAATGGACTGATGAACCAAATGGTATGTGTTGTGCTGCAGGAAAAGTGAAAAAGAACACATTCTGTGCACTTTTTAAAAAACATACGCAGGTATAATACACTGTTTCAAATGACGTCGTTCGGTGCTAAAGAAATTCGTGAAGGAAATTTTATGCCTAATTTTAAGATAGAGGGTCCGATTTATCATTTAACTAGTACTCAGGCGGGGCTTCGCTCCCATGGATTCTATCACGGTAAAAACATAACTCTCCTTTTTTGCAGTCGCGTAAAAAGTAGCCTTTTTCAAGCTTCAAGCTACTTCCATACCAAATTTCATCCAAATCCACCCTGTACTTTCGAAGATTAGCGCGTTCAAGCAAACAAACAAACAAACTTTTCCGCTTTATAATATTAGTATAGATTGGTAGTTTGCTTCCTACAACAGGTCAAAGCCCGAAATTTTTACAGATATATTACATTTCTGATGCGGACCAACTTCCTTTGCGATCAAACATGGCTCCCACTTTAAAAACCGATTTGATCAATGAATTACAGACCGTATTAAATAGCCATAACAAATACATACGCAGTTTTAAATACAATTTAGAAAGCAAATCTTCCATCGACATTTTAAAATTAATAATTCACGCCGATCGCACACCACAAAATCAACATCGAGTGAGATACAACTCCCCTACAACAAACGAAGTTGCCGTCCTGTTAGTAGATGAAGACAAGGGACCCAGAGATATATATAATACTGCATTGTAAAGATGATCAGTTAAAAAGAGTGTCCGAATTGCATCGCGCTTACGATCCCCTGCAGTATCCTTTGATGTTTGTGAAAGGAGAAGATAGCTATTATCTGACTATACAGCAACAAGGTTCTGCACAAAACAAAACAGTTTTCTGTATGCAGGTCTATGCATACAGACTAATGGTCAAAGATAACCGTTTCAATACTTTATATCATTACCGAGATTTATTCAGTCAATACTGCGTTGAAATGATGGCTAAAATTATGTCGGAAAGATTGAATTTTATATCCCGAAACCAACAAAAGTTAAGAGCTGACGATTATATACATTTAAGAGATGCTTTAAATAGAGATGCTAATGTAAATGCTGCAAATATTGGTCAACACGTTATCTTGCCCTCATCTTTCATGGGATCGCCACGATACATGCATGAAAAAACGCAAGACGCTATGACATACGTACAAAATTACGGAAGGCCTGACTTATTTGTTACTTTCACTTGCAACCCCGACTGGGAAGAAATAAAATGACATTATAGAATTCTTCCATTTAAAAATGAAGAAACTTATTAAACTATTTATAAGAGAAGAAATTTTCGGAAAAGTCAAATGCCATATGGCCAGTGTCGAGTGGCAAAAACGGGTCTTACCAAACTGTCACATGTTGTTTTGGCTTTTTTTTTTCGTGGTAAAATCATCAGATGAGTCCTCCCACCCCGGGCAGGGCCGGAGGGACTGTCAGACTTGTACTGACTAAAATCCATGGTATTCCTTCAATAGCCCTTTACGTTCTGGGGTCACGGTAATGGGATAAGTCCCACGACCCCGGCAGGCTTCGGCCCTCTACAGGTGGGGCCTCGTCATCTTGCTGACGCTCTTTGAGGTGCGCGTGGAACACAACGCGACGTCGACCCGGGCATGGTACATGGTCGGACAGCGAGTTGCCCTTTACTCGCTGTCCGCATGCCCGCGCCTACGGTGGCCGGAGATCGTCGGCCGACATCTGACGCCGTGGGTGTCTACCACTGCGGCTGGGCTGGAGGGAGGACGCTATCCTCTCTTGGCTTGAAAATAAATACAACCTGACGAAATTGACAAGATTATAGTTGCTGAGCTACCCAATTAAGATGATGATGATGAATGATCCAGCATTGTTTGACATTGTGACCAAGAACATGGTACACGGGCCATGTGGGGAACAAAATCTAACATCACCGTGTATGAAAAATATTTAAAAAAAATATCCACGCCGCTTTGTCACTGATACCCAAACCGGGGAAGATGGGTATCCTGTTTATCGACGCCGAGACGTTAATAACGGCGGTCAGGTAGATACTATGAGTATTCGTGGAAGGACTGTTACTATAGGCAACACATGGATCGTCCAGTACTCTCCAATTCTCTGTCGAACTTTTAACGCCCACATAAACGTGGAATACTGTCATTCTGTTCAAGCTATAAAATACATTTGTAAGTATATAAACAAAGGGTCGGATCAGGCAACTTTTATGAGAATTATTGTAAGAAATGCTCATGATGAAGTTGAAAATTATTTAAACGGCCGGTACATAAGTACCATCGGAAGCGGTATGGATATTGTTGGAATTTCCAATACATGACAGACACCCTACTGTAGTGCAGTTAGCTGTACATTTAGAAAATGGCCAAAGAGTATACTTTTCACCGGACAATGTGCAAAGAATAGTGGAAAATCCACCAAAAATAACTTTGACCGCATTCTTTGACTTGTGCAATTGCGACAACTTCGCAAAATCTTTACTTTACCACGAAGTTCCCCACTATTATACTTGGGCTAATAACAAATTTTCCCGAAGAAAACGAGGAGAAGATGTCGCTGGCCATCCCCCAATAAAAAAAGATCCTGCTTTGGGAAGAGTATACAGTGTCCATCCTTCTCAGTCAGAGTGTTTCTATCTTAGAGTTTTGCTTCACCACGTACGTGGTCCAACCTCATTCCGGGACTTAAAAACTGTGAACGGAGTTGTCAAAGAAATATACCAAGCTGCTTGCCGTGAGAGAGGTTTGTTAGAAAACGATAACCAATGGGAATACACTTTGAGAGAAGCCTCAATTTCTCAATGTCCTTTGAAGCTGAGGGAGTTGTTTGTGGTGATATTATTATTTTGTTACCCATCTGAACCACTCAAATTGTGGGAAAACTTCAAAGACGATTTATGTGACGACATAAGATATAGAATACGATACCAAAATCAGGACTTTAGACTATAATGATGACATCTACACTGAAGGTCCATTACAAATAGAAAACAAGCTATTAGAACTAAATGAGAAAACCTTAAGTATTTTTTAGTTTAACTTCCACAATTCGGCCACATAACAATGCATCGGATGTAATACTGACACATTTGTACGACAACATTGAGTGGTCAGTTTTTATTAATGAAAATTTACCCAAATTAGTTATAGACCAAAGACAAGCTTTTGATGCTATTATTGACAGTGTGATAAATAACAGGGGTAAAATATTTTTTCTAGATGCCCCAGGAGGCATTGGGAAAACGTTCCTCGCAAATTTGGTATTGGCAAAAGTCAGACAATCCGGGAAAAACGGGCTAGCTGTTGCCTCTTCAGGGATTGCCGCAACTCTATTAAATGATGGAAAAACAGCACACTCCACCTTTAAGCTACCACTGACAGTATCATTGGAACAACAGTCAGTATGCTCCATACGTAAAAATCGACCGCTCGGGAAACTGTTACAAGAGATATCTTTAATTATTTGGGACGAATGAAACATGAGTCATAGAGCTCATGTTGAAGCAGTAAACCAAACGCTCAAAGACCTCAGAAACTCAGATGCTATTATGGGTGGTGTTACTTTTGTTTTTGCGGGTGATTTTCGGCAAACACTGCCTGTAATAACAAAAGGTACACGCACCGATGTTATCAGGGCATGCTTAAAATCATCTTACTTATGGAGTTTCGTTGAAACTCTCAATTTACGAACAAACATGAGAGCTCATTTGAGCGACAACTACGATAACGACTTTCCGCATCAACTACTTAATCTTGGAGAAGGAAAAATTAGCTGTCCTAGCACCAACAGTACTAGCGATGACATTAAACTTGACGATAGATTAGGTAACATATTACATAGGTTAGAACATCTGATAGATGCTATTTTTTGGAAATATATTATCATTGGCTTTGTTCCAGGGCAATAGTGTCTCCTAGAAACGATACAGTGAATGAGATAAATCAACTGATTTTAGAGATATTCCCGGTCAAGTCAAACACTACAAGTCCATTGATACGGTGTGTAATATTGAGGATACAGTGCACTATCCTCAAGAATTTTTAAATTCTTTGAGCCCTTCTGGCTTACCTCCTCATGACCTTATGTTAAAAGTTGGCATTCTTATCATGATATTAAAAATCTTGAGCCCCCCCCCCCAAATTGTGTAATGGCACAAGGCTGCTTATAAAAGAGTTGCGGGAGAATATAATCGTGGCGAAGAAAAAAAAAATTAGAGCATTTGAAAATTCGGTCAAATGACATTCAAAGAAATAAATATGATAAATAAAAATCTACCAATTAATTATTCGGTCAAATGAATAATTATACGTAATGACTTTATTGTAACTAAAATTAGCCGGAGCGATATTCGACTAAACGTTGTTATACCAAACAAGCGTGAACCGGTATTAGTAACAGGAATCTAATAAATGCAGGAAAAGGTTATGGAACAAATACAGTATAATAACTGCCACGTGCATATAACACACGACTGAATTAATTAATCAGATTGTTCATGCATTCAACAAATTTCTATAGATTGTGGTTTATAATAATTATTATATTTATTATGTTCGTTGCGTAAAAAATACGATGTTTACCGTCGTTGGAGACCTCAAATGTTATTTACCTTTTGTATGCACAAGTTTAATGCGCAGGTATCTCTATCACAGAATTGTTTAAAAAGACAAAAGAAACGTTTTAAAAAGAAATTAATTAGTACTATTAAGAACATTAAAAACAGACAATCAACCAAATTCCAGCTAGTCTCGAGCTATTAGATTCTCAACGACTCAAGTTGTATTTTTATTTAGATGTATGTACTCGTACAAGGTTTAACAGATTAGGCGTAATACCTCAGGCACCCCAATTAGAATATTAAATGATAAGCCATATTTTATAAAATAGAATATATGGAACACACTCTATACTGTTTCTTTGGAAGTATTTATAATTGTTTTATTGCCAAAGGTGATAACGATGATTTTTTTATAACGTAGGTAAGTATAACGTCGCAAAAAAATCATCGTTATCACCGTTAATAAAACATCCTAGGAACGAGGTTTGGGTGTTTTCCTTCGTTCCTTATTGAACATACTTGAGTAAGGCATCATCTTTTCCGTCTTCTCCAGATTTTTTTTTGCATAATAATTAACCATTAATCTCTTTGCTCCCTTGGTACCAAGAAATGAAGTCATTCTTATTATAGTTTGTGTTTCCTTGTATATAACGACAAATAAAAAAAATGAAATGTACTTTACAACTTTTTTGATAAGATCAGTTTTTTGGCAAATCTAGTATTAAATTTATTAAGCCTGTGCGCGTTATGATTATGCAGTCTCCCCAATTTAGCTATTTACTCTCTAAAAGCGGCACTCTGCCGTGACGTTGGAACACAATTGTAAGTAGTAATTAAATGTTATATTTCTATAATTGAAATAAAGGTGTTCGACTTTTATGAATAGCGGTCGAACTTATAATACTCCTCTTTTTGCGTTGGGAGTTATTAATATTGATGGCACCCTTCATGACTCGGGTCTACCTACCACTACTATCATATTTATGAAATGAATTGCATCTGCCATTTTAAGAATTATTTAAAATATCAGACGGTTTTCAGGTGACGTCAACAATGTATCTAACAAATTATCATACGCGTGTAAATTGTACCAAGGAAAAGAGGGTTGCGCTTGCTATGGTATTTCCACCATGGAAATGATGTCGAAGTGCCAGGTCAAACAGTAGCTATAGTTAAGAGTGGGCACTAAACGATTTTACTAGTCAATAGATACAATTTAGATGAAAGCAGGACTCATACCTTACAACACGTTTTTTGAAAATCTATGGCCTATTATATTTTTTAATTCAATTTATAACATACTTTAACAACAGCAAATCACAAGAATTAACTTGCACTTCAAGAACACCCCAAAACACAACAAAAGCACCCCCAACTTCGAACACGAGTATTTCAGAATAATTTATAGCACTCAAAAACTAAAAAAAAAAAAAATTACAATTCGATCATTAGTTTAGAATAGAGGTGTAAAAGTAACGAAAAAAAGCGTACCCGTATGTATTCGTTACTATAGCCATAAGTACTCGTTACTATCGTATCGTTATTCGTTACTTTAATACGTCATACTCATACATAATATAGAATTATAGACCAACACATCGAGTCGTATTGCGTATTCGTACAGTATGACGTCACCGCGTCGCGTCATTCGTAATTTGTAGAAAACATATCTATACGTTACTTGTTTATAAGATGCATTTTTTAATCTACATTTAGTTTGATTTAAAAAGGTTGGAATTACAAGTAAATTGCGACGAAATCAACTGAATTTACAATGGATGAAACTATTTAAAAAAAAATCATTCTTATTTGGGAGTTTTTTTAATATTATTTGAGAATGACATATCACACTAATATATCGCAATCATTGCAGTAAAAACACAGTGAAAATATTGGATAATGAATTTTCAAAACTCTCCTTTTTCAAGTAAGTAAATAAACATCGTTCTTTGTAACGTATGTTTTTAAATACATTCGGTGTATGCTCGCGCATGCGTAAAACACGAAAAGGAAACCGCATTCAACACTCGCATCAACTTTACTTGCGCGATCTAAAACAGTTGTAACGAAACTAGAGGTAGGATATACTAGGTAGAATGCGTACTGAGTAATAATAATGAAATAATGATGTTTATTTTGCAAATAGGTTATAAATAACACTTTCACACGTCTTTTTTTCGTAAATGTAAACTAGATGAGGCCAGTGTTTCCTAACTGACTACTCTGAGAAGGAACACTGAAACAAACTCAGAGGTCAACGTCTCTTTTAAAGTCCAGACAATCTGTAGTGATCCAAATCATATTATGAGAGCCATGTAGGTTAATGTCTGTGGCGCCCTTTCGAGGAAAGAATCAAACAGATTTGAGCAGGCCCGTCCAAACAGTGCACGCATTTATCAAATATCGCGTAGCTCAACTTAGAACCTTAAGGAGCTGGAACGATTTGACGAACAATACCAAAGTAAGGACATTTGGGTGGGCCGTATAAAGCACTCAAACTGCCAGACAGTCTGATAATCTATTCATAATATTCGTTGTTATCCCACATTGCTCTCACATTCACAACATAGCTTTTACTTTTGCACACATAAAAAAAATATTACTTGAAAAGAAAATAATATTGTCATCTTGTACAAAACGAAATTAAAAATGTTAAAGTATAAAAATAAAAAAAATAAAAAATATTACTTGAAAAAGTAAATAATATTGTCATGTCAAAATGTATATGAAATAATCTTTACAATAAAAAAAAGAAATAAGTAAAAAAAAAAAAATAAGAAAAATGAAACAAAAACATAATTTCAACAGATGTAAGTAATTGGAGCAGCTTAATCCCAAGCATTTTAGTCCGCAAGATAGTCTTTAACAGAATAAAAAGCTTTCTGGCAAAGTTTCTGCTTCACAAATGATTTAAATTTATTGAGGCTTAGTTCTTGCACATGACTGGGAAGTTTATTGTAAAAGCGTATACATTGACATCTAAATGAGCCCCCAATTTTCTTAAGCGTAGTTGAAGGAACAATAAATGTGTGCTTATTTCTAGTATTTATATTATGGATATCACTGTACTTTTTAAACAAGTTTTTATTTTTATGAGCGTACAAAATATTTTCATAGATATATTGACAGGGCACAGTCATTATATTAATATCTTTAAACTTATCTCTGAGGGAGCATCTAGGACTTAATTAATTATAAATTGAACGAATAGCCCTTTTTTGTAAAACAAAAACTGTCTGAACATCGGCGGCATTTCCCCACAAAAGAATACCGTACGACATTACACTATGAAAATAGCTAAAGTAAACTAAACGAGCCGTCTCTAGATCAGTTAAATTTCGGATTTTCCTAACTGCATATGCGGCAGAACTCAGTTTTTTGGATATTTTATCTATATGTGGACCCCACTAAAGCTTAGCATCTAGAGTAATGCCCAAGAACACTGTTGCATCCTCAGGGTTCAACTCTTTACCCTTTATCAAAACAGTAGTTGCCTAACGTGAGGCATCGTAAACTTTATACATTTCGTTTTTTTTCATTCAAAAGAAGATTATTAACATTAAACCAATGTACTATTTCTGAAAGGGCGTTATTAACCTTCGGCATACAAGGTGGGGTTATTTTAACCCCAACACTTTTAATTCGAGTTGATTGTATATTAAAACGCAATCAAATAACCTGATTTTCACAGTAGCTGGAGATTAAATAGTGCCACGTCGAAACATAGCGTTAGATTAGTACTACTCGCACCAGCGTCGTCTGTGCATACAGGCAAAGTGGTTCCCGGGCGTTTTTAACCCCACGTTGTATGGGACGTCGTAAAAAAGTTTGTGCCTACTTCTGTGTTTTTTCGTTATTTATACTTACAATTAGTGTATTATTTATACTTCTTCATTTTTATTATATGTACAGATAGTGAATATGTCTTTCAACCTGCAGAATGATCGTATTACACCTGCCTTATTGGAAGAAAATGAAATTTCGTTGGATGGCGAAAAGTTTCTTCCCAGTAGTGACGACGAAGCAGATCATATCAGCGAGGCTTCTAAAGTTCAAAGTGATACTGACGTGGCAGATGCTGAAATAAACCTTGAACCATATTATAATGATTACAACATTAACACCTCAACCATTTTATCTCGGAAAATTGTCGATTAACTTGCAAGAAGATACGGTGCTTCCCTCAACTGTAAACGCTGTCTTCTTACCGTATTTTTTCATGATGAACCATGCTTTTATTGTGCATATATATGTTGAATAATAGCATTGAAAGGAACAAAACGAATCTAAGGAAGAACTTCATCAAGCAATTGGGACTGTCTTTGCTCGAAGACCACATTAGGAAAAGAAAAGTCAATTCACATATTCCACGAGATATAAGAAGACGCATGCATGAAATATTGCATGAAGAAGTTCCACAAAAGCAACCAAGAAGGTCTCAAAGATATTCTGTCTGCCCATGTAACAAAGATAGGAAGATCCTGAACGGTTGTTTCAAATGTAATGCCGTGATATATGTAAGGAACATGTGAATTTGATGTGTCAAAATTGTATTGATTTAGATAACGAATGATCTCACTCAAATAGCCATACAATGCTAATTGTGATTATTTTTATGATACCAAATCTATCTAGTTTTATTTAATAAGTAAACTAACTGTGTTAATTTTAAGAAATGGTTTTATTGATTTTTTATGTTGACCTGATAACATTTTGTTGAATTCACGGAGAGAGTATGTGATTTTAAGTTTTTTTTTATAATTAATATTTAATTTGATACTTTTTATATCTTATATATTAACTTAGTGATGTACTTATCAAAAAAACTCATTCACACTAAATTGCAATTGGTGCACACACAAAGTAGAGACAATCAATTGTGGGGTTAATTTAACCCCACGTTGTATAGGTGAGGATTTTTTTTCACCTTGTATGCCGAGGGTTAATGTCGTCAGAATCAGATTGCTGACGTTTAATTTAAAACAAAAGTGAAGTGTCGTCTGCAAACAACACAATTTTATTGTTATCCTATATGAGGTAAGGCAGGTAATTTATATATATATATAAGAAACAAAAATGATCCAGGAATTGAGCCCTGGGGCACACCCATAGTCACCACCGACCCTGGGGATATTTTCCCATTTACATCGACTCTCTGAATCCTGTCACTTAAGTAAGAAGATTCAAAGAGGAGTCCCGAATACCGTAGTGGTGTAGCTTTCTGACCAATATTTCATGATGAACACAGTCAAATGCCTTGGACAAGTCGCAAAAGGTGCCCAGGCATCACATTTGTCTTCCCATGCATTGTAGATGTGTCCTAGAAGTTCAACACCTGCATCGGTTGTTGAACGACCCTTTGTGAAACCGAACTGTTTGGCATGAAATAATTTGTGTCTACTAAAAAACCTTTGTAACTGCTCTAAAATTAGTTTTTCAAATATTTTACTAAAAGTGGGTAGTACTGAAATTGGTCTATAATTAGTTGGCTATTAGGTCTATAGTTAGAGTCTTAGAAGTACGCGTCCGCACAAATACTTATTCCAAAAGCTAGGTCCACGAGTATTTAAGCGTCTCGAGTCTATTGACGTTTCATCGAGTTTATTGAAGTTTTGAAGTCTTAAGGCGTTTCGAGTTTATTGACGTCTCGACGTCTTAAAGCGTATCGACGTCTGCGTACGTTTATGTAATATCGAGACGATCAAGTAATGGAGTAAATCATACAATTCAATAAAGGAGATAATTGCACAACCAACAATATTTTCCACATAATATAAAGGAGCATGTAAAATTGAAAACGTGCAAATATATAAAAAAATGGTCAGTAAAATTATATTAAAATTAAATCCAATTAAATTCATATCAAATACAAAAATAAAATGAAATCGATAAGATAGATAAGATAGAGATAATCGATCATAATCAAATCCAAATTAAATTAAACTAAAATCAAATAAATAAATTAAAAACCAATTGAATTAATATTTAAAACTAAGATTAAACATATTGTACATAAATAAAATATTACGCGACTACGCGAGTGAGTATGGTATGTAGTCTGTCAACTGTCAAGTATCTACGAGTACGTACGTGCGTACGTACTCGGTGAGACTCGGTCAGACGCCATACGCCTAAATACTCGAGACGTGTTTAGGTGGTGCGCATGGAATATAAGTCTTTGCGCGTCCAGTCCCATACCTGTTCCAAAAACCTGTTGCAGTATATACGTTTCATCTCTAAACGAAACATGCGAGTTACTTAAGGCATTCGTGAGTAACGTTTCGTTACTCGGTACTTGATGGCGCACCCGTCACTCAGTGCCGAATAGATACGGTTTGCTACAGCTATCTACATAGCTGCCGAAGTAGGAGATAACCTGTGTCGTGGCAAACAGCGCCAATCATTGCAGTTTACGTGACAAACAGAGAAATTAAGCCAGTACAATTATATTTAAATATCTTCTATATCTGTACAATATAAACAAAATTGAAGTATCTGTCTATGATTTTAAAATTACTATATTTTCTTGGTGATTAAAATTATTACACGATATTAAACCACAATTTCTTTTTAAATTTTTATGTCTGTCTGTCGATCGACTGAAAAATGGCAGCAAAAATGTAAATATATTTAAGTAATTTGATTAAGAAAATCTCGTTAAATCATTTTTATAGAGTGAAGAATTCTAATATTATGTAGGGATGAATTAATAATTGAACAATTAAGTGCCTTCATAAAGTACTATCTTTAGGATAAAAAAACCTTTAAATGACACCCAATTAAGTACGTGACAAGTGAAAGCACATCCGTTGTTCTTGAATAAAATCGATAGCTAACCGGTACGTATGCGCTTGCGCACTCCAGCATCGATCGTTGACATACTAATGCGAACTGCGTCATGATGGCACTCTGTGGTAGGTACTTACTGCCAGCCATTAATAAGTAAAAATGATATAAGTACAAAATGGTAACAAAAAGGTTGTATGTCTCAATAATTGGAATTGGGATCCACTCGTGGTTTCTGAGCGGTAGTAGGTATATAACGGTAAACATTGGAATAAAATGCTTTCATAAGGGTCATCTGTGGGTTAAGTACAACTTAAACGACATGGAAAATTAATTCAAATGACTCCTCCTGCTCTTGGTGGAGCGGAAGGAAGTATCAGACTTCTACTGGCTAGAAACCTACATTAATTCTTTAGCTGCCTTAGCGTTCTGAGTCCGCGGTATTACCTTACTTGTTAGAATATTCCTGCAACTCTGGCAAGCAAAGGCCTTATACGGCCCTGTCATATAAGTGCTGACTGCTCTTTAAGAGCTCCGTCGACTCGGGTTGGACCTTCTACCATTAAAGTTATGCACGTAGATAACCTCTAGCGAGTAAATATAGTCCGATGGTAAAATTTTAGCCGGATAGGTGCTGTGTTAGAAGTGCGGCAAGTACTTAGCCAATAATCGCACTGTTTACACAACCCCAACGCCCAACGAACGCCATTTCTATGGCGTTCGAAAATTGTTTGTGCTTAAACCCTCTACAAAACAAAATAAAAAAAATCGATATTCGCGTTCTCTATGGCACCTTTCTCGACTAAAATTTGCTGTCATGCGACTCTATAATATCTTTTTATTTCTTATTATTACCATATATATTATAAACTAAATTAAAACAAAAAAGTAACTTCACTATACTAAAACTGTATTGCTTGGTGGGACTTTATTTAATAACGTTTCGCAGAAAATGTCATAATATATTAGCAAACTAAGTAGAAAAATTCAAACGCTTAAATATGGTATTTCTTAGATACATTATAACTCGGCCGACTATCTTTGTGGATACGAACTGGAAAGTTGTTGAAGTCGCCAGATTTAATAATTATGTGGTTTTAATTAGTGGTATCTTCCCTTCCAAACTGTTGATGAAATCTGGGTTTTGGAAGATAAAGGCTAAGTAAGTACGTTATTGCTAGAAATAAAAGGTTTCCTCAATCAATGAAATCGAGCTTTTCACATGAACTTGCATTTAACCGGTTCTTTTAAAATAGTAGGTGGCAACCGGGAGAGATAACACTCTCTACGTTCACTATTACTCATTAACAACAGCGGCCAAAAACAACTCCGTGGCATTCCTATGATAATCAGGTAATGGTTTACGGTTCACTTTCTGTTCCGCAGATGTACACCATGATATTATGGTTATTTAACAACGTTTTCTTTTGCCATTTATCTTAAAACGATGTATGTGAAAGTGAGTGAAATTGATACAGGATGGGCATAATATTGTAATGGCACACAATACGTGTTATAACAATGACTGAATTGAATAAGCGCTATCAACGGGTGTCGTCATACATATTATGCACAGTGTGATGGTAGAAACTCGATGGATCATTCACTCTTGCACCGTTAATATGGTTATGAAGACCATTGCATCTTTTATCTCTAGATGACGGATATTTTGTTATACGACATAAAATAAGTTCTGTGCTATTATGATACACACTGTTTGCTACGCTTTTTTTCGAGTTAATAAGGCATGCTGCAAATAAAAAAAATATAATTATAAATGACGTACCTATTAATAAAAAATCTCAAGGGTTTGTAAATTACCAGGTTGACTGACTACAAAAGTAAGTTCATATCACATCCTGGTTAGTAACTAAATTAGAATACCAACAAATTGGCTAGATACTTTGTAATAATAATCACAATTTGTTCGGCAGAGAAGAATTGTTCGGCTTTACGAGTTTATTTTTTATGACATCAGGCTTTTTCATTAGCGGTGTGTTGTAAAGCATGGAGGTATATGGAGTGCTCATAAAGGAATTATGCACTTGTACGCTCGACAACAGAGCATAAATTCACTTAGTAATTTTGAGTATCTGCAATACAACTTACTGTGTTCACAAAAAATATGAACTTGTATACTGAAATTGCATGATTTTAGAAGATAGCAGAAGCTTTTCAATCATAGCAGTCTACTATCACCGTTAGGTATCTAGTAATTTTCAGATAACCGATTATTTTCTTGTAAGTATTTTGTTACTTAAATAAACTAATTGAATTATACAAGTAAATAATGTAAATCACTCTCATACATAATTATGTATGAACAAGGATGTGTAAAGACAGCGGAAACGCAATTTACAGTAATTAAATATTCACGATACATTCGCGAAGAATGCTGTTTCGTATATTAACTTTATCAAATTATTGTTCGTTTTTATTAGTATGGATATGGATTACAAAATCTCTAATATTTACAAGATATAACAACTGAATCTACAATTTTATTTGATATAGGGATCAGTTAATATAATAAACGATTGATATAATTTTAATGCAACAAATTTTTATAAGCATAACATACATTGAATATAAAATCGTTTGATATAAG
Source organism: Tholera decimalis (assembly GCA_943138885.2). NCBI lineage: Eukaryota > Metazoa > Arthropoda > Insecta > Lepidoptera > Noctuidae > Tholera > Tholera decimalis. The sequence continues at coordinate 28,995,917 of OW964549.2, forward strand.
TACCACTCAAAAGACATAAAACCTATTTAGTCTAATATGATAAAACGCCTAGGCATGCAAACAAGCATACGCCATACATGCTGCATGTAAGCAAGCATGCAGCTAGCATACAACATGCAGCAGGCACGGTTTCTGTCACGGCTCCGGTGCTGCATGGCTCCGGCGCGGCGGTCCCATGCGAGCTGACACACCCTCCCGCTTCACCCAGATTGGGAGGCAGTAATTGGATGATTTCCCATCCTTAAAAAAATGGCGTAGGGCAGACAAGACTACGTGGAGTTGGCGTAAATACTAGTTTGTAAGCCCTGGCTGGGGGCCTTTAAATTTTAGAGGTCACCACAGGATCGCCCGGTTAAGTAGTAATTAGCCTTAGCGAGCTAAACTACGAGTGGTCCTATCGAAAAAAAAAAAAAAAAAAAAAATACGTGGAGTTGGCTTTGTAGCGATTCGTTTCTGTCACGCCGCTTCCTCAGTACGCTCAATCAAATGAATCGCTATATTATATATTTTAAACGATAGGCCTAATGATTTTCGTTTAAATAAACGTTATATCTAATAACGTTATACAAAATAAGTTTTAGATAGTTAGATAGATAGAATATACTTTATTGTACACCAAAATTTAAACACACCTATTTAACAATATTGCTTATTCTATGGTAACAATGGCGGTCTTATCGCTGAAAGCGATATCTTCCAGACAACCTTTGGAAGGACTTTAAAAACTTTAATTAAAGTGGGGAGGGCTAAATTAGTGTACTAACTACATTACTCATAAAAACAGAGAAACAATAATTATTTAAATATTAAAATAAATAAATGTATATGCAAATATACATATATATATACATATAAATACAATGTAATACATAGGTAATTAAATAATACAATATATATAATGTGTTCTTTAACATCAAGTGGAGAGAAAACAAAAGAATAGTCATAAATTGGAATGAAAATATGTAATTAGCAACCGAGCTTTTAAAAGTAGCCAGTGACTGAGCTTGTCTTAGTGACACCGGCAATGCATTCCACAAACGAATAGCTTGCACCGTAAACGATGAGCCATAGAATTTAGTGAAATGTTTTTATAGTATTAGAGTATAATTATAAATGTTATATATAAAGAAATTATATCAACAGTTGGTATAACTTACGTTTATTATATCTTGTGAACGTTATTGAAATGAAAATGTACCAAATAACTTTATATGATAATTATGAGACGCACCCGAAGTTACAATCTTGCAAATAATTATAAATAATTGTTAAGTTTGTGACGGTGGATGAATGGATGTTTCTTACTCTTTCATGCAAACATAGGTGCAGGGATCTAAATGAAATTTGGTATGTAGATAGCTGAAACCTTGGAATAATACATAAGCGTTTATCCTGAAATTCCCACGGAATCGGAGTTAACATGGGAAAAACCTGCCACGCGAACGAAGTCACGGGCAATAGCTAGTCTATATATAAACCTTTGCTTTTATACGTAGACTTACTGCGTCTCGTGTTGTATGTTTTGAAGTGGTAACCTCTGTCCATTGTCATATGACAAAAAATAGCTTTTTAAAGGCATCAACAGCGTACCTTTCTATGCTTAAATTAATTTTAAACCGTAGTCGTGGCCATTCATAAGTTTTTGCAAAGCTTACCTGCCTTTTATACAACTATATATATAACTTTACTCATATACGTACATTTACTGCGTCTCGCGTTCGATGTTTTGATGTGTTAACCTCTGTCCGCAGTCATATGACTACGAGAGTGCGTCCACCTCCAATCGGGGGCAGTCTCCACGGCCGTACGGGGCTTTGCCTTGTCCTTATTTCAGCCCATCACAAGTATCAACGTCTCTTTACACAACCTGTCTAATGATTTATGATTATTATTGCAAATGACCGCTACTCTTGACACCTCCTGTAGGTACTTAGAAGTTTAACATCCATACTTATAAGAACAACTTACTACAACTTTGTTAAGAAGTTTCAAATACCTAATTGCTATATTGAAAACTCATTAGTGAATATTGATATTACTAATGAAGGTAACAAACGATATAAATTGGTAATTAAAATTTTGTGCCATATGACGAGTTCTCCTTATATTTAGTTCTCCTTGTTCAATTTGTTCATAAATGAAGTAGTTGCTTACATAAAATATTGTCTGTAAGAGGTTGTCTGTATATCATAAAAGTTTGTCTGTAAGAGATCGCCCTGTGAGATAAGACCGCCCATTGTCTACTAGTTTTACTATTTGTATCCATTGCAATACAGTGTGAGTCTTTCTAATGTGTACATATCGAAATGAGGGAATCTTTACTTAATTTTATCGACAGTATAAATAGAAAAAAAAAAAATTAAATGTTTAATTATTATTTTTTATGGAATTTTTAAAAAAATTGTTCACTACTGTGACTCCAGTGTAAACAAAACGGTGTAACTTTTAAAATAAATGATCTATCACGATGAAACAATTTGCGTAATAATTGGAAGCAATTAGGCGTCCTCATTAAATGAAAATTATGAAAAAACAAACTACCCTCAATTGAAAATAACATTTTTTTTTACTAAAAATCTGTATTTTATTCAAAAATTTTTACAATAATCGTAAAATATCTCAATAAGACGCCCCCGTTACCTACCTTTTTTATTAGTTTACGTTATTTTTCATCGTATTAGCCACCTAATGGTAAAAATTGCGTTTTTTTTAAACTCAATTCCAACATTTCTTATCAACTCTCAAAGAAAGGCCCAACGCATGGCTGTGCAATTTTACATTTTAATTTTACATATTTCCGATTTATTATGTATAACAAGTATCGTCTATTGTTTTAATGAGCACTGGGCGCCCTTTATATCCAAGGGGCCCTGGGCTGTAGCCTAAATAGCCCATAAGTAGATCCGCCCCTGAGTATGGCCGTGTAGACAATGGTTTTAACTAAGCTTACACACTACCATTTTGTACGAAAATGAAAAAGTCGCGTAAATCCAATACTTAAGTTTTTACGCGACTTTTTATTATTTTCGCAAAGTTTATCTTTAGCTCACGGACAAAGAGGACTACTAGCGATATTACACTTAAAATAGCATTAGTAAGAGGACTTTAAGGTTATTTGCCCTTATAGCATGCCCTTGTAAGTCACTTGTAAGTTTGTTTTTCATTATAAAAGTATAAGCAAGAGTTTGGTAAGTTTTCAAATACACTTCACGAGACCTTTACGAGGCAATTATTAGGGTGAATAGACTTATAAAGTGCGCCCAAATCCACACTTATATGTGTGCATAAGTGTGATATAAGACTGAAAAAAATATGATCTTGGGATATTTGTAAGATTATTTTTTGCTAGTTGGGAGACGACTGGCTCTTCGTCACGGAATATCCCAAAAATCAGCGTGGTGCATTTTAAAGAAAGAAGGATTGCGTCCTTATCACTACCAAAGGGTGCAACATCAACATGAAGACATAGACTGGCGTTTAAGGTGTATGATGGATTGGAAGAAACACTTCGATTCAAAGAAAAACGAGAGCAAACCCAAACTTTCCGAGAACCATACTATGAATGGACGAAGCAACATTCACTAGAGACGGTGAAAACCCGAAACCAAAACGTTCATCGACTTTCCAAGTACGATTTTCAATAAATGTTTGGGCTGGTCTTATCGATGACATGTTGATTGGACCAGTAATATTGCCGAGAACGTTGACCGGTGAAAGATTTTTAAGTCTATTGACAAATGAACTACCTGAGTTATTGGAGGATATACCACTGGCTTTGCGTCGAAGAATATTTCTGCAGATGGACGGATGCCTTGCCCATTACGCTACAAATGTAAGATCATTTTTTAACGATAATTATCGTGATAAATGGATCGGCCGGCAAGGACCTGTAGGGTGGCCTGCGCGTTCACCCGATTTTATGCCCCTTGATTAAAGGCTAATCGGCAACGAGAAACTGGTCGCGACAAGGCTCCAGAGCCTAGAACATCGGCGACGTGTTGCAAGCCTGTCAGTATTCTATCGATTACATTTCGGGGAGTGTGCGATGGAATTGCACAGTCTTATTCCACCAAGCCCGTTCCATCATCGGATTACAAGATAAACGGCGATGCGCCATCGTTACATGGTGGACATCCCACCCATACGCACGAAACGTTTTGGGAATACTTTCATTCGTTTGTTGCCCGTGGTACTACCGGTGGTACTACCAGTAGTACCACGGGCAATTTTTTTTCCCCGTGGTACTACCAAGCAGTCCAGTAGTACTACGGGCAAAAATAATTTACCCGTGGTACTACTAAGATTTTTATTTATTTTTGTAAAACCTTTTGTAAGAAAATAATATTGGTGACATTACAAGTTCAAATTATTTACACATGTCATTTGCTATGCTAGATCATTCCTATGTATCATCTATGATCATTCCGATTCAAAATTCATAATGCATTAATAATTATTTTGAAATGAATTAGCTAAACAATTTTCTAGCAAAGGTCAAATGTAGATGGTGCTGTATCAACTCCGCGAAAATGTGTGAAACAGCCATGAAACAGCTGAATCTAAAATAACAATGATTAAAAGAAAGGGCGGCAATGTTCTTATTGGCGATGATGGTCATCAGTACTATAAATTAAAAGATTACAAGAACTTTTCTTCGATATGGAGGTGTTGTATGTTTAAGAAGTCAAAGTGCTCTGGAAGTTTGACTATGAAAGTAGGTACGTACGTAACTAATTCTTTAATATGTAATTATAAAAACCTAGTTACTGATTATTTCATTATAGGACCAGCTAATACTGCAAAGGGCATCACACGGGTGTGAACCCAACGTAGCATAAAATACGATAGATATCGCTTTATCAAAATCTAAAGAGAAAGTTGAAGTAGTGATAAGCCACGAAAATACCACGATTGTACGACAATACATTATATAAATTGGGTGCAACGTTTAGGAGAAAATGTAAAATTTTAATTATTCAACAACGTTATTTACCGAACGGGCGCGCGGATTGTTGATACTTTTGCAGAATTGCTGAACAGTGTTTCATTTCAATAATTTGTTAGATAATGTAGGTTAGTTTATTCGTATTTGTTTTATTTTGGTACCATTTATGTATATAGTTATTAAAATACGTGTGTAGTCTATATTTTTACGGTTCTTAACGTTGTGTAGGCACAATTCAATTTATTTTTATGATATGTCAATAAATAGGTTTTTAAATAGTTTAAGTAATTTAACGAGTAGGTGTATATATTAGTTTACGTGTTTTCTACCTATTAAAGTTTCTTTTTTATGTTCTATTGATAGCTATCTAATGATAGCCGGGACTAACGGCTTAACGTGCTTTTCGAGGCACGATGGTATCACACCGCAAACTTCCAAACTCTGGGCTACTACTGAGATTATATTTTAGCTCTTATTGGCCCGCGTGAGTCGCGCTTGGAACCACTTGACCAACAGGCCAGTTCTTCCTGTTCTTTTATTTAAAATATTTATTAAGTGAATCAATTTTAATATAATAGGTGGTTAAGTATTACTAGGTGAGATGTCTTTAGATGTTATTTTTTTTTTAATTTGTAGTAATTGGATTAGCAAGTTTATCCTATCGATTTTTTGTAATTTTAGTTAGTAGGAAACGTAGGGTCGGAATTCAAACAAGTCGGCATAAATTTAAAAGGACTGTTATTTTTCACATGACCAATTACCTATAAGTTGCTCTACCTATCTATATTCGGATGCAGGGAAAACTAATACATACGAAAACAAAAATAGGACTAAAAGTATTTTATGCCGAAGTACTCTAAATCTATTATAATATATTATATATTATAATATATACAGTAACTAGTTTTTTTATAATTACATATTAAAGAATTAGTTACGTACGTACCTACTTTCATAGTCAAATTTCCAGAGCACTTTGACTTCTTAAACATACAACACATCCATATCGAAGAAACGTTTTTGTAATCTTTTAATTTATAGTACTAATGACCATCATCGCCAATAAGAACATTGCCGCCCTTTCTTTTAATCATTGTTATTTTAGATTCAGCTGTTTCACACATTTCCGCGGAGTTGATACAGCACCATCTACATTTGACCTTTGCTAGAAAATTGTTTAGCTAATTCATTTCAAAATAATTATTAATGCATTATGAATCTTGAAGTGGAATGATCATAGATGATACATAGGAATGATCTAGCACAGCAAATGACATGTGTAAATAATTTGAACTTGTAATGTCACCAATATTATTTTCTTACAAAAGGTTTTACAAAAATAAATAAAAATCTTAGTAGTACCACGGGTAAATTATTTTTGCCCGTAGTACTACTGGACTGCTTGGTAGTACCACGGGAAAAAAAAATTGCCCGTGGTACTACTGGTAGTACCACCGGTAGTACCACGGGCAACAAACGCTTTCATTGTGCGTACGGCTAAGGAGTGGAATTCCCTGCCGGAGTCTGTGTTTCCTGATAGTTATAATCTGGGAGTCTTTAAGTCAAGAGTGAATAGGTTACTTCTAGGCAAGCGTGCTTCATCTTCGACCGCATCATCACTTAACATCAGGTGAGATTATGGTCAAACGCAAGCCTATCAACTATAAAAAAAAAACCATGAAGCGTCTACAGCACCCCCATCAACAGGCCGATTTGCGTGACCGCATAATAAACGAATGTGCGAATGATATTCCCAATGATCCCGAAATGATAAGGAGAGCGACACACCAAATTTTAATTCCCGCAGCTTTGTGCCTACAAAACAACGAGGTGGACAAATTTTGTGTCAAATAATAAATGGTTTTAATTGAACTCTTTTGTATTAATTATCGTCCCAAATAAACTATCCTTAAGACAACAATAAATTGCGCGTTCAGAGTGCCATCTTATAACACTTGATAGAAAAAGTTATGTTTGAGTTATAAACATACAATTTTTACTATTGGGTAGCGAATACGATGATGATGAATTTGAAGTAATAAAAAAGTAGGTTATTGAGAAATTTCACAATTATTGTAAAAAGTTATGAAAAAACGTAGTTTTTTTATTCATAATTTTCATTTAATGAGGACGCCTAATTACTTCCAATCATTACGGAGTTTGTTTCATCGTAATAGATCATATATTTTAAAAGTTACACTGTTTTATTTACACTGGGGTCAGAGAAGCGAACAAATTTTTTAAAAATTCCATTAAAAAAAGAAATTACCGTTGATAAAATTAAGTAAACATTCCCTCATTTCGATATGTGCACTCAATAAAGACTCACACTGTATTGTAAGGTGTACAATAAAGTATAATAATATAATAAATAAATAAAATGGTATTATATAAGTAGAATGAGCGTAACTCCTACTGAACACGTAGGAAATATGCATGGTAATATTCACAGAATGTCCACTAATTTATTCTCTTAATCTGTTTGTAAAATATTAAAACACTTAAATTACCTAGACCTTTAAATGCACCAACATTGATAAAGAAAACAAAATGAGTAAAGGTTACTTTTGACATTTCTCATGACCAATGCCTTGGACTCGTGGTCTAGGTCATATGACAGCATTAAAAAACGACGTAGTATCCCTAGTACATAGTTTACCAGTACTTGTTACTCAATCTCTACCTTATACAAAGGAAAGTTTGGATTTTTTATTTGTTTGGAATGAATAACAAAGTTCAAACCAATGATATTATAAGTAAAATTTACTTATAATATCATTGGTTCAAACTGTAACAATTTCAAAAATTGTTTCACCTGTGGTAAGCTACATTTTTAGATATTAACATTGGCTTCTTTCATTTCGCTGAAATCTGGGGGCACGGCAGTGCCCCCGCCAAGTCGAGCAAAAAGCGGCACGGCCGTACCATAATTTTCTCGAAGCAATTCAGGCCATTTTCGACCCCGTATAACTTCGTACTGGATAAAACTAAAAGCCTGAATTTTCAGTAACCAAGTAGGCATTGTATAAACACGGTATATTTCAAATTTCATTCAATATGAACCTGTAGTTTAAGAATTATAACGAGTCAAAGTTCCTTAATTTTGTCACTCACTGACTGACCGATCATCAAAAGTCTAAGGCACTTCTAGCAGACATAGCAGCTTTAAATTCAGAATACAATTAGTGTTTAGTGTATGAATCAAGGAAAAACTAAAATATTTTTCAATTTCGGTCCAGTTTTCTAGATACATCAACTGCATAAATAACTTTGTAATCCCATATATTTATATGGGATTACAAAATTACATTTACAGTTAATTAATCAGAGTACCTGTATATAATTATGTATAATATAATATATAATGGAATAATATGTGTAGATAGGTAACTTGTAAAATGGTCAACGGAATAAAAAAGCCAGAGAGAGGGCTTTAAGAAAATTCGTTATTGGTATACAAAAAGTAGAAGGCGCCGCGGAAAAGAAAACAGTAGGACTATCTACAAAAAGAAATGAGATCCCATAAAAAACAATACTTGTCAAAAAAACCAAGTCTCGCAACTAAGTTCTTCTACCGTAAAAAGTTGTGAGATCCATGTAATACCAAGTCGATTATTCGATTATTCAGTCCCTACTTAAGGGACCTTCTGTCTTAAGTTGTTACGTAATTATCTAACCTAACAACATCTTATAGTGACCATATCAATATTAAAAATCTTTAACGTTTTAAATAAATAGATTGGCTTGGCAATCGCAAAAACAATGTAATTTATATATGTGTGTATTACTTGTTAGATATATTGTGTTTTCATGCGATGGCCGAGTCAATCTATTTATTTAAAACGTTAAAGATTTTTAATATTGATATGGTCACTATAAGATGTTGTTAGGTTAGATAATTACGTAACAACTTAAGACAGAAGGTCCCTTAAGTAGGGACTGAATAATCGAATAATCGACTTGGTATTACATGGATCTCACAACTTTTTACGGTAGATGAACTTAGTTGCGAGACTTGGTTTTTTGACAAGTATTGTTTTTTATGGGATTATATTTTCACGAGACTGGAGCTAGTATGTTATTAGGGCAATATCACCTGTCAAATGATAGGTACATAACTATTTGTTTGCAATTCTAAATACAAAAAATAACATAGAGTTTCAAGGCTAGTAATTATACGCACCTTTTTAATACACCATTTAATACACCTAGTATCTATGATTATAAAACCCATTCATTGAATGCTTAATGTATGGCAGGGTTGCATTAATTATGTAAACAAGGATGTGAACAGCGTGAACTTGTAAGGTCCGAAGGCTGACCCAACAAGTCAAGTGAATAACTATATGACCAGTACGGTGTAGGTACTCGTGCGCAAGCTTACAGTCTCATCACTTGATATAAACAATTATACATATGCACTTATATCGACTTAAACAAGGAAGTAAGGAGGAAGCGATGTTTTCTGTTTCATTAGTTTAACAATAATGGAGATTTTACAGTATTTTGTAACCAATGATGTTATGATTTTTGTACCCTACTTCAGTTATAGATAAAAATATTTTTTGCATTTTGAACTTCAAAGGAAATACCGGCTAGGTTCGTCACTCGCTTAGTGTATGGTTTGTAGTTATCCGCCTAGCAAAATCATAATAAAAAATACTTTTACGTTACAAATGTACTTATACAGTGAAATCAAAACGTATTTTTTGTAAGTTGCTCGACTATTACTGTATGTAATGGTCGAAGTGTACAGTATTCACTTCAAAAGGTTATAACTACATATCGACGGTTAAAAGGTAATTGGGCATAAGCGACACTTTGATCGAAATTGACTTATGAATGCCATTCTACTTAAAATTTTCCGCTCTTTCGAATGCGCTAACTCCCATTGCTCTGTGATGACTTTTTTCTCACTTATGCCCAAGCAAAAACTGCGTTTTGTAGAAAATTCACTGTGTCTATCATCTCCTCTTGAACTCTCCTGTCGCAGGTCTGCTGGAAGAAATTTCTTAGGAAATAAGCAGCACCTTTGTGCTCTTTTGTCTGTATTTAATTTTTTTTTTGTAAGTGTCATGTGTGTACATAAATAAATAAATAAATAAAATTATATGCATTTTTCTAAAATATCAAACTTTAAACTGCTCTCCTGAACAATTTGGTTTTTGTCGCTTATACCCTATTACCTTTTAACCGTCGATATATACATTGAAAGGCATGTACCTTTTGAAGTGAATTAAACAGTGATTGGATTCTTTTCAATTTTGTTAATACCAATTATCGTGGATATTTTCTACATAACATCCAGAAATAATGTTTTGATCGGAAGGAGCTGAGCATTTATGTGAGTGATAAAAATCGTTAATTTGTAATTATTTATTTAGTTCGTTGTTAATGAGTAATATTTTCATACTTTTTGAAGTCGCTCAGAATTAAAAAAGGGGCTGTAAACTTAAAATGTGCCACGGATTCGTAAAAGTTTATTACGGAACTCTACGCTGTGTGTCACTACACTACGGTTTTTTAAGTAAGTCCAAAGGCAACTGAGGCTTAAACTTTATATTAACGTTGCACTTTGCAGTGTCAGCTTATTTGTAGGAAAATTCGTAGCGTAACATACGAGCAACTGCTACCAGTCAGTGTCTGTACTGCAAACACATGAAGCTTTTTCTACGTCTATTTTATCCAAACCTATACTGTTTTACAGAAAATATTTCATAGTAATTATAGCACAGTTAATGGTCTTTTTGCAACGGATTTCTTTGTGTCTAAGTGTGAATTATTATGCCATGAATTAGTTAACATTTAAATGTAACTTACCGCGCAAACTATTGCCGCACGGGGCGCGGGCGCGGGCGGGGGCACTAGCTCGCTTCTTGGAAATTTAGTCGCAATGGATCGCTTCACGGGGCCGCAACGCGCTTACTGCGTGAAACAGTTTTATTTAAACAACTTTTCGCTCATTACTGTGAGACGCTTATTTCGCGTTGAATATGGTTTACACGACTTAAGTCAGTGTCCAAGTGCTCCTTTAATAAAGAAATGGGTGAAGAAGTTCGAAGAGACGGGATCTACACTAAATGTGAAACAAACCGGTGGCCCGCGGACTTCTCGGAGCGAAGAGAACGTGCAGCAAGTTTCCGCTTCTGTTCGACGTGCTCCAGATTTATCGACACGCAAACGTTCGGCTGAATTAGGATTATCCCGAACATCATTACGCCGTATTTTGAAATTAGATTTGAAATTACATCCATATAAGATCCAGCTAGTGCAAGAACTAAACCCTAATGATTTAAATTTGCGTAAGTCATATGCCGAAACAATGTTAACTCGATTCAGTAATTTTCACAACATCTTATTCTCTGACGAAGCCCATTTCCACCTAAATGGACATGTAAACAAACAGAATTGCAGGTATTGGAGCAGCGAAAATCCTAAAGCTAAACATGAGAGGCCACTTCACTCTCCTAAGGTAACTGTATGGGCTGCAATTTCAGCAAAAGGAATCATCGGACCTTACTTTTTTGTAGATTCTCGAGGCCGTTCAGTTACTGTTAATTCTGCCGAGTATGTGAAAATGTTACGGGAGTTCTTAGCACCGATGCTACTGGAATTTGCTGGCTATAATCGTAACACATGGTTTCAACAAGATGGAGCCACGTGTCACACGTCGAACGAGTCCTTGCCGGTGGTCAAAGACATGTTTCCGGAAAAGCTGATATCCAGACGGGGTGACATCCCATGGCCACCCAGAAGTCCAGATCTATCACCAGCAGACTTATTTTTATGGGGTTATTTAAAGAGTCGTGTCTACATTGATAAACCGAATACACTGCGTCAACTTAAAGAAAAAATCATCGAAGAGATGTCGGCGATCTCGCGGTCTCTTTGCAGAAGAGTATTCGAAAACTTTAGGACTCGCTTAGATGAGTGCAAAAACCGAAACGGTGGTCATTTAGACGAAATAATTAAAAAAAAAAAAATTACAGCTAATTAGCTTTCTCGTAAATAAACGATTTCTAAAATATGTTAAATGGTTTTTTTTATACGATTTTTTCAAATGTTAACTAATTCATGGCCCACCCTGTACAACCCTCATCATCTGCTTAGCCTTTTATTGTTGGGGTCGGCTTTTAGTCTAACCGGATGCAGCTGAGTATTAGTGTTTTACATGGAGCGTCTGCCTATCTGACCTCCATAACCCAATAGCTGGGGAAAACGATAACACTTTTTTTTTTTAACGTGGTAATACTGTCAGACTTGTACTGACCAAAATCCACGGTATTCCTTCAATAGCCCTTTACGTACCGGGGTCACGGTAATGGGATAAGTCCCACAACCCCGGCAGGCTTCGGCCCTCTACAGGGGGGGAGCTCGTCATATTGCTGACGCTCTTTGAGGCGCGCGTGGAACACAACGCGCCGTCGACCCGGGCATGGTCCATGGTCGGACAGCGAGTTGCCCTTTACTCGCTGTCCGCATGCCCGCGCCTACGGTGGCCGGAGATCGTCGGCCGACGTCCGACGCCGTGGGCGTCTACCACTGCGGCTGGGCTGGAGGGAGGACGACATCCTCTCCCTCACATGGCCCGCCTCCTCCTTCGATAGCATGACTGCTTCGCAGAAGGAGGCGACCACTTCCCACTCTCTCTCGCCCCGCAGCATGGCCTTGACCAATGCCGGGCGCGAGAGTCCATAACCCAATAGCTGGGGAAAGCGATACCCCTTGGCCAGACCAGTGTCTTATTTTGTGGCTTCTGACTACCCGTAACGACTGTCAAAGATGTCCAGATGACAGCCGGGACCAACGGCTTAACGTGCTTTCCTAGACACAGCAGTATTACACCGCCAACTTCCAAAAGCCAGAAACACCTTCTATTACAATGGCACATGTACGTCTATACAAATTGGTTACATTGGTGGTTCATTGGTTACATGCATGACGTAAGAGTTCTAGGTCCTGCATCAAATTTGGCAGTGGGTAGCGTATCCTTACTTCGGAGAACATATTACTGTGACTTTTATTACTTCGGCTCCACATTATAAAATTAAAAGGCCTTTTTTTACCTTTGTCAAAAACAATCATTTTAGGATTAATTTTAAATCATGTTTCTATTAGGTCTGTAAGGTTTATTGTAAGAGCAGACAGCACCAATGACGGGGCCTAATACTTGCTGGGGTTACAGTAAAGATCTAAGGAGATACCGCGGCCCCGGAACACAATAACTGTAGGAACAGGGTAAGTTTTTCATGATTTGACCTCTGACACTCCTTTCCACTCCACCCAAGGGGAGGAGTCGTTTAATCATTTCACCGCTCAAAATAACAACTTATTGTATTTTTATTATAGATTCATACACTAGAATCATGCCGTAGTAAAAATATGATTGTTACGGTAATGGTGGCTATGATTATCCCCTCTCGTTTTGTAAAGATCCTGTCACATACTTTGGTACATATTTATGGTTGAGATCAAATTATAATTGTAATTAAACTCAACAGGAATACGTTAATATCTATTCTGCTATCCAGCCAGTTAAATGAATCACAAAAAATAAAAAGATTACTGCAAAGATACCCAAGTAGCTAATTATACAATATTGCATTCGATTAAACTTCTGATAAGTCATGATCATTACTATACAAGATATAAATTCTTTGTGACAATATTTCTATGTAATATAATTGCAAATAATGTATAAAATTGCTCATAGCAACACATATGTACACATATGCTAGTACTGTTAACTAAAGGCACATGCTTGCAGTAAGTATCGCGATAGAGTAAGTATCTCCTCTATCGCGCGATCTGTGTGCAGAATCAAATAAGCTTCGATTTATCGATAGTAATAGATTTTCTATAGAAAAGGTAGGCAGTTCTGAAGGCTCGAAAAGCGGTTTGGTGCACTTCTAAAGGGAATTACCATTTTAAATTCTGAGATTTTATGAGTAGTCTTTGAGATATCCTTAATAATGAGTATATTTTATGTTGATGATGTTCTTATTTTATGTATGTTTACCGTTTTCTCCGTCGGTTGTAGACCGATTGTCAAAATTTTTATTATATTCTAGAGCCTATACTCCTGAAATGGTCCCTTTGTCACTAAATTAAAATCTGATGATGGGATCCCGGGGAAATCGAGGCATATACATTGTTTTTAATCGACTTCAAAAAAGGAGGAATTTGTAGGGGTGTTTATGCTCATCACAATGCATATGGTGAAGTACCAGGAGAAATCCTCAACAATTATCGACCCTGCATCGGGAAAAGTAGTTGGCATTTAGGCTTTTGTAACTAGATAAATTACAAACCGACCCACTTTTGAGTGGGTCGGTTTGCATTTTCGTTTTTGACACCGACTTCAAAATTTAAGTTATTGTCCACTTTGCAGTGTTTTTTTTTAAGTCGGTTTTTAATAGGATCTCTTTATAAACATAGAGATTATCCCATAAATGCGTATAATTAATAAATGCATATTCGTATAATGGGCTAATAATGGCTAGATACAGAACAAAGAAATGCTCATTACAAAGTTGCAGGTGGCAGTGCGTTGATATTACGGTGTCGCTTATATTTAAATATTATTATGATCATTAATACCTACTGGGTTGATACTATGAAGGTTGAATGCTTAAGGAGAATATTTCTGACTTATTTCGAAGTTTCATGCGAATGTTCGGAATAAAACATAGTGCTTCAGATTTTCTAATCGGTAAATGATTTCAGCAGACGTGTGTAACTTGCGACCGGGTTCATAGAGCTTGAATATTCCTATAGCACCTATGTAGGTAGGTACCTACACTACCTACCTAAATACGAAACCTACTCCTGCTTAGTAAGAGCCAGGCATAGAAAAACAATAAAACTTTATGGCAAATTAACTAAGGGTTTAGGTGTCAAGTGTATTTTAAACTGTCTACCTACTAATTGGAACCGCTTTAAGTGGTGAAGTTATAAGTGCAGTTAAGTATTTGCTGTCTTCTACATTAGACATTGGTTTGCTAGAAAACAAAACGATGTTTGTTATTAAGATAGAATATGACTAGGTAGGTTAAAAATTTCAACCAAGTTTTCGTTGACAGGATGAAATTAATTATGACTTATCTATTACGGTTGGGGTCATCGACTAGCGTGCGGCAGCTACCTCGGCAAGCCGCGACTGTTCACACAGTGCATAATTACTTGATGATCAACACAGCGACAAAGGAAGTCGGCCGAGCAATCACCACAACCTTGTACCGATTGGAGTTCCACTAAGGAACAGTGTGCATGCAGTTAGGTATATGTTTTAAGTACCTACATTAAATAAATAAATAAGGGACTAAAACATATTCAAAATAAACAAATTAAGTCTCATTTGTAAAAATCTCAAGGCTGTTCAACAATTGCAACAAAATTTCCAACATCGCTGATAACTGTGCCCAGAATACTGGTACTGCTGATACATTGAACGAAGAATAGGTGAGCCATAAGAAGTGAGTCTAATCGTGTACTAAATCCATCCAAATGTTGTCTTCAAAAGATCGCAGCGATGAGTCCCTCTGTATTGATTTTAATTGATAATCCGTACTTCCATACTAATATTATAAACGCGAAAGTAAGTCTGTGTGCCTGTCTGTCTGTTAACTTTTCACGCCTAAACCGCTGAACCGATTTAGATGAAATAAGGCACGGGAATAGTTTAGGATCCTAGCAAGGACATAGGATGGTTTTTATCCCGATATAAGGTTCCCGTGGGATAGTTTTCGAATTGCACGTGGATATATAATACTAGCTGTTCCCACGACTTCGTCCCCGCGGAATAGTGACTTGCGGCAGCATTTTTATTTTTTTTATTTTTTTATTTTGAAAATAAAACTCATACATAATTTGAATGTCGTATTTATTAATATCTAATCAAAAGTCTAAAAAATAAGTTTCAAGCTTCTAGCTTTAAAAATGACGTAATTTCCATACAAACTTCCATCCCCTATTTCAACCCCTTACAGCCCTTTTTTCGCATTAAAAATCAGCCTCTAGACTAGGCTTCTCAGGCTCCAGACTATGTCTGTATCAAATTTCATTAAAATCGGTTCTGTAGTTTAGGTGTGATTGCGTAACACACAGACAGACAGAGTTACTTTCGCATTTATAATATTAGTAAGGGTCAAGGGGATGATTTATTTGAGCTCTAAATTTTTTTAAATAGTCCAAGATACAGATAAATTAATAAACCACGTTTATTCGGATTTGAAAACAAACATGAGGGATAGAGTATGGCTGCGTGAAAGAGCACTTTTGGCACCAACTAACGAAATTGTAGGGCAGATCAATGAAAAGATTATGTCTCATGTGGACTGTGATGTTGTCGCGTATCTGTTCGTGGACAATGTCATGGATATTCAGCAAGTGACGGCGTACCCTGTAGAGTTTATCAACTCACTGGAATTGTCAGGGTACCCCATCACATTATTTGAGGCTTAAACTTGGTGTCCCAGTCCTGTTGATGCGTTTTCTGGACTCATCAAGGCTCCGTAATGGCATGCGACTACAAATTGCACACCTTGGACGCTATGTTGTTCAAGCAATAATTATGACATGAACAGCAAGCGGTGAAATGTATTTATTCCTCGCATTCCAATAATCCCGACCGATTTGCCATTCCAGTTCAAAAATCTCAAATTTTCCTTACAAGCAGCATTCGCAATGACCATAAACAAAGCTCAAGGACAGACACTGTGAGCACGCCACAATAGCGGTGGTAAGTCCCCTCTTTGAAGAGTGGCAAACGAGGAGTCATGGCGTCCTCACCTTCCGCCTGACGCAGGTCCTCACCGGACACGGTTGTTTCGGGAGTTACCTGTGTCGGATTTGGCGGGAGGAAACGCCCGGGTGTCGTCACTGCGAGGATCGCCCTGAGGACACGGTGGAACACATAGTGGAGATTTGCCCTGCTTGGGCAGAGCTCCGCCGTGTCCTCGTAGGGGCGATAGGCGGTGACCTCTCGCTCCCGGCCCTGGTTCAATCCATGGTCTGGAGCGAGGAGGCATGGGAAGCAGGTGTCTTTAGTTTTGTATTTTCGTTTTTGGCACCGACTTTCGAAATTAAACTTAATTTTTCAGTTTGCAGTGATTTTTGGGAGTCGGTTTAATTTTTTGGTAAAAAGTTTTTATTTCACTATTTTTAGTTTGTCGATTTTTAATTTACCTAGTTACAAGAGCCTAAATGTCAACTACTTATAAACATTTTCAAAATATTGCTTTTCGCGATGTTGGGCCGTTAATTGTTGAGGAGTTCTCTTGGTACTTCACCATCAGCTTCACTTCACCATATGCATTGTGACGAGTATATTGTGCTTAATAACCACATTCATCATCAGGTCCACTTCAAAAATGCTGCTTTTCAAATGCAACTACACAAGTTACTATAAAAAATTATCTAATCACTATAGGTGTGCCTATAATATTTGAAGAGTTCCCTCGATTTCTCCAGGATCTCATCATCAGATCCAGACTTGGTGACAATGGGACCAATTTCAAAGTATACCCTTTCAAACAAAAAAAGAATTTTCAAAATCGGTTCAGCCGTCTTCGAGTAATCGGTGATCATACATAAAAAAAAAATTAAAAAAATATACGCATCGAATTGATAACCTCCTCCTTTTTTGTCGTCGGTTGAAAAGGACAGACACTGAAAGTCGCAGGTAGAAAAAGACTGCTTTTTCCATGAGCAACTGTATGTGGCGTGCTCACGAGTATCAAGCTCACAAAATCGACACGTTTAGCTAAGGACGGGAAAACCAGAAACGTAGTTTACAAAAATGTATTGTAAACTACGTTTTTGGTTTTAAAAAGATAAATTTTAAAAACTAACTGTATGTCTCTTTTTGGAGATGGATGGACCCTGTGTTACGTAGTTTTTTTTTTATCCTGACTTACCTGTGGACATGCGTTGTGAATTGTGAGGTTTCCAATATTGATCTTGTTGGATTCCAAGTGAAATGTTCAATATAGTTTGTGTAAAGGACTTTGGCTTGCGATTTATAGAAAAGGAACACCTCTTCATCTGTACTTCGTCACTGGACTCTTTGGTACTTTCTGACGTTGAATCACTTTTCAAAATCCTATTAAACAGGTCAAGCTTATCCAGCAAGACCGCATTCAGGTCATAGTAGCACACGTCACCATAGTCAATCAAAGAAGAAGAGAAGAAAGGCCATGGTAGAGCGAACGAATTTGACCTTAAATCTCGTTTCCCAATGGGGCGACGACAATCTGGTCAAATTCAACGCTTTAAAAACACAGGCTTGTCTTTTCTCCGCTAAAAGGAGCCAATTTGAATGGTCTCCTACTTTCAGAGGTGCATCTGTACCTATTACCGACCGCCTGGAGCTCTTGGGCATGGAGTTGACGTCTGACCTCAACTTCGGCTCAACCATTGAGTCTAAAGCTCAGACTGCAGCCAAAAAGCTGGGCATCCTACAGAAAGTGAGGCGATACTTCACACCTGGACAGCTTTTAAATTTATATAAAGCACAGGTCCGTTCCTGTATGGAGTATTGCAGTCACTTGTGGGATGGCTCAGCCAAATACCAGCTAGCTGCACTTGACTCGATCGAACGCAGAGCCAAAAGGCTCATAGGTGACGAGGTTCTGGCGGGTAAGCTTCACAGCCTGGCTCACCGGCGAAACGTTGCTTGCCTGTCTATCTTCTACAGACTGTACTTCGGAGAGTGTGCGCAGCAGCTCCACGACCTCATCCCTTCATCCCCCTTTTACTACCGGTCTACCAGACGTACCGCAGGATACCATCCACACTTGGTCGATATACCGTCTTGTCGTACTAAGCGCTTTTCTTCAACATTCATTGTGCGCACAGCCAAGGTGTGGAACTCTCTGCCGGCTTCTGTGTTCCCTACCACATATAACCCGTCAGCCTTTAAAGCAAGAGTGAATAGGCATTTTCTGGGCTCGCTCGTTCGATCGTAGACCTCATCTTACACTTACTATCAGGTGTGATCGAGGTCAAGAGCGGGCTCATTCGTAAAAAAAAAAAAAAAAAATGGGAAAATTAAAGTCTGCACAAGTATAGTCTTCGTCTTAACAGGCAAAAAGTTCCTCAGACGATACAAGGAACGCAAAGTGCCGTTGGCCCTTTGGCTGACACTAGATACTTGACTTTGCCAGCCAAGTGTCGAGTCAAGATGCAAACCGAGATCTTTTACGCTGGGGCTAATGGGAATGACGACACCATTGAAAATACCGTTGTACATTGATATTTTAGTAAAGAAAAAAAGACAACATTTAATTAAAAAATTTAAAAGAATAGAACAGTACTGGGATTATCTCCAACCCCCCACAACCCGAATGAGTTCCACCGACTGAATTTTAAGCTGGCTGGCAACAACCCTTTTTTTGTATATTTTCCTTTATCTTGTTTGAATAAGCTTTTGTTGTTCGAAACAGTTTGTTGTTTCAATACCAACCCATCTTGGATCTGGGTTTTTGTTCCATTACCCCTAGAGGGACAAAATCCCAAATGTAACACCTGGCGATGGTTTTTTAATTATTATATACGTTTTTTAACCACCCAAAAACACCGTACACCTTTTTGGCAACAAGAATTCTTGACATAGTGTAAATTAACGCGGGCGAAGCCGCGGGCAAAAGCTACTTATCTATAACATAGTAAAAAGATTTGATTATATTCTAACTCTTTAAAGGAACGGTATATTTTGCAGGCATAAGACGCTCTTCTTTCTATTTCTAAATTGGCCTGATCAGTCAATGAAATTATGTGTGCAAAAGTATTGTTGCTGCTTATCTTTATTTGTCATGCATCATCCTTCTTATACTGTAAAATATGATTAAGGATAAGAACTTTAATATGCAGCCAAATACAAGATACTCCGATACCAGTGATTTATTTCCGTATTTAAAACCAAACCTTTTAAATGATTAATGGGTGATTTTCAAAATTTTTGTACATTTTGTTGTGTGAAAACGTCCACTCCAATATCATCCAGAAAAACTGCATTGAAGTGATCAAACTAGTATTATTATCCTTGAGAAACATTTCTTCCAGATAGGTATCAACATTTCAGACCATAATAATAAGTAGTTAATAAAAAAAATGATGTTTAGTTCTTCAACCTCATAATGTTTTCATACAGCAACCCAGTGTCTCCAAGCAAAAGAGCGTTACAAAAAAAAGCATAAAGAAGGAACTACTCACATATTTACAGTTCTAGTTGCACAATATCTTTAGGACTCTAATTATGATTTCAATGTGTAAAATATAAATAAATAACCCAATGCATAATAATAATAACATTGTTTCAATGTGTGTCTTTCTTTTCATTCATTTTTGTTATTCTTTTTTGTAACACCAACATTATTAGATATTTGAGATTTTCAACTGGCAAAATTCTCCATTTAAAATCGTCCAATCAGATGACAACGGAACGTCTGTCCACCATTTTTTCAGCGGGTGCCACGGAAAAGTGTGTTTGTGCCTGTGCAGTGATTTTTCAACAATAAATCTTTCATTTTGGTTGATCAGCTATAAAAACAACGATAAGTCTATCTCTTATAAATTTTGCGTAAATTGAAAGAATAATTTTGACCAACTACTAAAAAGAAGCTGGATAATTCCAATAGTATTATTTCTAACCTCCAAATGTTTGAGATTGTTATTCAACTTATGGTTAATTTCATTTTTGTAACGATTTGTTACGTTTTTTTGTTGAGTAACAAGAACTGTAAATATGTGAGTAGTTTCTTCTTTATGCTTTTTTTGTAACGCTCTTTTGCTTGGAGACACTGGGTTGCTGTATGAAAACATTATGAGGTTGAAGAACTAAACATCATTTTTTTTTGTTAACTACTTATTATTATGATCTGAAATGTTGATACCTATCTGGAAGAAATGTTTCTCAAGGATAATAGTACTAGTTTGATCACTTCAATGCAGTTTTTCTGGATGATATTGGAGTGGACGTTTTCACACAACAAAATTTACAAAAAATTTGAAAATCGCCCTAATATCAATTCCCAGTGGTCGTTAATGACTGCAGAAATGTATCGCGTTATGTGAGCTCAGCTGACTCGCCGCACCTCGTAGAGGCCACGCATCGACCAGTAACCTTTTATGCAAACTCACGCGCGAACCTCACAGGTTTCATGATGAAAATAGCTTTTATTTAGATTGTCCAGTTTCATGTTGCTGTAGCAGTTTTTTTCTAGCTTCTCACATCTATTTATAACGCGCTGAAACTGCAGGTGCAGTGCAAACTCGTTCCTGTTGGGGCAATCGTCTACGTCGAAGAAGCAGCGAAGAGCACGGCAAGTCAAATAAAACAGCTTCAGAGCGTATATCGTCGGCTTACCGCAAGAACTCACTAACTACAAAAAATCATTAAGTACAGATAATAATACAGCTAAACTCGTCTCGATTAGATCTTTATAAAGCAAAAACGCATTTAATTCTAGCTTTTCAAATTTGGACGTTATGACCTAGGTATAAAGTCGATAATTACCATTTTGAATTAATTGATTCTTCGGAACTCGGTAAAGTACAGTAATAGTTTGTAACAAATACAAAAAAACACGAAATGGCACATTTTAATATAAAATAAAAGTAATTTATGTGACTTAATACTTTTTTAAGATTCGCATTATGCACATCACTTTAGAACAGCATTTGGTTAAAGTTCATTAAGTGCAATTAGTGACTTCTTGAAATCTATGATTTATGACAAAAAAATCATTAAATAATTTTAAAGACTTTTGTTTCAACAAGGGACGGTTATTATTGACAGTTTTAGTTTGTTTAAAATACTTATTGTTTCTTAGCGATTCTTTGTATTTTGAGGTAAATGCTCTCTATTCATTAGTATACAAATTAACTGCAGTTAGTTACTTTTGATAGACTCCGGTGAACACTCTTTTTTACTTTTAATGAATTTATGTTTGCGTAAGAGTGCGCGCAATTGACACACGCGTAATACTATCACGCGTCGGAACACTGCTGCGGGTAGAAGGGGGCAGGCCGGCAGGGCGTCCCTGCGAACCGAGCGGCAAGCGGCCGAAAGGCGCGAAGGGGGCACGAAGGCGCGCGTGCCGCGTGGCCATTTCGCCGCGGGATTGCATCGATGAATAAAGAGAGTTTAGTTAGAGACTAACAGTTAATGACTTCTGGAAAAATGCAACGAAAATATAACTTTAAGCTGGGACGAGGTAGTAAGATGTTGGAGAAACTTGAAAATAAGGAAAATATTATGATGAAGGACATAATGGATAACGTAAGTGCCTACTTATTTTATTATTAGTAGGTAATTTTCTGCGTATTGTTTACCGCGGACACCAAAAGTTGCGGTCCCACGGCCCATTAATCGACGACGATGGTTCCTTCTTCCTTTCGGCCTGGCCAGGCTTTTATTGCCACCCACAATAGATTAATATAATGAGGAAGACCACAAACATTGTTAGTTGACGGAGATCCGTTCAATGTAATTATTTTGGTTTATGATTATATTAAATGCTTATCGAATACCTATTCATTTAAGTTCAAAAAATAAACTTCATAATTCTTCTATTTAGGACTGCACCTCATAATTCTCCTATTTTAGACCTCACCGGATATTATTGAAGGATCACCATCTCCGCCGACACTCACCAGAAACATTCTTTCACAAAAGACGGTGGTATCACAAGACGGTAACCAGAAACTTGAGCAACATGCGGACAGTGGGTCGTTCAATGTAAGTGGTTTTGTTATGAATTATAATTTAATTATTTTATGTTCTTCAGAACTTTAAACATTTAATTAACGTCAACTTTGTAATTGCAGATATTGTTTAATAATTCAGAGATAATTCTTCCGGAAGGCTTAATAGCAACAATTGAACAATCTTTAAGATCGATTAATGATTATTCTAACGAACTCGTAAATCTAGAAGAGGATTTGTGCATATCAGTAAGTATCAAAGATATTATAAAAAAAATGTTTTTGTACGTATTTGTATGTAAAGTAAAACTAAAAGATGGGAATTGCTTAGGCCAATCTTGATTTTTTTAAATATTTTTGTAGGATGACTCCGTTGCTGACCCAGATTGGAAAGATCCTGAAGATAATAGAACTACTGAAAACGCGGAAGTTGACAGTGACGATGTCGAACCGGAAATTAAAATACCAAAAAAAATTAAGACAACTAGATGGCACAAGACAAAAGAAGATACCTACTTATGATAGAAATATACAAAAAAAATATCGGTCACAGTGCCTACCGTACAAAAACTATAAAAAACTATTACAGGCACCCAAAGCTCCTAAGGACGGAAATTGTAAGTGTAAACTGAATTGTTTGTTGAATTTCACAGAGGAAGATCGTATCCAAATTTGCAAATCTTACTGGGATTTAGGTGATTACAGTCGTCAGAAAGATTTTATACTTATGAATGTTACAGTTAATACACCTCAAAGACGTTTAGTAAATGCTACCAGGAAAAGAACTGTATCGCGCACTTATTTTTTAATAACAGATAAGAAAAATATCAAAGTTTGTGAAAAATTCTTTAAGAAAACTCTTTGCATATCTAATGGCCCTATTAACAAAGCATTTGCTGATGTTGGAAGTTCGGGTAGTTTCGAAGGGGTAGATAGACGTGGCAAGCACGCGGCACATAACAAAACGAAGCAGGAAGATGTGGACTTTATCAAAGGACACATCGAGTCATTTCCGACTATGGAGTCACACTACTGTCGAAAAACTTCATCTAAATACTATTTAGATAACGCCCTATCTATTTCAAAAATGTACGAACTGTACGAGGAAAAATGTAAAACAGCACTCAAATCTCCTGTTTCAATAAATGTGTATCGAAATATATTTTGTACACAGTATAATTTTGATTTTTATAAACCAAAGAAGGACCAATGCTTATTATATCACAAATATAACTGCGCCAAAGCACAGGGCTCACCCGACCTTGCTACATGGCAACAAAAATATGACGAGCACATATCTTTAAAAGAACAAAGCCGTGAAGCTAAAGAGGCAGACAAAATTCGGGCTAACGAAGATGCAAACTTTATGTCTATTACGTTGGACTTACAACAGGTACTTTATATGCCATCTAGTAACGTCTCACTTCTGTACTACCTAAGGAAATTGAACGTCTATAATGCTACTATTTACGAAGCTCGTTCTCCAAATAATGGCCTCTGTTACTTGTGGTCTGAAGTTGATGGGAAGAAAGGAAGTGATGAAGTAGGAACAGCATTATATCTTTGGATTAAACGTCTACCATCTTCCGTAACAGAAATTTCTATATTTTCTGATACCTGCGCAGGTCAAAATAGAAATCAGTTTCTGTTATGTTTGCAGCTGTATTTGGTTCAGACAACATATCTTGAGGTTATTGAACACAAATACCTCGAATCTGGCCTCACTCACATGGAGGTGGACAATATGCACAGCGCAATTGAAAATCAGATGCGCTATATGCCAGTTTTGTCGATGATCGATCTTTGCAATATCATTAGATTAGCCAGGTCTAACAGAAAATAAAAGAAAAGCACCATTACAAAGAAACCCTACGAACCTGTGGTCATGGACTACAAAGATATAATAGACCTGAAGGATTTAAGAAATAATTTAATGTTGAATCGATCTATTGGGCCGGATGGCGAAACAGTTCAGTGGCTAAAAGTTAAAAGCTTTAGGTTTGAAAAAAAGAAGCCTAACATCGTTCAGTACCGTTATGACTTTAAGTCAAACTATAAAGAACTGGATGTGTCGAAAAAGGGAGCAACTGAAACAGCCACCCAGATTAATCTGCGAAAGCGCAAATTGCCGAACGTAGAAACTTTAAATAAAAATGTTGATTACAACACTTACGTGTTGAAAAAAGCTTACAGCAAAAAGCTTCCTATACCCAAAGCGAAGAAAAAGGATTTGATGAAAATGTGCATAGAAAAAATTATACCCCCTGAGCTGCATCACTGGTACCAAAACCTACCAGATAGGGAAGGTCGAGATATGTTACCAGAAGAAGAATATTCGGAAGAAGAATATGATTGAGTAGTAGAAATATGTTTACTACTTATTTCATTTATTTAGTTACCATGTTAACTTTTATATTTACTGATTTAGGTGCCGTTGTGAAATTTTGCAATATTAGATTGTTTTTTTTTTTTTAAGAATTTGTTATGAGGCTAAATAAGACTTGTTATGTTAACTTTTAAGACTGATTAATACCAGTTGGTTCCTTTGAGAAACTAGTCTAGTGTTAGTACTTAGTCTAATTTAAGAAATGTTTAATTCACTCTTAGTGTAGAGTTTCAATGACAAGAAGTCATTAACTTGGTTTTTAAGCTTTAAAAAAAATATCCGTCAACATTTTTTACTTCTTTTGTATGATTTTAATAATAAATATATTTAACTCTTTAACGCTGTTTTTTTTTATATAAACATATATTATTTATGATTTTATAGGACATCTAATGAAATCAAAAGTAATTAAATGATTTCTCAATGTTTAGTTTTGGTCACTTAATGAGTTCTTGCGGTAAACCGACGATATATATGTGCGACGAATCACATCCACGCGGTTGATACCGCGCAGCTACCACGCTTACGTTCCCTCGACGGAAACTACATTGTTTACAGAAAAATGAAAGAAAGGAAGTAAAAATGTTTTCGCAATGCATACTTATTTGCGCTAAGCACTGCGTATAAAAAAAATACACAAAAATAGTAGACTGCTACTATTTTTAAGCAACAAACCGAAAATTGTATTTTTATAATAATATATAATTATTTTTAGTATAAATTAATAGAAAAATTTTCATTCTTAAGTTTTCAAAACAAATGCTTATAATTTTCAAACATTTTTATTTTAAGTTATCTTTTTAACCGCCCCTTATGTAATCAAATTTGCTAAATTGATATAATGATAATGATGTTCAGTGACTATGCGATTACGCAGTTCTACGATTACAAGGAATGTTCCTTAGTAAAAATAATCCATATCAGATACTTGCATTCGCATTTTAGGGAGCACAGAAATAAATCTTTCTCGTCTGAGTCCTTAATAATTTTGGACGAGCACATTTACATAATCAGCCTTGGTACTAGGTCATGCCAGTTTAATCACGATATTTTTTTTTACCGTTTTGAGAGCAGAGGTGATGATTAAAATTACAATAACTAATGCACCTGCCAGTGTTCGAACCCACAACTTATAAGTCGTAAGCCGTTCTTGTATCCACTGGGCCTACTCCCTAAACTGAAGAAAATTAGGTACTAGATAAATTATTTTGAATAAATGAGAATTAATGATATATTTATTTACAAGAATATACTTAGGGAGATAACAAAGTTTTTAAATTCTACAGGGTTTCACTGTATGTGGCTATTCAGTCGTGCAAGTAATAATTTAATTCATTTGATAAGTAGTAGTTCGTTCTAATTACTTTATGCGCGTAGTACAACTTTTAACAATAACACCTGTGTAAGGATAAATTAAATAATGTTGATATTACAAGTGTTAAATACAATGCAAATCATTAGCGAATATGCATATATAATGCATATTTGCAGTAGGTACGCACAAGTGAATGTGAATCATGAAGGTGTTGTATACATTAACATGGCACACGAACCGGCGTTTGTTGACTGCTGTTGATTGACCATGTGGACAACTCCTGAATGGTCAACTAATCCGTCCTTTTCTTTATCTTAACGTTATTCAATCATGGAAGGAAATAAATGATTAAAAATTTTGATCAATACTGTCAGGAAAGCATTGAAGCGAAAAATCCAGAGAGTCGTTTAAATCAACGTGACCCAAAAATCTTGAACCGAGCAAATGTTGGGATATAAAGCTTGTACCCTTGTTCACTAAATAATTCACATTGAAAATCGGACGCAAAACAGGATGCAAATTGGAAGTGCACGCGCTCTATATTCTCATATGTGGTGGTGAGTAAGGTATGACAGCAACGTACAGAATGTAATTGTGTGTGTAAATGCGTTAACAAGTCTCGACTAGATTAATACTTCCCATTCGTACAGATTCTAGGCCTTTGTGTAGTGTATGGTGTACGCGCACCTCTCGCGCGCCACCGTGCGGTCGCATCACGCATGCGTAGCAGTGGCGCCTCGCCTCGCTTAACGGCAACGTGCACTATTCCCAAACGAACATTTAAGCAAACACATAAAAGTACAACACTAGCTTACACGTGAGAACTCTGGCCTGCGCCAATGAACGACGTCGATAAAATCGTTTGTGTAATCTGTGGTTTTTATTACTAACTAGTAGCCGCTCGGGACTTCGCTCCCGTGGACTTTATCACGATAAAAACATAACCATCCTTTTTTGCAATAGGATAAAATGTAGCCTCTAACAGTCTTCAAGCTTCAAGCTACTTCTATACCAATATATACAATAAGTGTCTCCTATATTGTGACTCCGGGTCTTCAACTCCATGCTAAAGTCCCGGTTAAGCGGTTTAGCCGTGAAAATGTAACAGGCAGACAGACATACTTTTGCATTTGTATTAGTATGGATATAGTGACGTTGGTGATTATTGATTAGTTCCTATTAATTTATATTGTTACTGATTTAATTAATCTGCAATCTTATACATCGTATAAGCACCAAGTTGATATTTATAAAAACCAAGCAAGGATTGCTGAACTCTGAACATTATGAATTTCAGGACTTTCATGTGCAAACTAAAATATTTATAAAGATATGTTTGCTCGGTTTGACAAATTATTAGAGAAGTAGAACTTGAGTAGAACAGTGGCATTTTAATGTCAAAGCCTTGGCGAGATGCACAGAGTACTTTCATATTTATAGAATGTGGCGAGATGTTAACGAGATGTCGCGTACTTTAGCTGACTGAATTATAAAAATACAGGATCTAGTTTCAGTAAGCAGTGCTAAACACCTCTTACTGATCATTTTTGTTACACTAACGCTGCTATATTCTCATTGTAAGCATCATTCCTGTCTTTCAATCTGATACCCCAGGTAGACACTAAGTGCAATTATTTTTGTAAAAGTTATATGAAAAATACATGTGTAAGAACCACTTTGTATCTGATACAGCAGTGTTCATTTCTGACACCGACAGTCTTCTTGGTACCTTGGTTTAGTAGGTACTTGGTGTTATGCAACAACGTATTTTTCTTCTCTGGCGTATGCTTCTCAAAATGATCTCGATATGTCCCTGTTACAAGTCTCTCTCGACCACAAAGTTCCTCTAAGCGCCTATGCTCTTGGACCAGCGCGCGGTGGTCTGCCTACGTATACACACATATTTTTCATATGCAAATATGTTGAGGAACCTAAGTTAAAGCGGAAAACTAATCAACAAAATTAAATCATGAACTCATAATGACTGCTTGTAAAACTTGTTGTGTTTTATTCTGCACCATAACAGAATAAAACATTGAATTAAAAAAAAAAAAACACTGCTTAACCTATTAAATAAACAAGCTTAGGCGTCAAAGTACTCCTCCACATCGCTGTCGTCCGGAAACGTACCCAGAAGACTGGTAGCATTGCCACGTTGTATGGCAATGCTTATTCTTTGGGCAAAGAACGAGCTAGCCCTCCGGTCACGCATGGAATCGATCAGCCGGCGAGATAATCCCTTATAAAGGAGACGCGCACTCGGGCCCCATGACCCAAGCGTTTCGACCCCAAACGGCACAAAACTGTAATTACTAGAAAGGTTACAGTATTTGCGCCGTTAGAGGGCCTCTGCAGTCGCGGCTGCTGCACCAGCACAGCTCGCCGTACTTAGAATATGAGATGGCGCAAGAGTGTCGACACAAGTTGCGTCCCACACTAGAGGCCTACCCATCTTCCAAGGTACCAACGTCATACCATCTGTTCTCATCCCATCGTCACGTACTAAGCCGCTTGGTTCTAATACCACAGGTGTACTGGCGGTGGCAAGAGCTCGACGAATAATATCTTTGATGCTGGCGTGCCGAGCTCTGCACCCTGCACTCTTGCAACAGGACAGACCATGGTGCCCGAGACTGTCAGCAGCTGTACCGCAGTGGCAGCGATGTGGAGCAACACAAGGTACGCCTAAGCGTAAACAAGTAGCAACCCTAAACGATGCGTCATCTATCATTGTGCCAATGGTGGATGACGGGAGTACTTGGAGCCATAGACCCGACTCCCATTCTCCCACAGCCAACAGACGAGCTCGCTCAGCAGTATTCGAAGACGTATTAATTAAATTATTCCGTAAAATACTGCAGAGCGACGCGTCCCATAGTCTTTGGAAAGGCAAGTTGTCGGGTAAATCCGTGTTGGGACAAGTCATCTTCCAAGCGTTTAAAGCATCGGACAAACACGGTTCATCAAAATTAACCAGTGAGTGAGATAAAATATTCCTGGTCAAAGAATCCGTACCGTGGACCGAGGAGAGAAAGGCTGGTAAACTGATACTTGAAATTTTGCGGACGCCGAGACCACCCATGCGAATGGGAAGTGTGGCTTGCTGCTATGCTTGGTCATCCCAGGCCACATTTAAAATGGAAGAAAGTGTGTTTCTTATAATTTGGTCAACTTTTCCAAAAGTAAAAGGTATTTCCAAAGATGAGATGAGCAAAGGCTATTTGTTAATTTGGGTCCAAAGCAACAGTATCGAATAAGTGTAAAAGCCGAATGCATGCTAATATTGAAAAGTCTGTCGGAAACATCACTAAAATTTTGGATCTTTTGCTCAATGAAAGTTGGGAAGGATTCATCAAAAATTGGAGAGCCTAAGAGGTGAAGAGAACTTTTGTCAATTATTTTAATATTCGGTGCTATTGTTTTAAATTTTGTATAGGTCGTCTGTCTGTCAGTGTTGTGGGGGAGGTAAATTTCACATTTGGAAAAGTTAAGTTCCACACCTATGGAACTAAATTTATCCTTCAAAAAAGTAAAATCTTTTAACACGTTGTCTACATCACCTCCTAGGGTACCATCACCTAAATACCAAACATTATATTTGGAATTTAGTTGCCGAATGATAGGGTTTATAGCCAAACTGAAGATGACTGGCCCAACGGGGTCACCTTGTTGGCAGCCAACCGCTGATTCCAAAAGATTGGGTGCCTGTAGCATTGATAGAGAAAACTGTAAATTTTGGGTATTTCTTTTTTAACTTCTGCCAACAAGGTGTCCCTGTTCACGGAATTAAAAATAAATTAATATATTTTGTGTGCTCACGGAAGTAGTACTTACCTAATTACCTACGTCCATGACATTGAAACCAGGTAAGCAGAGGTTTGGTATAACACTTTTATAAATAGTACATTTATCATTTTATTGGTTTCATTAGCGTTGCCAGGTTGAATCAGAAAACACGTTTACATACAGGCGTGGCATGCAAATGCCCTTGCCAGACCTTGTCGAACACCTAAGAAAATAATTGAGTCTTCGACATGATCTATTGACAAGAACACGAGTTGGATGATACACCCGTGCGTGGGTGTGTTCGCATGCACATGGCACCATGCACACTACTGACCGCAGTTTAAACCATAATAAAGATATTATTATGCTAATTTTGCAATAGATCATGTCTTACCTTTTCTTGGAATTACACAAATTAAAAACATTTGTATAATTTTTCATGTTTTGCAATCGACTTTTCCAATTAATTAAATATACACACTTACACAGTTATCGTGGTGAGGTGTTTCAAGAAGAACGGGTTATGTTAATATTCGGGGAAGCGATAAGTGAAACGGGTCCAAAGTCTCACGTTGAATTGGTTAATAACGGTCCGTTCCTGTCGTCCGGGACAGTTATCGATGTGCCGCCATCATCGTCCACATTAACCAATGAGAAGGTCGGTACGTAATCGCAATTACCCGGAACGCTGAATTAGACAGGAAACGCAACTTGGACCAGATATTACGTAATGCCGAGTGTGTGACAATTAGAATAACGAATGCAGATCGTGCGCTGCTTGAGAATTAGGTCTTCAGGTTCGTTGAGACGCATCGGTGTTTGGGATTTATTATCATTAAAAGAATCGTCATCGGAAATAGTCTTCAAATTACTTCTCCCGCTCTGTGTGGAGCAGAAGGGAGTGTCTTCTACTTACTTACTTGTACTGACTAAAAATGAGTGCTTCGCTCTTGTGGACTTTATCACGATAAAAACATAACCCTCCTTCTTTTGCAGTCAGGTAAAAGTAACCTTTCTCAGCTTCAAGCTACTTCCAGCTTCAAGATACCAAATTTCATCATCGATCCAGTACTTTCGAAGATTAGCGCATTTAAACAATCAAATAAACTTTTCCGCTTCATAATATTAGTATGGAAAATTTTTACCTAATAATACCCATAGATGGGTATTATTAGGTCGAAATTTGCTTGGGATTTATATGTAACTAAGAAATAGCGTTTAGACCTAGATGAAATGTAAACAGTTGTATCATATATTTTGTTGCTTCATTTTCATAAATTTGTTACATAGTGTGTGTTAACAATATATTTGGGACATATAAGGAGGTGTTAACAATATCAAGATATCTTCCATATCCTGATCAATACGATGTCAGGAATACCTAAAGGCTAAATAAAATCAATAAAATAAGGAAGTCGATTTTCACATAGAGTATTTTCAATAAAATTACTGTATAAATGTGTTATATACAGTCATGTTATTTAAGATTACAATTTTTTTAATAACTAAGCTACAAAAAGAAATTGTTATGAAACCAAAACAGTACCTACCTATACATAGGTAAAATATAGTAAATTTCTACATTCTTTTTACCGTGAATTGTGCCATCGGCAATAAATGTTGGCCTTTACTTAGAACAATAACAAAGAACGAATTATTATCGCTATTATTATTTAATTTTGTCCTTTAACAGTAATATAATAACCCGTTATTATTTAAATTCTTGTTAGAAAATCAGAAAGAATTAGTATGAAGATTTATGGAATAACGTAATCGAATTCTATGTAATTAGATGTCCATGGTCACGCTTAACTTTACGCGGGACATAAAACCTCCATATACAAGTATCGGAAATCCACGACAAAGTATTCATAGCGTGTTTTAGGGTTCCGTAGCCGAATAGCAAAAAACGGAACCCTTATGCGTGCGTTCCATGCGTGGAAGCCCTTGAAAAAATAGATTTTGCACGGGTTCTACAATGTTATGATGCATCACAAGCTTTTTTACAATTTTTTTACAATGGAAACCCGATGTTATTAGGTTTTCAGGCACGAAGGCAGAGACCATGTCCATATAGAGCCTAGTTAGTACAATTTACCTTTTATTGGAAACCATTTGTATGGTTTCCAATGTGTGTGATGATTGTGTAAATATGGTATGTCATTAATATAATTGTCGATTGTCAGCAATGAGGCGTTAAACTCAACATGACTGTGTCGATGTATTTAATTAAATCGAGTACGTTTTTTTTTTTTTGAGTACGAATTAATAGGTAAGTTCTAACATGCGTTTTATTCGGTACAATACGCACGCAATCATTTGTTGGAACATCATTTTGTTCCTTCGCATAATAACGCCTATATTTTTATAAATTTAGACTTTTTATGCAACATAAAAGTACAAATGCGGGCTTAGATCTTTAGGTAATATATAGGAACTTGTAGAGAGCCTTATTGTCATTTGTATACATAGTTCACGATTCAATACACGGATTTAAATTTTTTATAAGTAAAAAGCATATAGATATATACAAACTAAAATAGTTTGTACCGGTACCCAGGTTAAAACAAGGAATCCTTCTAATTTCCCAATATTTCGCTGTCCGTCCGTTACTGTAACAAATAGTAAGGTATCGCATAATATATCCTGTTGAGTAGATCTTTAAATGTTAGGGGTTAGCCCAAACGGGGTTGCTGGAATGTTGTAACGATATTCCGCGGCCCCGGAACGTAGTTTGCAGTTGAAGGAACAGGGTGGGTTTTTAGACAGTAGAAGTCAGACACTCCCTTCCGCTCTAACCAAAGCGAGAGGAGTCCTTTGCTTCCCACCGAAAAAAAAAAGGTATTCTCTAGCAGTAACCCATAGGTGGGGAAGACACAATGTGGGAGGTGCTTAGTAAAGATCTAAGTATATTACAACCTGCTAGATACTACCAGCTTCTCGCGGCTTCGCTCGCGAGAAATGTTTGTTTCAGCATTAAAAAGCAGCCTGTGTTCTTCACCAAGGTCTTATCTATCTCTGAATCAAATTTTATCTATATCCATTAAGTGGTTAAGACGTGAAACTGTAACAGACATACAGTTTCTTTGGTATTTAAAATATTAGTAGGGATGTGTTATTCTGTTGTATCATCAAGTTTCATCAATATAACTTTTGCGTAAAACAGAAGGCTTAAATTAGCGACTAAGTATTAGGATAGATATCAAGTGCCTGTCACGCTTCAATGCTTATCAGTATTCGAAACCAAGCATCTCAGTAGCTCACAGATTTCACGGATCTTTGGTAAAAAGCAAAATCGAAGATCATGGTTGAGTATCGTTCTAGAAAATAGCCCATTAGGGCCTGCCAACTCACAATCACCTTATATTAATGTGTATAGAATCACTTTTATTGCAGTCTTGTCAATTAATGTCTAGGATAAACAGACTATTTACCAGTGTTCATTAATCTAATTAAAGACGATTAGTTCAGAAGAAATTATGAAATATGTTGAGTAACTATAGATTTTATAGCCTGTTCATGGTGGGATGATCTCAAAGTTTCTGAAGCTTTGTGTCCATTTTTACAAACAGGTAGTCATTCTCGAATGAAAAAGCCATTTTGTGATCGTTTTCAAGGCTTGCCGCAAAGTACGTTTGTCCTATAAAATTAAACAAGTGCGAGTCAGACTCGCCCATGAAGGGTTCCGTAGTAACTATAATAAATATAATTTAATATATTTAATTGAAAAAAAAAAAATTCAACATTTCTTAAAACTAGCTTATTTACAATTTTCACAACTACGTCAAATAACTTTGTTTTTCATAGTGTTTGTATGAATTACAAAGTTATATTTGCGGTTTTATAAAATATGCTGTATCTCAAAAACTGCAGACCCGATCTCGTTCAAACCAATTTTGGTTGAAAGATTACATTAAGATCTATTATTATTATTTTTTTATTTTTCACTCCATAATTATAGAAGTTAGAGGGGGACACACATTTTACCACTTTAGAAGCGTATATCTTTTAAACGATTAACTTTATGAAAAAGTGGTTTTTGAAACCTCAATATCATTTTTAAAGACCTGTCTAGGTTTCATGAAAAATCATATTTTCAGTTTCAGTTCCATGTATGGGGAGCCCCCCTTTATTTTAAATATTTTTTAATTTTTTTCATAAAATCGGAAAGCGGTTTACGGAATACATCTACTTACCAAGTTTCACATGTATAGTCTTAACAGATTCGGAATAAAATGGCTGTGACATACGGACGGACGGACAGACAGACAGACGGACGGACATGTCGAAACTATAAGGGTTCCGTTTTTTGCCATTCGGCTACGGAACCCTAAAAAGAGATGTGGGAAAAACTACTTCCACCAACTCCTAACT
The DNA here is from genome assembly GCA_943138885.2 of Tholera decimalis. NCBI lineage: Eukaryota > Metazoa > Arthropoda > Insecta > Lepidoptera > Noctuidae > Tholera > Tholera decimalis. The sequence goes on from OW964549.2 coordinate 29,030,429, forward strand.
TCGTTTAGTCCGAAGAGCATCTGCCGCCCGGACGTGACCTGCAGTGGTCAGTTTGGAAAGCAATCAATAGATTCCAAACCCAGGTAGGCCGCTGCAGGCATAATCTAGCGAAGTGGGGCATTATAGAACACAATGATACCCAGTGTGATTGCGGTACTCCATACCAAACTACGCCCCATCTGTTGCTGTGTCTAAAGTGCCCATATACGTGTACCTTTAAAGACCTTATATACCACTGAGGTCGCGACTAGCGGCTACCTACTTACTGGGCCCAACATCATATTTAATTTATTACTACCATCGATTCGAAGAAGAAGAAGAATAAAATTAAAATATCATAACTGTGTCTCATTAATTACCCTTGCCTTGTGTAAACCACCAAAACCTTTGTTTTGTGAGATTAATTTAAAATCTTATCACAATCTCAGAAGCTATTATTCAAAAATGTAAATGAAGTCGAATATTAGGATTTTATAAAATAATATGATTTATTTTTACACTTCCATGTGCGTCAGATTCATTGTTAGAATTAAATGACTGTGGTGCCGTTTTACTTATCTATATAAATATTTAACGTAATTTATGAGCAATCCGTGGTGTAGAGATGTAATGGCAAAGTGTAAATAACCTTAAGACTCATCCAAAGTATACTTCTTTAGGTAGTTTATTTATTATAGGACCATTTGTTTTGAGGGGAAAATCATCTTATGATTCTTCCTGCTCTAGGTGGAACGGAAGGGAGTGACAGGCTTCTACTGACTAAAAACCCACCCTGTTGCTTCAGTTGCCTTTAAGTTCAGGGGCCGCGTTATCTCATTAGAACATTCCCCCAACCCCGACAGGCAAATCAGTCCCTCCTCCTATCGGGCCTCGGCATTAGTGCTGACGGCTCTTTGAGGCGCGCGTGAAACATAACATGCCACCGCCGCCGCCACCGCCGCGCCGATTCGATTTATTATTGAACCCAAGTTCACGGATTCAAAAGTCATGTGACAAAAATCTGTGTGATTTCACGTGACTTGGTCAAGTGCTGTACAATCACTGGCAGCAAGGTAGCACTGAGAGTTGTCTAACTCCAATCATCTATAAATGTAATGCGGAAACGTTGTACAGACTTCTCTCAATCATTTGCATAATTAGTATTAATAATTTATCTATTAAAGTTCTGCTGTAAACTACTCATTTCTTGTAAAAAAAAACATAGGAAGTCATGTAAACAGTTTCAAAATGAACTTTTTATTGCGCTCGACTGTAATCAATGTAAGTATCATGTTTTGTTAGTTGAATAGCGTCGGTACATGGTTGGTACCGTTCACAATAAAATATCTATACCGGCAAGGACTTCGGCGTAATTACATTAATTAACAGTTACTGTAATTGTTTTGTTTAATATTTACCTATATCAGGGTCATATTTATGATGATTTTATCGTATTGGCATCCAAGTTAGAATTTAATTTAGATTCGAATTAACGGTAATTATTTCTGATGTTTGTGCCATCCACCAATTTCTATGCGGTTAAGCTTCTCCGACGCATACATTTGCGGAGTATAAACGTTTTTATGAGCCCATCGTACTGTCCAAGCGTACGTCGTAGAGTAAGTGAATGTAGCATAAACCCGCCACGGTAGAGGTTCATGTGGGGTAAGGTGAAGGTAACGCATGCCTCATGTAAATATGTGGTGAGACGGCGCGGAACGACGCGCAATGCAGACGTGTCTCTAAGCTTGAAAAGACAAGCACGCTGTTGATAATAAATATTGCAATAATAAGACCCACATATGATTGAAATAATATGCAAAAGTATTGACCCCATAATATACGGCCGCATTCTGTCTCATGCGCAGATGTTCTTATTGTCTTTTTGATGTGCCGTAACGGCAAGGTATTAACTGGTTTGTTAAGACCCAAATAAATAAAAAATCTTACGGAGAATGCACTGGAATTGCATGCTTTAATCTTTATGTTATGAATTGTAGCTGGTTTGCGATATCGATTCAAATATCTCAAGAGGGTATGACTTTGTGGAAAAATAACGAATATATAAATATTGCAAAAGCGATTCGCAATTCAAGTTGACCCTCGCTCGAGGCGGGTTATTTAGTCAATTACTTCGAGTATAGCGCAACATGCACTGACGATGAGGCAGATCTACAGCGGTGTGGTCGAACATTACAAATACTATATGTAATCCCTAAGCTAACCTTAAGTTAGCACGTCCCTTGGGGTAAAATCTGTGTTTCGCCAAGATACTTTCTGAAGGCAATTAACTATAACGACTAACCACTAAGTGTTGAGTATTGCTAAGTGTACGTGGTCATTAATGAAGCTCAAGAATTATTAATATTCAGTAAACGTATAAAGTAAAATAATGATTCAAAGAACGAGTCACGTGTGCACAGATCTCGTTGACTTTATTTAGTTTTATACATTTTTTTAATGAAAAAACTTATTATGCTATAAGGTATGTAGCCTTTGTTTTCTAAGAAACAGGAATTCTGAGAAAAACTATATTTTTTAGAGTTTCGTATCTCCAAAAAGGCAAACAGAATCCTTATAGGATCACTTTGTTGTCTAACAATATTCTTTTTTCAGGAATACGCACAGTTTATTATACTTATTTCAAATATTCAAATCTACTGTCTCCTTTAGCTGCAACTCTTAACCGTAAGACAAGGCGATCCTTTTTTAATAAATAATTTATTTTAAAATTTTATTTAACTATAAAAGACCTATAGGGACTTTCAAACCTATAGGGTACTTCCCGTTAACCTGGAATCATTAAATTTGCCATCACGTATTTTTTAACAGCACGTCATTTAATGAAAACATAAGAAAACCATAAATATGTAGTTTGATTAAAACTTATATAAATTTATAAGTTTTAGGTAGGTAATTGACTGGTTGACTGGTTTTTTTATGAATGACGATGATGGCAAATTATTAATTCAATGACAACAAGGTTTCGACAAGTGCGAATGCGCTTTTGCCGGTTGCGGTTGCTAACGCAATTATAGGAAAGCTATAATTTTCTAATAATATGTTAGTAACGCAAAGCTATATATTATTGAATAACTGGTATTGACATACAAAAAAAAAACCAGCTAAGAGCGTGTCTAGGGTTTTGTAGTTACAAAATACAAAGTTACATATAAATTATTATGACAATTATTATTTATTCAACTTTTATTTTTTATACAAATGTTATTATATAAAGTGTTATATATACAATGTGTAACAGAATAAACGCAATTCCTGAAAGTAGTTGGTTCAGAATCGGCTTCTGAATCGATTTCCGTCATACAAAATAGATGTAAAATTTTGTCGGACAAATCTATTATTTAACTTAAAACAGAAACACAGTATCATGATAAATTAACACAATCCTTAATTCAAGGAAATGCGCTCGTGTGCGTGTCGGCCGCTAACATTGCATGAGTGGATGCGTCTGCGTAATGATATTGTTTGACGCGCATACGGGTTTGGTTTCAATTTTTTTAGTTATGGATGTTGTTTTAGACTTATAATTATATATTCTAACTGGGGTGTCTGAGGTATTGCGCTTAATCTGGTACACCTTATATAGTCAAAGATTTTACCTAGGGAATTATTTCTAAAATTATACTCATTCAATTTCATTATGTTTGTTGGGAACTATATTACTCATTACCCAGTATGCCTAGGTGGTGATAGTCTGCTATTAAATTTCGTTGTACATACTATGGTTGGTTGGTAGGGCATGAATTTAACCTAACTTTTATACTTTTAAGTTTAACCCTGACCTATTTGGTCATATGTTGACTTGCAACCCATTTTTTTAATATTTCCAGACTAAATATTTTCAAAAACTTGTATGTTCTTCTAATTCTCTTCTCTTCTCTGCTAAAAGGGGGACTCGTTTGTGCATAGTGGACGTTTTCGTGGTACTCATCACCTCAGTTAACTTAAAAAGCATCATGAACACCAGGCCCAAGAACCCGTCTTGGAACCAAGTTGATCGTTTTCTTACAAATGGTTGTGCAATAACCATATGATTGCAGTCTGCCAAAATTGTAAACATGGAAACTTTGTACATACTATGGTTGGTTGGTAGGACATGAATTTAACCTAACTTTTATACTTTTAAGTTTAACCCTGACCTATTTGGTCATATGTTGACTTGCAACCCATTTTTTTTAATATTTCCAGACTAAATATTTTCAAAAACTTGTATGTTCTTCTAATTCTCTTCTCTTCTCTGCTAAAACGGGGACTCGTTTTTGCATAGTGAACGTTTTCGTGGTACTCATCACCTCAGTTAACTTAAAAAGCATCATGAACACCAGGCCCAAGAACCCGTCTTGGAACCAAGTTGATCGTATTCTTACAAATGGTTGTGCAATGACCATATGATTGCAGTCTGCCAAAATTGTAAACATGGAAACTGGTGTAGATAAAAATGATTGTATAAACAATTGTTGATTCATTTAAAAGTTGATTAATATGCAAGAAAATGTTCCTATTAACAAAAGTCTCGTATATAATTACAATTTTTCTAATTCAGGGTGCTATACATCTCTCGTGACCGCTTATATGACTTTTATGGCGCGCCCAATTAGTGGTTAATATTCCGCAAACGGGTATCAGAATCGAAAAATGGTTTGGGCTAACCCTTTTTTCGGTGCTAAAATTATCTAATGACTCCTCCTACTCTGGTTGGAGCAGAAGGAAGTGTAGACTTCTGCTGACTAAAAACCCATCTTGTTCCGTCTACAGCCCTTACATACATACAACATTGCCGCAACCTCGGCTTAGGCCAACCCCTAACATTTAAAGACCTACTCAATAGGATTCTGAGATTCTGCGATACATTACTATTCGTTGCAATAACGGATGGACAAATGGGAAATTAGAAGGATTCTTTGTTTAACTACGAAATCCTAAAAAGGTAGACGGGTACCGGTACAAAATTGTTTGTATATCTATATGCTTTTTGCTTGTACAAAATTTAAATATGGATTTAAATTTTGTATAAGCAAAAAGCATATTGTGTCGTACTGTATGGTTAACTATGTAAACATATGACAATAAGGTCTCTCTACAAGTACATAATTATTTACAAGGTGAATTCGTTCGTGAAGAGTCAAGATACCAGCAGAGAAGTTAAAAAAGATAATGCGGAAATGTCGGACACGGTCCTTATACACAAACGGTTCAGAATACCTGGAACAATTTAAATTTTGAGCTATTTTTAGGATGTCTGGTTCATCCGAGTGTCGAAAAGGATCATAATTTATGATTAAAATGACATTAAGTATAAATTCATTAAGAATCAGTAAATACAGATACATATATTGACATAAATTCAAGATATCATTTTAAATTTTAAACATTGTGTTACGCATGATACCTCCATACTTTAACCGAGACTTTTTAACTTTTCAAGACATAATGCACAATATGTAGCAAATACTTGTTCCCATATTAAAACGCTACGAAAATTTAATATTATATTAATATCGAATACTAAACGGTCCCAATATTAAAATGAAAGTCGTAAAAATTGTTGACCACTGAAAATTGGGCACCCAAAAATGTGTATAAAAATTGATTAGACTAATTATTAAATATTTTTATGAGTTAATAATTGTTTCAAATAATCCAATTATTTGGCATATTTTTTGGCGGAATTACAACTAAATAAGCCCATTTTTATCATGAGATTTAATTTAATTTTTAGGAAATATGACGTATTAAAACGAAATTAAATACTAAAAAGCTAAAAATTAAAATTTTATTTAAAACATCCCGTTAATTTTTTTAAATTAAAATTATATCATGATCAATTGGGTCCCGCCTGCTTGTCACTTTTTAAAATAAAAATGTGCTTGTTTCTTCCATTTCAGTTGAGCAGTCGGGTTTTTTAGATTTTTTAAATGTTTTTTATTTTCCCAAATAATGTTACTCATTGAAGTCATGTATCAAATGTTTTGAGAAGTAAGCTGCAAAAAATTATTACAAAATGACAAAAATCAAAGTCTATTTCAAAATTACCATTTTCATTTTCCTTTGATGTTTAAGGTATGTGGTAATCAAAGGAGATTGCTACGGAGCAGGTCCCTTTTAGGTAGGCAGGTATCTTGTGCCTGATTTTAATAATAACCTAAAAATATATTCTTTTTTTGCGTTCAGGGTCTTTTATACAATTTTTTCACTATGAGAATAAAGTTAAAGTTAATTAATAGTTAAACATTACGTTGACATCCGTTTAATTCAATGTAGTCTATGGTTTGATTGGTATACAAAAAAGGTTGCCAGGTATCAAAGAATTAAATAACTAATGCCATCTTTTAATCAATTGAGTACTCGGTATCACTAAACAATTAATTTTAATTAAGTATATATAAACTATAGGCAGTTTACATCTTAATTAGATCTCAACATTTAACAACTTCAACGCTACTGTGTTAGTACATATTTTGTTTTACAACGATGTGGTAGAATGATGTTATCCCTGTAATATACATATAAGTATTCTAGATTACGAACACTATTGGATAAATAAACACTGCTCATAGTCGATGCGAGTAAAAACGATGACAATAATTTATAGGTTGCATAAATTCATAATAGGCCTACACTGATAAATAATAAATGTTCACAAAATCAATAGACACAAAAATAATAGCCATATTTATTTAGAAAACCCCTTATTAACAAAGTAATTTTTATCGATTGAACTATAACGAATTATTAATAAATTTAAAAAAAATGATCTGGCAACATTTATCTGCGCATGTCACAGAACTCGCAGACTGGACGAGAACTGGTTTGTTACATGCGTGATTGCTTTGTTTAGATACGTTAATTAATATAGTTAATTATGAAAATCCAGTGCTGAAACTGTTAATTATTATAATTTTTTTATCGTATCTAAACGGCGATTCTACACCATCTATGAGTACCCATTTACTTTTTATAGTACTGCTATTATATGTACATAAAGTAATAGAGACATAATCCCATCCCCACAGTGATGTATAATACACACATCAAAAGTGTCTAGGGATCAACATATATTTTTGCAATAACTTTTCTCCTGATTGATATTAATTAAAATTTTCTTTAAGGATTCATCAAATAAAGTGTTTTCGTTTGTCACAGTAACGATAAACCAAGTCACCTTTGCATTAATAAAGAAATTTGCCATTTTCCTAATAAAGGGATTTTTGACATTTGAACCACTAACATTAAAGTTCGAAAAAAAGACTGAAATAACAGTTTTCTTTAAAATTTTATTGGGTAACTTAAACAATTAATAATCCGTGTTTCTACCGCGAACACTAACAACACAAGAACATCGGTTTGGCATACTCAAAATGAGTTCATCCAAATCACGCTGTGGAATACGCCCATGTTCGTTGCAACAACAAAAAAAGGTCTTCTTGCGACTGGATACCCTCCATATTCGGCAGAGCTCTTCTCTGTAGCATATCCCATGCATGCTCAATCGGGTACAAGTCTGGCGACTGAGCAGGCCAGAGCAGGACATTGATGTTAGCTGCGGCGAGAGTCTGTCTTACAACTCTTGCGGTGTGCGGTCGTGCATTATCATGCATTAACTGAAATAAGCGACCGATTTGCACTTGTAGAGGAACGATGACGTCAGATACAATCGTCTCAGCATAAATTTGAGCGTTGAGGTTGCCTCTGATCCAAATCAACTCAGTTCTTCCGCCGATCCAAATACCCGCCCATACCATGATGGTTCCACCACTATAAGGATGGACTTCCTGGCAGGATTTTAATCGCTGTTGGCGTCCAGGGGTTCTCCAGTGTCGTATACGTCTTGTATCCGGTCTCATACCAAAACGAGACTCATCAGAAAAGCACACAAAACGCCATTGTTCTTCTGCCCAATTTCTGTGTTCAAGAGCCCATTGATATCGAATCCTACGATTGTGCATTGCTATAGGTGGTACCCGTAGCGGTCTTCGGGAATGAAGCTTCACTTCATGCAAGCGGTTTCTGACTGTTTGGTCGCTAATTAAGTTCCCTGAAGAGTGATGAAGCCTCACGGCTAACATCATGGCGGTTATTGTTGGAGCTCTTCGAGTTAAGATTTGAATGTATCGGTCTTGTCTCCGTGTGGTGCAGCGATACCGTCCTCCATGGCGCTCAGCCACGGTACCAGTGCTTCGGTAACGTGTCCAAAGTTGACTGATAACACTCTGACTTGTATTCAGAGCTAAAGCCACAGTACGTTGCCGGGAACCAGCTTCTATCATTCCCATGGCTCTGAGCATTTCTTCCCTGCTTAAATGACGTCGCCGCTCCATAATAACGTTGGTTTTAATCAGTAGTAGGGAAACAGTAGCACTAATAATGTCTTCAATGCGTTGTATGTTTTTATAGGGAAAATATTGACAGCTGATTTTCATCTTTTACTCGAATTTGATTAACAGTTCCTGTTTCAAATTATGAAATGCACCAAAAAGGATCCATATAAATTTATAAAATCATAAATTTATTACAAAGCCACATCTCAATCTCAAGAAATCCGCATAAAAATGCTTGATCCCTAGACACTTTTGATGTGTGTAGATAGGTACCTAGTAGAAGTAGGTACTTAATCCAAATAGAATTAGGAGGAAATGTCAATGTCAATTTCTAAATACAACCTAGATTTTTACAACAGAAAAACAATGATATCTCTTGAACCAGGGTGAATAATAAAAATGGTTTCTGATTATGAAAATACTATGTTTTTACTATTATCTATACTTATAATAAATCTGTAGAGAGGTCAATTCTGTACATGAAATATATTTCCAAAATAACTATCAGGGGGTGATTAAGGATCGATACTCATGCCAAAAATGCAATCAGTTAAATTTTTGTCTGTCTGTCTGTCTGTCTGTCTGTCTGTCTGTCTGTCTGTCTGTCTGTATAACCGTTATAGAAACAAAAACTACTCGACGGATTTTAACGAAACTTGGTACAATTATTTTTCATACTCCTGAGCGGGTTATAGTATACTTTTCATCACGCTACAATCAATAGGAGCAGAGCAGTGAAGGGAAATGTTGGGAAAACGGGAGAAGTTACTCCATTTTTTAAGCTTCCGTCGCGTGTGCAACCTTAATGGTTAAAGCTACACAAATCATTTCATGACGGAAATGTTCTCCTTAAAATTATATAAAAAATATCCCACGACAGCATATGTCTAACTTTTATGGTTGACTCACAATAACACGTGTAACTCCCGATAGCTTAGCAGTTCGAAGCTTTCTGATTATAGTATTTGTCTACTCTTACGTTTATAACACTCTCAGTCACCCCTAATTGAAAAAGTTAATATTATTAACTATTCCATCAAAAAATTGGCCAAGTGCGAGTCAGACTCGCCCATGAAGGGTTCCGTAGTAACTATAATATAATATGCAAATTTATTTGACGAAAAAAAAACCTTACAAATTTCTTAAAACTAGCTTATTTACATTTTTTACAACTGCGCCAAATAAATTTGTTTTGAAAAAAAACCTTACAAATTTCTTAAAACTGGCTTTTTTACATTTTTTACAACTGCGCCGAATAAATTTGTTTTTCATAGTGTTTGTATGAATTACAAAGTTATATTTGCGGTTTTAGAAAATATGCTGTATCTCAAAAACTGCTGAACTGATTTCGTTCAAACTAATTTTGGTTGAAAGTTTATATTAAGATCTACAGACATATATTTTTTTTAGATTTTTCACTCCATTATTATAGAAGTTAGAGGTTGTGTCGGCCACACACACATTTTACCACTTTGGAAGCTTATATCTTTTAAACGATTGACTTTATGGAAAAGTGGTTTTAGAAACCCCGATGTCGTTTTTAAAGAACTGTCTATAGATACCACACATGCATCGATTTCATGAAAAAAAATATTTTCAGGTTTAGTTCCATGTATGGGGAGCCCCCCTTTATTTTAAATATTTTTTAATTTTTTTCTCAAAATCGGAAAGCGGTTCACAGAATACATCTACCTATCAAGTTTCACATGTATAGTCCTAATAGTTTCGAAATAAAATTGCTGTGACAGACGGACGGACGGACAGACAGACAGACAGACAGACGGACAGACATGTCGAAACTATAAAGATTCCGTTTTTTGCCATTCGGCTACGAAACCGTAAAAAGAATCATATAAATCGGTATAGAAACACCAAAGTTATACATGAAATACGCTTATAATAATAAGCCATCGCGCGTGAATACTGAATCATGCTATAAGGATTATTTTTGAGAATCGGTCGCCGCGCTCGACGCGTCTCGCGGTCGAAGCGTTCTCTAGGTACTTAAGCCTCATGTGAACGTGATCTAAACAATATTACCAATACATTAACTTACGCTGACGGAGTCGCGGGCACAGCTATATTGTATCATTACGCTAAGGCCAATAGGAGCGGAGCGCCAATGAAGAATGCTTCAAAATCGGGGTTAAATTTAACGTTAGCCCAAAGTAACTATTCCACGCGGACGAAGTCGCGGGCAAAAGCTAGTTTAAAATAAAAATCTTCAGGGCACAAAAATTTTCCACTGGGACCCAACTGTCCTTACAATTCGGGCAATCTCCTTTCAGGAGTTGAACAGTCTTTTATGGTGGTTCTTACTGGCCAATTCCAATGTTACACATACGTCACATATAGTATGCTATACTATGGTTAACTAATACATTGTTCGTATTTAAAATTGGTCAAGCTAGGCTGGAGTTTGACTTGAGACACAGAAGTGTGCCCCATAAAATGGTCAGCTTGCTTTAGTTTTCTTTATGGCGTTAATTTTAAATCATATTCTATTGTCTTGAATCAGGTCTATTCATTGATTAGAAATTATTGCATAATATATATAAAATAGCACAAATATTTTTATTACATTTTAATAAGTGTAAAAACTTAATGCGTATTAAATATGCCTTTTAATTGATTTCATGCCAATTGGATTAAGTGTAGGTACCAATATCGAAATGGGGAAAATGACTCCATATTTCTATTTCTCCATAGAAACCTGCAGCTTATTTTCGATTTGAATAAAAAAAGGCTTTAATTATACTTTGTAGTTAATATAGCATTTCGGCTAAAACGACAAGCTTACACATTTACGACTATCAAACTACAAGATAAAAAAAAAACGAGTGTCAGAGATGGTTTTGTTGTCATTGTTATCTTATTGCATAATTTAGTTTTTAGAATTGTTTTTAGTTTTTTATTGTATTGTGTGTTTCTCAATAAGCAGACAGATTAGAGTTCAGCAGTTGGATTGCTAGCGTCCAATGCGAACGTTACATTATAAGTACGGGAATTGACCCTCTATTGGTCTTAAAAAAAGCTGGTACTTTTCTTTTTTTAAATATATTATTATTATTACTAAAATTGTTTTGAAGTTATATTTACTAGATAATAGGAATAGAATAAAAAGAATAAATTGCCATAGTTGTGTTGTAATGTAATTATTTTGTTTGCTTTTTTATTATAATTTTGTATCAGTTAACATCGGTAGGAGTACCTAGTTATGATAGAAGACCATTGTGTATACGTGGGACAAAGTAATTTTAACAAAATATGTACTTACTTAGATAATGGGCGTATATATCTATATGGTATCTGCCTCTGATTTCATTGGTACTCAGCTCCAAATAAAGTTGGAAAAAACCTGGACAGATTATCCAAATCTACTTAGGTCTTAGGGTGTTAGGATTTCCGGGATTGCGGGAATGTTCTACTGATATACTGCGGCCTCGGAACGCAAGGGCAGCTGAAGGAACAGGATGGGTTTTTTAGCCAGTAGAAGTTTGACACTCCCTTCCGTTACACCCAGAGCGCCCGCCCGAAAAAAGAGAGTCTTAGGATTTTCGTAATTTTCTTTTTCTCAACCACCTAGCAACCAGTTAAACTTTTTAAGTGAGAGTTCGTAAGATGTGCACATACTACATTGAGTGCACTGCATATTTTATGCCACTGTGAAAGTTTTGAAATGGTTCCAATGCACTGCATTTAAATGTTATTTAATTTGCGTATATAAAAATAGGGTACCTTAAGTACGTCTGGCCCACATACAATAAAGTATTATTTAAACGATTGTAAAAACTTATAAAAAATATCAGCGTTGTGTTACATATTTAGTTTTTTTTTACAATCTGGAAGAATTCTTAATTTATATGAAATTACAATAAACATTTCCTTCCGGAAATAAACATTTTAGCCAGTTAAATGAAGTAAATTTTTTGAAAATTAAATGAAGTATTTCCATGATTGCCGCAAGTGTTGTTTGAAAATACCGCAGACATTACATATTCCGCACTTATGTACCGATCTCTGTCATACAACTATATATTTATAAAAATTGTTATACGTTCTCTGTTTTGCAGAGTTTTGACGATACAATACAAATTGTCTGCTCCTGGAATTGATCACTTAGTCAAATAATATGGTAGGTATGTTTATCTACTTATTGTGGTATTGTGCATGCGGCCGTGGTCGTACGGGTTTTATTAACATGTCTTGTTTGTAAAATGTCGGTGGAGTAGGTAGGTATATACACACAACTCATTTTATAGATTTTCTTTTTTGTTTACCCATCACCTTGTTGCGCTTAAGGTCAACAGTTCCAGGGACCTTTGTCTTATTTTTGTATGAACAAAGAATTTTTTATATTTATTTTTTAAATAAGTTTACTCACTTTTCCAGTCGGTCGCCAAGCTTGTCGGAGAGGTGGCTATCTTTAGGTTTGGTGAGGTCCGAGTCGTACAGGTCCCGCTTGTATCCTCTCCAGAAAGTGGGCATCATCCAGACGAACCATGTTTTTGAAAACCAATTTGCTCTCTTGTAGTTATTTGTCTTCTTCTCACGGTTCTTTGGTGGAACTTTTTTGAGATCACAAGGATCTTTATTGCCACTAACCATTTTGAATTAAGAATTAAATTAATTATTTATAAATACAAAAAAGTTTTTATGTCTCGCGTTTAGAATCTAGTCACGCAGGTTAATTCGGAGTGAATATCGTCATTTTTGTCGGTGCAGTAATAGTCACGGTGCACTTTAGCCGGCAACAAGGCGAAACGCCTGATTAGCAACGACACGAAGCGAGCGCAAGCTGCCTCCTACTGAGTTGCGCGCGCGCAGTCGGTGCGTATTAATACCTACTTAAAAGCGATACGAATTCACGGCGCCAGAGATCGTCCCCGTCACGTTAAGCTTTTAATGAGCGTTATACGTAGCTGCACGAAGTTCCGAAAAATGATTTTCATATCACATAATTTATAGGTTGGTACGATATAAAGAAGGTATGCTCGATTCCAGTAAAACTTGATCAAATATTCATGTATTAGCTATAAACCTAATTTTAAGTCAAACTAAATATGTATAATTGACTTCACAATTGCCGTTAATAAATATTTTTGCTTTATTTTCTGGTTACGCTGCTTGTAGTTTACATATCACAATAAGCGGTCCGGATATTGTAAACCAAAGAGTTTTTACATTAACTGCCAGTTTACAGTGCCTATTGTCCCCAGCAACATAGAACTGGCTAAGAAAGATGATAGTTAAATATTTCTTGTTCTGAAAATCTCAACTAAAATAGTGTAAAAAATGCAATAAATGTTTTAGTAATAATTATGTTATTTTAACGCCATGCACATCTTTTTACAAAAATGTCGACAGGAATGCCACTCGTTCTACGATATAAAAATACCATGGGGGCAGCAATTTTCCGAACGAAAAATCTTTGAAAAAGTAATAACATTGCATGATATTTTTAACAAGCTTGATAATATAATAAACATTTTTAGGTATCGTAGTGAGGAGTTTTGTGAGTTTTTGTCACATGTGGTCCAGTTTTAAGAGGTTGTATCTATGTCGGGCAAAGAGGTCATATCACTCTCACTACATACGTATACATATGTTCATATATGGAATTAAAGTATTGAAATGAAACGAAATATTTATTTTGTAAATTGGTTATGAATAACACTTTTACACGTCATGTTTTTTTTACGTGTTATGTTTAGCTAGATGAGGGTATATTGTCAGGGTATTTACCTGTGTTGAATTATTTTTTACCATTGCCACTCGAAAAAGGGCACTTTATTCATCGATAACAGTGAATAAAATGCTCTTTTACTCACTGAGTGAATAAAGACTTTTTGAATTTGGAACAAGCACGAATTATGTAAAAAAAATTTGAAACGTGCTGAAAGTACCTACTGGCTGGCTAAATGGATCTATTCCATAGAGCTATACGATTATATTAAAAAAAAAACCGCCAATTTTAAGTTCTTTTCTCTCTGTTATCGTGGTTGTTTTGTGTCATTGGAAAATTTATTAACATAATAACTGAAACAAAATGAGTTCTTCCGATGACGAAAATGAGACACTGACTCCGGAATCATTTCGTACTAACGCAGCAGTTATAGTAGATGATTTGTTGCCGCCAAAATCTCGGGATTTGTATCTGAAAACATACAATTTGTTCTGCGACTGGAAAACCACGAATGGCGCCAATTCCTTCTCAGAATGCGTATTTCTTAACTATTTCAACGAATTAACCAAGACGAAGAAGGCGTCGACACTTTGGAGCATATATTCTATGCTAAAATCAACAGTGAGAATAAAACACAACATTGATATTTCAAACTATTCAAAGTTAGTGACATACTTAAAACGGCTGTCTGAGGATAATAAGCCAAAGAAATCTAGAGTAACCTCCCAAAACATTGAACGTTTTCTAAATGATGCACCTGACCACAGTTTTCTGGCCGTAAAAGTAAGTACCTACTTAAAACATATTTATTTACAAACCTACTGAACTTTTAAAGTTTTCCTGTAAATACATAATTTTTTAATAATTGTTCACAGGTTGTGCTAATTTTTGGCGTGAATGGGGCCTGTCGCAGTAACGAATTATTAAAAATAACTATGAACGACATCCAAAAACACTCGGAAAATTTATTACTGGTTGTTTTAACTGATACAAAAACTAAAATTGATAGAACGTTCGTAATACGGCAGGAATACGTTAAAATCGTCGAAAAATATCAAGCTATAAGGCCCACTAATACAAAAACCGATAGGTTTTTCTTACAATACCATGGCGGAAAATGTACTCGGCAACCTATTGGAATTAACAAAATAGGTGCGATGCCAAAAGAGATTGCCACATTCTTAAATCTACCAAATCCCGAAAAGTACACAGGACATTGTTTCCGTAGAAGCTCTGCCACCCTTTTAGCAAATTCAGGTGCTGATCTTACAGAACTGAAACGCCACGGAGGGTGGAGGTCCAGCACAGTAGCAGAAAGCTATATCGAGGATTCGATCGAAAACAAATCCAAAAGATGCAGCCGAATAATTGACAGTATAAATCTAAAACCGTCTGCTGTTGACCCTTCTGCGCCACTATCTCCGGCGCGCCCTTCAACATCGAAAGGAAAACCTTGTAAAACAACTACATTACAGCTTTCTCAGCAACAGCAACCACAAAATACGGCGACTTTGCCAAATACCCAAGTCTTATCTAATACGACAGTTTCAAAACCAAACAAGAATATAACACTGAATTTTGAAAACTGTTCTAATTTCACTATAAATTTTAATGTTTATATTTAATCCTTTGTTCTTTTATTACTGATTATATAATAAAATTCTATGAATATAAATATTAGACTCCTATTTATTTTCTCACAGTCAATGGTAAAAAGTAGAGTACACAACTCGTGAAAAAAAAATTTATCTCGGTCCTTGTATCCCTCGCTCCGCTCAGGATTCTAATCTAGAATCCTTCGCTGCTCTCGGGATCCAACTTAGTACCTCGAATTAAATTCCCTTTTTTTTCACTTGTTGTATAATCTACTATTTTCACTTCAGTAGCTCGAACATGTAGGTTTTGCTGCCTGAAATCAGTGAGCAAAATGCGATTTTGCTCACTGAGTGAGACAAAGTAATTTTTTAATTTTTCTTTTCAGAAAACCACGAAAATTTTATTCAGCCTTGGGTTAATCCTTAGAACAAGGGTTAATCATACAATTCGAAACAATCATACTCTATCTCTTTCCGCCATTAGAAAGAGAGAGAGAGAGACAAAGACCAGCCCTTTCAAAGTTCTGATTTTGAATTCGACCTCAAAGACAAACACGTTCGGAATTTCGTACGAACTAAAGAAATTTTGCAAAAAGATAATTATATCTTTTAATGTAATTTATTGAATTTTTAACTTGTTGTTGTATTTAAACGAAAATAAGTATTTACTGCAAATAAAACTGATATTTAACATGTAGATATTTATTTCTACTTTCAATAATGTTACGTAATATATTTTGAATAATAAAATATCATAGGTGCTATTTCCGAACACGCCTTAATTTAAATAAAAGAGCGGGAATAAAATTACGTGGCTGGTGTAAAGAGTTGAATAAGTTAAAAAATATTAAAATATGAGTCTCGAGAGAAATATCTGAAAGCATACCATAACCAATGAATGGAGACTTAAAAAGGGCGCAAGCAGTTTTTCTGAGACGGTATTGCTATCTTATTTTTTAGATTTACCACAGACGAGGCGATCATGTGGAGTATTTACTCAATGTTGAAAGCTACTTTAAAAACAAAACATAACGTGCATATTAAAACATACGCAAAACTCGTATCTTTTCTTAAAAGAATGTCAGTTGGGCATACGGCTAAAAAGTCCAAAATTTTCACGGCCCTTAACATAGAAAAATTTGTTAATGAAGCTCCGGACTGCAATTTTCTTGCCGCTAAAGTAAGTGGTACCTGTAAATCTATGTTGTTAGTTATTAAAATTTGTGTGTAGACTGTTATGTATAAAGGTACTTACTGCCTACTACTAAGTTTTGGAGGCGCAATGAATCCTAGTCTGGCTAAGCAATACTGTTAAAATATTTATTTTACGATATGTAAAAGATGCTGTAAATGTTAAATTATGCATACTAATTATGTAATATTTTCATTACAGGTTGTACTGATCATAGAAATTAGTGGAGCGTGTCGCAATTATGAGCTATTACAGCTAACAGTTAATAATATCGAAAAGCATTCAAATAAATGACTGTTAGTAAAATTGAAAAATACGAAGACAAACCTTGACAGGTCTTTTGTCGTACGCGAAGAATATGTAACTATTGTAGAAAAATAACAAAATTTACGTTCAGCCAATATTACCGACCGATTTTTCATACAATAATAAATGCCCAAGACAGTCTATGGGAGTAAATAAAATAGGTGCTATACCGCGAGAAATTGCCACTTTCTTAAGACTGGAAGAGTCTCAGCTATAAACGGGCACTGCTTTCGGAGAACTTCTGCAACGCTCTTGGCTGATTCTGGAGCCGATCTCACCACTTTAAAACGTCACCGGCGGGTGGAAGACCAATACGGTTGCAGAAGGCTATATTGAAGACTCAATAGAAAATAAGTCGAAAATCTGTAAGTGTGTAGTGGAAACAATAAGTCTGAATTCGATCTCGGATCCTTGGTCTCACCCACGCCTATCCACTTCCAACGACGCACAGTGTACTTTGCGCCGATCAGAGCCAGCAACGTTTACCGTTGTTCCTACTCAATCCGCCATCGAAACAGAAACCTTAACCCCAGATAATCAAACTCAACTCAATGCAACTATAACGTTGCCAAATAAATCTGTTACTAAAAGTATTATATTAGCAGTAGAATTGCAGAATTGCAGTAATTTTACTTTTAATTTTTAAAATGTTCCATTTTATTCAATTAGTACCTCTACCTACAATGTTAATTATTTTCATTCACAATAAATACTTATTTCAATCTATTCCTGTTTATTATTTTATGTCCTAAAGTGTTCTCGCTGCTGAAGTGAAAAGTTATGTGTGTTACACGAGAGCAAAGTTTTTTGCATCTCGTGCCTTTGAATCCCTCGCCACACTCAGGATTCAAAATCGGCACTCGCAACAAAAAACGACTTTTGCTCTCTTGTTGCACAAATAACTATTTCAAGACCTGACAACGTTGTGCCTAATTATCTATGGGAGTTAGAGATTAGCGGCCACATTCAGTTATTGGCGATATCAAACTCAAAGTGACGCAGCGTGGTCCAAAAATTTTCGGCTGGTTTATTTTTATTCACAATGAGCTCACTTTTGACCTCAATCTCGCCCGATGGTAAGCGATAGATGAGGTCTATGATGGAACGAGCGAGCCCAGAAGATGCCTCTTTAAAGGTTGAAAGGACATAAGTGGCAGGGAACACAAAAGCTGGCAGAGAATTCCACAGCTTGGAACTGCGCACAATAAATGTGGAGGAGAAGCGCTTGGTACGACAAGACGGTATATCAACCAAGTGTGGATGGTAGCCAGCCGTTCGTCTGGTAGACCGGTAGTGAAAGGGAGATGGAGGAATCAGGTCATGGAGCTCCTGCGCACACTCCCCGAAGTACAATCTGTAGAAAACCGACAGGCAATCAACGGTTCGCCGATGAGCCAGGCTATGAAGCTTGCCCGATAGCGTTTCGTCGCCTATAAGCCTTTTAGCCCTGTGCTCGATCGAGTCCAGTGCAGCAAGTTGGTATTTTGCAGAGCCATCCCACAAGTGGCTGCCGTACTCCATGCAAGAACGGACCTGTGCTTTATATAGATTCAAAAGCTGTCCAGTCATGAAGTACCGCCTCACCCTGTGTAGGATTCCTAGCTTTTTGCTGCACTCTGAGCTCTGGACTCGATGGTTTAGCCAAAGTTGAGGTCTGACGTAAACTCCATGCCCAAAAGCTCCAGGCATAAAGAGTTGGAATAATTCAAAAATATTGAAAAATAATTGTAAATTCCGACTGGTGGCTATGGATTTTAATATACCGCATATTGCATTTAAAGCATTAATAAGTACTTTACATGAAAAAATTGCCTTTTGAATTACCAAAAGATCCAAGGACACTATTAATAACCAACGCCACTAATATTACAATTACACCATTGAAACCAATTTACACGAAAGAACCCTAAAACAAGAAAACATGGCACCTATATGAAACGTCATTTATATGACTGTTAAGTTATACAGAGATTAATAGTCGTAAATAAGTCATGTGGATGATGGATATTAATAACTCGAATTAAAATAATTAAATACAAACAAATTGAAACAGGGCGTTTAAAATACGCCATAAACCTAACACTATTTGATAGTAAAGAAAATTTCGCATTGATTTTCGTATCCTTACTCGTACAACACAAAAGACTAAATAAAACTATAAAAGATGGCAGTTTATTACTTAGGTACCTAGTAAATCTTTCAAAATTATTTTTCATTAATGCACTGCATAATTCAACATTGTAAAACTTTGTGACGAAAGTGTTATAGTTGCAACCACAGAAAGACCAATGTATCGTACAAGCGTCAGTATTATAACGTCTGTAGGGCGAATCTGTTGTACTAGAGGTGTAGATATGACACCTAAACGTCTGAAAATTGCTGCATTTGACTTAACTATGACTATTTGGAACCAGGTTGGAACTTCAATAAAGCCGACTTTTGGTTATTGTATTCCTCAATTGCGGCCGTAGATTGGACGCCTTTGTATGAATTAGGTTTAGAAGAGAGTTTAAATTATTTTTATAAGATTATTAATTCTATTATAGATGACTGCGTTCCAAAAAAAAAGCGAAGTCGTGTAGACTCAAGATTCGTTTATCCTGAGTGGTACACTGTTGAAATAATTCGCGACATAAGATTGAAGTCCTTTTTACATAAACAGGATAAGGCAAGTGGGTCGAAAGTCGACTACGAAGCGTTTGCTTGGTGTAGGACCAACGTTAAAAAGGCATTGGTAGTTACACAAGAACAATATCGCCACCGTATTCAGAATCAGATGCGGAATGATCCTAAATCCTTCTGGAATTATGCGAAAGCTAAAAAGAGTAAGAGAAGTCCGCAAGTGATTCTGAAAGACGGCGAGGCATTGACTGGTCAACGCCGTGTTGAAGAGTTTGCAAAGTATTTTTTTTCCGTGTATAATGCAGAACGACCAGATCTGAATGTAGGCGCGGCCATAGCAAATGCAGGTTACGGGAATGGGGCGGCGCGTGTACACTTGAACCAATTAGAGTTAGGAGATGTATGTCAAGCACTTCAAGGTCTTAAACCGAAAAAGTCTGCAGAGCCTGACGGCGTTCCACCCTACATATTCAGGGATTGTTCACGGGTACTAGCTAGGCCGCTGCTTCACATATATAACAAGTGCTTAAAAGCTGCAGTGTTTCCGGAGAGGTGGAAAGTGACTCGCGTTGTTCCGGTTCCAAAAGTTGGTTCAGCAGAATCGGTGGAGAGCTATAGGCCAGTCGCAGTGTTGTCGACGCCGGCAAAAGTATTGGAAGCTGCTATTCATAAAAGCATTAATCTCCAGGTGAGCGCACAACTCTCTGACGCTTAGCATGGGTTTCTGCCGGGTAAAAGCACCACCAGTAATCTGCTCTGTCACATGGCTCAACTGGTGCCGACAGTGGACAGTGGGGGACAAGCTGATGCTGCTTACTTTGATTTCAAAAAAGCATTCGACCTAGTCGATAATGACGTGTTGCTTAAAAAGTTAGCAGCATTCGGTTTTACCCCACAGTTACTGAATTTTTTTGCCAGTTACATGAGCGACAGGCAGCAGTATGTGGAATATGCGGGACATGTATCAGAGCCATATTTCACGAGATCTGGAGTAAGTCAAGGGAGTAATCTTGGCCCATTGGAGTTCATTCTGATGATAAATGACCTACCAGAAGTCGTTAAAGACGCTCACTGTCTGTTGTTTGCCGACGACCTCAAATTGTCTCTCGCGGTAAAAAACGAGGATGACTGCGACTAGCATTAGGCTACAGAGGGACATAGATAGGGTAGTGAGCTGGAGCAAAGAAAACCTTTTGCCATTTAATAGTACGGTCGGCCAAGAAAGTGGTGTACCACTTTTGATTTAGTTTCCCGGTCATCGAAAATTACAACAAGGTTCGTTATAAAAAGATATTACTGAAAGAGACAACATTATCATGACGTAAACCTATGTATTTAGTATTCATACGTCATATGTCACATATAAGTACATGACATTTTAACCTTTAGTATAAATGAAAAGGACATTAGTTTCTACAAAGCAATTGAAATGTTTCCAAACAAAAGTAATAAAAACTATTTAGACAACCGAATTCCATTTGAAAAAGAAAACTGACAATTGACATTTTGTCAAATATATGCAAAAAATCGATATATTTTCCGTGTTATTTTTCAATCAACTGCATATAAAATCATCTCAATGCCTGCCAACTTGACCATTGCCGAAAGAGCACAAATAATTGCCCAATTTAATGAGGGAAGCAGTATCAGTGCGATATCCCGGAATTTGAATATATCGAGGCGTTCTGTCCGCTTTTGGATTCGTCGTGAAGGAGAGGAGGGAAGTTTGTTGGATCACAGAAGAAGTGGTCGCCGGCCTGCACTCTCCAATAACGATAGAGAATTCATGAGACGGGAATATGAAATCAATGGTTTTAAGCCCACAAAACATTTTGCGGAGATGTTCGATGTGAGTGCCCAAACAATAAGGAATCATCTACATTACATGGGGTTGCACCACAGGCATTACGCCAAGAAAATATATTTGACGGATGCTCACAGACTTGCTCGTCTGAACTTCGCCAGAGAGCACTTAGAGTTTGATTGGTCTAATACAGTGTTTTGTGATGAAAAAACGTTTAAATCCAGTCAGCATGGACGTCTTCACCTTTGGCGATATAATTCAACACGGTATAAAGATGATCATGTAATCCCAAATAGAGAATCAGGTCGAATTTCCGTAAATATTTGGGGCTGGATGAGTACGGATGGTGTAGGAGAATTGTGTTCTCTACCTCCTCGAGCGACGGCTGTAAATTATATCGACGTGCTTCAGAATGCAATGCTACCGACAGTCCGTAATGTTTACCCGGAGAACGAAGTGCCACAATTTGATTTTGTTCAAGATAATTGTTCAATGCATAATGCGAGGATCGTAAGAGCCTGGTTTCGTTCACACACTGACGTAAGGGTAATTCAGTGGCCCTCAAGATCGCCGGACCTCAACCCGATAGAAAATCTTTGGGGCCTTATGGTCCAACGATGGTCGCATCAAAAT
This sequence comes from Tholera decimalis, assembly GCA_943138885.2. NCBI lineage: Eukaryota > Metazoa > Arthropoda > Insecta > Lepidoptera > Noctuidae > Tholera > Tholera decimalis. The sequence continues at coordinate 29,052,585 of OW964549.2, forward strand.
GAAAGAACCAAACAAGCTCTTATTAGTCACTGTAATTATATCTGGGAGGAAATGCGGGGAACCGATATTTGCTCACGGCTTGTTGGTTCAATGAGGTCTCGTCTTTTAGAGGTTATAGAGGCCAACGGCGGTTACACCCGTTTCTAATTTTTAAAAATTTTCAATATCTTCTAAATATTACTATATATGCTATGTTTTTGTTTGTTATAAGTATTTTAAAATTGATTGTAGAAATTTAATAAAAGGATAAATCTATTTTTAGCTTGTTTTTTATTGATATTGTAATTACAAGTTTACAGAAATTGTAGGTTTGTGGACTCGCCTTGTGCCTTTACAATTTTATGTAACTTGTTGATTACAATTCTGAATTTGTAGATACAATTTTGTCATCAAAATCTACAGCCCCCCGCCGTTGATTTTACGACGTCATTGGTTCCATCAAGTTCAAACTAAGAACAGCTGTCACGTTACAAACAGTAATAGTCGTTATCAATAATCAGATAAAGACAGCAATAGAAGTTGTCAGATCGATCTGCAAGCGAAACTAATCTTTATCACCTATGAATCTGCAAGCGATATTCAACCTTAGGGTGGTACACCACTTTCTTGGCCGACTGTACGAAGTGCGTGACTATCACTTTTTCTCGCGCGCACAAACCTATCTTACACAACTACCATATTGACGAGTTGCCTATGGTAAGGGTCACGGCAGTCAAGGATCTAGGAGTAAGTTTTAATACCGGGTTGACTTTCCGTGATCATATCATGCGTAGCTGTAAGAAGGCTTACAGAAATTTAGGTTTCATGCTTCGTACGGTGCGAGGGTTCACGAGCATAAAAGCTATTATAGCATTACATAATGCGTTGGTTAGGAGTCAGTTAGAATGTAACGCAGTCATTTGGGCTCCGCATGAAATTAAGTATAGTCTCATGTTGGAGCGTGTGCAGAACAAATTTATTAGATATTTATATATGCGGTATTATGGTGTGTATCCATTTTATCCATTAGTGTATCCTACTTTATTTATTCTGGGTATGGTAGGATACAATGAACTAAGGGTTAGGAGGGAAGTGGCACTCACTTCATATTTATTTAAAATATTGCGTGGGAAGGTGCATAATGCGACGATTTTAGGGCAGATGAGCTTGTGTGTCGCGGACAGGTACGTGTGGCGACGGCGGCAGCCGCAGCTGCTGGTGGTTCCGAGCGCTCGTACCAACCTTCTGAGGCAGGCGCCTCTGACGCATGCACTCAACACAATAAACGTTATTGCTAGGGAGACAGACCTATTTTTTTGTTCTCTGGGTGAATTTACAAGATCAGCACTGTTTGTAATATGTTATTATAATTAATGTTTGTGTATGTTTTATTGTTTTTTACCCGACTGCAAGGGAATGATACTTTATTTTTTTTCCTTTTGCTACGCTATCGCATTGGGTTAATACCTGTAAGGATAGTTGTATGTGTATATGTAAATAAATAAATAAATAAAATAAATAAATATTATAGGATCAAATAGTCATAAAAAATGCGCCACTTCCGCGTCATGCTAATGTTTTTATGACTTACTTATGACTTATTTTACATACAAAATAATTATAACCAAAACGTTTGCATGACTTGTACGACTTAATTTTGTTACTTGGGTGTACATAGTGTGGGTATCACTGTGTATGAGTGAGTAGGTACACGAGGTGTTATTTCCTAATTACGCATAAGTATACTAAAAGAAATCAGAGATACTTGGGAGTTCTAGTTTTGAATCATTCTATACCTCTTCTTCTTTCTGTTAATACACAGGTGAATATTACAAGTAGCAATTGGCATCACACGGAAAAGAGGGCGCCGATGGTATCGGAGGGGCGGCGAAAAGGACTTCAAAATTGTCTATGAAATTGATATTCCGAAAGCAGAGACAGCATACGATGTCTTAAAATACAGAAAAACTCAAAATATCTTATGTCGGTGCTGAAAACTTAAAACTCCTAGTCTCCAATAAACTCACTCCACTACAGGAAACTATGAAAATACATGGAATGTGATGAATGCAAAATGCTGCTGGAAAAACATTTATTGTTACATAGAGTACTATCTATCTACTAGTTATAACCCAGTAATTACCTACCTTCTTTACATTTTAGAGACTTAATAAAACTTGCTCAAGATTATAATTTTGTTTTAATTTCGTCTAAGCGCTAGGTAGGCGTAACTTATTTTGTCATTTAAAATGTTCTATATAGTTGACCATGAAATTAATTTGAGTATCCCCAACTTTATATTTTTATGCTTTTTTAATTTTGTGTCACTATTGTGTCATTTCCGTCGATATTTTGGACTTTACCCAGATACGCACTCGTCCTTGAGCCGTAGAAGTTCTTAGCCGGTAGAGTAACGAGTTTTTTGTGCGACACTCCGAGTGTATACAGGTGACATTTTTCGAGCTGTATTGGGGGGGGAGGGGGGGTATTGAAAAATTGTTCTTTTAAGATGCTATACTTGATCCTGCTAGCCCAACGTCCTTGAGCATTGAACGTGAAACAAGCGGCCAGTGCTGACCACCCCAAGCGCCCGCACACTCCCCCGAACGTCATAAGGTATCACCGGACGCAGATGCGTTCGAAGCATTTTTGTCGCTACCTATGAGCTTTTATCATCATAAATCGATTGAATATAGGCGGACTCAGAACATTCGCAATGCCTGTTTTGAGAACAAAATATTCTTTAGTGAGTACAGTTTCTTTTTTTTTTTTTCTGCTTTTCCTCGATCATGGAGAGCATCGGGACCTTATTTAACTATTTTACTCATTCATTCTAGTTCTCTCATGTATTCCTCTCGCTCTTTCATTCTTCATACTAGATCTTTCTTTCAGTGAGTACAGTTATTGTAGTTAGAGTGAAACAAAATATAAAAAAATATCAATTTGTTTTTGTGAAAATAAATAATAACGCTTTTATCAACCGACGGCAAAAAAGGAGGAGGTTATCAATTCGATGAATATATATTTTTTTATGTATGATCACCGATTACTCAAAGACGGCTGAACCGATTTGGAAAATTCTTTTTTTGTTTGAAAGGGTATACTTTGAAAATAATCCTATTGTCACTTAGTCAGGATCTGATGATGGGATCCCGGAAAAATCGAGGGAACTCTTCAAATATTATAGGCACACCTATAGGTGTGCCTATAATATTTGAAGAGTTCTATAAAAAAATACTCAAATCACTATAGTGATTTGAGTATTTTTTTATAGTAACTTGTGTAGTTACATTCGAAAAGCACAATTTGTGAAGTGGACCTGATGTTGAATACCACAGATGGCCACTGGAACTACTCAATATATAAGTAGGAATAATAAGTATTTCTTGTGTTCCACTTCGATTACTTGAATGTGGTTATTAAGCACAATATCCGCGTTACAATGCATATGGTGAAGTGAAGCTGATGGTGAAGTACCAGAAGAACTACTCTACAATTAATGGCCCAATATTGAGAAAAGCAATATTTTGTAAATGATTATAAGTAGTTGAAATTTAGGCTCTTGTAACTAGGTAATTAAAAATCGACCAACTAAAAAGAGTGACAAAAACTTTTTACCAAAAATTAAACCGACTCCCAAAAAACACTGCAAAGTGAAAAATAACTTTCGGTTTGGAGTCGGTTTAATTTTTGGTAAAAAGTTTTTTTAATGTACTAATAAAAAACTGTCCGAGTGCAAGTCGGACTCGTCCATGAAGAGTTCCGTAGTAGCAAGCAAAGTTTTGCTTTCAACTTTGTTTTTCATAGTGTTAATAAAATAAATAAATATATTTCAAACGAACGATATGCATGCCGAACGAGCTGTGGGCCCGTAAACCTCAAGATTGGTGCCCTGAAACAGGGACACAGGGTCGCGGCAGACCACGAAGGAGATGGCGGGACGAACTTGATGTCTTCCTTGAGAATTGGAAAGAATTGCCGCACAACCGGGACCGTTGGAAGGAATGTAGGGAGGCCTTTGCCCAGCAGTGGGACAGTGCAGGCTAAATAATGATAATATTTCAAACAACTGACTTGGAGAAGGAGATGGCTGGACGAACTTGATGTCTTCCTTGAGAATTGGAAAGAATTGCCGCACAACCGGGACCGTTGGAAGGAATGTAGGGAGGCCTTTGCCCAGCAGTGGGACAGTGCAGGCTAAATAATGATAATATTTCAAACAACTGACTTGGAGAAAAAATGGTTTGTGTCATTTGGCTACGAAACAATAAAAACTAAAATATAAAAATAATATCTTTATTTACTTAACATTTAGTTTAGTCCACTCGCAATCAACACTAAAACTAAATATTCACATGTACAGACGCCAGCACATCAAGCTACAACAATCTGTCAAATTTCTTTAATAGATTTTCAACTTTATTGATAAAGAAATTAGGTTCAAGATTGATTGGGAAAATTTGACAGTGTCGGGTAGCTTCATGTGCTGGCGTCGTACAGACGCCAGCAAGCGCAAACGAAATGTCCGATTTCTTAAATAGCTCAACCGTACCGCTGTACCAAACGTACTCTCTATGCTGTTTACTCTTTGACGCAAAGTTTAAAGAGCGGGGCGCGCTAACATGCGACACAGCCTCCCCGTGCGAACGCTAGAGTGAGACTGGCCCTTGCGTATGAGTGAGCGCGCGCGCCGGGCGCGAATGTAATAATATAGTATTATTGATTTAACGGCACGTAAGTAATAATTTTGTAAAATTTTGAACTTAAATTTAATAAAACAATAAATTCTCTATAATAGTGTGAAAGAAATATTTAAATCGGTTCAGTTATTTGAAAGCAGTAAGCAAATTATTGCAAAAATAAAGAGAATATATTCGATTTTTTTTATTATAATTAAACTTAAAATTTAAAATCAAATATGTTACGCGTATGAGATTTTTTTTTAATCTATTTGCTCCATCCGTCTAGTAGTAGTAGTCCTTCAAAGAGAGGTCTATTTTGTAGTTTGGCCTATCCTTTCGCCTTAACTTGTCACACACTCGTGCAATATGGGGACGCCAATTAAAATTATTATCGATGAGAAGCCCTAGGTACATATGTGAATCGACTTGTTCAATGATTGGACATTTGGTGTCACAATGAAGGGCATTTTTATGGAGACAACTGTGTGTGTGTGCTACTAAAGTAGGGATTGAAATAATATAAAATATTAAAAAATAAAAAATATTGTCATCTTGTACAAAACGAAATTAAAAATGATAAAGTATAAAAATAAAAAATATATTCTATTACTTGAAAAAGTAAATAATAATAATAATATTGGTGATTGGGGTGTTGTATTTCAAGTAGGCTGATTTTATGTGCATAATTTTTGTTTTTGGGCATTCATTTCGAGTCCTAGATCATGACACCACATACATCTTCACACAAAGCTTATCGAAGTCTTCTTGTAGAAGTGCACCTATACGGGTCAGATCATTTCCTTCGATAAGGAGGCATATATCATCAGCAAAATAATACGCTTTAGAATTGAGAAATGTTGCATCCATGTCGTACACATACGCAAGGAAATGCAAAGGGCTACATACAGATTTTTGGGCTGTGCCGTTGATCACATAAACTGGGTCACTTAGGCTATTATCGATTTTCTATCTAAAATAGTTCAAGCATATTTTAGTACCACTACTTACTTATATTTTCCGTATTTGTCTCTCTTCGGGTATTTTTTCCAAATGTCTTAAAAAATCGATTGTTGTGCCTGTCTATAAGTCAGGCAGTAAAGAACAAGTGACAAACTATAGACCTACTTATATCTTTACTGCCCTGTATGCCCAAAATATTAGAGAATATTTTGAACAAAAGATTGTTTAAATATCTAGAGGATAAATCTATCCTGTCTGAGCGGCAGTTTGGTTTTAGGCCTAAATTATCAACCGCCGATGCCGTACATCATCTCACTGATAGTCAGTAAGAAGATGTACGGCATCACAGGAACTTGACAAGGGTAACCACACAGTAGGAATTTTCCTGGACCTCGCGAAGGCTTTTGACACAGTTTCATTTCCCATTCTGTTGCGCAAGCTTGAAACCTTAGGTGTAAGAGGCACCCAGCTGAAACTCTTCAAAAGTTATTTAGAAGAGCGTACCCAGTGCGTAAAGATTGACAATGTACTTAGCACTGCAGAAAAACATACGTCTTTTGGTGTGCCCCAAGGAAGTATTTTAGGGCCTACTATGTTCTTAATATACATCTTTGCAAACTACAGCTACACCATGGCATTATCATATCTTACGCTGACGATACTGCTCTACTATTTTTGGCTGACTCAGAAAGTGAAGTATACAAACTTGCGCAACATGGGTTCAGTATTGTAAATAATTGGCTTCAACATAATTCTTTAACCCTTAATGCGGAAAAGACAAATTTCAATAAATTTTCGATGCGGAAACAAACGCCTATCATTACCTCAAAGTTGTATGCTCATTGTTGTTCAATCCCTTTCAATGATCAGTGCATGTGTCCGCATATTAAAATGACTACCAAAATAAAATACCTGAGTATAATTCTAGATGACACCCTTTCTTTCAAACCACATTTATAGAAGCTTTAAATAATCGAATTCGTAAACTTATATTCATATTTAAAAAGCTGCGATATATTTCAGACCCAAAACTAACTAGGCAAGTTTACTTTGCTCTTTGTCAGTCAATTTTGACGTACTGCATTACCTCATGGGGCGGGGTGGGTAAAACCTTGTTACTACCCATCGAGAGAGCGCAAAGAGCTATCCTCAAGGTGTCTACTAGTCGCCCTTTCCTTTTTCCCACTAACCTTCTCTATAAATCTTGTGAAGTACTAACAGTTCGCCAGTTATTCATAATGAGCACCGTACTAAGACAACACACAGCGCTTCCCTATCGCACTGAATTTTCTAAAAAAAGACGGAAAGATTTAGTTTGCCTCAAAAGAACTACAAAACATGCTTTCACAGCCAAATTTTATGTGTTCCTTGAATCACTACATTATAACAGACTAAACGTAAAATTAAACATTTATTCCCTAAATTATTGTAACTGCAAGAAGACTCTCAAGGAAGCTCTTCAAAGTATGTCCTATGAAGACACAGAGAAGAAATAGAGGTAGTTCGTATTTTATTTCATTAATGTAAGTAAGATTAAGAATAAGCGACTAAGAATTTTGTCATACTATTTACACCTTTATACATTACCTAAGATGACCCCATACAGTTTATTTTATATAAATGTGATTATTAAAAAAAAACCTATTCTGGCCTGAAACACAGGATTACCTAGTTCAGGCACACGACATGAGTGAAATGAATGTAGATTTAAGGGAAATTGTTTTTATTATTTACCTTATGATTTTGAATAAACATTTTATTTTATTATTATTATTTATTATTAACGTGATATTTCCTGTTTTTTTTTTTACCCGCAACCTGTCTTAGCAACTGTCTTTTAACTTTTCGAGTAGTTTATGGTACTCTAGAGTATCAAATGCACGGGAGAAGTCAATGAACAGAGCCAGAATGTGTTCTTTTTCGTTAAGTGCAGTGTTAATGTAGTCTGTAAAGACAGCAACGCAGCTTCCAAAGCCTGGCTCATCGGCGAATCGTTGCTTGCCTGTCGGTTTTCAACAGATTGTACTTCGGGGAGTGTGCGCAGGAGCTCCATAACCTGATCCCTCCGTCCCCCTTTCACTACCAGTTTATCAGACGCACTGCTGGCTACCATCCACACTTGGTTGATATACTACCTTGTCATATCAACCGCTTCTCCTCGACATTTATTGTGCGCACAGCCAAGCTGTGGAACTCTCTAACGGCTTCTGTGTTCCATGCCACTTATGACCTTTCAGCCTTTAAAGTAAGAGTGAACAGGCAACTTCTGGGCTCGCTCGTTCTATCGTAGACCTCATCTATCGCTTACCATCAGGCGAGATCGAGGCCAAGAGTGGGCTCATCCGGATAAGAAAAGGTAAATTAATCTAAAAGTCCGCAGTGTTCTCCTATTCCGATAAAAAAGCAAACTTTATAAACTTAAAAAACTTAAAATAAACTTCACACAAACGACAACATTAAATTTCATTAATGAAGGATGGAAACTAAAGCATTGTAAAATCTATCTACATATATACATATAATAAAACAGTAAAAAAAGTGTATCTCTACATTTAAGTTTTATACAAAAATAATAATTGAGGTGGGCTAAGAAAACGGAAACCCGGCAAAAAAACAAAATAAAAAAAAAGTCTGTCTGTTTGTACACGCTTATCACTGGACCTACTGGATGAATTTTAATGCGGTAAGTAGATAGTTGACATCTTTCTTTTTTTTGTGGGTGGGAAAATCCTCGAATGACTTCTTCCGCTCTGGGTCAAGCGGAAGGGTGTGTCAGATTTCTAGTGACTAAAAACCCACCCTGTTCCTTCGGCTGCCCTAAATTTCCGGGGCACACACACAAACACACATCCAAAATTCCCACGGGATCGCGATTTATGCGGGAAATTCTCCCACGCGAATGAAGTTGCGTGTAGCAGCTAGTTAATAATAAAAATTAAACAAGAAACGAACTTTAGGAGAGGTGGCTGCTGACGTCACTCTGTTGCTAAGAGTACAAAACGGAGTGACGTCACGTGAGATATCAAGTCATTTATCGTCTTTCTGTTTTAATAACCTAACTTTTCAAAGAAATAAAAAATCTTTGTAACAAAAACTAAAATCGACTTCCAAAGAAACACTGCAAGGTTTTTTGTTTCTCGCTTTTTAGTGGGTTGGTTTGTAATGTCCCTAATTACAAATGCCTAAATGTCAACTTCTTATCCCGATACAGGGCCGTTAATTGTTGAGGAGTTCTCTTGGCACTTCACCATCAGCTTCACTTCACCATATGCATTCAAGAGCAACTGCACAAGTTACTATAACAAAAACCCAAATCGTTATAGGTGTACCTATAATATTTGAAGAGTTTCCTCGACTTCACCAGGATTCCATCATCAGACTTGATGACAATGGGACTAACATTGAAGTATACAATGCCATTTCAAACAAAAAAAAAAGAATTTTCCAAATCCAGACGTCTACGAGGTAAAGCACATAAAAAACAGTCGAATTCAGAACCTCCTTTATTTTTGAAGTCAGTTAAAAATACGTGTCCAATACTTTTTGGTAGGTAATCTAAGTGACGGACTTAAAAGAATATTTCAGGAACATATCCTATTAGCATTTAAATAACTCATTGATTGAGGTCGTATTGTGTTTCAGATTCACTTGAACCCATGGGCCAGCACAACTCCCGACAGTGAACTTATATATTCTAGTTATTCCGGTTTTAATGCTATCGCCTTAGTTGTGTTTCATTTCATGACTGGATGATAAAGCCTTACAAAACTTGACAAACCTGTGTCTTTAGTTGCCCTACCGGTTGAAAGTTCACTGTTTCTTATTTCTCAAGCAAGATTCTAGCCACTCGTCTAAACGCAAAAAGTCCCTTCAGCTTAACCATCAAGACGATTTACAAAAAATATTATACGATTGTAGTTTTTATCATGATTGGCTCAAAATAAGAGATAATTTTCGCGTAAAACTTAGTACCAATGACTTCATATAATTATTTTTGCTATGTTACTCGTAGTCAGCAAACAGGTTATAGATGTTTTATTAATGATAAGTTATGTTTTTGACAGAAAACATATTATGATTGAGAACTCAGAAGGTGCCTTTCGTTTAGCTTTTGGCTTAATTTTAACTGTAGTAAGTGAACTCTGTCATTGCACCTAGGGTGAGATAAACGCCCGATTAAAAGGCGAAGCTGTTATAGAGTCGTGAGACAATGGCCCATGGGTATCAAACACTTTTTTAAATAGATTTACTACCAAAATAAATAAACCTTCATTAAATAATGTACTATGTGTTTGACTTTTTTATGTAAATCTCAACTAAATATTAATTGGCTAAAAAGTTTCAAACGTTTTGGAATATAATATTTATTGAGATAATAAAAATAGCTTAGTTCATATATTCATTAAAAAATATGGCCTCAATTGGTTGGACATCTTTGCTGGAAAAAAATAAAACCTTCACATGAGAAAATAAAGGTGACCTATTAAAAAATTCGATCACAAAAATTGGCTAAGTGCGAGTCAGACTCGCCCGTGAAGGGTTCCGTAGAAACTACGCAAAATAACTTTGTTTTACATAGTGAATTTTTGAAATACAAAGATCTATTTGCGTTTTTAAAAAATGTGCTATAATTATGTGTTATAATTATCTCAAAAACTGCTAACCCGATCTCGTTCAAACCAATTTTCGTTGAAAGTTTTTATTAAAGCATACAAAAAGAAAGTTTTTATTAATCTACACTACAGCATATATTTTTTTTTAGATTTTTTACTCCATTATTATAGAAGTGATAGGGGGGGGGGACATTTTACCACTTTAGAAGCTTATATCTTTTAAATTTTACATTTTTAAAGACCTGTCTATAGAGACCACACACGTTTGATGAAAAAAGAATATTTTTAGTTTCTGTTCTATGTATGGGGAGCACTCCTTAATTTCATTTTTTTCATTTTTGTCTAAAAATCGGAAAGCGGTTGACAGAATACATCTACCTTCCAAGTTTCACATGTGTACTCTTGATAGTTTCGGAATAAAATGACTGTGACATACGGACGGACGGACAGACGGACAGATATGCCGAAACTATAAGGTTTCCGTTTTTTGCCATTCAGCTACGGAACCTTAAAAACGACTAGTTCCAACAAACCACTTTTCGAGCAGTCCAACGTAGTTGTTGGCATTTATTCTAGTTTTATCTAGATAAAAATTTTTTTTAGAAAACAAAAGCACATCCAAAAACATAATTTTAGACATAATTTAAAAAGAACTGAAATAGTACATTATGGTACAAGTGTGTAATGTTGGTGATTACCGCTGAGGCGCCATTGAGACCCGAGCCGTCAGGTGAGGGTCTTAAGAGAGCCGAGGACGGTAATCATCAATACACACGTGTATCATACGACGTTTTTCAACACACTTGCGAGGAAAAAACAAATATGTATTGCATAAATCGTTTAATTATTAAAACAATTGGTGAATGTACAATTTTCAAAACGATATTGGATTGTTTTTGATGGCAATTTCACAGTTTGTGTTACATTGGTACTTGCCACTTCTTTAGTACCTTCATTTACTTCTTGTGTAAATGTCGGCGACAAAGGTAAATCATACAAATTACTGGAAGGAGAGGGCACCAAATAACTCACGCTAGTAGATGTACATGGTTGTGGTTCGGGGCAAAACTTTTTTGCCTTTGGCTCCAAATTAATGGCTTGCGTTATTTTGTCATTGATTTTTGCTTTGTTATGAATTGAGTCTTCTATGTACGATTCAGCGATTGCGTCAGAACGCCATCCACCATGTCGCTTCAAAGTTAGTATATCAGCCCCCGAATCAGCCAACATTGTAGCCGACGTTCTTCTAAAACTGTGTCCAGTGTAAAAATCGGCCTCAGGCAAACCTAAATACTTCGCTATTTCTCTTGGCATATTACCAAATTTGTTAATACCGATTGTTTGTGCAGTACATTTTCCTTTCTGAAAGTTTTGGAAAAAGCGGTCATTCTTTGTTTTTGTTGAACGGAGATCTTGGTATTTTTTCACTATTTCACGAAACGTTCCTTGGATTGTAAAAGATCGTGGAATCTTGGTTTTAGTCTGGGTAATTTTGACAAGAAGCATATCTCCGTGGATTTCTACATCTTTTGTTGTAATATTGTACAGCTCTTGTCGTCTACAAGCACCAGTAACACCGAATATTAAGGCAACCTGCAAAGAAATCAATTAATTAGTTCTAAGAAATTATGCTAAAGTTACACACTTGTATATTGTAGATTCGTTTCGATTAAAAATATGAAACGTACCTTTGTTGCTAGATACTGACTATCCGGAGCCTCATTCAAAAACTTTTCAACGTCGGCTGGTGACAAAACTTTAGATTTCCGACCAATATATCCATCCGAGCGTCTCTTCAAAAATGCCATCAGGTTACAGTACGTTTTGATATCAACACCATGTTTGAGCTTAACCATGCTTCTTAACATGGAATAGATGCACCACAGGGAGCTAGGTTTGTATGTATTGGCGAGTTCAGAGAAATACGCCAAAAACACATTTTCAGAAAATGACTGGGTTTTTTTGTTGCTCTTCCATTGCAGGAAACTATCGTAAGCAGCTAAATACTTTTCTCTAGATTTTGCAGGTATTAGGCTTTCGTTTGCATTTTGTGCTGCATTTAGTATTTCTGGCGGGGTTAAATCAATCAATTGTTCATCTTCTGTACTAAAACCTGACATTTTTATAATTATTTACCACACAGCAACAAATGCGATACAAACAAAATATGAAAATTAGGGGAAAATTGGGAAATGGCGCGCAATTTTTTTTTTTTCACGCGCCAAATGTAAGTTGATTGATTACAGCCATACAGCCTACTTCAAAATGATAATTTTTGTGATAAAATGCAAATATTTTATAAGAAATTATTGTGAATTATAAATAATTTGATAATAATAAATGTTTTTTCGTCTTAATTAGGGACACATTTATTTATTTCAAAAATGTAAATAGATTTTCGGTGGCATAAAACCTCTTTGTTGTTACAAAAAAAAAAAAAAAAAAACTGTATTACCCGGTTAAATTGAAAATGCTCTGTTTACTCGCATATAATTTGCAGTTAGGTACTAACTTAACTTTGTAGGGATCATTCTATTATGCACTAGTGTGTAATATTATTATGCACGTGTATGTTATAGTTCGGTTTATGGCCCTAAGAACGATATAATAAGGCTCACTTTACGAGCAAGTGTGTTGAAAAATACTTTAAAGGTTCAGTTCAGAGGACTATACGACCCGACAAAAAATCAATATTTATGTAGTCTGTGGTATCAATTTTTTTTTCTAATAAATGGGTTAGACAGTAATATGGTAGGTTTTTATAAATACTTATTATAGTTTTTTAAACGTAAAGACGCAGTTTCGATTGCTTAAGTTAATATAGAAAGAAATAGCGTAGACTGGGTATCTGGACAGGTGAAGTCAGATATTCAAGGCATGCGATATTCTCTTTCAACGCATTAGAGTAACTAGATCAAAAGTAGCAAACACCGTAAGCTCACATAAACAATTTGTACTTTAAAAACAATGCAAATTTAGTTTTGTTTGATGCATAGAAGACTGGAAGACCTTGAGCAGTCGATTGCAAAAGTGACTGCTAGTACCATCGGAGGTAGGTACTGACTGACGTGTGTGAGTACACAGCAACTGAAGGCACCAATCAAGGTCCTCTTGATGATCATGTTGCGTTATTATAACCGTTTGTAATTGATTTTCATAAATAGTCTTACCAAGATAAAATAATAGATATTGTGGAACCTCTCATTGTTGATCATGGGGCGATGGCAATTGCTTGACGACAAGTAGGTAACAGAATATATCTAACTTCCCGTATAATTATTGGATAAATAAAATAAAAACTACAATTTAATAACTTTAGTAATATATTTAAACTAGCTGACCCGGCAAACGTTGTTTTCTATGCTGCCGATGCGACATCTGAAATAAAGTGTATAAAGAAATAAATAAAATAACCGTAAAACATACGGTTTAGGCTTACGTTTGATTATTTATTTCCCCCGCTGCTTTATGGAAAAGCCAATGTTTGGAATCTGTACAAGCCCTCGATGTTTGAGCGGGCACTTATAATGCCATGAACTTAGGAAACTTTCACATTCCTAATAAGAATTTTACGATCAAAGATTATGTTAGAAAATCATAAAATGATATCAGGGAATCTGATATCTGAGGATCTCTGATCCTTGCAAGAGGATTAAAAATAAACAATTTGCAGGACATAAAGATAAAAGTTTTTAAGATATCATGGTCACTAACAGCATCATTAGAACTTGAAACAGGATATTTGCCATGTCCACCCGCATTGACTTCAGTTCATCCGTGATCATGGCGCTTGCAACAGTGCCGAAATATCGGAAATTATATTAATAATATTGAAACGAAAGATACACATGGTAATTATATCCCGTTATAAATTCTAATGATACCATAAATATAAAGGCTAAAATAATATCGCGGGAAACTAAAAGGACCAGGTTTTCGGTGATGCAGGGATTACAAAAAAAAAAAAATATTAATCGCTTCTTTCTAGGATAGATTTAAATTTAGAACAGAGTTCATGTTTAGTTTACGCTGAAATATTTTTTGTACGAAACAATTTATCAGTCTTTTTGGGTTATCTAATAATGATTATTTAAATGTTTTGTTGTGTGTTACTGTTGTAACTACATTGTGTGTACTAACTTATGTACTGTATATTTTATATTAAATGATAGTATTGGGTTAATTTTTGCATGCCATCTCTAAATGGCAGAATGTATCATTTTATGTAAATAAATAGTTTATTATTATCATTATGTCGTTTTTTTTTTCATCAGCGTGTGGAAGGTTAATGCGTCAGCTACTTTAATAGGTAGCATACCGCTTAATGATATATTTAAAGTACTTATGCCATACGAGATGATAAATCTACCGCGATGATTGATCGTGACGTTGTAGCCATATATTTTTCCAGAAGTAAACGTGAGCTAGTATTAGTGGTAAGCGTGGTGTCGACGTCAGCGGCCTCCAAGCTTCTCACGTTGATCACCAGAGTGTACGCTACGCACCGTCAGAATGTTGTAAGTTGGACTAACAACCCGGTGACGCTATTGACGGAGTAGATCACTGTTCCGGTGGCATGTGATCAGCGTATTGAAGTGTTATTGTGGCGTGCACTGGGGTCATCTAGCGGCCGGTAACAATGCGTCGGACACAATACGTGGCTCTATTGACGCCGCGGGCCGACCAATGGCGAGGAGCGAGCAACACTCTCCCGCGCTCCCCGTCTCACGCACAAACGGGTTACATATTCAAACGTAACGAGGCCTTGCCCGTCGTCGTTCATTTACCTACTTTTTTACTGTCTTTGTCATAATAATTATTGTTTACATCAGCGATTTCCCCTCATTATGTGATATTTATTTAATGGTGCCTCACTTAGTACTAGTGTTGCCAGGTGTACCGATTTTCGCGGGACGTCCCGAGTATTAGGGGTTTGGGGACGCGTCCCGATTTGTCGCTGATCAGGACACGAAATGTCCCGATAAATACAAAAAATAATAATAAGCATTATTATTATAAAATAAATAAAATTACGCATCACATCACGCTGTTGATTGTAACAATACGCTAAAAATAACATGCATCACATCACTAGCGTTATGTTTTGTTAACTTTATTCACTCCAGAGGCAAGTGCCAAGTGGCAAAATTTTCTATTTCAATCGATTTATGTTTTCTCTCTTTAGAGACACGCTCGTGTGCGTGCGTTTGCACTTTGACTTTACTCAATCAATTGATCTTCGTTCATTCATTCGTTATCCGTCAGATCATAATAATTATTACTGCGGTTCATTGTACGATGATTTGCGTTATTAATAGCAGATAAAATGTGTGTAATAATGAATTAAACTTTACTTTTACAAAACTTGTTTTTTAGGATTCCGTAGCCGAATGGCAAAAAACGGAACCCTTATAGAGTCGTCATGTATATCTGTCTGTCTGTCCGTATGTCACAGCCTATTTATTTCGAAACTATTAGGACTACACATGTGAAACTTGGTGGGTAGATGTATTCTGTGAACCGCTTTCACGATTGTAAGACAAAAATAAAAAGGGGGCTCCCGATACAAATATATAAAAGACTAGTAATCACGCGGGGCTTCGCTCCCGTGGATTCTATCACGGTAAAAACATAACTCTCCTTTTTTGCAGTCGGGTAAAAAGTAGCCTATAACCTTCCTCAAGCTTCAAGCTACTTCCATACCAAATTTCATCCAAATCCATCCAGTACTTTCGAAGATTAGCGCGTTCAAGTAAACAAACAAACAAACTTTTCCGCTTTATAATATTAGTATAGATATACGCTTCCAAAGTGGTAAAATGTATATACAGTATGTTAACTAACAGAGGGCGTTCCCGTTAACCCGCAATAGTATAGCATCCATACATGCTAAAAAAATATTACCATTGAAACACAAACAAAAAAATATTAACATTACTATGAAAAAAGGTATTTTCTGTAGTTACTACGGAACCCTTCATGAGCGATTCTGACTGGCACTTGAACAATTTTTTATTGTTTGTCCCGATCTACAACCCTAAATCCCGATTTTCTTTACCTTCTGCCTCAATTTAAAACAAATCGGACCTGGCAACACTATGTACTTAGCACCTGCGTATAAACGGTTGTAAATGGTGTAATGCTATTGTCACTGATGTTCACATTTTCTTTAGATAAATAGGCTTATTGATAGGAATAGCTGCGCAAGAGTATGTTTTGAGTATATTATCTTAGACCAAACACTACATACAGTAGTAGTAGTTTACAGTGGTAGTAGTAGTAGTAACTACTACTACTACTGTAAACTACATACATATTCCGTACCATTTGGTGAACCGTATAAAAATGCATTAGATTGTTTCTAGTTAAATTTTTTATACAAATCTGATCAGTGACATGAATATTGTAAAGGTAAACAAGTTGGAATTACATCGAGGCCTTCGTAATTTGTTTTGTCTGAGCGAGTGTCCGTGTTTCGGTAAGCGCCGCGCCGCCGCGCACCGCGCCGCCGCGCACCGCGCCGGCCGGCCTGCATGCCCGAGTTGATATGATTTAACAATCGAACTGGAAAAAACCGAGACCCAGTATTGGTACTTGTTTATTCACATATAACGGATCTTCACGTTGATTAATTTTTGCCCTCGATTATCAAGTAAATCCGATTGGTAAATCGGCGTGATAGTTAGTTCACGGTTAGTTACACCATTACACATAACGTACCTAAGTAACTACCAAAATTACGCAGTATATGAGAGTCAAATGTGGATTCTTATTTCATTGAATGCTATGCAACTTCGTAATCAACAACTCTAGGCCTCAAGGTCGAAGTGTAATCAACGACGTGTGGTTAACTGTACTTGCAAATTATCGTTTAAGTTTAAGTAAAACAATAATGTATAAGGTAAATCGACTGATTGACCTGTATACAAGTCCTTATAGAAACTTAATATCACAAAAGAAAACTATAAGAAACTTGGCACCTAACGGTTTTCTATTCATTATATTTCGGGGAGTGTGCGATGGAAATGCTGAATCTAATTCGTCCACGCCCGTTCCATCAATAGACTACATGACGAACGGCGATGCGCCATCATTCGAGGTGGACATTCCACCCACACGCACAAAACGTTTCAGGAATTTAATTTTAATTGTGCCGGAGTCTGTGTATCCTGATAGCTGGTCTTTAAGTCAGGTGTGAATAGGTTACTTCTTGGTAAGCATGCATCATCTTCGATTACATCAATACTTACTATCAGGTGAGATAGGTAGTGGTCAAACGCGAGCCTGTTATCAATAAACGAAACCAGTCGCACAAAGTTAAATCCTATTTTGTTAACTTGAATGCTTAGCTTTAAGTTACTTTGTACGGATCCAAAACTCTTTATTGTACACCATAACAGAATTAAATAAGGATTTAACAACTCAAAAGAGTATTACGAAGTCCAAACTTATCGCTAGAATATAGATATGCTTCACACAG
Organism: Tholera decimalis; assembly: GCA_943138885.2. Classification (NCBI taxonomy): domain Eukaryota; kingdom Metazoa; phylum Arthropoda; class Insecta; order Lepidoptera; family Noctuidae; genus Tholera; species Tholera decimalis. The sequence goes on from OW964549.2 coordinate 29,070,299, forward strand.
AAGGCGAAATAAATATGCAGGCAGTCTATAGTGTACTATTTACTTGTATACCATACGTCAGTAATAAATTACATACTCAATACATGTACATACGTTGAAATACTGGTAAAAATATTGAAGGAGAGAGATAAAGATTTTGTCGTTTTTGAAAAAAAAACGGGTTTGTGCTGATTTTTTCGATGACCTCATAAATTTTAAAGGTGTGTCATGAAGGAACTTGAAACGTTATTTAAGAAAAGTGGGGGTTTTATAATTCAACATAGTAAAGCAAAGACAATAAGATGTTCAAGTTCCGGCGAAGATGTATTGGAAGCCACTTGAGCTTCGTACAAATTTGTAAACGAAAGATATGTGATCATATTTGCGCGAGCTAAATATAATTGTTACGCAAAAACTATGAAGTACGTCTAATTTTGCCTCTGTGATAACTGACATCAGCGTAGGCTAGGATAGGGAGTAAAAGAGATTGTATTAGTCTTTTCCTAGTTACTACTGGTCAAAGACAAGCTTTTTTACACGTGTAAAATAATAATAATAATGGAGCCCTGACATTAGGTAGCTTGGACCCTGTTCCCGATACCGGTGGGCTACTATATTTTATATTTATAAATGTTTTTTTAGAACATTTAAAAAAGGAATTTATATGTACCTATATATTGAAAATAAAGGAATGATAACAAAATATTTTAATATGGACTTCTCTTTTTATTTCTATTTAGTTACTAGCTGACTCGCCACGACTTCGTTCGCGTGGTATCCTACCCCTACCCAACCGATACAACTACCCCTATTTTACCGATACCCTACCCATACCTTACTCTACCCCTACCCTACCCAAACCCTACACTACCCCTGCCCTACCAATACCCTACCTCTACCCTACCCCTACCCTACCCTACCCTTACCTTACCCCTACCCTAACCCTACCCTACTCCTACCCTACCCTACCCTATCCCTACCCTACCCATACCCTACCCCAACACTACCCGTACCCTACCCCTACCCTACACCAACCCTACACCTACCCCACCCTACTCTCCATTTTATTTAGAAAACGTTTGTATAGGAAATAGAAAAGGGCTGTTTTGAGTGTTTTCCCGGTTTTTTTTTTAATTTTTCTCAACTTTTAAACCTTCCCTAGACCTCCACGAATATTTCAAAACCAAGATAAGATAAATCCGTTCAGCCGTTCTCGAGTTTTAGCAAGACCAACGAACAGCAATTCATTTTTATATATATAGAAGATTAAGCCAACAACGTATGTATTTACAATTTAATCTTCTATATATATATAAAAACTTTTTTGCAAAAAAGACTTTTTCACGTTTTTTTAACCGACTTCAAAAAAAAAGGAGGAGGTTCTCAGTTCGTATAGATTTTTTTTTTATGTTACCTCATATCTCGAAGATGGCTGGACCGATTTGGAAAATTTTAGGAAGGAATATTCGGAAGGCGGTGTGAAAAATAAAAGGAAATGACCAATAAAACCGACTACCGAAATTAAAGTTATTTTTGGCTTTGTAGTATTCCGATATGGAAGTTGGTTTTATTTTTTGCTAAAAATTTTTTTTCACGCTTCTTAGTGGGTCGGTTTGTAATTTATCTAGTTACAAAAGCCAAAATGTCAACTACTTATCACCTTTTACAAAATATTGCTTTTTAGTGGGTCGGTTTGTAATTTATGTAGTTACAAAAGCCAAAATTTCAACTACTTATCACTTTTTATAAAATATTGCTCATCCCGATGCAGAGCCGTTAATTTTCCTGGTACTTCACCATCAGCTCTGCTTCACCATATGCATTGTGACGAGCATAAAGTGCTTAACATCCATATTCAAGTGATCGAATCGCAATCCACGAAATACTTATTATCGAGTAGTTCCGGTGGCCATCTGTGGTCTTCATCATCAGTTCCACTTCCCCAAATGGTGCTTTTCGAGATCAACTGCACAAGGTATTATAAAAAATACCCAAAACGCTGTAGGTGTGCCTATAATATTTGAAGAGTTCTCTCGATTTCTCCTTGATTCCATTTGACATAATGACAATGGGACCAACTAGAAAGTATACCCTTACAAACAAAAAAGAATTTTCCACATCGGTCCAGCCGTCTTCGAGTTATGAGTTTATTTATAACTACACTAGCTTCTGCCCGCGACTTCGTCCGCGTAGATGTCGAAAATATTCCACGGGATCCCTTCCCCGACTTGCTTGACAAAGATTATAATAGCTCGGCTAATATGCATGATATAAAGATAATTTATAGCCTATAGCACTCAGGGATAATGCAGCTACATGTAAGTGAAAGAATTTTCAAAATCGGTTTGGTAGTTTCAGAGATTACCCCCTACATACAAACTTACAAATTTTACCTCTTTATAATATTAGTATAGATAAAAAAGTTCAAGACGAACTGAGAACCTCCTCCTTTTTTTGAAGTCGGTTAAAAATTAATCGCTGAAATGTATGTACGCGCATAACTTCCGAACAACTGCACCAAATTGGATGATTCTTTTTTTTGTGTTCCTTATTGTCAGGACATGGTTTGTATATAAGAAAATTTATATATAAATAATTGTAAAGTTTGTGAGGGTGGATGAATGTATGTTTGTTACTCTTTCACGCAAAAATAGCTGCCCGGATCTGAATGAAGTTTTGTATGTAAATAGCTAAAACCTTGGAATAATACATATTAAGTTTTTATCTCGAAATTCCCACGGACTTGGAATTTATACTGGAAAAACCTCCCATGTGAACGAAGTCGCGGGCAACAGCTAGTATATTATAAAAAATGTTTTTACAGTGTAAGCTGTGCATGTACTCCTCTTACAGGCATACACATTACTCTGAGTTCTACATTACACATAGATTTTACCGATAAAATTATACATGAAAATGTCGGCACTGAACTCAAATAAGCTGTGATAGTAGCTCAAGGATAACAATCACTTGGGAGTTTTTTTTATACTTATTACATAACCGTTTTTATACAACGTGTAACGGAAACCCCATATCGATCCAAAAGGACTGAAGACAACATCTGGTATGGAGTCTCTATGCAAAGTTTCTGCTCAAAATAAGTGACTCACAGAATTGACCCCAAATTATTGGTTTCATATGTTTCTTGAATACTAGTAATAACAAACGTGTCACAGCACTATGAGGGTCATCACTTTCCACGTCACTTGCCAATAAAACGATAATTCTCTTCATTCTTCTTAATTTGAAAAATTCGGCCTCTGGTATCAATGTATTGAAATTTCTAATATGCTCCACACATGTAGACATAGGATTAGAAAACCCTTGCCATATCGTTTGTTATCATCCAAAGAAGCCGTGCACTCGGTATGTATATACCCTTTAAATTACACGTTGTATATACTGGGGATTTTTTTTTCATGCAGCTTAATAGACACACATTGGAAACCTAATGATATATCCAAGATACAATTCTATTTATGAAAATAATGATGCATCCTCATAAGTGAGTAATTGCAAATGCTGTGGAGCACCCAACTAGGATAATGTGGTAACACATTAACTGTTGTAAACCAAAACAGTTTATCCTAACGATATGTGCATTCTATATTGGCGTGACTCGTGCCATCCATTTTAACATCGTCAGCGCCACCATAAAAACGCAGAATTAATTAATATCAGAATGCCACTTTGAGTTATTTTCTAAAGGAATAAGTTTTTTATTGATGATAGGATCGTATGGCCACCATCTCACCTGAGGGTACGCGATGATGTGCTCGAAGATGAAGCACGCTTACCTAGAAGTAACCTATTCACTCAAGTAGTCTTTAAGTCAAGACACTTGTATAATTATACAAGTGTCTTGACTTAAGTATGCCTGCGTTATAGCTACCCAGTAATACAGACTTCGGCAGGGAATTCCACTCCTTAGCTGTACACAAAATGCAAGTATAATAATAATAATAATAATTGGTCATCAATTAATCTCGAAGGTCTATTAGAAAATCACAAAATTCTCCGTAATAATAAAAACTTTGTTTAAAGTCGTAGCTCTCTAGTTTGAATTGCAAATTAATTATTTAAGGCCGGTTTAACATGTTATGTCTGTTTGACGCCACTTTACTAGCGAAGCCCCACCTAGGCATACGCAGCTGGAAACAAGAAGATGATTCAAGACAAAATGCAGGGTTTAAATACTTATTAGCTGATTTTACTTGAAAATCTTTTACAGAGTTTTTTTTTTTGGAATAATATAATAATATTCCACATCACTCAGTATGTACTTAGTCTTTACTTCTTAGTCACTTTACTGTTGTCAGTGGTCGTGGACGTCATAGTTTTTTGTGCTTGTTTGCGGCACTCGTGTATTGTGATGCCTGTGGCTGCTTTAGCCTGGTCTGTCCATCTCATCAGGGATCGCCCACGGTGACTTCAACTTTACACTGCACCACCAGGCGTTCAAAAGACTCGTTACCGCACCGAGAAATATGGCCAAAGATGATGATGATAAAGTTCAGGATGGACACGTTTGTTCGGAATTCGTTCCACGATAATCCCAGCAACAACTCATCTCTAGAGTAGTAGAGTAGAATCAGCATGTAGAGTAGTCTTTATTTGAATAAGCCTTTATTGCACAGAGCATCCATTCGTAATTTATTTAAATTATTACTTAACTAGAATGTTGTAAAAATAGAATGCATCTACTTACCTACCACTTTAAAATGTATGTAAGGTTTATAGTTGTATTCAGTTTTTATAAAGAGTTGGTACCTAACGTATTTAATTATTGTAAAAAGTTATTATGACATAGTTCCGCAATATAGCTACTACCTACCTACGTAATACTATGTGAATTTCTATTATATCGTTAATGGTTTATTTGTTTTTTTTTTGGTCTTTGGAATTTAGTAGGAAACCGAGTGTAATTAAAGTTTAATTACTTTTTTATTCATAATTTTTATAAAGTCATTGATTCTAAACCCAGCTTATACCTAAATGGTGACCCAATGGTACACTGTTATTATTGAAAAACTAATTGATTTGACCTGATCGTTTAATTGTTGCCAGTTCTATTTTTAATACTTCCGTTTGACTGTAATTAACAAAATGTTCATATTAATTGCTTTCTATTGAGTAATTGTGAAAAAAAACTTGGTTTAATTGATCATGTTAATGCTTAGACGCGATACGTCGTTTCCACTAATATTTAGATACAATAGCATCGCTGTAATACATACAGTTACATATTTACAAAACCAGAATCACAAGACCGACGGTTTCTTTCAAACCTCACTGCCTAAATTGCCTTTTTACTAGATAACTTTCTATAGTAGCTAGTTCGCTACATTAAGATTAAAAATGCATTGCAGAGTCGTGTGACTAGGCTGCAGTCTAGTTTTTCTATTTTAGATGCAACTAGTACTGGATACAGGTAAATGCTGTACATGGCATGATGACTGTGCTAAATATAGCATCAATGTTGTTAATGCTGCTGTACTTGGAAGGCAAGGACCGTTAGCGGCGGGAGCCAGGCGGCGGCGCCGGCGCCGGCGACGGGGTGTAATCACTCTTTCTCGTTTTATCTTCAGCCACGGTGCATTGTGCTTGAATGCACGTAATGGTGAATCACCTGCATGATATTTTGTAACGATGAGAATTTATTGAGATAATGGTTGCGTCGGTATAGAATTGATGACAATCTTTTCTGGGTTCAGGATGAATATTTGGCGGTTTTCAGAGATCGTCTTTTTTATTGATATTAAAACAACCACGGATTCATATACTTTTGCCAGACCCGAGATCCATTCGCTGTGGCTTAGATACTTGGTACTTACATTTCTAAACTAAAAAATTTCTAAGATAGGTACCTCCCATATAGGAAAAGGGTCATGTCTTGAGATCCGTAAGAGAAACTTTAAGCTTTAAGGTGTTAATTATTTTAAAATGTTGACTGCACAAAGCGACTACTAAAACTACTGTGAATAAAAATTCTAGTAAATGTCGAGCTAGAATCGTATCAATATATCTCGTTAAATAATGTCGTTAATACACGTGTGTCTTTGTCATTACAGTCTCTGGTCTAACGTTTTTACCTTCGGTTTTGGTGTCAGTTTGTTATCGTTTTCAGCCTCGTTTACAATGACAAAGTTTTTATATTGCATCATAGCTAATTAGGCTTTCCAAGTTTTTGAACAACTTTTAAAAATAAAATATAGTCGGCATTGGTGCATGTTTTGGCCAAACAAGCGTTTTCATAAGTGGTCCTATTTCAGAAATATAGCCATTCATGAGTTTAGAAAGTAAATAAGTTAAATCAAACACTAAAAATTTGTAGGATAAATATCTAACTCAAAACATAAAATAATGACTAAGATATAATCAGGTGCAAGTCCAAAGAACTAAATAAAACGAGTTGTTTTGTTATCCTCAACGACCTCAACTGAAACGTTTGAGTAAACAAACCACAAGATTGAGATTATCTCTGTATTAGAGAAAACAAGATACGAGTTCTCCAATTAAGCCAACGATAGGTATACATTAAGATGTATATAATAAAATCTCTTAAGAATTCAATAAGGAATAACTTAAAATAAGTAAAAAGGCATTAATTTCCAAGAAGGTGTCAGATCACGCGTCGAACATATTGTACACAATAAAAAAAGTTACCAGAATCAGATATCAGAAAACAATATTATTTTGAGCCGTTGAACATTTTTTTTTCTTTCGGTTAACCTCTAGGTGAAACTTGTTTCATTAACAGTAATATTTTTATCTCCAATGTTTGGAGTATAACAATTATGAATAACTAATTGCTGTCCACGACTTCTGATGACGCAACTACTGACTAAAAACATATAAAGACAGATATAATAAAATAAATACTATCAATCACTAATATAATATCTATCTTTATATCTTCTGTACGACTATATGTCATCTTTTTGATATCCCATTACTTGAAGGTAAAAATGATTCTACATATAATGAATGAGGAATGTCTAATTTCTATGAAACACGGATTCCAAAATACCTCATTACCCATTTTTTTAATAGTTGCTCATCACTTCGTTGATACGACTCAGGCATTTCTCCTTCAACTTGGGTGGGTTTACGAACATTTAACCTCACATATACAAACACTCAGTAACTAACTATCTTCAGGCCATGCAAACATTTGTTTAGTTCTGGGATCGAAACCACAGCGCAGTAGCCAATTACTTACCCACTGCGCCAACTACACTTCTGGACACATCTATTGGCCCACCTTGTATTTTCAGTTTCGTTTGGTCCTAGCTAAAATTTTATATTAGGTCGAGCAAAAAGTTTTTATGCAGTTTTGAACCTGGCACATTCACAATTTCATTCAATAGTCTTTTTTTGAATTTCGAACACAGAATTTAAAGAAACAAAAGACAATTTGGAGCCTGTTTGTTGATATCAAACAATCGAATACTAAGAAAACTTGGTTTTATTGGTTTACTTGGATTTAATTCTTGAAAAAGTGATTGATATCTTTGCTTTTGCAACAAACATTACTTATTCTTAACATTAAGGTGAGGTTCTATCAATAATCTATGGATACTTCACCTGAAGTCGCCGCCCAAGCTGTGGCACTTATTCAGGCCGGACACAGCCAAAGAAACGTGAGTGCTCAACTTAATTTAAGTCGATCTGCGGTCCGAAATGTTTATCGGAGGTACCTAGAGACTGGCGGCTTTGTTCGTCGCCAAGGAAGGCCACGATCTCGGGTTACAACTGAAAGGCAGGATCGATTCATCGTGACGACCAGCTTGAGAAATCGTCACCTTACCTCCATTGAGATACAAAACCAACTTCGCGACTTCCACGGAGTATCTGTGAGCGCTCGAACTGTTCGGAGAAGGTTAAAAGAACGCGATATGGTACCACACAAGCCAGCTAATGGGCCCAAACTAAAGCGAGCCCACCGAACAGCGCGCCTTCATTTCGCACGCAGTCATTTAAATTGGACACAGCAAGATTGGAGCCGTGTACTCTTTTCTGATGAGTCTAAAATTGTGTTACATGGCAATGATGGAAGGAAGAAGGTCTACCGGCGTAAGGGAGAGCGTTTCGCACAATGCTGCTTTGAAGAGAGGGTTGCTTATGGCGGTGGCTCATGGACTGTCTGGGGCGGTATATCCGCGAGCGGCAAAACTCAACTTGAGGTTGTTACAGGACCACGGCTGCCAACATTAAATGCTGAAAGATACATTCGTGAGTGCTTAGAACCTCACGTGATACCATACGCGGACTATGTGGGCCCAAATTTCCTTTTTATGCATGATAATGCAAGAGCCCATGCGGCCGGCATCGTCAGGGAATATCTTCGGGATGTGAACATCACAGTTATGGACTGGCCAGCCAGAAGCCCAGACATGAACCCCATTGAGCACATGTGGGACGAGCTAAAAAGGCGTGTTAGGGCTCGTCAGCCAGTTGCCCAGACGATGCAGGAGTTGAAAACTGCCATAGAAGAGGAATGGGAGATGATACCTCAAAATTTCATAGAGCGGTTGATAAACTCTATGCCTAATCGTATGAGAGCTGTGGTAGATGCCCATGGAGGCAACACGCGTTATTAAATTAAACCTTTATTTGATAAAACATGTTTTTTATTCAAAAATTAATTGCCTTTAACAAGGCGCATATCCGACTTGTTAGGCGTAGGTCCATGTCGTATGGTATTCTGAATTCAAATTTAAAACTATACGATCGAAAAAGATGGTAAAATGTATCAGGTTTAAAACTGCATCAACAGTTTTTGTTCAATCTAGCAATCATATTTCGGTAGGGGCCATCGAAACCTAAACTCTAAGGTGGGCCAATAGATGTGTCCAGAAGTGTATATCGTCAATTTTAGCTTACTTATCTAAATAGTTTAAAAATAGACGCAAGTCTTACATTTTGCGGTGTTGGTAAACTTACACTGCGATCAGGTTCTCTCCTTCTCTCTCACCCATTCTGAGATGCAACTATGTCGACATGCTTAACATATTATGCCTAAGGCTGCGTTTCCACCAGAGATGTGCGAGGATGCGTAGCGAGGGATGTGTTTGTAAAGAACCAATAGAATCGCTTCATTTACCTCGCCTCGGTCAGCACAGCTCTGGTGGAAACGGCTCAGCGGAGCTAGATTTTTGCGCATATAAAACAAGCGAGGAATGTGTGCGAGGGATGTGTGCGAGAGATGTGTTGCGAGGGATGTGTTGCGAGGAATGTGTGTTGAGAAGGATTTGTTGCGTGGTTTGCGCATCCTCGCACCACACATTAATGCGCATTTTCACAGCTCCGCTACACATCCTCGTAGGCACATTTTCATCGCACAGCTTTGGTGGAAAAACCCACACATTTTCACAGCACAGCTAGACATCCTCGCACGACACGTTTCCATCGCACATCTCTGGTGGAAACGCACCCTAATAGAGAAACGCAGTTTGGTCGAATTATTTTGTAAGACAAATGAAAAGCAAAAAAAAATATGTTGATAAATATATTTTATTATTTTGGTTGTTTGATTAAGACCCTAGAATTATGGGGCAACAAAAAGAACATGCTATGTTACCCGAAAGGAAAAATTATTGTATTCAAGATTGGAAATGCGGTTTGCGCACGTATAAACTAACTAGGCTTCGCTGCCGTGGATTTTGGATCACGATAAAAACATACAGCAGTAAAAAGTAGCCAACCTCAAGCTTCAAGCTACTAATCCCAAACTAAATCCAAATCTATCCAGTAGTTTCGAAGATTAGCGCGATTAAACAACAAACAAACTTTCCGCTTTATATATTATAGTATAGTATATAATAATTAGCTTTTGCCCGCGACTTCGTTTGCGTGGGAGGTTTTTCCCGCGTAAATTCAGATCCTGTGGGAATTTCGGAATAAAAACTATCCTATATGTCCTTCCCAGGGTCTTTATTTTATGCGATTTATTTATTTTTTATTGATTTATTATACATGTACTACTTATGCCGTACAGTAGTACATGTATAATACATAATCTAGGGGCACGGCAGTGCCCCCGCCAAGTCGAGCAAAAAGCGGCATGGCCGTACTATACTTTTCTCGAAGCAATTCAGGCCATTTTCGAACCCGTATAACTTCGTTGTGGATAAAACTAGAAGCCTGAATTCAGTAACCAAGCACGCATTGTATCAACACGGTATATTTCAAATTTCATTCAATATGAACCAGTAGTTTAAGAATTATAACGAGTCAAAGTTTCTTAATTTTGTCACTCACTGACTGATCGATCATCAAAAGTCTAAGGCACTTCTAGCAGACATAGAAGCTTCAAATTTAGATTACAATTATTGTTTAGTATATGAATCAAGGAAAAACTAAAATATTTTTCATTTCGGTCCAGTTTTCTAGATACATCAACTGCATAAATAACTTTGTAATCCCATATATTTATATGGGATTACAAAGTTACATTTACAGTAAATGAATCAGTGTACCTGCATATAATTATGTATAATATAATGGAATAATAGGTGTAGATAGGTATCTAGATATAAGTACAAAGGTAACTTGTAAAATGGTCAACGGAATAAAAAAGCCAAAGGGCTTTAAGAAAATTCGTTGTTGGTATACAAGAAGTTGAAGGTACCGGAAAGGAAAAAGGTAGAACTATCTACAAAAAGAAATGAGATCCCATAAAAAACAATACTTGTCAAAAAAACCGAGTCTCGCAACTCAGTTCTTCTACCGTAAAAAGTTGTGAGATCCATGTAATACCAAGGCGGTTATTCGATTATTCAGTCCCTATTTAAGGGACCTTCTGTCTTAAGTTGTTACGTCATTATCTAACCTAACAACATCTTATAGTGACCATATCAATATTAAAAATCTTTAACGTTTTAAGTAAATATGTTGACTTGGCAATCGTAAAAATAATCTAATTTATATATGTATGTATTACTTGTGAGATATATTGTGTTTTCATGCGATGGCCGAGTCAATCTATTAATTTAAAACGTAAAAGATTTATTGTCCATTTAGCGAGCGAGATCCTTAAGTAATTTGAATTTAACTTGATAACATAACATAATCAGCCTACAATTTTCGCCAAGAGACGTAGCGACGTAGCGACTACCCTCTTACCGGAGTTCGACGTCAAGCAGTTTACTGTGTTTCGTCGATGCGTGGGAGTGCCAGTGCTTTGTTTGGGATATAGAGGGAAAGCAGCTGCGTTATTCAAAGCTGGTCTCAGCCTCGGAGCAAGCTTCGGTACGGCAGCTCACTCTGGAGGGTAGCGGGATCCAAAGCACGGTCTTGCCGTTGGCCGACCGCCGGAAGTTGGGGGCCGCCAAGTAGCACGTTAGCCACGTGCAAAAGACTGCCCCGCCACCTCGCGAAAAATCAGCGAAGGAAGGACCCGGTGGACATTTTCGGGGGGGGGGGGGGGGGGGGGGGGTTTGGGCGTCGGTAAACATACGTTTAAGAAGCAGGCTGGGATCTCTGTGCATGTCCGCAATGACATTTTCTGTCAACGTCTTCCCCGCTGCGAGTTTGCATGGTTCTCCACTTTGTTGCTTTAAACCATCTATAGCGGTATTTATAGGTTGCATAGCGGTGATCAGGAGACAATTAGGCTCTTTATCCATCTTACGGAGGCAGCTGAACTGACCCAGCTTAAATATCCGACGGCGGAGCTTGTTTTTCTGGGGGATTTTAATGCCAATCATAAAGAATAATTGTTCCCGTACCAGAAAACAGACCATGCTGGTAGAGAGGCACGCAAGTTTGCTGTATCGCTAGATCTCGACCAGCTGGTTAACCAAGCTACCCGCATTCCGGATGTCAGTGGCCACACACCTAATTGTTTTAACCTTTTGCTGGCAACCGGTCCAGACAGACACTCTGTATCGATCTGGGCACCGCTTGGACCATCAGACCTAAGATGACTATCTGATAATAGCCCTAGGGGCACGAGACGCGTATGGAAGTACAACAGATTGGGATGAGATGCGGCACTTTTTTGCATCCTACCTAGGGTGGCAGGCTTGCTTCTCATCGTGCGACCCATCCACCTGCGCTGACGCAATTAATTGTTGATGTGTTACATCAGGCAATGGAATTTTATCCCATTTTCTGACGTCCCATTTGGCTATGAAGCTCGGCCTTGGTATAAAGCAGCTTATGCACAAACCGAATTGCGCAAGGACCAGGCATACCAGGAATGGGCCTCGACCGGCAATGGCAGCAGCGCTAGTATTGGTGTACGCGCGTTGAAGACAGCGTTTAACTCTGCCGCTAAGGTCTGCAAACGGGTGATACGGAAGGCTCGTTTTGACCACGTTGGACGAATTGGAGCCAAATTGGCAATCTACTTCGATTACTACTTCGGGTAGTAAGCAATTTTGGTCCCTCGCCAAATCGGTCGAGTCGAACTTCTGTCGTTCATCACTACCTCCCTTGGTAAAACCGGATGGAACACTGGCTCATACAGCGGAAGAGAAAGCAATTTTATTTGCCTCAATCTTTGAGGGAAATTCGTGTCTAGACACAGGATTTAACTTACTACCTATCATACCTCACTGCGAATCTGTAATGCCGCAAAATCGCAATTCACATTAAAGAGGTCTGTAAAGCCCTTTGTAGTCTAGACGTGAAAAAGGCCAGTGGGCCGGACGGAACACCTGCCAGAGTCCTAAAAAGTTGTGCTCCAGAGTTGTCACCTGCATTGACTCGCCTGTATCGCCTTTTCCTCAAAACCGAAGTGGTACCAGTGTCCTGGAAGCTAGCAAATGTGCAACCAGTACCCAAAAAGGGTAAACGTGCCGATCCTGCCAATTATAGACCAATCGCCCTAACCTCCATACTATGTAAAGTGATGAAAAGGGTACTTTACAACAAGTTGCTGGCATACCTTGAAGACAATGAGCTTCTTAGTGACCACCAGTATGGCTTCCACCGTGGTCGGTCTACCGGAGATCTTCTTGTGTATGTTACGCACTGTCGGGGCGAGGGACATTGAGAGACACGGCGTAGCCCTTGCCGTGTCCCTCGATATCTCAAAGTGCAACTGGATTTCCAACTTTTTGAGTGAGCGGATGATCCGAATGGTCATCGATGGTTGCTCATCGGATCTTGAGGCAATTTATTATCTTATTAAAAGGTAACTCTTTTTATGACGTAACTTTTTTTTAGGTCGAACGGAGTATATTTATTTATTGATGTTTAGTTCCTGGGTGTAGGTATTTAGAAGGTGGTTTTTAACTTTATTTAAAATAAAACACTTGTTGGTTCTATTATTAGTGGCCAGTTTAAACAGGTTAGAGCGGAGTTGACTCGCGAGCAAATGTGTACGTTGTTCTTTTTTTCTACTTTCCAAATATCCTTTGTTCATCAAGTGATGTAAATGCTCACTTACATCACATGATGAACCTTTTATCGGTGGGAAAATTATCTTATGGTTTCTCCCGCTCAGGGCGGAGCGGAACGGAGTGTCGAACTTCTTCTCACTAAAAACCCACATTGTTCCTTCAATTGCCCTTACGTTCCGGGGCCGGGGTATCTCGTTAGAGCATTCCCGCAATACTCCGGTACGCAATATCTCTTAAGGAACCTAAGTACAAAGTTTCAAATGAATTCTTTGAAGAAATAAAAAGATGTGTATCTTTTTATATAAATAATGTCGTACTCCCTTTTTTTATCTCCTTAAGGGGGAAACTTTCTAAAATACTTTCTTAATGCTCATTTACATCACTTGAGGAACCTATACACAAAGTTTGAAATGACCCTATTGAAATTAATTTAAAAAAAATCATATACTCACTCACAACATAACTCGTACCCCCTTTTTACCCTTTCCAAAAATCTTTTCTTGGTGCTCATTTAAATCACTTGAGGAACCTATACACAAAGTTTGAAATGACCCTATTGAAATTAATTTAAAAAAAAATCATATACTCACTCACAACATAACTCGTACCCCCTTTTTACCCTTTCCAAAAATCTTTTCTTGGTGCTCATTTAAATCACTTGAAGAACCTATGTACAAAATTTGCGATTATTCCCGATGTCCACCACTTGTCTGGCCACCACTGGGGGACAGCGAGACAACTTCAAAACATTATTCTCGTTGTCCACCACTGGGGGACAGCGTCACAACTTTCTAAATTATTTCCATTCGCCACCACTGGTGGCCGCCACTCACCTATGGTGAGTCAATTCAAAGTCATACCGAGTTTGATTCAAAACATACCGTCATTTCAAAGCATCAAGTCAAGTTTATGCAGACATAGAAATACAATCGCTGGAATGAAAAGACTTATGCAAAAATGTGGAAGAATTCTATGTTCCAAAAGATTATAAGGACTTTCTTTTAGCAGGCTATTCATATAACTGCAACCGAATTGTAGTGTTTTGTATTGAAGAAGCCAAAAATGTAATGTGTGAGATTCATCATTGGTACCTTTAAAAGCTGCACAGAGTCAAAATTTACTAAGTTGTGACGCTGTCCCCCAGTGGTGGACAACGAGAATAATGTTTTAAAGATGTCTCGCTGTCCCCCAGTGGTGGCCAGACAAGTGGTGGACGTCGGGAATAATCGAAAATTTGAAATGAATCTATTGAACAAATGAAAAGTTAATGTACGTCACTTGAGGAACCTATAAGTATACCATTGTGAATCCATCTGAGAAACAAAAGTTTCATATAAACATTGACTCCCTTTTTAACCCACTCGAAATTCCACCCCTAGGTGGAATTTCGAAAAACCCTTTCTTGGTGGATACCTACTCTTCACAAAGAATATACCCTCCAAATTTTATATTTCTAGGACCAGCGGTTTGGGCTGTGCGTTGATATATCAGTCAGTCAGTCAGTCTGGACTTTGAATTTTATATGTATAGATAGAGTATAGATATAGATTATTAACTTTGAATGTTAATAAAACTAAATACGTTACTTTTGCTCATAGGTCTAATCACCTTCATCGTGTTTTTTCAGTTTCTTGTCATGATTGTGTTACTGAAACCTCACCGTGCTCCTGTCCGATTCTTCAGAGAGTCGGTGATATTAAATACCTAGGAGTCATCATAGATCAATGTGTGACATTTAAATAATACACAAAACTCATGGTATCCCGATTGCAGAAATTAATTTATATATTTAAAACTTTAAGTTATGCAGCTGACAGGCGGGTTATCAAGATGGTCTATGATGCTCTGTGCAAATCCCTAATCGAGTATTGTATTACTTCCTGGGGTGGTACCGGCAAGAGTCACTTGATTGAAGTAGAGCCGTCAATCTTTTTAAGGAATGGGACGTTCTGACTGTTAGGCAAACATTCATACTCCGTATGGTGCTAAAGCAACATTCATCTTTGCCTTTCGATAAAAAACTCCACATGGATAAACGCCGAAAAGGTAGGGTGTGTCTAACAGAATCCACTAAAACTGCGCACTCTCACAATTTCTTCTTCTTTCTTGGGCCGTTCTTATATAACAAACTTAATATTAAACTCAATGTATACCCCCTCACTAAATTAAAATGTAAAGATCAACTATTTAAATTTCTTAAAAGCCTCGACTACAAGGGAACTGAGGCTTTGTTGGTCCCGCTGAAATAATACTGTATATTTTCTTGTTTTGTACTTTCTGTCATCACGCATACTCATACCTCTTTTCATACATTTACACTCTTCAAACTGCATAACAATCTCATACACTGATACACTTAACAAACTGGTTCCACGTTTTCTCATGTATGTAAACAATAATTTTCATCTTTTTAGTCTTTAAGTAATATTGCTTCATTCTTGTATTAAATTCTCTATCCATTATTTAAGTTACAGCGGCTCTCAGGCCGCGGGAGGGAACTGGTGACCTGTAATACAGGTTCTCGTTGAGACCCACTTCAGGCACCAGTCTCTCACAAAGTCAAACCCCTACTTTAGTTTACTGTAATTTTTAGCTTTTAGTTACTTTGTGTTGAGAAAATTAAACGTCTTATATTATTATTATTATAGATTGTTCTCACATAATACACTTATTTTATTTTTTCTACAATTTGTCCATTTTATGGATCTAGCAGGTGTAAGAATTGCACTCAAGATTTTTGATGCCGTTGAACCAACTGCATCCAAAATCAAATCCAAAAGCATGCATTTTTCCCTCATCGGTGTGATTTTTATTTCGAAAGAACAAAAACGGTCTCGAAATGAAATTCTAAATTCAACGAGCAATAAATTGCTCATGTGCACACAGTATACAGTGCCGTGTACACAGGCGCGATGCTTTTTTCCATGGTTATGGAGACAACCATGGAATCATTTACGGTGCGCAGCCCGATACGAATTTGCCCGGTTTTTTCCCAATAACTTTTATGTTTTTTCATCTCTATCGGTATAAAACATATATAACATTGTTGCTACTACACATTCTTGGTATTAAGTAACTAAGATTTATAGTGATTAGATTGTAATAATGTAATGTTTAACATCTTTGGGCTTGGTTCTTTAGTTTAAAAAAATGTTTGGGGTTGCTATCTTTTGTGATGAATCAAATACCTTGGACAGAACTGCTCAAGTTAAATAATTATTCGTTTGGCTCTTATACTTCTTCAAAAAACAACAGCACAACAAGGACGAGTGGGGGGTAGTACCAGTATTTTTTTGAACAAAGGTACAGCTAGTTGTCGCTGATCCTGACGGGGTTGCGGGAACGTTCAAACGAGATACTGCGGCTCCGGAACGCAAGGTCAGCTGAAGAAACAAGGTGGGTTTTTAGTCAGCAGAAGTCTGACACTCCTTTCCACTCCACCCATAGAGAATAGAGGGAAGAAGTCATTCGATGATTTTCCCACCAGAAAAAGAAAGCTAGTTGTCGGTGGTAATAATTTGTTCTATACGTATTGGCTGTGAGCATGCCGCCGGCGAAAACTAGCAACTAAAAAGGACTTGAAGACAATAGCTGATACAATGTACAGTAACAAATCAAATAGAAATGATTACAAATACGAATTATTTATTTAAAACACTTTAGATATAAAGATCAGTCATTCATATAATTTACATAATTAATCATGATATTACATTCTAAAGTCTGACATAATATTTACTTATTTTAATGATTCTCTAAAAATAACAACCTTTTTATTTTCAGTTCAGAATAAGCCGACTTAAAATTAAGACAGGCTTTCAAGCTGTCATAGTATACGACATAGCTTTCCGGTTTCACGCTATTGTGCGAACCTCTGAAATAGGCACTGAAAGAACTAGAATGAACTGACTAGAATGTGGCACTGAAATAGGGTTAATAAATATTAGATATTCAATAATTAGAACCTGTCTTTATTTATTTTTCCCGAGGAGCTCGTGCCTAAAAATAACAGCAATATGGGTTGATCTTGTAGGTTAAGCAATTCACCATCTATACTAATATTATAAAGCGGAAAAGTTTGTTTGTTTGTTTGTTTGCTTGAACGCGCTAATCTTCGAAAGTACTGGGTGGATTTGGATGCAATTTGGTATGGAAGTAGCTTGAAGCTTGAGGAAGGTTACTACTACTTTTTACGCGACTGCAAAAAAGGAGAGTTATGTTTTTACCGTGATAGAATCCATGGGAGCGAAGCCCCGCGTGAGTACTAGTCTTAACATAAAGAGATTCTTCCGTGCCTCGGAAAGCACGCTAAGCCGTGGAATCCTATTGTCATTTGGATATGTTTAAGGGGGGGGGGGGGGAAGTCAGGAGCGAGAAAATTTAACACTGGTCTTGCCAAGGGGTAGTGTGTTACCCAGTTACTGGGTTGGGGGTACTGGGTGGTGATGTATAGCTGATGGTGAAGTACCAGGAGAACTCCTCAAAAATTAATGGCTCTTCATCGGGAAAAGCAAAATTTTGTAAAAGGTGATAAGTAGTTCACATTTGGCTTTTGTAACTAGATAAATTACAAACCGACTCACTAAAAAGTGTGAAAAAAAAACTTATTTGCAAAAAATAAAACCGACTTCCATATCAAAAAGCCAAAAATAACTATAATTTCGGAAGGCGGTGACAAAAATAATGAAAATACAAAACCAATAACACCGACTACCGAAATTGAATTTATTTTAGGCTTTGTAGTGTTTTGATATGGAAGTCAGGTTTATTTTTTGCAAAAAAGTTTTTTTTTTGTTTTCTAATATCGCAGCGACTGTACTATTTTTGTAACAAATACATTGCTCCTTAACCATTACCTAAGTTCGTCACTAAGTGACTGGACAAGCAGTGTAAAAATAACAAAACGATATTATATTATGCGGATTCATCGCTTAGTACGTTTAGTATTGATAACGACAGTCATTACCTTCGCGAAACCCTATGACCGCCTCTCTTAGGGCGCGGAACCACTGTGCAATGGCTTGAATTTAGACTGGAAAATCTTGTCAGGCTGCTGCAACTTCAAGAGGAAAAAATAGTATGGAGTTTGAGGGGTAAATAATATTAGATTTTACTGTCTCACCTGTTCAGTGCGCTTTCTCTTTCTTTCATGACAGTCAGCCACTTTTAAATCTATAGTCGGCTATATATGTTTACTTGTCGTGTGTATTCTTGTATTTCGTAAGTTTTTTCTTATTATTTTCTGGCAGTAATTAATTGATTTACGGTTAATTTATTATTTTAATTTGTAAAAAGTGATCGGATCTTGTTCAATAAACATAATTGTACCATAATGCCACCTAATAGCCGATTTATTTTTATTTATTAAAATATTGAAAAGAAAAATCTCCTCCTGATTACCTGTTGATTTATGTGAAGAAGTAATGTTTTAATCTATTTTCCCGAAAACGTCATTTTTGATGTTAGTGAACATTAGAACTCAAAATCTACTAAACTGATCCTTTTGTATGTACATTACTTCTTCACATAAATCAACAGGTAATCAGGAGGAGATTTTTTTTTTCAATTATTTAATAACAAATTAAGCGCAATTTTTTGAGCTAATGTTGCGTTTTTCACTTCTAAGTGCGGCAAAAAATAGAAAAAAAAACTCTTCCTGATCATCACCTTTAAAATGCATATAATTTTTTTTTTGTTTCAGATGATCTGGTAACGAGTTATGATTGTCACCGCAAATCCACTTTTTTTCAAGGCGCCTCTGGAGATTCAACATCACCGGCTTATTTAAAAATATTTTCATTGAAAATTTTTTCTTAGATACTTCAATAATTGTACAATAATATGTAATTCAATTTAATAAAATAATGCCCATCCCCCATAATGCCACCTAATAGCCGATTTATAACTTGTGAAGTCATAAAGGTAATTAAAAAAGGAAGTTTATGGCAAAATTTCCATTAGATGAGGCTCGGTAACTAGTAAATTAGATATTTGATTATATATTTTAATTATGACATGGTACTAAAAGGCTTATCGATCTTTTAATTTTTAAATTTGTTTTGTGATAGTGATGTGCTGTAACGCAAATGGCTCTTATCAATTATCGATGAATGGTGTGTCTGTTTTTAATTTTTTTTTGTAAACAACATTGATAACAGCGAAAGGCATTAAATGAAACCGCATTTACTTTATGTATAATTTTCTGGCTAACATCAAAAATCAGATCACTAGTTTAATCACAGGACATTTTTGAAGTTTTTTCTTAGTTAAAACACAAAGTATCTTCCCGAGCACCTGACTAAGTAGGGTGAGTCTCATATCATATAAAATTATTTGGTATATTTTCATTTCAATTACGTTGCAGTAAATGATTATCAAATACAAGAATAAAGAAGACATGGTCACTGTCGTTCTGACGACGAAAAATGAAATATGAAATGTTTATGACCGCTATTGAATTGCAATCGGGAATCGTGAAACAGTTATATAAAATCTAGTCTTCTCAATAATATGATAAGAAATTAAAGAAGTTAGTTGGCTTTAGACAATCTTTCCCAAGTAGTAGCTTTCGAGCACCAGCGCCTGTTTAAGATAATTTACTATTATTGACATTAGTCTTTCAGGTAATGAAAGTTATCACGCCCGAAGTAAGCACATAGATGTCCGAAATCTTTTTATCAGAAGGAAGGTTGTAGTCAATGAAATATTTATCAAATACAAGAATACAGAAGACATGGCCGGTGATGTTCTGATGACGGGGCTCCATAGAATGAAATGTGTTTATGACCGCTATGGGTTTGCGTCCAGAAGAAGATTGGGAATAAATTACTGCAATCCTTGACATGTGTTATTTAGTCTGATCATGTATTATTTAGTTTGATCTGTACTAGTTTTAATAATTAAAAATATACTGTTTTTCTTAAAAAACTACAATCCTTGCCTTATTTCAACAGAAATTCATACTTCAATTTAAAAAAGTTAAATGTAAGCCCGTTTCCGACCTGTATACTTTATCGTTATCGATAAAGAAGTTACTACCTACCATCGCTCAGCACTATTTAGTCTGATAGATTGGTAGTACTGTTATATGACGTCTTGTTCCCCGTGTATGTTCGTTCAGTTGGTATTGAAGTGACATGTAAACTGTTTTATTTTTATAGTACTAAGTCCCGACTCTTAAAACATAGTGTATTACATTCTCTTTGAATCTTGTTACGGAGCAAAGAGTAAAAAGATGTTAAGTCAAGAGCAAAGTGTAAAGTAATAGTCAAGAGCTCATTCTGTCATTATCAAGCACATTGTCAAGCAAATGTTAAAATAAAATATGTGTATATAAAAAAGCGTAAAATTTTAAGTTATATTTTCAGGAACGTGACCATTTTCAAATGAACTACACTCCGATCATGTTACAGTTAATTATATAATATCAAAATAAGTTTTATTTACGATGGAAATTAGTCAGAACTTTGTTTGTTATACTCAGGGACATAGAAATCGAGATAAAAGTGCTGATAATAGTGATAGTAGAAATAAACTTGAAGGGGTATGTCCTTGTATACGTACAGTACACAATCATAATCTTACTTAAATTAAAATATTCTTATAAACGAATATACAATATAAAATACCTTTTTAAAATAAAACAAAATGATAATAATGATGTTCTTCTTTTTAAGCGAAATTTCGATGCCCGTCGGGTTTCCAGGAGCATATTGAACGAAATATTAACCGAAATACACAAGATAAACCGAACAAAAC
Source organism: Tholera decimalis (assembly GCA_943138885.2). NCBI lineage: Eukaryota > Metazoa > Arthropoda > Insecta > Lepidoptera > Noctuidae > Tholera > Tholera decimalis. The sequence continues at coordinate 29,091,388 of OW964549.2, forward strand.
AACCCTTACCACGCAGAATCATGAAAATAACAAGGGTGAGGCCAAAGGATACTTTTTAAGTATTAGTTCATTTATCTGCACTTATATAGATCTCGATAGTAAACTATAATTATAATAACGTTTTATTTTTACTTGCTTATTTTAAACTGTTTTTCTATTGACGATTGTGCCCATATATCTTGATGAATCGCTCCAGAGAATGTGGAAGTAAAAAGCTGATAATTAACTTTTTTACACCCCTAAGTTATGAGGGAAATGAAAAAACACACAGTTAGCACTCTTTCACACAAATTTGAACTAACGTAGGTACATAAATGTACTCTCATACAGTCACTCAAATACATATCAAGCAAAATATTTGAAATATTTTTTTTTCTTATCTGAAATCTATATACTTATAATAAATCTGTAGAGAGGTCAATTCTGTACATGAAATATATTTCCAAAATAACTATCAGGGGGCGATTAGGGATCGTACTGATGCCAAAAATGCAATCAGTAAAATTTTTGTGTCTGTCTGTCTGTCTGTATAACCGTTATAGAAACAAAAGCTACTCGACGGATTTTAACGAAACTTGGTACAATTATTTTTCATACTCCTGAGCTGGTTATAGTATACTTTTCATCACGCTACAATCAATAGGAGCAGAGCAGTGAAGGGAAATGTTGGGAAAACGGGAGAAGTTACTCCATTTTTTAAGCTTTCGTCGCGTGTGCAACCTTTATGGTTAAAGCTACACAAATTATTTCATGACGGAAATGTTCTCCTTAAAATTATATAAAAAATATCCCACGACAGCATATGTCTAACTTTTATGGTTGACTCACAATAACAAGTGTAACTCCCGATAGCTTAGCACTTCGAAGCTTTCTGATTATAATATTTGTCTACTCTTACGTTTATAACACTCTCAGTCACCCCTAATTGAAAAAGTTAACATTATTAACTATTCCATAAAAAAGAATCATATAAATCGGTATAGAAACACCAAAGTTATACATTATATCTATATCTATACTTATAATAAATCTGTAGAGAGGTCAATTCTGTACATTAAATATATTTACAAAATAACTATCAGGGGGTGATTAGGGATCGATACTGATACCAAAAATGCAATCAGTAAAATTTTTGTCTGTCTGTCTGTCTGTCTGTCTGTCTGTCTGTATAACCGTTATAGAAACAAAAACTACTCGACGGATTTTAACGAAACTTGGTACAATTAATATTCATACTCCTGAGCAGGTTATAGTGTACTTTTCATCACGCTACAATCAATAGGAGCAGAGCAGTGAAGGGAAATGTTGGAAAAACGGGAGAAGTTACTCCATTTTTTAAGCTTCCGTCGCGTGTGCAACCTTAATGGTTAAAGCTACACAGAAATCATTTATGACGGAAATGTTCTCCTTAAAATTATATAAAAAATATCCCACGACAGCATATGTCTATCTTTTATGGTTGACTCACAATAACACGTGTAACTCCCGATAGCTTAGCAGTTCGAAGCTTTCTGATTATAATATTCGTCTACTCTTACGTTTATAACACTCTCAGTAACCCCTAATTGAAAAAGTTAACATTATTAACTATTCCATAAAACAGAATCATATAAATCGGTATAGAAACACCAAAGTTATGCATGAAATCTATCTATACTTATAATAAATCTGTAGAGAGATCAATTCTGTACATGAAATATATTTCCAAAATAACTATCAGGGGGTGATTAGGGATCGATACTGATGCCAAAAATGCAATCAGTAAAATTTTTGTCTGTCTGTCTGTCGGTCTGTCTGTCTGTCTGTCTGTATAACCGTTATAGAAACAAAAACTACTCGACGGATTTTAACGAAACTTGGTACAATTATTTCTCATACTCCTGAGCTGGTTATAGTATACTTTTCATCACGCTACAATCAATAGGAGCAGAGCAGTGAAGGGAAATGTTGGGAAAACGGGAGAAGTTACTCCATTTTTTAAGCTTCCGTCGCGTGTGCAACCTTAATGGTCAAAGCTACACAGAAATCATTTATGACGGAAATGTTCTCCTTAAAATTATATAAAAAATATCCCACGACAGCATATGTCATATTTTATGGTTGACTCACAATAACACGTGTAACTCCCGATAGCTTAGCAGTTCGAAGCTTTCGGATTATAATATTTGTCTACTCTTACGTTTATAACACTCTCAGTCACCCCTAATTGAAAAAGTTAACATTATTAACTATTCCATAAAAAAGAATCATATAAATCGGTATGGAAACACCAAAGTTATACATGAAATACGCTAATAATAAGCCAACGCGCGTGAATACTGAATCATGCTATAAGGATTATTTTTGAGAATTGGTCGCCGCGCTCGACGCGTCTCGATTGGCAAAGTGCGAGCCAGACTCGCCCATGAAGGGTTCCTAAAAACCTTAAAAATTTCTAGAAACCAGCTTATTTACATTTTTACAACTACGCTAGATAACTTTGTTTTTCATAGTGTTTGTATGAATTACAAAGTTATATTTGCGGTTTTAGAAAATATGCTGTATCTCAAAACTGCATTTCGTTTCGCAACCCATTTCGTTCAAACCAATTTTGGTTGAAAGTTTACATTAAGATCTACAGACATATATTTTTTTTTTAGATTTTTCACTCCATTATTATAGAAGTTAGAGGGAGGTGGGGACATTTTACCACTTTGGAAGCTTATATCTTTTAAACGATTGACTTTATGAAAAAGTGGTTTTAGAAACCCTTATATCATTTTTAAAGTCCTGTCTATAAGTACTACACACGCATAGGTTTCATGAAAAAAAAATATTTTCAGTTTTAGTTCCATGTATGGGGACCCCCTTTTATTTTAAATATTTTTTTTATTTTTTTCCTAAAGTCGGAAAGCGGTTCATAGAATACATCTACCTACTAAGTTTCTCATGTATAGTCTTAGTAGTTTCAGAATAAAATGGCTGTGACATACGGACGGACGGACAGACAGACAGACAGACCGACAGACACAGACGGACAGACATATCGAAACTATAAGGGTTCCGTGTTTTGCCATTCGGCTACGGAACCCTAAAAAGGCGGGGCATCCGAGCGCGAGCTTCGCGGTTGAAAAGTGACCAGCCTTAGTGTGCTGAACTACGAGAGGCCCTACGTAAAAAAAAAGTGCGAGCATCATACAATTTTTGCCTGTTGATCCGAATAGACGTTCAGAGCGTTCGACCTTATTGACAGACAATACTTAATTGATATTAACAAACCGTGCTTATCAGCGCAACTTTTAGTCGTTGATAATTTATTTTTAGATTCCGTTTGTTGTTATTTTATAAAATAGGTATTAGTTATTTTAGTACACCGATAGGTTAAGTTTTGGCTAATTTACGTTCACTTTTTTATATTAGTTTTATTTTCACCCAGTTGCAACAAAATATAATCGAGGCTCAAATTTTAACAGGTTGCGGTGCAGGAGAAACCGTCCTTATTCCCAGAATTCCCATAATACCAAATAATTTTCCATTCGAATTTAAAAGAACGCAATTCCCAGTATCGGTGTGTTATGCAATGACAATAAATAAGGTTCAAGGGCAGACTTTTCGTGTTGCTAGAGTAGATCTCGGTGTCAGTTGTTTCTCGCATGGTCAGTTGTACGTCGCTCTTTCCCGTTTTAGCAGTTCTAGAAATCTTGATGTTCACGTGCCGGACGGGTCAACTTTCAACATAGTTTACCCGGAAGCTTTGCGCTAAAGTATTTTCGTTCTATAGGTACTTAAGCCTCATGTGAACGTGATCTAAACAATATTACCAATACATTAACTTAATAACACACAAGGAGTTACACGCTGACGGAGTCGCGGGCACAGCTATTAACGATAATATTGTGCGGTTCCGCATTGCGATATTTTTCAACAGTATTATAGATTGACATATTATATTTCCCTACTAAATTACGAAAGTTAATCTGTCTGTTACATCAAAATCACTGAACCGTGAGGAAGGACATAGGCTATGAAGAATGCTTCAAAATCGGGGTTAAATTTAACGTTAGCACAAAGTAACTATTCCACGCGGACGAAGTCGCGGGCAAAAGCTAGTACCAAATAATTTTCCATTCCAATTTAAAAGAACGCAATTCCCAGTATCGGTGTGTTATGCAATGACAATTAATAAGGCTCAAGGGCAGACTTTTCGTGTTGCTAGAGTAGATCTCGGTGTCAGTTGTTTCTCGCATGGTCAGTTGTACGTCGCTCTTTCCCGGGTTAGCAGTTCTAGAAATCTTTATGTTCACGTGCCGGACGGGTCAACTTTCAACATAGTTTACCCGGAAGCTTTGCGCTGAAGTATTTTCGTTCTATAGGTACTTAAGCCTCATGTGAACGTGATCTAAACAATATTACCAATACATTAACTTAATAACACACAAGGAGTTACACGCTGACGGAGTCGCGGGCACAGCTATTAACAATAATATTGTGCGGTTCCGTATTGCGATATTTTTCAACAGTATTATAGATTGAAAAATTATATTTCCCTACTAAATTACGAAAGTTAATCTGTCTGTTATATCAAAATCACTGCACCGTGAGGAAGGACATAGGCTACTTTTTTTATACGAAAAACGACGGAAACTCGGACTAAGTCGCGGACAACAGCTATCTATACTAATAATATAAGGCTGAATAGTTTGTTTGTTTGTTTGAACGCGATAATCTCAGAAACTACTGGTTCGAATTGAAAAATTATTTTTTAATTAAATAGTCAATTTATAGAGAAAGGCTATAGGCTACATGTATATCATTACGCTAAGGCCAATAGGAGCGGAGCACCAAAGAAGAATGCTTCAAAATCGGGGTTAAATTTAACGTTAGCCCAAAGTAACTATTCCACGCGGACGAAGTCGTGGGCAAAAGCTAGTTGTATAAATAAATATAATATAATACAGTTCTTTATTAAATTAATACCAACAATCTGATAATATGGTAGATCAAAAACACCTGTCATATGTGACTTTGAATACAGGTAACGTACACGTAATAACTGGATAATGAAAATAAATTATTATATTTTTTTTTTATTCCCGATGAGCCCACTTTTGACCAAGATAGATGAGGTCTACGATGGAACGACAAGTGTGTGTGATTAGCAGTGATCGGAATAGGCTGATTATATTTAAAAGAACAGACACGGAAATCGGAGACTTCCTTATGATAACATTTTTTTACCGTTAAATTTACCGGAACTTTAATTATGTAACTTTAAATATCTTATTTTATCATTAACTTTATAAATGCTTTAATAAATCGTAATCAATGTTTTGATAAATAAAATAACCAATATTAAAAATATATATATTTATTTTTTTATGTTGGTTGAACATTTCAATTAAACGTGAATATATAGACTTTGAAATCCTTTTTATATATTTATTTTAAAGATACATATGTACAAACAAAAGAATACAAACTTTTAGGAACAAATAAGTTATAAATTAAAGCGTTTACATTTATTTGTTGGTTGATCAAATACCAATACAATTAATACAAAATGCAAGAACCTTCCCTTTGCCGTGGTACTGTCATAGTTCGGTTATTTTAATAAATAATTATAATTTTAAATAATACATTTTTTCATGATTAATGTTATCGATTTAACATGTAGATATAGTTATGTACCAATTTATATTCCACGGTTGTATAACATATTATAAGCAAACATATGCATGTCTATATATTAATATTATAAAGTGGAAGAGTTTGTTTGTTTGCTTGAACACGCTAATCTCTGAAACTACTAGTTCGAATTGAAAAATTATTTTTGTGTTGGATAGTCTACTTAGGTCTATCGATCGATCTAATATTCGATTTGATTTATAAGAGCAAAGTAGCAAAGTATCAATAAAAATTGTTGCATAATCGGGAAATTATCTTTTGAGAGTTACGCCACGACTGATATCCACATAGACGGAGCTACGAACAACTAGTCAATCTATTAATTTGAAATAAATTTAATAAATATTAATTAATAGCTATTGACTATGGTCTTTACTATAAAACAAACAAAAAGTTTAAAAGAATCGTCAAAATCGTTACCTGAGAAATGATGCAACAGATGAGTATTTTTAATTTAGTTGAAAATAAAAAAAATGTGCAATAAGTTCTAAGGAAGAATGTTTAGCTAATAGAAGCTTTAATTGTAATAATTTGATGTAAAAATTTACATAGTTAACGTTCCAGAAAATTTACCGGTAATAAAAATATTGTCACAAGGAAGTCTCCGATTTCCGTCTCTGTTCTTTAAACTTTTGTTTTTTTTTTTAATGTGGTAAAATCATCAAATGAGTCCTCCCACCCCGGGCAGGGCCGGAGGGACTGTCAGACTTGAACTGACTAAAACCCACGGTATTCCTTCAATAGCCCTTTTCGTTCCGGGGTCACGGTAATGAGATAGGTCCCACGACCCCGGCAGGCTTCGGCCCTCTACAGGGGGGGCCTCGTCATCTTGCTGACGCTCTTTGAGGTGCGCGTGGAACACAACGCGCCGTCGCCGTCGACCCGGGCATGGTCCATAGTCGGACAGCGAGTTGCCCTTTACTCGCTGTCCGCATGCCCGCGCCTACGGTGGCCGGAGAACGTCGGCCGAAAATATACTCAGCCTATTCCGATCACTGGTGATTAGTGATGTAGTGTGGGCAACCTACTTGGTAAACCGATGACTTTGTGAAGTTCATGGTGGTATTTTTGCTTGATGTGAGAAGCACTACATCAGTCGACGCTTCCGTGCTTGCTGGAGACATGAATGCAGCAGAATCCTTCTTCGTTGGGAATATTTATTATTTCCATCTTTTTTTTTTATTGCGTAAAAAATACATACATGTAAAAATTTGTAATTGGCCATTCCTGTAATAATATGCTGTAAGTTTTCTTAAAATTAATAAAATAAAATATAATACACATGTTTGTAGGAGATCCCAAAGCATAAAGAAAAGACGCCAGAACCAAAGAAGGAACCAATCCCGTTAAATGAACCATCCTCCATGAGCAGTCTCATAATTTGGAACATTTCAAAGGCGCTGGAATTGAAACCTAATTTAGATCTAAAGGTAATGTCAGAGTTCCTAAATTACTCAAGACTAATTACATTTTTATTTTTCCTAAAAAAATCACATTAATACAGAAACTCCCCCTTTTTGAATTCAATTATAAAAGAAAATGAGAAAAATACACAATGTTAGCTGTCCGGTCTTCTGACTAATACAGCTATGTATTTATTTATTTATTTACACTTTATGCACATAGGTACAAAGGCGGACTTAACGCGCAAAAGCCATGGTGTCTCGTGCTCCTCCATCAACATAGCTATCCTAGCTAGCTGCTGTTATATTGTGCTTATGAAAATATACAGTTGGTTTTACTGCGCATTATTGCGTAAACGTCTTTGTTATTTCATATTTAAGTTCTTTATTAAGCTCAATACGGTTCATAATGCGGATCTCTCCGAAGAAGCTAATAGTAATAATATTTAATCATAACCTGGAACTTTAAACCTACATTATGACCTGCAGCTTGCAACTTACTTGTATGGTGTAATTAAAGTAGTTATTTTTAAATCTATATTTGTTTAGAGTTTAGAGGGTTTTACCTTACAAAGGCACGTCAGCCTCATCATACAATTAAAGTAATTAGAGGTTGGTTTTGTTCGACTACGTGCATGCAGGGTTCTATCAAAGCGGCGAAGCAGCGCTTGGACTCGGACACCCACGATTTTACCGCCGTGAACGAGAAGAACCCCGAGCAACAGTACCTGCTTTGCGCGTTGCTTGCCTGGCAACATTTGGGACACCACGATACTGAAAGCCTTTATAGGTGCGCCATCTTTCTTTTTATACCTCTCACAAATCATTCACCATGACTCTTGTGATTGACACTATTTGAATACCCCGAGGATCTCGTTGGTCGAGATTGATGGTATGGCTCTGGTATGATTGCAAGGACAAGCAAAAAAAAATATTTTTTTCCATTAGCATGGAGTTTGGAAGTTAGCAATGAGACCAGTGCCTCAGCAAGCACATATATCCATGTATAGTTTCTGCGTAGGCTAGTGTCTGTTGAGATTTGTTGCAGCAAAATGTTTGTGTTTTAGCTTTGTAAAACCTAAAGTAGAGGAAATGTCCTGCGCTGCCAAGTGTGAGCCTAAGCCAAATAGTAACTGTAGTGACCCGATACGTACACATGAAGCGTCTAATTCAAAGAAAGATTTTCGAAACGCTATCGCATGGAAAAAGTTTAAACCTTCAGACGATGGAAGCTTTGGATCCCATACAAGTGGTCCTATTGTTGCGTTGCCAGTGGAACAGAAATTCATAATGCGAATTGAAAATGAACCACCAAGTTGTTGCAGCCAACATATAACAAATTCTCAAACAAGATTAGCACAAGATGCTAGGCGACCAGAAAAGGAAACCATCGAAAAACTTAATGCTGTGAGTATGGTATCTTAATAGTTATTCAATTCAGCTCTTTGGAATTCTCTTCTTTTAGATTCTATACTATGTAGAGGTCATACATCATTATACACATAATGTATTTCTGAAAACATGTATGTTATAAAAAAAGCTTATGAGCAAGCAAAGCAGGCTACGTACGCATTAAATTCAATTTTTAATCCTTCATAGGCATGTTGCATGAGTACACAATGCGCGGAAACGCTAGCTTCATTAGATAAGAATTCAGATGAGTTGCGCGACCGAGTGCTCCAGCTGGTGCAACGAGAAGGCGGCAGAGTAAAGATGTTAGAACGAGCCGAAGGAGCGTGGACTGACCTCGAAAAAGCCTACCAGAAGCGAATCGCAAACGAGGAGGAAAGAGCACGAGAATTGGAAAAAAAGGTTTGAACACCTTACATAATATTAAATTATATAAAGCGTCGATAACCTAATAGCTAAGGAGTCCTAGTGATCCAGAGGTCACGGGTTCGAACCTCACCTATTACTCTATAGCCGTGAACCCACTCCAGACACAAGCATATTTAGCGTAGTTGGAAGGGTAAACAAGATTGCTAGTAAAGTGAATTCTACCAACTTTGTAGCTATCACTTTTTCCGAAAATTACGCGCTAGGATGAGTATTCCCACAATCTTTTGACTGTGTTAGTGTTACTTTAAAATATCTTTGTATAAAATATGAATACCCGGACTTTTAATTCGATGCAGTAGACTGACAGTTGCTGAGTTGTCAGATAATGACGACTACGAAATTATGTTGTAACTAAATTAATCGATTCAGGAATAAAATCGAATAAAGATGTAAACAATGTTTTAATAATATTGTGTGAAAATAGAAAAAAGTAAAATGTGATTATAAAGGGGCGTGAAAAATAAATCGAAGAGCATCATGACAATATTTTTTATTTTTTTTGCAATAGGCCCCTATACCTGTACCCATTCGGACGGGGTTTAGGTCGCAGTTATGCGGAGGCAGTCTTTTAATAATAATCTCGCGCAATTTATTAAAATATTCATCACATGAAACAATTTTCAAAAGAGTGGCTTTTATCATGTCTGGTAAAATATGAATACTTATTTTTAATAAAAATATATTTATTTATAATAAAATCTACTAACTACTTCAAAATATAAGGTAATAGTGTAAATTGTATCATTTATTTATATTTCTCACGAATAAAAATCTCTCATTTATTATTCAATTGATTGAATCTATCTCTATTAGGTTAAATAGGGTATCATTATTTTAGTAAGCGACACTAGCTTGTGTCAGCTTACTACATCGAATTAAAAGTCCGGGTATTAGTAATTTTTTTGTGAGGAGAAATAAAGTTTTTTTAATTTATTTATTATTCGACTAGCTTTTGCCCGCGACTTCGTTCGCGTGGGAGGTTTTTCTTGCGTAAATACCGATCACGTGGGAATTCCGGGATAAAAACTATCTTATGTCCTTCCCAGGGTCCCAAACTATTCCCATGCCAAATTTAATCTAAATCGGTTCAGCGGCTTAGGCGTGATAAGGTAACACACAGACAGACAGAGTTACTTTCGTATTTATAATATAAGTAAGGATTTGGCACAATTAATATTTATACGGAGAAAAAGTGCAGAAAGCTAATATTTTTATATAAAAAAAAGAAAATATATAGAAATAATTTAATTTATGGTCGAATTTCGAGTATCAGGCGATAGTTATAAGAAATCTACTCCACTATTGATAAGAAGCTGTTCCTTGTTTAAAAGATCATGGATAAATGAATTGTTTGAATAACGGTTTATTAAAAAAATGCCCATAGTTTTTGTAATGAACCGTTTCTTAGTTTAAGCTTCTTAAAACATCCCCTATTTATTGGGACACTATATTCTTAATAAATGCATTGGGAATTTGAATAACCAATTGCAGGGCAGACTTTCTTATTTAATAAGTATTCTAAAATGATATAGTAGTGATTAACATCTCAAAATCAGCATTATCGAGGAACAAAATCAATTACTAAGCAGTCATCATTTACGTGGCGCGACTATTATATAACGCCAGCAACCTAATCTGGTTTCGCACAGGTGCAATATAATTAAAGGTAAAACAACTTCAATAAAAGGCTTATAGGCGACGAGACACTATCGGGCAAGCTTCATAGCCTGGCTCATCGGCGAACCGTTGCTTGCCTATCGGTTTTCTACAGATTGTACTTCGGGGAGTGTGCGCAGGAGCTCCATGACCTGATCCCTCCATCTCCCTTTCACTACCGGTCTACCAGACGCACGGCTGGCTACCGTCCACACTTGGTTGATATACCGTTTTGTCGTACCAAGCTGTGCAATTCTCTGCCGGCTTCTTGTTCCCTGCCACTTATGACCTTTCAACCTTTAAAGCAAGAGTTAACAGGCAGCTTCTGGGCTCGCTCATTCTATTGTAGACCTCATCTACCGCTTACCATCTGGCGAGATTGATGTGAAGAGTGGGCTCTTTCTTAATAAAAAAAGGTGATTGGTGAAGCTGTATCAAAGTGATTTCCTGCTATACATGCAGCGATTAATATTTTTTTACGGAATCATCAAATCACGATGAACTCATATTATTATGGTATGTAACCCGGTTAAGTAGACGCACAGCCTTCCTGAGCTGATCTACGAGTGGCCCTACATAAAAAAAAATAAAAAATAAAAATAAAAAAAAGAAATGCAACCCATTCCGGCATTACTCTAGTTTATAATTTTTTTTTTAAATAATAACAAGCTTTTGTTAATTTTGAAGAAAGTACCTTTCAATTAACTTCTGGAGCTTCGTTTACCTTCGAAATTACATTCCAGTTTCTCGAAACAATCACATAACTCTACATTAACACTAATTCAAACAAGCCAGCCTTAATAAAACAGCATTCACAACAGCCTATTTAACATACTGTATTTTTCAGGTTAAAACATTGACAGAAGAGCGGAAAACTTTTAAAAACCATTGTAAAACTTTGACTGATGACTTGGTACACCGAAAGGAAGCTGTGGACAAGGTGAGGGAGAAGTTAACGAACCTGGAGAAGTTGGTGTGTGAGCTAGCGACCACCAAGCTGCAACTGAGTGAGGAGGCGGCCAGGAGTGAGGCCACGCTGGCTGAGGAACTGGCCAAGGTTATGCAGTATGAACGTGACCTTAAGGTTACTATTCATTACAATTTATTAGATAAAATAAACTCTGATATCATACCTGAAAGACACACCTAATTATCTATACTTCCATAATAATAAATATTTATACACAAACAGACACACACCAAAGCATGCGCACCATTTATACACACTAACACTACATACTTTAAACAAATAATTAATTTAATATTATATTTATAAAACAAATACTTACCATGGTTAAAGTGTCTGTGTACATGTTTTAATATTAATTTTTAACCTGATGTCCTGAAACACAGACTGTCCGTCAAGTTTAGGCAATAGTCTCCCACAGTACTTTAACAAAAAAAATTGTATAACACTTACCTAGATCAAATAAAATGTGTTGAGCTAAGAAAAAATAGATAAATTTATAAATAATACTTCTCCAATATTAATGCGAAAGTTTGTTTGTCTTTCTTTCATATCAACATGGAGCGATAGATCAATGTCAAGGTTCTTGTTGGTATAGTAAAAGGGCTGGAGAGTGACATAGGTTACTTTTTTCATCGATAACCAGCAAAGCCGTTTACCGGGTTTCTACCCGCTAGTCTATCTTTATATTTACATATCTACTTCTTCTTCTTTCCCCTCTCCTACTCCCATTGCAAACAAAACCCCAAAGGGCCGAGTCTCCTCAACCCCCTGCGCTACGATATTCTATCATGGGTTTTTGGCTTGACAATTGGGCTAACTTGAGGTCTCTCTCAATTTTGGATTTTTATCTCAGTTTTCGATATATATATATATATATATGTATGTTAACTAACAGAGGGCGCTCCCATTAACCCGTAATAGTATAGTATCCATACATTTAAAAAAAATATTACCATTCTAAAACAAAATGCTTTTAAAAAAAGTTATTACTATTTATTATTTTATCTTTTAAATATACACTAAACTAACAATATTAAATTGATACGTAAAATTAACACTTTGTACACGCGTACGCATTCATAAATAAATTGCGACGTTGCCGTCCTTCAAGTACGCGTGTACAGAGTGTTCAGAGAGTTTTAATATTTTTATAATAACGTTCAAACTTAATATTTAAATGATTATTTTTGAATTTCGGGAGATCACTGGTATGTATGTATATTACATTAATTAGCACAAGACTATCCAACCTCATTAAACCTCCTTATCTATACTTATAATAAATCTGTAGAGAGGTCAATTCTGTACATGAAATATATTTACAAAATAACTATCAGGGGGTGATTAGGGATCGATACTGATGCCGAAATGCAATCAGTAAAATTTTTGTCTGTCTGTCTGTCTGTCTGTATAACCGTTATAGAAACAAAAACTACTCGACGGATTTTAACGAAACTTGGTACAATTATTTTTCATACTCCTGAGCTGGTTATAGTAAATCAATAGGAGCAGAGCAGTGAAGGGAAATGTTGGGAAAACGGGAGAAGTTACTCCATTTTTTAAGCTTCCGTCGCGAGTGCAACCTTAATGGTTAAAGCTACACAGAAATCATTTATGACGGAAATGTTATCCTTAAAATTATATAAAAAATATCCCATGACAGCATATATCTATCTTTTATGGTTGACTCACAATAACACGTGTAACTCCCGATAGCTTAGCAGTTCGAAGCTTTCTGATTATTATTCTGCTCCGAAATTTAAAACCACCACAACTTTGCAATGGAACTCGGCTAAAAGTAACCCAGTTGCAACAAAATATAATCGAGGCTCAAATTTTGATAGGTTGCGGTGCAGGAGAAACCGTCTTTATTCCCAGAATTCGCATAATACCAAATAATTTTCCATTCCAATTTAAAAGAACGCAATTCCCAGTATCGGTGTGTTATGCAATGACAATTAATAAGGCTCAAGGGCAGACTTTTCGTGTTGCTGGAGTAGATCTCGGTGTCAGTTGTTTCTCGCATGGTCAGTTGTACGTTGCTCTTTCCCGGGTTAGCAGTTCTAGAAATCTTTATGTTCACGTGCCGGACGCGTCAACTTTCAACATAGTTTACCCGGAAGCTTTGCGCTGAAGTATTTTCGTTCTATAGGTACTTAAGCCTCATGTGAACGTGATCTAAACAATATTACCAATACATTAACTTAATAACACACAAGGAGTTACACGCTGACGGAGTCGCGGGCACAGCTATTAACAATAATATTGTGCGGTTCCGTATTGCGATATTTTTCAACAGTATTATAGATTGACATATTATATTTCCCTACTAAATTACGAAATTTAATCTGTCTGTTACATCAAAATCACTGAACCGTGAGGAAGGACATAGGCTACTTTTTTTTACGAAAAACGACGGAAACGTGGATGAAGTTGCGGGCAACAGCTATCTATACTAATAATATAAGGCTGAAGAGTTTGTTTGTTTGAACGCGATAATCTCAGGAACTACTGGTTCGAATTGAAAAAATATTTTTTAATTAAATAGTCAATTTATAGAGAAAGGCTATAGGCTATATATCATTACGCTAAGGCCAATAGGAGCGGAGCGCCAATGAAGAATGCTTCAAAATCAGGGTTAAATTTAACGTTAGCCCAAAGTCCACGCGGACGAAGTCGCGGGCAAAAGCTAGTATCCTAATATAACCTCGTTATATTGAGTGTAGCCATGTCTCAAGATGTAGCGATCTCTATGACAGCGCGATATTTACATTGTTATTTCGGGTCTTACTGTTTGTAAATATGCACACACGGTAGAAGAGTAGATAATTCCTAATGAGGGGCAATGTTTAAAAAAGAATATACCTCGTATACTGCAATGGATACCGTATTTTTTTTATAGAAAATATCCAAGACAAGGCTCCGGGGACGTATTTGTGAAAAGTAATGCAGTGAGGTCCTACAAAATGCTCCCAACCCGCTTTCAGGTAGAAAAATGTTACATGAGTAGGTTTCTAAATTGACATTTATCCAATACACCTCTTTCATATACTTTTTGTGCTGAAAAATGCAAAGTTACTGTGGGAAATTTGGTTAGCTTAAAATAAAAATAAAACCAGAAAAGTGCTCTACCCACTGCGGTGATAAATTATTTCAACACTTACTTCTGCCTTTGCTTTATCTGCATGTAACGTAAACGCACCTATTACCGCCAGTTTAAGCCAAGTTCACATTTATGTGCAAAAAATAAGCACATGCTTAATAACTGGTGTCATTTTTTATTTTTATTCAAGTACTGAAACTAACGATCTTGTCAGTCAGATATAGAAACAATTCGAAAAAATGAAATAAGTATTTAAAAAAAATATAAATTGATGAAAAGGGCTATGTTTCTATTACCGACTCAAACCATGGGTGTGTTCCTATTACCGTTTTTGTGGCTCCTATTACCGACCGCTAAATGAACAGAACAAATTCAGTCAAATAAAAATGCTCGTGTGGGTTTAATTCTTTAGAATACAGAATGTTATAATTATAAGCAGCTTTTAATCAGTCTTAAGAGATATGCTTCATAATATGAATTACATATTGAAATATAACAGTGAATCCAGTCTATTAAATGGCGTTCTTCGTGCTTGGTGAAGACAGGTTGAACCCCACAATTTTCATTAGAGTACTTGTGATTTCTCTTGTCACGAAGAGTTATTCTAGGAATCCCAAATCTCTTTGAGATTTCATAGATACTTGCTCCATTATCGATAGCCATCAATGCACAGTCAAGTTGATTAGCTGTATATTACGTACGTTTTAATCGTTCCATGTTTCTGAATCAAAATTTACCTAGTCGAATATACTAAACCTTTGCTTAGCAGTGGGTTAAGAATTATAGTAAGTGGAAGTCAATAGGTGATTTTTAATAATAGTTTTTAATGAAAAATGAATTACAGTTTTATATTTTTTCTAAATATTTTAAATTGTTATTAATGTTAATTACATTATATTTACCTACTAGGCAAAAAAAATAAAAATAATTGCTAACACACTATCCATAAAAACTAAAAAAAACATACAGAGGAATTGAGAACCTCATTCTTTTTGAAGTCGGTTAAAAAGTACAGGTACATCGGTAATAGGTTCTATTGAAGAAATTCTGTATAACCTATTACCGACCCAATGAAATGAATATGTATTGAGTAAATGTATTGTTTTTTAGAATATTTATATGATTATACAGGTGCCAGTAGCTATGCTAATTTTATTTTAATGGTGTTTTTACTATAAAAATACAATATTAGAGAATTGTACATCCTACATTCATTAAAACATTTACATAAGAATAAAGTTGATTTTCACAGTATCGATACTCTTATTATGTATGGCGCTAATAGGTCAAATACAACTTGACACACTAACTAATCAAATTAGTATAGCCGACTACTTATTAATTGATGCATTATAACATAAAAAGTAGAAATTAAAATATTCGACAAAAACCTAACAACGACCTAGGTCGGTAATAGGAATAAAATTGAGATTATTGTTCCTATCACCGCCACATTTTAATATTGAATTTGAAGCAAAATAAAGCTATATCTCATTAAAATTAGTTATTATTTGTGTTTATGAAAGTATTAAGAAGGTATCAAAATAATTAAAAGGTTCATTAGATTGCTTTACAATTATATATTATGCTAAAAAAGAAATAGGTGTACTTACGTAATCGGGAGCGGGACACTACTAAATATGCGCTATATCCGGAGTCCGACGACAAATTGTGCAATTATTCTTTAAATCGTTGGTTTACGCGCACAAGCAAGTGATGAATATTTGCATTACAAATATATCTATATTTTCTCTAAAGCAACGACTTGTCTAACTTTAATGCAACTCTTTAAAATGATAGTTTTATGAAACGGACGGTAATGGGAGCCGATTTTGAGGGGTCGTTATTAGGCGCCTTTACGTTAATTGTAACTAATTATATTATTAATGTAGGTACTAATTTAATCCAGCGACAAATTAAATATACAGCCTCGGAATTAGTTCTTCGTTCCGATCGCTTTCAAGTCGCATTTCGTTTCTTTTTAACCAACATTTTTTCACTTTGTCGTTCATTTTTTCAGGCGACATCGAGGTCAAAAGTGGGCCTACCAGTAATAAAAAAAAATCATCTTCTAACCTTTTCCCGACATTACACAATGAACCAAACAGATGCGTTTGTTGAAGTGATTATCGTGCAGTATTTTTTATTTAACTATTAGCTGTGCCCCGCGGTTTCACCCGTATTCATTTGAGGAATAAAACGCAAAATTCATCAATATCGGTTAAACAAGCTTACAGAGCCCTGCGCACCCAATATAATAACGTCTTTAGGAGGCTGTTGGGGCTGCCGTGGCGCTGCAGTGCGTCTGGCATGTTTGCAGAAGCGCATACTAACAGCTTTCAGGCCATAATTCGTAAAAAAGCAGCTTCACTGCTGCAGCGCTTACGAAGCAGCGGCAACAGCCTCCTCAGGACAATCGCGGCGAGATTTGACTGCCCTATTCAGCGACACTAGATAGAGGTAGCGATAGGCTTAAGTTGAATGTATGTTTTATTTTATTTTTTATTCTTATTATTTTAGTTATCTTTGCCTTTTTATTTTTATTTTTATTTTGTACTAACATAGCATAAGGTTAAATTGTTACTAACACTCTATGGACTTTGTCTGAAATAAATGATTATTTATTTATTTAAGCAGTTTAGATTTGTCACACAAACTTTCATTCCTTATTTCAGCCCTTTAGGGTTTGAATTCTGAAAAAAAAGTGACCTCTGTTGGGTTTTCAACTATTTTCATTTCAAACACACTGCAGACCCAGCGCACCCCTGGCCGTACCCCTTGTGGTACGGTGGGTTTTTTAAAGTTAAACGATACCACTGTATGAAGTGAACGTAGTACTGTGCTGATGAAGATACTGGACGGACAGAAAATGTTAAACAGTTATCTCGCATATTAATCGCCATAGAACGACCAACATTTTAGAAACGTTTCACTCCAAAATTAATAAACGTGTCAATACATCGGAGGTGATTCCAAAAAAGAGAAGAAAGGATCAAATCATCAATGATGACTTCACCAGAAACGTACAGTTACAAATTATAAATAAATAAAGGAATTTCAATTGGTCACGCATTAGAAAAATTGCGTTCATAGAGATACAGTCTCTCTGGTAAAACACATAATCAGGTATTTCATTAGGTATAAAGTTTTGATCCCTCATAACGTATACTTTTCTTACCATAGTTAGCACTAGAATTTTTAATTCAATTTTGTCTCATCGTCTTGCGTAATATGTGTAAGTTTTCTTTTTAAAGTTGTGAATGTGTGTCTTGCG
The DNA here is from genome assembly GCA_943138885.2 of Tholera decimalis. Lineage (NCBI taxonomy): Eukaryota > Metazoa > Arthropoda > Insecta > Lepidoptera > Noctuidae > Tholera > Tholera decimalis. The sequence continues at coordinate 29,109,297 of OW964549.2, forward strand.
TTATTATTTTATGTATTAGAATGCATGTTTTAAGTTAATAGAGCTAGTTGTAATTTAAGTACATATTTAGATTATAGGTATATTGTATTTAAGATTTGTTCAGTAAAAATTTATGAATTAAATGATTAAATAAAAATTGTTGTTGTCAAAAGTGGTTTTAACTAGTGTTACAACAATATTACCTGGTGGTTTTTTTTTAACTTTAAAACACCCTCCGTACCCACCAGGGGTACGGCCAGGGGTACCTACGGTGCGTCTGCAGTCGTCCTTTCATCCAATTCGGTGCTGTGGTTTAGCCGTGAAAGCGTAACAGACAGGAATTTACTAGCTATAGAGGGAGTATACGTTAAGAGATAGGTGCATGTTCTTGCGGACTTTTATGTAAGCTTTTTTTAAGAAATGCACTTTTCACCCACATCACATTTCTAATCATATTTCAGCCAACTTACATAAATCTCGATGGGTTATGCTCCAAACCTTCTTCATACTTTATTCTATCTATTGGTGAAAATCGCATGCAAATCCGTTCAGGAGTTTTTGTGTTTATCTGGAACATACAGACATAAGTTAGTTAGACAGACGCGGCGGAGGACTTAAAACAAGAATCTCCTAGGTATAATGTGAAAAAGTTTCACTCGAAAATCTCACAGCATGATGGTTTCATGTCAATTCAAAGTATCTATTACTTTAAACGCAATTTCATACGTTAAGCCCTATTATGTAATACATCGTATTTCAAACAAAATGTTGGTGGGTAATTTGGATGTATTCTTCAGTTTAAGGAAGAGCAAGCACGTCGTAAGTTTGAAGCTCTTCTTAACGATGCCGATTCGGCGCGAGCGCTGTCTTGTGAGGCGGAGCGCGCCATAAGGGCTGAGCTGGCAGCACTGCGCGACCAAATAGAAACAGTTTCGAAACAATTACTTGCAGAAGACGAGAAAAATATCAAAATTAAAGCACAGGTACGTTTCACATTTTATCGTTACCTGACTTATTGTTGTTTTGTCGTGGATCGTGCCCCCCCCCCCCCCTCTCTAACTTCTATAATAATGGAGTGAGAATCTAAAAAAAAATATGCTATAGATGTTAATAAAAACTTTCAATGAAAATTAGTTTGAACGAGAGCGGGTGAGCAGTTTTTGAGATATAGCACATTTTCTAAAACCGCAAATATAACTTTTTATTTCATACAAACACTATAAAAAAACAAATTTATTTTGCATAGTTTCTACGGAACCCTTCATGGTCGAGTATGACTCGCATTTGGCCAATTTAAAAAATAATAATAAGGTAACGTTTATTTTTTTAAATCGTACTTTACGTCCATAATATGGTTTCGACCCCTGAACTAGGACAACCTGTATGACAGGGGTTGAGGATAATCTGGTTATATTCGTCACAATATTTAATCTATAAGGCCAATTCTGCACAAAAAAATTAAAAAGAAATTACAGAAATAATAATCTGGTCAATTTCAACGCTCCGATATCACAGGCAAATTGTCTTTTCAGCACTAAAAGGAGCCCATTTCAATTATACCTTACTTTCCGAAGTGCATCTGTGCCAGTTACCGACCGCCTAGAGATGATGATGGTAGGAAATTAATGTCACAAGACGTACAAGTTACTGCTCATAATTCAATAGCAAGTGATTCTATAGCTCCAAATTAAAAAGCGTCAGCCAGGTTAACTTACAAGTAGATTCAGTTTCATTTCTAACGATAAAACCATATCTACATAAGTAGCAATATTACAGACCACCACGTACGTAGCTATGCTTACGTTTAAATAACAAGCATGCCCGGAAAAAAGTAAATTCCAATTCTATTCCTATACTAAATGGCATAGATTCAATGACAGTTACTACGGTTGACATTAGAGACTTTTGGTTATACCAATTAGAAAGACTACAACAGACGAGACGAGAAAAACATAAAAAGTCATGTATTTACGATTCTTGTTTTAATTTGTATTCGATATAACATCCTGATCTTCATAATTATTCATTGTCATAAAAAATCTTAAATATTTTTCAACGTAGCAATGCAATCCTAGAGAAAGGCAAGGTAAAAAATGTTTTAATTTTATTTTTTTATAATTATGCCCAATTAATTATTAACTTTTTGAAATGAAATGAAATATAGGGAAAATACGGCACGTAAACAATGAAGCTTTTTTGTTTTTCAATCAAATGTAGCGTAATAATTATATTTAAAACTTAATCAGAATCTGTAGATATTGCTTAAAAACACTTAAAGCTGCTAAAACTATTTTTCTCATAATATTTGGTTTTGTTACACTTTACGATAATAGTACAAATACAATATTATTGTCGTATGTGTTTGCAATGTATGATGTAATTGTTTATTTAAATGCATTTTTTCCATGTTACCTATAAGGCGACGCGAGGTGAATACAGAGGTTATTTTACGTAAAGTAAATATTTTCGAACCGTTATTATGAGCAGGTATGAAAACTTGCATAAATAAAGCCTTTAATATGTGGTCTATGGAATTGCATACTCTTGAAGCAGTCGTTGCAATCACTTACTTAGACGCAGCTCTACGCTATGACCTCAGTATTGTGACGTAAACCAGAGATTATTAATTTCCAGTAGTACGGCCTCATTTTTAAACTACCTTCTTGTCATCATGGCAGATCCAAATATTTTCAGTAATATCAGAATTTTGTGAAAACGTTCCTTTAACGATGTAGGCATACGATAAGAAAGGTTTTATCTTACTCCGTGGACCAATGGACTTAAAAACACTTAAAGCTGCTAAAACTATTTTTACCAGCTTAGTCCAAAATGAACAGGAGTTCCAAAAGAACTAATGAGTTAATAAAAAAACTTTTTTGGTCAATCTACTGGATGGATTATGGATTATTCTCAGATCATCTGGATTATTCTCAGATCTTTTGGGGATACCCAAAAGAGTGATTGATCGATTTGAGGCGGGTTAGATAATATGACGGGTTAATATTGGTATTCCTTAAACTAATATTCATGAAACTTATTAGTCAAATAGTATTAAGACAACATAAATCACTGACTTATGATCATAGCATAAAATTTAAAAGGCCTAATTTTAAATCCTGAAAAACCACAAATAAGGACCATGTTTGCCAGTATGCAATTCCGTAAAAGATCAGTTCACCTGATCTTTAATTTTAATTTTAATCAGGTGAACTGATCTTTATTTTATTTTTTATTTATGAATAAACACATTTATATTTAACCAAAAAAAATCACGGCAGTAAAAAAAAATGAACGGCTTATTTCTCGCTCAAGAAACGTACAATAGATATACTTTCTGTGTAAACAAAAGAGATGCATATATTAACAGTCGATCGCTGACTGTTCACACTGCCGGCGAGTACTCGCTTCACTAGTTGGTCGCTGAGCGACTAGAGCTATCAAAGATGATACTCGCTCAGCGATCACTTGGCGGTCAGAACTCACGCTGATCAGAGACCACCCAGATGGATAGCTCAGCGACTAAACTATCGGAACAATACACTCGCTGCTCGCCAACTCGTTTTCGGGTGCTAGCTCTACTCGCGCTACTCGTTCATTGTCGGCGGTGGGTCAACTGCCTATCACTGCCAATTGCATGTATACACATACACCCTCTCCCTTCCCCTCTCTTAAACCGGGTCCGCTGCGACGTGTTTTCGTGTTTACAAACAGTATAACATTGTTTGCTAACAGAATATAGGCGTGGCCTAACAGTTTTGTTAGCAAAAACACAATAACATGTTTGCCGAGACGAATGGATAACATCCCCCGCGTTCGCCTGCGGGGAGGGGGAAAGTGACGCATTTTGTGTTCGCGCTCACTATCCCTATTTTTTAATCTCAAGCCGGGTCCGCTGCGCCAATTTTCTAACAAGACATGTTATCAAAACATGTTAGTAGAACCGCCCGTCCGCTGCGCCTATTGTTGTAATGTTTTTGTTTAATTTCAAAAATGAGTTCCGACGAAGAAGACGTGGAAGCTGTTATAGCAATACTAGATTTAGTTAACATTTCAATGTGGCAATTCTGTCTCTGAGATTAAAAAATAGGGATAGTAAGCGCAAACACAAAATGCGTCACTTTCCCCCTCCCCGCTGGCGAACGCGGGGGATGTTATCCATTCGTCTCGGCAAACATGTTATTGTGTTTTTGCTAATAAAACTGTTTGACCACGCCTATATTCTGTTAGCAAACAATGTTATACTGTTTGCAAACACGAAAACACGTCGCACTGGACCCGGCTTCAGAGACAGAATTGCCACACCTAATCTCATGTCAGGAGGTATCATATCGTTCCTCCACGTTGTTTTCTTCTCTATATCTGGTAAAATTAATGATAACAGCAGCTCTTGATAATCACTTTCTGAACTACTAAATCTAAACAAAAACATTACAATAATAGGCGCAGCGGACGGGCGGTTTTACTAAAAATGTTTTGCTAACATGTTTTGTTAGAAAATTGGCGCAACGGACCCGGCTTTACACATACAAACATGCACACATACACACACACCCGCACACGACACACACACACAACGCTACATGACTATTCAATTACAAACGCACATCGCTACATCACTACTCAAACACACACACATATTCACTTTTTTCAATTATTTATACAATAAAAAACTTATTTCTTTATATAATGTTTAATAGTATTATTCAACTAAATTGTATCTAGTTCAGTACCTTTAATGTTTAGTTTTAGTTATGGAAGAGCGGAGCCTCCTAATACAGATATTATTTGTCTAAAAGGAGGCTCCAATCACTATGCTATGTTGTACGAAAACTGGTTTTTCAATATATATGTTTTGGCACGTCTAATTAATTCAGTAAAAAGTAATTATAAAAAGAAAATATTAATCTTGACCCATTCAGCGACTTATTAACGACCAGGCTAAATAAAACCTTTGAACAGCTTTAGATTTCTTTCAGTAACAGACTTACTTGAAACTTGGTTAATCAGCTGTTTTACCATATTCAAATAGCCACTACTCACCGAATAAATGCGAATATGGAACAGAATTTGTGTGATATAATTAACCGATAAAGTTAATAGGAACTTTGTCAGTTTAGATCCTAAAATTTTTAGTCATTTTGTTCATCTAATATTAAAGAAATCTATTTTATAAAAATATAAAATTAAAATAATTTATTGCAGGCACGCAGGCCCATATAAAAGTAAAAAAAAAGTAATAATAATTTGATTCAATACAATTCAATAATATACTAATAATTAGTCCTTTAATTTAATTGTATAATTGATTAACAAAATAAAAAAAGTAAAACATCATTAACTAAATAAAATACATTATAGACTAAATAAAAAAACTACTAACTAATTAATCAGCATTATTATTATTTATTTATTTTTACTGTTTACAAGGTACAAGGTATTTTTATAATATACAACAATGTCCCACAAAACTGAACAGACAGTTTGACTGTGGGATCAATAATCAATAATAAGGGATGCATAATCAGCATAATTTTAGCATTTTCTCTGAAGTGTGTGTACGTTCCCTTATAATGCATAACGTAGTAAGTACGCTCCATTAGAATATACATAAGTATCATTTTAAGCTTGGTTAGCAATTTACTTTAATGCGCATTTTAAAATATTTTCCTTTATCATATTGATTAAAAGACACTCGTCTCCAACATTTTATCTCAAATTCCAATAGATTAATTATGGTATCTGTAAATATCGCACCTCAATGGCTGGACATACACAGTTAAAAAATGCACATTGGTCAGACCAGGATGAAGGCACCTCAGGTGCCAAATGCTCTTAGATACCAATATAATGATGTTTATTTCATTCATTCTCTTAGGATCACTGGCATCAGGCATCCAAAGCCGTGGGAAAAGCTAATATAAGAATATATATTTCACTACATGTAGCGCCTACCGAAATGCTGTTGACATCGGAGCGCGATTATAAATCAGGTTGCTGGGTTTTTTGATTAGGAGATTTGTTTCTCTTGTTCTGGTGTAGCTATACGATGAAAGAAGAAATGCATAAATTTAAATAGCTTAATTAGTTAAATGTTTTAATTTTGGGTATTAGGAGAAGGTAAACAATTTTACTAAACTGGTTTCCGGAATGGTACAGATGGGGTTCCAGGGTGGTGTTGAAGGAGGTAACAGGGCCTTCTCTACGTGGCGATGGTATTCACCGGGGTAGTTTTAGTGAGGAAATCCTAAACTTTGCCAATTTATGTATGTATTTTGTATTTTCTTCAAAAGCCCAGGCGCCTTTTGATAGTTTTTCCTTCGTGCAGGAACATAAAATAAGAAAAAAAGCTTTTTCTTCACAATATTAGAGGGCTCATTGATAGCACATGTATTTATATTATGGTGGCATTGTCACCATCTTACGTTGATTTTGTCACAAAAATAGACGGAGAGCTAAAGTAGTATATTTGTATCATGAGCATGTATCTACAACCAACCAGCTGAGCGTACACCAAAACACATGTTCAAGTTACGGCATGCATTAAATGCAGCAAAACAGTTAAACAGATATTGCATGTATAGATAGATTGTTACATAAATGCAGTTATATGTTATTAATACAATCGGTATGTAGGTATACCGATTCCGTTAATTGGAGCCAACGTACAAATAAAAATGTTGTTTTTGTTTGTGGTTTTACTCGCAAAAATAATTGTCTTATTAGATTTAATAACGTTTTGTTCGACATTGTGGTAACCGATACAGAAAAGAAAAAATATAGTACATAAAGTATATATATATAGTATAACAATTAAATAAATAACACAATTTTGTTTATAAATCTTTACGTAAACGAAAAAAGATAAAAGTAACTACGATATTTTTTTATCTTTTGTGATAATGTCCTGTGCAAGACAGACTTGACTTTATGTAAAGAGTCCATATAGTTGCACATCTCATGGTTAAGAAAGGTACCAACACTTTAATTAAGCCGATAAACCTAAGTTCAGTGGCCATTTACCCAAACAATAAACTTCAATCAAGCGAGGACACCAAATCCCTTGTCCAGAAAATAATTTCCTCGGAACAGATGAAACTCCATGTGAGAGGCCTGCGCAAGAAGAAGAATGGTGGTGTAATTATAAGCACTGACACGAAGGACGACATCAATAAGTTAAAGCAATCGGTGCAGCTTACGAATTCAGGCCTGACAATTGATGAACCGCATAAACGGAAGCCTAGAGTGGTAGTTATCGGAGTGCGTACGTCCATGCAAGAAAAAGAAGTATTGACCTGCTTGTTTCACCAAAATCTAGCCGAGAAACTTCAAGATACTAACCTTGAGTCGTTCCTACTCTCAATTAAATTAAGCCACAAGTGTGGTAAGAAGGACGCCGACACTTGCAACTATATTATAGAAGTATCTGCAGATATACGCAAGGCCATGATAACTAAGGATAGAGTATTTATTAATTGGTTGTCTTGCCATGTGAGAGACTTTACCTTGGTTACACGTTGCTACAAGTGTCAGCAGTATGGTCACGCGGATAAGTTCTGCCGGGAGTCATCCAACACCTGCACTCATTGTGGAGGTCAAGACAGAGGAGCCAAAATGTGCTACGTGTCTTCAATTCAAGAAGCCGCACAATCATATTACGGGCGCTGTAGACTGTCCTGCGAAAATCATGGCTGAAAAGAGGTACATCAATTCTATAGATTATGAAGGCGCCAAAGAGCTCCATCTATTGATTTCTGTGACCTTTATTTTGTATTTTATTTTTCTCTATTTTTTTTTATTTCATTATGATTAATGACATAATTAATGACTTAGATGATTTATCTGTATCCGAGTCTAAAGTTTGTGAAGTTGAACAATGCAAACAATGTCTTTCCACCTACAGTAATCCATTAACAATACTAACGCAAAACACGCAGTATTTTTAAGAATTTCGAAAATTTTAACATTTTCAACAAAGATTGGACGTAAATTGCGACGTCATTGTTTTAACCGAATGTTGGCTTGCCAAACAATATAACATCTCCCTAATACCAGGTTACAATATGTTTAGTAGTAGTGTAAATTATAATCAAAACGACGGAGTAATAATAGTTTATGCAAAAAATCACCTAAATATCACGGTCGAGGAACCTACTATGCAGGACTGTAATAGATTATTAGTTAAGATTGGATCAGATTATGCAATACTAGCTATATACAGACGGCCATCTTTTAGAAATACAAATAATTTCATCGAATCATTAAATTACGTATTGCAAAAGCTATCACCCTGTAGAAATATAATTTCATCTGGCGACATTAATATCAATATTCGTCCTCACAGTACTGATACAAATACGCATGACTACCTCGACCTATGCGCCTTTCATGGCTTGCTTCCCGCACATACGCTTCCTACCCATCAAAGCGTTTCCTGTTTGGACCACATTATACTGAAATCGGATTACGGCTCACTCGCACTTGTTATTAACTCAACAATAACTGATCATAAAGCTACCCTACTAAGCTTAAATTGTAAAATAACTAAAACAGGCAGCACTCGTATAGTTACTAAATTAAATATAAATAAACTTGAAGAAGACTTACGGAACAAATAGTAAACAGCTCTGGAATTTTATAAAAAAACGGTAACATATACGCCTAAGCAACAGGAGTCTTCCCCAGGATTATTTCAAGCAAATTCATCACAGTTGACATCTGCTAACATTGCGAATGATTTCTCTGTAAATGTGGGAGATTGAAAACATAATCCTAGGTTTAAAATACGATTGTGCAGTTGGATGGAATGACATTCTAACAAAATTGTTAAACGTTTTAAACATATTTTAGTTTCTCCATTAACCCATATTTTTCGCTGTTGTTTAGCCGCGGCTCATTTTCCAAAGTGTCTGAAAAAAGCAGTTTCTAACTTGTATGTCTAAGATATTAGAAAAACTTATAAATAATAGGCTGGTCAAATATTTGGAGGAGAAATTAATTTTGTCTATCATGCAGTTTGGATTTAGACCTAAAATATCAACTGCCGACGCTGTTCATCATCTGACTGACTATCTAGCACAAAAGCTTGATAGAGGTAAACACACTATAGGGATCTTCCTGGACCTTGCCAAAGCATTTGATACTATCTCCATTCCTATTTTATTGCGGAAGATGGAAGCCATAGGAATAAGAGGAACCTTGTTGGAACTCTTTTTCAATGCTATTTAGAGGAACATACCCAATGCGTAAGGAGTGGTAATGTTCTCAGTGATGATCGAGAAAATACATCCTTCGGAATCCCTCAAGGAAGTATATTTGGAAGTACTCTGTTTTTGAACGATCTTTGTAATCTGAAAATAGACAACGGCATAATTATATCATATGCCGACGATACCGCTCTACTTTTTTCGGCTGACTCAGATATAGAAGTCTATAGACATGCAGAACACGGATTCAATATTGTTAATAAATGGCTTCAGCATAATTTACTAACACTAAATGCAGACAAGACAAATTTCATGAAATTGTCAATGCACAAACTAACATCCACAACTGCACATTATATGCTCATCATTGTTGTGTTCCCGATAGTAACCAATGTAATTGTCCCAACATTAAAATCACAAACAAAGTGATATTTCACTTCGTTTGTGATTTTAATAATAATATAATAATGTTTTAAAATTTTTATCTAATATAATTCCCAGATATTTTTGGGAATTATATTAGATAAAAATCTTTCCTTTAAACACCATATTGAAGCTGTAAACAAGAGAATACGCAAGCTGATATTTGTTTTCAAAAAACTGCGTTACATTACGGAACCAAAAACAATTCGTCAAGCTTATTTTACTCTGTCAGTCCATACTAACATACTGTATTACTACATGGGGTGGGGTGGGTAACACACTGCTACTTACCATTGAAAGAGCCCAAAGAGCAATTCTCAAGGTGTCAACCTTTCGTCCTTTCCTTTTTCCAACCAACCTCCTCTACAAATCATGTGGTGTACTAACGGTTCGACAGCTATTCATAATGAGCACAGTACTAAAACAGCACGCAGCCTTTCCCTACAATAGTGAAAATAATGTTTGAGCAGAATATATAGTTTCACTTTCATTTGTATTAAAACTTGTTTTTGTCGGCTTTGCTCTAGTAAAATGTTTTTATTTCGGAAAAAAAGTAGCCCTTAGAATATAATATACTTTATTGTACACCAAAAATTGAGACATCTTATTAACAATATTGCATATACAATAATAATAATAAAATCATAATAATAATCTTTATTCAACAATCATTACAGGTAAATTACAAAATTAATCTTAATTAAACCATGTAAGTTTTACAATGTTAATGCCTTCAATGTTAATGTTAATTGACGTGAAAGTGTAACAGACAACGAGACACACAGAGTTACTTTCGCATTTATAATCTACGTGGGAATGTCCTCCTCCTTGCGTCGTTTTCTTTCCTTGCGTCGTTTTCTTCATTACTGAGGGTCGTGACCTTCCTTCTGCATCCCTTTCTCCCGTATTCCTTTATCTTTCTCAAGTAGTTTCTGTCTCTGGCGGTGTGTGTGTTTTGTAGGAATGTAAGCGTCGATATAGGTTTGTTGCGACTTTTTTATTCTTACGTATACTTCTGAATCATAATCACTAGCATTTAGATTGTTTGTCCAATTTGTTTAGTCAAGAAGCAATTAAAAATTATAAATATTTTGTCATTGAAACAATTTTGAATGAAACTACTAATGGTGCACATATTTTGAGCACATACCGATCGATCTAAATCATTAGGATACCTTAAATCTATTGATTTTCTTTTATACAAACGATTGAAGTAGGAACCTATCAACTAGATCTTGTGAGAAGTTCTATGTGGCTGGCAAGGCTCATTTGGGCAAACAGAACATCTCACCTTGAAAAGGCAAGTATCGAAACAAACTCGTATGACACATAAGCATCTTGGAAAATAATAAAATTGATAGATCTTCATTTCACTAGCATAAAATTATAAAATACATTGTTGTAAATATTTCTTTTAGCGCACTATGTCCAGGAAAGTATCTTCTGCAGAGAGTTATCTAGTATATCATCAGGTTTAGTCCTAAAATTACTTATCTACTAATAACTAAACATCCAGGAGCGGCGTTTAAATTTAAACCACACCAAAACCATACATCAATCAATTTAACAAAATATAAATACGTACACACAATTTATGCTCCATCTTCGACTACATCATCACTTACCGTTAGGTGATGGTGGTCAAACGCGAACCTATAATTATCACTAAAACAAAAATGTTCGTCAGTACCTACGTCATTGAGAGGGTAAGAACTGATGCTAAAGTGGTTTGTAAATGAAGGTTTGAGATCTTTGATCATGTGCTGTATTTGCGCGCCATGTTACTTCTACTGCAGTCAATGAGCGTATCACCCTCGTGCCTAGTAATTTGATCAACAAATATTACCCTGACGTTATCCCAAAGGATTTTCGAGTTTTTCCAGGGATGGAAATTCCGTAAATTCTTTTCTGTCTACAGTATAAAATGAGATATGTAACGGAACATTGATACTAATATTGAATTGACCTCGTCATTACAGACTGATTAGATGGTAAAAAAGTCATCAAAGCACGAGTTTACAATGATTTCCAAACAATAACTATGATTAAACGATATATTATTTTGATGATTAATGTTCCTATCTATCTTTTGTAATTTAAACGGAACTAAGTCTATGCTTGAACATGCACGGCTAAAACAAACTAGCTATTGGACAGCAACCTCTAGGTTCAACAATGAAGGAGTAATTAAAAGATCATTAAATGTGGCTTGCTTCCAAATAAACATCTAATCTTCACTACTACTACCGGGTTACTATAACCTGGTAACTGTGTGGCATCCACAGAAATAATACTAATAATATCACATACCAGTAGTTTGTGGAACTCTCTGTCGACTTCTGCATTCTCTTCTACATTTGACTCATCAGTGTTTAAAGCCAGAGAGAACATGCATCCCATGGCCTCTCCCCTTTGATCGTAGACCTCTTCAATAGCTTACCATCAGGTTAGATCGAGGTCAAGAGCCATATTTATCATCCGTAATAAAAACTGTTAATTTTGCAGCATGATAAACTTCGTTCTGAGAAGAAAGATATGATCAAAGATTTAGAAGGATGCAAGTTAAAGTGTGACGAAAAGATGCAGGGACTATTGGACGAGCTGAAGAAGAAGAAGGAGAAGCTACTTGAGCTGCAAGAAAAGGTGATAGAGTGCCGGTGCAAGATGCCCACGGATGCGACGGTGCAAGTGCGGCGTACGTCCTCACTGGCCGTGCTGTGTCACTGCGACCCCGAAGATCACATGCTGGTAAAGTATATAATCAATCAAAAAAATATAACTAAACCATGAAAAAGTCATACATAGAATGTACTTAAAAAAATTTAGGGGAGTTAAAACACAGTAGTGTGTCTGTCTATTTATTTGTACACGCTAATCTCTGGAACTACTAGACGGATTTGAATGAAACTTTTTTGTTACTTAAATGGCTGGGTAGCACGTAGGCTATTTATTTTTTATTGATTTTGGAGAAAGGAACACTTGCTGTAGAACTTTACATGCGAACGATGCCGCAGGCAGAAGCTAGCTTGAATAAACTTATATTTATAAAAACAACTGTTAGTGAAAGTTTGTGCGTCAATAGCCTAATGGATAAGGTGTCGGACTTGTGATCGAGAGGTCACGAGTTCGAACCCCACACATAACACTATTGCCGTGAACCCACTCCAGACACAAGCATATTTAGCTTAGTTGGAGGGGTTAAACAAGATTGCTAGTAATGTGAATTCTATCCACATCGCTAGTTAATATATATTTAAAAAAAAGTTTATAATTTCTTGTCAACACATTAAATCAATAGAAAAAATCCTCTTACCTACGACTAAATGCTATTTGTTTCGGAATTAGCGATTGATCAGTATATTATGAGAGTAAAATATAATAAAAAGTAGTACTTACTACTTTTGGATTAGGTTTAATTAGAAGGGCTTTAACAGGGAGAAAAATTAATTTTTATCAACATTTATAATCACCTTAATGTGTTTTTCTTATACAATGTCTCTTATTCTCTTGGAAAATATTTTAAGTCAATATTATTGTTCCTAACTGTCTTGATAAGCTGAAATTTTGTATCGTTGATTAATTTGTACTAAACATATTATTAATGCATATTTAATTTTATGGTCAGTATTTAAACTAACTATACTAATAAATAATTTGTTATGCTCTGTTTTCTGGTACATAAAAAATGAACTAGTATTTCCTGTGTCCCACGACACAGGAAATCCTAGTGTGGAAATTATGAAGTGTAAGATTTTATGGTTGAACAAAAAGAGTTAATAAAATGTGCCTTTGCGTGAGTGAGCAATGTGGAGTGTATAGGAGTGAGTTTGTAGGCGGTTGCTTACAGGATTGGTTTCATGGCTCATGACTGACTCATCGCCTGTCCGTCGAGTATGTTTCTGAATGCAGCATTACTCGCGCTCACGAAGCAAATACAAAGAGGAGATGTTGTAATAAGATTTCCCTATGAAAATAAGCGTGACAATTTGCGGGGTGAGAGGGTGTTAGATCCCGCCCACATCTTTATTTTCCATCTATCGGTCAATAGTAAAACTAGGATATCAATTATGTAGATGTTTCTTTGTAATTACGTAGCTACCTCACACTAGATGTCACTATGTAGAATGTTACAGAGATGTACTTCGAATTTTGGGTATACTAACTACTTACCAAGCCCTCATTATAGATGAAATAAGACATTCAATAATTATAATTTTTAGCTTTTTAGTACAGCTGTTGGTCCCATTCTCCAGTCTATTAGTATAATTTTTTTTATATTTCCATTTTTAGTGTAATTAAACAATACGATTATTCGTAACTTCTCTTAACCCTGATTTTTTCTTACTGGGTAAGAAAATCTCATCAAATGACTCCTCCCGCTGTGGGTAGAGCGAGAAGGAGCGCCATACTACTAATGACTAAAAACACACCCTGCTTCTTTAGTTGTCCTTGCGATCCAGGGCTGTGGTATCTCGTTAAAACATTCTCGCAACCCCGGCAGGAACTTCTCTTATGCCCATAATGGTGAAGTAGGTAATACTAAATTCAGAGGTAGAACAAATAATAAACACATGCTAATGAAATAACTTTATTCAATAAATTCAATTTCTTGCAAAAATAATAGTTTTGGTCAGGTACTGTCGGTTAGTTGTCCTAATGTTGGCTAAAATTGCAAAATGCTTAAAACGAATATCTATATATTTTTCAGGTATACATTTAATCAAAAGAATAATATGGTTATCAGTCGGTGATTGGTCAAACATCAATTGTTTGAAATAATCCTTATGACATATACTAATTATATACTTTATTTTTTGTTTATATCAAATAAAGGTCATCATCATCTAAATTATCAGCATTTAATTCATGAATGCAGCTCTCATATTTAATTTTGGAATGTAAATAATTGACTACAAACCCAGAATAATCATATATGCTTGTATTTAATTGATCATTATATTCTAACAAGAAATCATCAGGCATGGGTTCATCATCTAATGACTCCTCACCTAAGTCATTTTCCATAATGCGATAACGTTCTGAAGTACAGTTGATTCTTGTTCAGTTGAGTCTTGACTATTTATTTTTGTGATCCATTGCTGTTTGAGATTCTGCTCGGATGGAAATCTAGAACATACATTATTTAAAAATTTACTATACATACACTGTGTGACTTTTAAGTACTTTAAATTAAATAAATAACAACTGCTATAGTAGCAAGTAAAATAATTATTGTAGATAGAATATGTTTTTACAGGATATATTTTTTGCAGCGTTTTTAATATTTAAAGTACTTGCCATTCATAAGACAGCCACGGAACATTCGGTAAAATTTGGATTCTAATTACGGCCCTGTCTTTTTGATGTTTATGGTTGATGTTGACAGATGACGATAGATGCCTGATTTTTTACGAAACATTACAAATATAATATTTTGGCGATGAAAGGGTCTTTAGGAATGAATGTTAAACAAACTTCAGTACGAATAATTATCAAAATAAATGATTACTGTGCTCTACGTACTCAAAAATATTTTATTTTCATGACACAGTGTCGCCATCTAACGTCGGGTAGAACCATATTGGGAGTTTATTTTTTATTGGCTCGCGTTTGACCATCCTCTCACTTGATGGTAAGTGATGATGTGGTCGAAGATAGAGCACGCTTACCTAAAAGTAACCTATTCACTCTTGACTTAAAGACCCCTAGGTTATAGCTATCGGGAAACACAGACTCCGGCAGGGAATTCCATTCCTTCGCCGTACGCACAATGAAGGTATTCCCAAAACGTTTAGTGCGTATAGGTGCGATGTCCACCATGTAACGATCGCGCATCGCCGTTTGTCTTGTATGATAATCGAGCTTAACGGAATTAGATTGTGTAATTCCATCGCACACTCCCCGAAATCTAACCGATAGAAAACCGATAGACTTGCAACTCGTTGTCGCGAGTCGGTGTTCAAGGCTCTGAGGCTTTGACTCGACTAGTGTATCGTTGCCAATGAGTCTTTTGGCCCGTTTCTCAATAGACTCAAGCGCGTCCAGTTGGTACTTGGCAGATCCATCCCAAAGATAAGAGCAGTACTCCATACACGACCGAACCTGGGCTTGATAGAGATAGAGCAGCTGTTTGGGTGCGAAGTACCATCTCACCTTGGCTAGGATTCCCAACTTTTTTGATGCTAGTTGAGCCTTAGCCTCGATAAACGGGCCAAAATTGAGGGTAGAAGTTAGTGTTACCCCCAAAAGCTCGATAAGCTCGGTTATCAGCACGGTTAAACTTCGGAAAGCTGGAGCCGGTTCGAATTGACTTCTTTTTGCGGAGAAGAGACATGCCTGGGTCTTTGCTGCATTAAACTTGACCAAGTTGGCATCGCCCCATTCGGAGACAGTCTTCAAGGACAAGTTGAAGCGCCCAACCATGTCCTCACGGAGAGACTGGATCTATGACCCACCAGCTCGTGCGCTTGACACATATCTCTCAGCAACTGTGCTGTCGTCTGCATACCCAAAGGTACCGGGCATAAGCAGATCATTAATGTGCAGAAAAAATGAAGATGCTGAGAGGACCGACCCCTGAGGGACCCCGGCCTTAATTGCCAACCGGCCAGATGAGCAACCATTAATGACCACTAGAATGGACCGATCTCTCAGGAAGTCTTCAATCCAAACGCCCTCCACAAAACCTTTTTGCAGGACTTGGCAGCCCTGTTGAAAGCTCTCTTCTGAATCACGTCATTTCCTTTGCAGTTTCGAGCATCGACCCATGCTAGGTACGCCGCGTGTTTAAGCGCTTCAGCGCGATCACATTCGGCGCCAAACCAAGGTCGAGCTTTGCCGGACATTGTTAGGTCAGAGAATGAAATGTAGTACTCCATCCCCTGTCCTAAAACATCCGCCACGGCATCAGCGCACGATAATGAATCATTTGAAGAGAAGCAAGTAGCAGCCTACTTACCTACTACCAAGGATAACATGCAAAAAAAGATCGCATGCCATCCCAATCCGCTGACTTGTATTGCCATACCCGCCGTGTGCCATTAAGGCTGGGATCGGACGGGGAGTAGACGGATACAGACTTCACCAGACAGTGGTCGGAACTACCTAACGGTGAAGATATCGTTACCGATTAGCGGTCTGGATCTGTAGTCAGCAGAAGGTCCAAGCAATTGGCTGTGTGCGACTCAACATTCGGCACCCTTGTTGCTCCCTGGACCAGCTGAGTGAGATTTAATGCAAGTGCAAGATTGTGCATCTCTCGCCCAGCATGATTTTTGCACTGGTATGGCAAAAGCCACTCCTGGTGATGGGCATTAAAGTCCCCCAGTAACACGAACTGAGCTGAAGGGTACCGCTGCTGGGCCGCATCTGCCGCCTCACTGATGTACTGTGTGAGCCTGGTTGTCTCCTGATCTCCGCTATGCGATCGGTAGACACAGACAAATATTTATTTCTAGTTTCAATAATGTTACGTAATATATTTTGAATAATAAAATATCATGGGTGCTATTTCCGAACACGCCTTAATTATATGTACCATATGTATAATATGTATATGTACAATATATTCGCTCGTGTATCAATCAACCAGCTAATGCTAAAAAGATGTAAGATGAGAGTATACTGACAGTGTTGATCCGTAGTTATAATGGATAGATCTTTCGCAGGAATCGTGTTCATGCACGTCGATACGGACCATGCTACTCTCTAATCTGCTGGGAGACCTGTTCGGAGGGCTTCAAGCGGAATTGGGCAGCGCAGGCTTGCAGATGCCATGCCAGCTACTCAAGTGTCTCGAAGACCAACACAGCTGGGATCGACCGAGTGATATCAAGACTAATTTAAGAAATTTCTTCACGAAATTATTAAAGAGTGAACTAGATATTGCTATTGCTACGTCTATTGAGAATTACCATGCAAGGGTAAGCTTGAACAAAAATATTTGACAATGACTTTTACATGTCCATATTATTTTTGCTTTCAAAAATTAGTTATATGTTTCAACCACTCATTCACCCCAATGTTAAAAGCCATGAACTAAAGGTTTTAAATGCACTTTTTGTGTCTAAATTTTTACGTTTATTATTAAAAGTGGGTTGGAGCTTCGTGTGCTGACGTAGCAAAGATGAAACCAACTCTAGATGACGACTTAAAAGAGGGATGGCAAGAAAGAGCGATAGAACGACGTGCCCAGCAGTTAGCTAACAAACTGGTCGAGGACTTGTATCAGGAACGAGCGGAACAAATGGAGCAGCAGGCCAAACAAATAGTTGCGGGTGTACAGCCTTGTGAATGTCGATCACCGCCACCGTCTAGAGACGGATACGGCAAATCAAATGAGACGAAGGATCAAAGTAAGGAATACAGAAAAAGCTTTTACTTACCTACTATTAAGTTCTTTCGAAATTATTTAACCATGCTGGTAATATGATTTTAGCTGCACTGCTTCCATGTCTAATGCCGCCCAACTCGCTGTTCAATCGAGCAACTACCACAAAGACCGTCTACCAGGCTCTAGAGACACCACCTATCTTTTGGAAGAAAACCATTGAGGACGTTACGCATTTAAAACATCAGATTGAAGACCTAAAGAAGGTAAAATATTTTTTAATGAGTTAATAAAACTCGACTCGGGTTAATTCACTAAAGTTGTTGTGGATTTGCGTACGGATTACAGTGAAGCAGAAAATATGTATTTAGTAGAGCGTAGCTGTGTGCTGGGTGTTGAAATGGGCAAACTGATTCATAGTTGATTAGATGCCAGATAGTGCGTGGAGACTAGAGATGCTGTTTGCTGAATTTCTCAATGGGCGTCACTCATATCTTCTCTTGTCTCTAGTGCGCTGCCGCCTTCTGGCTTTTACGAGTATAATGCTCGCTATAAATATGCGATCATCCCATTGTGAAGATTATTATTATTTGTTTTAATATTGCCTCACGCTAGGAATTTCCCCTGTAATGTTAATGCATATTATATAAAAACCCAGACACGGAAAAGCAAGTTGATGGCCATATAAACATTATTTTGTTCCCGTGCGGGAACTGAACTCACGGTACAATGTGAGAATAACAAAATTCTGTTGGGTTCTTATAACTCATCTCCGCTGTCGTCATCTCCTCGTTACTTTGGTAGAGTCTGAACTTCACAGGCTTCATGTAATACAAATGTATTTGAACTTTAAATATTAGGATAAAAATTAAATAACCACTTTGTTTACGTATCCCATATGTGTAATGTCGCAGCTCTCCTGGAAAAAGTCATGGTTTTATACATGACTTGTGACGAAATTCTAAGTTTATTTTATTGTTTTTTTTTCTTTATTTTATGTTATAGGATTCCATAAAAAAAGAAGATCTGAAAGCTATGGAAGAAAATATTTTTAAAATAGTTAGAGAAGCTTCGGTAAGTGGAATAATGACAACAATTAAATTACTTTATTGCTATTTCATTTAGTTATGAAAAGATAATCAAATATTTTCTAATTTAAGGTCATAGAAAATGAAGACCCTTTAGCTATCACAAAAGATTCTTATGATTTCTACGGAGAAAGTGTTAGAAAAGAAATAAAAGGCTCAAAAGTTATTCATAGAAATCAATCTCCGAAGATTTCAAATCAAAATAAATTTGGAGCTGCTAAGATGAAGGATAGTAAAGGTCTTCTTAAAAAAGTATCAACTAGTGACAAACCAACCAAGCTTAGCAAGAAACAACTTCATGAGCAATCTTATGAAGTTAACCTTTGTTTGTGTGGAACCCAAAAAAATACGAAAAGTTTACTGAATACTACACAATTGAGCAACACTGAAATGTCAACATGGAAGCAAAACTCAGTAAAAGACGTAATACCGCGGTCTTCTACTGCAAAGCAAATAAAACCTATTAACATTAATCTTCCACCTCATGAACTGCAACAAGACGGCAGCAAGACATCTGAGCTATGTGATAGCAATTGCAAATGTTTCAATAAAGTACCTTCCAATGCTTCTATAGATAGACTTTTGCAGACTTTAGTTTCTTGGAAGTATGACTTGGTTCCCCATGACAATCTAAAAAATGTTAGTAAAAGTTCATGTAAGTGTTCTAAAACTGTAATTAAAGAAACTTTGAGTATCCTTGACCAAATTGATAATAAATTATCGATGTCAACAATAAGTAATTCTAAAAAGCAGGTTAATGATAGTGATGTTAATAATGGCACACGTAGCATGAAGACGGATCAACAGAAAATATCATTTTTAAAAC
Organism: Tholera decimalis; assembly: GCA_943138885.2. Lineage (NCBI taxonomy): Eukaryota > Metazoa > Arthropoda > Insecta > Lepidoptera > Noctuidae > Tholera > Tholera decimalis. The sequence continues at coordinate 29,129,145 of OW964549.2, forward strand.
AGCCCATCACCACTGAATCGGAATATATGGGTACTGTTTATTTGGACAAAAGTCATGAAAATATTTGTAAATGTATAACTAACATTGAATCCAAGAAAGAGAATATTCGTTTTCAATGCATTAATCCACATACTTGTGACTGTAACATATACCGAAAAATGCAAAAAGATCATAAAAGGTTGCAAACTGAAAAATTAAATTTACAAATTCAATCAAATGAGTGCCAAGTCGCATGGTCAAAAGATTATTCAGAATATGATGAACTTCAACGCAATACAAAATTTATTAACCAAACAAATAGCCAAACAGAAATGAATAAAAAATCTGGTATCAATAATGTTCCTCAGAAAACAGAATTATGTTCAAGCACTAGTGAATGTCACATCAAATTTTTAGGAGTTACATTGGATAACTTAGGTTCTGATAAAGTAAAAAGAATAAAAATAAAGCCCGTCAATCATAATACTGAAGACTTCCTTTTTCCCAAAGACCGACACACCGAACCAAGAAAAGTTCGAAATAATTTATTTAACATTGATCAATGCAATTCCTTAATGGAACAAAACGTTCCAACAAAGGAAAAAAATGATAGATCTGGAATAAACAATTGTACAAAATGTGATTGTAAAGCTAAATTTGAAGAATTTACAAGCTTTATGACCAACTTTTTCGATAATAAGTTACGCCCAAATTTACATAAAGATGAAGTAATTGATCCGAAATGTTCTAAACATAGAATAGAATCGTGCGTTTGTTCTAGCGGTGTCAATATGGGTGAATCTAAAGATTTAGAAGTAAATGCTTTGCATTTATTGGAGGACCACATTAAAGAAAGAATTAAAGAATTCAAAACATACTCATGTATATCTCCAGAAGAAGAAGAAAAGTTATTTTCTAATATTTTACAAAGAGTCAAACAAGTGCTTTCTGATTGTGCTAATAAAATGAAATGTGGTTGTCCGGAAGAACTATCAAACAAAGGTAGTTGGAATAGAGCTTATGGGCTTTTACAAGAATATTTAAAAATAAAAATAAGACGAGTCCAATGTTTATGTGTTTTAAATGAGAAAAGAGATATTATATTACCAGAAGTCCTAGACAAAGTATCGGAATTAATTGAAAACGATTTTAAGCGGTTGAAGGACATTTGTACATGTAAAAATAATACTGAGACTCGAACAAAAATTGTACGTATAGGTGATATTGTATTACATCCTACGGACTTACCCGAGAAAGATACAAATAATACACAGGTAAAGTTTAACGACAGTGAAATACAAAACTGTTCTGTGATTTCTAAATTGTCAAAACAGAACTCAAATAATTCAATGATTATAAAAGAAAATATGTCATCCCAAGTACCTCCATATTTGGGAATGGAAGCCAAATCTTGTGACATCATGGTGCCGTTTGGTAATAAAAACGCGCGAACAACAGAGACGGATTATATTATTACAGACAGTAAATCTAATGGAGTTATGTATAATACGTGTGACTGTTGTTACAATACGGATAAAATGGACTTTCGAAACTTTCCAGATATGTTTGGAACTAAGGAAGTTTTAGTAAATCTTTATAAAGAACAAGCAATCAACACGAGTGAAGTTCCTATAATAGGCATATACCAAGAGACATCCAAATGCCTTTTAACTCATGGAGTCGAGAGTATCAAGCCAATACCAAAAGTAGAAACCAATGAAAATGATGGAAAGAACATAGATAGACAAAAATTTATGCATAACGTACAAGCTCCTTGTGCGCCTTATATAGGATATACGGTGGACTGTAGTTGTGATGGTGCCCTCGGTCCTTGCTTCTGCATGAAATCTCTAGTTCAATCCAATAATGATAGAATTGATAGTCTTTGGAAAGGGTTTCTTGCTAACAATAATAAACAATTTTCTTACATCATGAGCGGCACCCAAAACAAAACTAGTCATATCGATATAAATTGTCATTCGATTCCAGACGATGAATACATAGATGAAATTTCGACAACTGCAGTACTAAATGATGATTTACTCACTTGTGAAACCGAGATTTTAGCAGAAAATGTAGACGATTTAGTCTTGAAATGCTCTCGCGAGAATGTCCATTCGGCTCACCATGTTGCAAACTCGGCTTATGAAAGTTCGAATTTAGAGACGACGTATTCTAATAGTGACTTTTATCCAATAGACTGGATTAAACCCCCCCCACAAGTGTTATCCGGAAGATCACATGCCGTTAAACTCACGAATTCTATTTTCTTCCCGGGAATGCCAATAGATTATGAGCAGAATTCTTTTGTAAGCGGTACTTCGACTGATATCGATACTCAAAAAACGTCTGAGACCTGTGTTTGTGATAAAGTCCCTATCTGTCACGTCAAAATGTTGGTAGAGCATATAGAGAAAAATCTTGTGGAATCTAAGTGTACATGCGACTCATTGATATCAAAAGCGTGTCCAGTGCATTCCAAAAAAATATCTTAGATCGTAGCTCTGTGTAAAAAGATACAATAATTAAAACTTACAAAATATTGTCTGCTAAACTAATCTGAATCACAGTGTCTGCTTTTGAATTGTATGAATAGTTAATAAATATAAATTAATAATAATGGTAGTTTTTTTACTGAAGGTAACTGAAACTTTCAGTAGTGCCATTAGGATGGAGTTTGGTGTCGACAAATGTGCGATTATGCATGTAAAGCGAGAGGAGATTGTGGAATCCGTGGGATCTCAACCATCGAATTCCATAAACCTGAGAACCCTCTCCCCAACCGAAACCTATAAGTATTTGGGTATGTCGGAAGCGTTAGGTATCAATGTTGCTGACATGAAGCAATCGCTGAGGGAGCGCTTCTTTGGCCGCCTGACAACGGTATTAAACAGCCTTTTGTCGGGTGGAAATAAGGTGCGTGCCTTCAACGGTTGGGTCATGCCAGTGTTAATATACTCTTTCGGTGTATTCAAATGGACTCAAACTTAACATGACGTCCTGGATAGGAGAGTTCGTACATTGCTGACTGCATATAGAATGCATCGCCCACGCTCGTCGGTGATGAGGCTGTATATCCCGCGGAAATGTGGAGGTCGAGGCTTTTTGAATGCTAAAACTCTCCACAACCACGAGGTATACAGTCTCAGGGAACATTTCCTTGCTTCTGAAGTGGGTATGCATCGAGATGTAGTAGCAGTGGACAAGGGACTCACCCCGCTCTCCTTGGCTAATGAGAACTGGCGCAAACCTGCAGTGCTAGACACTAACGATCGAAGGGGGATATGGCAGAGTAAGGAGCTTCATGGACGTTTTTTCCGGGCCCTACATGGGTCCGACGTAGACCAAGTGGCGTCCGTAGCTTGGTTGCGCTTCGGCGACCTCTTTGGGGAAACCGAAGGTTTTGTCTGTGCAATTATGGACGAAGCAAGGGACGAAGTTATCATGACGAACAACTACCGGAAATTTATTGTGAAGGATGGCACGGTTGACATATGTCGGGCATGTCACCGTCCGGGTGAATCAATCCACCACATTATCTCTGGTTGTTCTCGTCTTGCTAATGGAGAGTACTTGCACAGGCACAACCTTGCAGCCAAGATAATTCATCAGCAACTTGCTCTGAAATATTCTCTTGTGGAATCGGAAGTGCCGAACTATAGGTATGTGCCCGACTCAGTTCTCGATAACGGCCATATCACATTATACTGGGATCGGTCCGTCATCACTGACAGGACTATTGTAGCCAATAAGCCTGATATAGTGGTGGTGGACCGAATCGAGAGGCGTGCCATGATTGTCAACATAACCATCCCGCATGACGAGAATCTCGTGAAAGCTGAGAAAGATAAGCAAATCAAGTATCTTGACTTGGCACACGAGATTGTCGACATGTGGAATGTGAACTCGGCAATAATTGTATCGATAGTCATCTCGGCCAATGGCTTAATAGCCAAGAGCCTCGACCAACACCTCAGGAAGCTCTCATTAGACGGTTGGATCAAGGGTTTGCTTCAGAAAGCGGTACTCCTGGATACGGCGCGTATTGTCAGGAGGTTTCTCTCTATGGAGCCCTGACCGCCGGTAGCTTGGACCCTGTTCCTGATACCGGTGGGCTACTATTTTTTATATTTATAAAAGTTTTTTTTTTTTTTTTTTGAGAATATTTAAAAATGTAATTTATATGTATATATCTATACTTATAATAAATCTGTAGAGAGGTCAATTCTGTACATGAAATATATTTCCAAAATAACTATCAGGGGGTGATTAAGGATCGATACTCATGCCAAAAATGCAATCAGTTAAATTTTTGTCTGTCTGTCTGTCTGTCTGTCTGTATAACCGTTATAGAAACAAAAACTACTCGACGGATTTTAACGAAACTTGGTACAATTATTTTTCATACTCCTGAGCGGGTTATAGTATACTTTTCATCACGCTACAATCAATAGGAGCAGAGCAGTGAAGGGAAATGTTGGGAAAACGGGAGAAGTTACTCCATTTTTTAAGCTTCCGTCGCGTGTGCAACCTTAATGGTTAAAGCTACACAAATCATTTCATGACGGAAATGTTCTCCTTAAAATTATATAAAAAATATCCCACGACAGCATATGTCTAACTTTTATGGTTGACTCACAATAACACGTGTAACTCCCGATAGCTTAGCAGTTCGAAGCTTTCTGATTATAATATTTGTCTACTCTTACGTTTATACCACTCTCAGTCACCCCTAATTGAAAAAGTTAACATTATTAACTATTCCATAATAAAATTGGCCAAGTGCGAGTCAGACTCGCCCATGAAGGGTTCCGTAGTAACTATAATATAATATGCAAAATTATTTGACGAAAAAAAAACCTTACAAATTTCTTAAAACTAGCTTATTTACATTTTTTACAACTGCGCCAAATAAATTTGTTTTGAAAAAAAAAACCTTACAAATTTCTTAAAACTGGCTTTTTTACATTTTTTACAACTGCGCCGAATAAATTTGTTTTTCATAGTGTTTGTATGAATTACAAAGTTATATTTGCGGTTTTAGAAAATATGCTGTATCTCAAAAACTGCTGAACTGATTTCGTTCAAAGTAATTTTGTTTGAAAGTTTATATTAAGATCTACAGACATATATTTTTTTTTAGATTTTTCACTCCATTATTATAGAAGTTAGAGGTTGTGTCCGCCACACACACATTTTACCACTTTGGAAGCTTATATCTTTTAAACGATTGACTTTATGGAAAAGTGGTTTTAGAAACCCCGATGTCGTTTTTAAAGAACTGTCTATAAATACCACACATGCATCGATTTCATGAAAAAAATATTTTCAGGTTTAGTTCCATGTATGGGGAGCCCCCCTTTATTTTAAATATTTTTTAATTTTTTTCTCAAAATCGGAAAGCGGTTCACAGAATACATCTATCTATCAAGTTTCACATGTATAGTCCTAATAGTTTCGGAATAAAATTGCTGTGACAGACGGACGGACGGACAGACAGACAGACAGACAGACGGACAGACATGTCGAAACTATAAAGATTCCGTTTTTTGCCATTCGGCTACGAAACCGTAAAAAGAATCATATAAATCGGTATAGAAACACCAAAGTTATACATGAAATACGCTTATAATAATAAGCCATCGCGCGTGAATACTGAATCATGCTATAAGGATTATTTTTGAGAATCGGTCGCCGCGCTCGACGCGTCTCGCGGTCGAAGCGTTCTCTAGGTACGTGATCTAAACAATATTACCAATACATTAACTTACGCTGACGGAGTCGCGGGCACAGCTATATTGTATCATTACGCTAAGGCCAATAGGAGCGGAGCGCCAATGAAGAATGCTTCAAAATCGGGGTTAAATTTAACGTTAGCCCAAAGTAACTATTCCACGTGACGAAGTCGCGGGCAAAAGCTAGTTGGAAATAAAGAAATAATAATGGTAGTTTCAGTACAATATTGATGTCAAAAGTTAAGTATATGCTTTAGACTACTATACTTCTTCAAGAAAGTACCAGGAAGCGAACAATATTACATAAAATGTTAGTTACTCATCCAAAGTTATCACCTTCAAAGTATGCTCCTTCAGAAACGATACTCACGCCAACGAATAATGCAATTATAAAAATATTTTGAAACGATTTTTCCGGAATTCTACAGTTCTCTCCAAGAATTCTCCTTTATGCCTTCTACCGAAGGAAAAAGGGCGCCATGAAGTGGTAATTTGCGTTTAAGAAAAAGAAAAGTTTACTGGAACCATATCTGGTGAATAAGGTGAAATAAAGAGTCTTGACAGACAGATAGAAGGCTAATAAAGTGATCCTATATAAGGGTTCCATTATTTTCCTTTTGAGGTACGGAACGCTAAAAAATATTTGTTGAATGTTTCATTTTCATAATTTCACAAATTACCTATTTTGAAAATGTGAGTTTTCAAGGTTACAATCAATGTAATAATATCATGACAGCGCAAATTTCGCTATGTCCGTCTATCCGTCCGTGTGTCCACGGCTGAGCTCAGAAACTATTGGTAGGTACTAGAACGCTGAAGCTGCATGGCTATGTTCCAACGAATAATTGAATGTTCTAACGAGATACCGCGGCCCCGTAACTTAAGGGCAGTTGAAGGAACAGGATGGGTTTTTATTCAGTAGAAGTCTGACACCTGAAAAGTCATTACATGATTTTTACACCCGGAAAAAAATCAAAAGTGGTAAAATAAAATCAAGAAAAAAAAATGTTCGTCAAAGGAAAATATATTTTTTAGGTTACTTTCCCAACAGTCCCAACACGTTAAGAGAGGATATTTTTTTTTCCCATTGTGTGGCGCATCGTTGAATAGGTCGTTTAAAAATAATGAGAGTATGAAAAGATCAATTTTCGATTCAGTGAACCGTTTACGAAATATTAAAGATTAAAGTGCAAATTTTTGTTAGAGTCAAAAGTCCCCACCCCCTACCAATTAAGTGGTTGTAGGTAGTAATTCAGACGTTATGGTAGTACTCGTAGTACCTACATTTATAACCAAAAGTTAAAAAGAAAACTGTCAGATCTAAGTTGGCTTCACAAATTTGCAAATAATGATCAACCAAGTGTATTCTACTTGATTTCGGACAAACCCCATTGAAAATATTTAAATCAAGTTCTCATTTGTGTAAAACAAAGTAGTTTGTTTTTGTTAAAGCATGGTACGGAACTCTCGGTCAACTAATCCGACTCGCACTTGGCGTAAACTACGGAACCATACACTGCGCGTGGCCTGACACGCCCTTGGCCGGTTTTGTTAAACGTTTTCCTTCCTAATCAGAAGGTCTAAATAGCTAAATGTCCAACAGTGAGAAACGTCTAATGAGCAGTAGATCTAATTATCAAAATGCCCATGTAGCATAACGTCCAACTAGCAGATGGTCTTTATAGCAGAACGTCCATTTATTAAGTCGTCAGATTCTCAAAATGTCTGGATACTCAGGCACAAAATTCAATACACACATAATCATCAATAAAAAAAACATACATATAAATAAACACACAACAAAACAAACAAAACAACTTTTTGGTCTATGTAATCGTAGCGTATATTATATTATTTTTTTAATGCTGGCTGACACTTATTCTCATGAATACAACTTGATTGGCAGTATACTCATTCGTTTTTTCTTGTATCGATTACTATTCATTACAAATACAATAGTTCTGGCTTCTAAATTGTAAAAATTGATGAAGAACGAACATTTATTTTCATCGAAAGTCAAAAGAAGAAGCGTGTCCTGCTGTTGAATGGTCACAGGTAGAATTTAAATAGTTCAACTCTGTGGACATGCTCCCAGCGCAATGAGTGTAGTGCATCTATTGCAATCAACAAAGATGAAAATAAGATCATTCGTCATTTAAATGAGCATACTTGTAAAACTAATTTCGATAAAAACAGGACTGATATAGTGATCGACAAATGAAAGAAATTGGTTTCCTAAAAATTTCGAGAACCTGTTCAGGAATTTTTCGAGAACAAATTCGGAAATGTGGATGAGATTCCACAGGTACCAGATTTCAACTAAAAAAATATGGCCAAGTGCGAGTCAAACTCGCCCATGAAGGGTTCCATAGTAACTACGCGAAATAACTTTGTTTTTCATAGTGTTTGTATGAATTACAAAGTTATATTTGCGGTTTTAGAAAATGTACTATATCTCAGAAACCACTGACTCTATCTCATTCAAACTAATTTTCGTTGAAAGTTTACCTTAAGATTTACAGCAATTATTTTATTTAGATTTTTCATTTTATTATTATAGAAGTTAGAGGGTAGGGGGACGCCCATTTTACCACTTTGGAAGTGTCTATCTCTTAAACGATAGATTTTAGGAAAAAATGATTTTAGAAACCTTTGTCATTTTCAAAGTCCTATCTATAGACACGTATAGGTTTGATGAAAACAATATTTTCAGTTTCAGTTCCACGTATTTACGCCCCCTTAATTTTATATATTTTTTATATTTGTGTAAGAATCGGTAAGCGGTTCATAGAATACATCTATCTACCAAGTTTCACATGTGTAGTCCTAATAGGTTCGGAATAAAATGGCTGTGACATACGGACAGACGGACATGACGAAACTATAAGGGTTCCGTTTTTACCATTCGGCTACGGAACCCTAAACGGACACACTGTTTAGGGCTCGTCGCAAATATTTTTAAATGTTTGTAAAACTGAATTCAAAAACTTGAATGATGTTACAATTCCAGAAATAATGGCCAAAAGTTTCCTTGTTTGTGAAGATAGATGTGACAATAATAAAATCTTAATATTTTCAACACCCGTGAGCAGACAATGCATTAAGACATTGAAAAATAACATGTATTTTATTGATGGGACATTCAAAGCTAGACCTAGGCCATTCTATCAGCTGTTATCAGTATATACGCGTTACTACCTGACAAGAGAGCAGAAACCTACGAACGCTTATTCAGCCTCATCAAGCAGCATTTTGAAATAGACATGATGGCCATTAAGTGCAATTATGAAATGGCTCTTATCAATGGAATTAAAGAAGCTTTTCCGAACACTCAAATAACGGGCTGCTACGAGGCATGCCTTTTTAAGTTTTGTCGTTTGAAGAAAAAAACACATAGAGTACTTTTTTTTTTTGTTTTTCAAAGTATTCACCCCGTAGCTTACTACACTTTTCCATTCGCTCAAACCAGTTATTATAACATTTATTCCACTCTAAAGTGGGGGTGTTCAAAATGGCTGACTTGAAAGCGTCGAATGCTTCTTCACTGGAACCTTTGACCACGAAGACTTTTCTTAATTTTAGGAAACGTACAGAAATCGTTAGGGCTTACGTCAGGACTGCATGGAGGATGGTCAAGAATTTCTACTTTATCCTGCTTCAAATACTCAATCGTTTGACAAGCGCTGTGTGAGCTTGCGTTGTCGTGGTGCAGGATGATGCGTCGCTTTGAATTAGATTTTCGTAGTGCGGCGATGACTTGTGGTAAACAAAACTGTGGTATACCACTCTGCGTTAACCGTTCTACGATCTTCAAGTGCAATAGTCGCAACATGGCCGGTTTTTCCAACGAACGTGGCCTCCATCTTCTTTGAAGTGCTTCGAGAACGAACAACTTTAGTCAGCTTTGGCTCGTCTTGAAAGACCCAGATTGTAGATTGTTGTTTGGAATCAGGATCGTAGGCATAGATCCAAGATTCATCACCACTGATGATGTCATAGACGTGATTTGACTCTCCTCGGTTGAACCTTTGCAGAGTTTTCTTACACCATCTGACGCGGGCCGCCTTGTGATCGTCGGAAAGCAGATACGGTATCCAACGGCAAACTAGCTTTCTCACACCAAGCGCTTCATACAAGATCTTCTGAATGGTTGTCCCTGAGATGCCTAATAGAGGCTCTATCTCTCGATACGTCACATGACGATCTTCGAGAATTAGTTGGAAATCTAAATACCAGCTGGAATTCTAAATACCAGCGTTCGACAGTCCGCAGACATGGGGCTTCATCACTGAACACAGATGTTAGCTCTTCAAAACACTGAAGCCGTGTCAGGCCTCTTCTAAAGTTGTAGAAAATTATTGCACGAACATTTTCCTTACGTAGATTCATTTTCGTACGTAACCTGACAGATTCCAATCGACGCTGTGACTAAACAATAGCATTAATCCTAATACTTTCAACTGTTTTGAGATTTAAAATTTACACACATTCTAATATAGAACAGTTCCAAATTCAAAATTACCGGGAAATATGGAACGACAAAACTTAAAAGGCATGCCTCGTATTATCATCTTAATAAGGCTGTTTGGAAAAAAGCCTCAACATTGGGTCTTCCTGAAAACAGAGAGTGCAAAAACATTGTCAGATTATATTCCAATTTACCTCTGCTCCCTTCTCCATACATTACGGAATGTTGGACTAGCATTGTTGAATAGGCCACGAAAAGCGAAGACATGGTGGCTTTTTTAAATTACTTTGAAAGACAATGGCTACAGTCTCTGGCGGATATAATAAACTGTCCTAACGATTATAATTTTCGTACAAACAATGCACTCGAAGGTTGGCACATGCGACTAAATAGTAAATACGAATATAAAATTAAAGCCAACCCCGCTACTATTCCTCAAAGCTCTTAGAAAAGAAGCGCTTTGGCGAGATCGCAAATACAAAAATATGTTATTTGAAGGAAATAAGAGAAGAAAGATCAGTATAATGTTTAATGCCAAATACAAAAGAGAGCTGCAGAAACTTGAGGGCCAAAAAGTTAATCCCTTTGAATTTTTGACGGCCATATCAAAAGGATATTAGGTGAATAAATGCTGGAGAATTTGTGCGCCTAATATCCTAATAATATTTAAGAGGTTAATAGCTTTTATCCCAGGTTATTTTTATCAAAATAAATTTTATGTAATTTACAAATGATTTTTACTTTCTATCATGAGTGTACACATTTTAAAAATGACGATTTTGTAAATAGACGTTCTGCTATAAAGACCATCTGCTAGATGGACGTTTTGCTACATGGGCATTTTGCTAATTAGACTTACTGCTCTTTAGAGGTTTCGCACTGTTGGACATTTAGGAACTTAGACCTTCTGATCAGGAAGGAACGTTTTTGCCTATCAATATATTCACCAAACCAAGCCATCAAAACCAGCTAGGGGGCTGGTGTTAATAGACAGACAGACTTTCGCACTAATCTATACTTATATTACTTACTGCTCTTTAGAGGTTTCGCACTGTTGGACATTTAGGAACTTAGACCTTCTGATCAGGAAGGAACGTTTTTGCCTATCAATATATTCACCAAACCAAGCCATCAAAACCAGCTAGGGGGGTGGTGTTAATAGACAGACAGACTTTCGCACTAATCTATACTTATATTCCTATAACGATATGTCCATTCTTAATGTTATAAATGCGAAAGTCTATCTGTCCATGTGTCACGCTTTTTTGGATGACATTTAGAATTTAAATGGTTAAAGACCCAAGGTCAAACATAGGCTACTTTTTCATAATCAAATATCAACCTCTAAAGGGTTTAAATAGGGGATTAAACTTTGTATGAGAAATCTAAACCGCAAGCGATTTTGGATCGAACATTTACAGCACTTTTTTTTTTTCAAAAAGTCTGCCCTGAATAGGCTAAAATAAGGGATGGAAGTTTGCATGAAAAATCTAAACCGCTTAACTAATTTTGATGAATTGGGAAGGAGATAGATAAAGAACCGGGGTCAAACTTAGGCTTGCAGTGTAAGGGCCTCCCAGCCCTCGCGCCCCAGCCGCCGCAGGAGACGCTCCGGGCGTCGGGAGTTACAGGGTGACTCCCAGCCACCGTAGGCTCGAGCCTGCGGGCTACGAGCAATGGGCAGCTCGCCGCCCGACTGAAACCAGGCCGTGTAGACGGCGCGTCGTGTTTCACGCGCGCCTCAAAGATTGTCAGCAAAATTGTCGGGGCTCATAATGGGGCCGTTGCCTGCCGGGGTTGCGGAATTGTACGAAAGAGTTACCGCAGCCTCGGAACACGAAGGGCATATGATGTAACACGGATGGGTTTTAGTCAGTAAAGTCTGACACGCCCTCCCGCTTCGCCCAGATCGGGAGGCAGTGATTGGATGCTTACCCATCCTTAAAAAAAGTGAATCATAAATATGATTTAATTATTTAGCGTTGAAATCTATATACAACATGTATCATAATTGACGCATACCCTCAAATACCTCAATTAGAAAATTATGTTATTATCTTAATACATACTCTGAATTTTAAGTTTTACTTGTTTAAATAGTTTTTTTTAAACTTTAACTTCCTTTAAATGAGTTTCATTTTTCTGTAATGTGTACTGAATGACGGAATTTATAGAAATAAAAAAATAAGAAAAAAGTTACTATTTTAATTTACGGCCCATAGTTAGTTTGTTTTTACTATTGTAATTTGTAATTTACGTAGGTTTAATTGCTTTGGGATAAAAAAATATCGATATTAAAAATCGATTCAGTAAACGATACTGAACAAACTAATTTTAGCATGTGCATTATATCACTCACTGATTAATCACGAAATCTCAGAAACTACAAGTAGTAGGGCTCTCAAATTTTGATGGGGGTTCCTTTTAGTACGTAGATGCTCGCTAAGAAGCGGCAATTTATTGAGATCGTTTGCTTCATATATTTTCAATAGGACTCAAAAGATCGTCATTAAAGGGCATGAATCTGACTCTGTTGTTGTTCAATCCGGGGTACCTCAGGGATCAGTATTAGGCCCTTTTCTTTTTGTATTGTTCATCAATGACATAAAACAATGTTTTGTCAATACTTTCTTGATGTATGCAGATAATATAAAAATTTATACTACCTGTAAAAACATTCGTGACTGCCATTGGTATGGAAAATTATCAGTTTATAGGGCTATCTGAAAAGGTGGTTTTTAATTTTTAAGTGGACTGTGTGACTTCTAAAGGATGGCGGTGTTCACCTAGAAAGAACTATATATATATATATATATATATAGGATATAAGGAGAGCACGCCTTACCTTCTGGTCTTTGTCCCGCGACACGTGCTCAGGAACTTGGCGGCGACACGGCGTTCCTGCTTCGAAGCACTGGTTTCTATCACAGGAATGTCTCAGGCACTGGATCACTATTCACCTTAGTTCGATCAGTTTTGCGGGAGCGTTTTGAGTGAATAAAGTGGGCGGAGCACACCTTCGCGGCAGGCATACATTGCGGTAAGAAAGAGAAAAGGTTCTGTCCGCCCGTTCTGACAAGTACGCTAAAATGGAATGAACTGATAATATGAGCGTTAATAAATATTACACCGAGAGATGGCTTTACAATTTTACCCCGGCTTTAAAGGGTTGCCTTTAAAAGGAGAAATGAAATGAGCCATGTTAGCTATACTTTTTAGGGTTCCGTAGTCAACAAGGAACCCTTATAGTTTCGCCATGACCGTCTGTCTGTCCGTCTGTCCGCGGTTTAGCTCAAAAACTGTTGGTACTAGAAAGTTGTACTTTGGCATGAGTATACACGTTAATGACGCCGAAAAAGTGGTAAAATAAAATTTTGAAAAAAACAATTATTTGGGGTACCTCCCCCCATACATGTAAAGTGGGATGATATTTTTTTTTTTTCGTTCTTCCCATAGTGTGGGATATCGTTGGATAGGTCTTTCAAAAATATTAGGGGTTTGCTAAGACCGTTTTTTGATTAAGTAAACCGTTCGTGACTTATCAAGCTTTAAAATACCAATTTTCGTTAGAGTCAAGTGTCCCTCCCCCTCTAACAACTAAACGGTTGTAGTTAGAAATTCAAATGTCACGGAAGTAGTACCTATATATAACGAAATTTAAAGGAAAACTATCACACATAAGTGGGCTTTACAAGTTTACGAGTAATAGTCGACCAATATAATATAATATTTGACTCGAAAATTTCGAACAACTCCATAGAAATGTCGATAGATGGCGCTAAGTGCCAGTTGTATCGTGCTAGTTTCTTGTGACGATTGAGTAGTATAGCTCTGTGTCCGTATTTAAATTCAAAACACCGGCTATGACAAGAAATAATCTCTAAAAAAATTAAAACCTTCCGTGCAAAATTGTCGGATCAGGTGAGGATTTGTATAGGAAGTCAAATTAGTTAGGTAGTCATGTTTGGCTTTTAGTTAGAGCATGGTACAAAACGATCAGTCAGCGAATACGACACGCACTTGGCTGTTATAAAAACTACGGAACCATACACTGCGCGTGGCCCGACACGCACATGACCGGTTTTTTTTTCCTCCTGTGGCAACACTACGACTAACAGTTGAATAGAATTTTTCCCATGTATATTTATGTTAAAATATCAAATTTCTTAATTTTATTGGCTTATTTCTAATTATTCGCTAAGTTTATAGGATGTTAATTAATTGTTTCGTGTTAGAATCATCCAGTAAAGTGTAAATAAGTGCAAAAAAGTGTATCAGTGTATAGATGACGGACTGACAGTTATAGGTTACCGGCTCAAATACATTTTTGCATTGTCATCTGGATATCAGTTACAAATAAGTTCTTTTTACTTGTTAATTACATTATTGTGTGCTATAAACTTACTTATAATCCCGCCGTGCACTTTCTATACGGCTAGAAATTAGACACAGATAGTTTTTAAACCATAAAATAACCTTGGTTAGTTGATGTCAGAACTTCTCATTTTATAACAAAATTTCCATTACCTTTTAACAAATTATCTCTTATCTTCATTTATCTGCTTTTCTTTGACTTTATTTCCGTTTCGTTACAATTATGCCTATCACACGTAGCGCCTATGTTCGCCAAGTAGAGTCTAAACTAAAGCTGGCTTTGAACGAATTGCAGGCGTCGAAGAAGTGCTGTGATCAATTAACTAAGGAAATAGATGACAGTGAAAGGATGCTCTTTGAGGCCCACGAAAAGAATAGGCAGTTAAAAAGTGAAATGTCTCAGCTATACATACAATTCACTGAGGCTATAGAAGCCCGGGATAGGCTCCAATTAGTTGTCGACGGGTTTAGTAAGTGTAGCTCAGAGTACGAACAAGCTCTAAATGACAGGTACTTGCTACAACAAGAGTTACATGAGGCTCAATGCCAAATATCCCAACTTAAAACAACAAATTTAAACATAACAGCCTCGTTGAATCAAAGTCTATTCAGCGAGCTAATGGTTATTGCTCCCACCATGGTTTCATTAATAAACCCAAGTGATAACATAAACTTAATTAGTGATGATGATTCTAATTCAATTAAATCAGTAAGGATAGTAGCTAGTAAAAACAAACTTAAAAAATACATAAAAATTAATAAATCTATTACAAAAACCAAAAAGTTAGTTAAAAAACATAAGTTCTTTATAAAAAATGTAAAATTAAATAGGGAAAGGCTAAATTTATTAAAACAATTGGATATATATTCTTTTAATCTGAAACAAAGTACTAGGAAGTACAAAATTGACACTGAGGACTTGCAATCTGAACTGAATCATTTACAGGAAAAACTCAGTTCAATGACTAACAAGTATAATACCTCCGAAAATCTTATGAGGGAATATGTGTGTTATAAATTATTCCTATAAATATATATGTTTGTTGACTATTTATAATCATATATTCTATGAACTCTTAAGAATAAATGTAGTTGTATTGACTTCATGTGATTGGTCGAGACTTTGACAGTTCTCGACCAATCATAAGCAAGTATAATGGTGGGAAGTGTGCAGACATTTTGAGCTGGTATACTCGGCACTCTGGGCATTCGTATCGAGACTTCTGTGCTAGTCACTTGCATTGTATACTATATAGTAACTTTAGTAATAAAAGTGGTTTTCAAAGTCTATAAAGAGTGTTTTTATATTCTAAGTCCTTCTTCCTTCTGAGTATTGAACCAGTACGGTTCACATCTCAGAAGTGGGATTAACAGCCTAGTGCCCACAAAAGGATCGGAGATACGCTTAAGTATTTGGCGTACCGAGAAAACATAAGTGTCTTTTCAACCGACGACCAAAAGAGGAGGTTATCAATTCGACGCGTATATTTTTTTTTTTTTTTTTTTTTTTTTTATGTATGATCATCGAGTACTCGAAGACGGCTGAGCCGATTTGAAAAATTCTTTTTTTGTTCGAATGGGTATACTTCGAAATTGGTACCATTATCACCAAAGTCAGGATCTGATGATGGGATCCTGGAGAAATCGAGGGAACTCTTCAAATATTATAGGCACACCTATGGCGTTTTGGGTATTTCTTATAGTAACTTGTGCAGTTGCTCTCAAAGAGTACCATTTGGGGAAGTGGAACTGATGATGAAGACCACAGATGGCCGCCGAAACTACTCAATAATAAGTATTAAGTGGATTGCGATTCGATTACTTGAATATGGATGTTAAGCACTTTATGCTCGTCAAAATGCATATGGTGATGTAGAGCTGATGGTGAAGTACCAGGAGAACTCCTCAACAATTAACGGCCCAGCATTGGGAAAAGCAATATTTTGTAAAAGGTTATAAGTAGTTGACATTTAGGCTCTTGTAACTAGGTAAATTAAAAATCATCCAACTAAAAAGAGTGAAAAAAAAACTTTTTAACAAAAAATTAAACCGACTCCCAAAAAACACTGCAAAGTGAAAAATAACTTTAATTTCGGAAGTCGGTGCCAAAAACGAAAAAACAAAACTAAAGACACCGAATACCGAAATTAAAGTTATTTTTCACTTTGCAGTGTTTTTTGGGAGTCGGTTTAATTTTTTGTTAAAAAGTTTTTTGTTTATTTTATTTTAATTGTACTGTCTACCCTCATTAGTCATATTATTGCAATTTACAATATCAATGTGAAAAAAAGTAGGCTACAGGTTTATCACTATAATAAAATAACGTATTTTTTTCTCGTCTTATTTTAATTACTTCTGAAATAGAACTGTATTTACCGTAACTACTGATGGGTAGTGGAAAAATTTCGGACGGAAAAGAAAAGAAAAAAAAATATTTTTCCAATATATTTCCGATATTTTTCCATTTCAAAAAAGCTTATTTTAATACATAAACAAGTTAATTATGTGTACACTGTAACAATATCAATACTACTACTGCTAGTAATAACATGTTAAATTAGCAGGACGAAACGAAAAACAAGTTTTTATCTATTTTTGCAACACCAATGTAATTCACATACAGGGAATTCCCCGTTTGAGTTATTAAATGCCGGCTAGGTGCTTTTTAGGGTTCCGTAGCCGAATGGCAAAAAACGGAACCCTTATAGTTTTGTCATGTCTGTCCGTCTGTCTGTCTGTCCGTCCATCCGTATATCACAGCCATTTTATTCCGAAACTATTAGGCCTATACATGTGAAACTTGGTAGGTAGATGTATTCTGTAAACTGCTTTCCGATTTTAAGAAAAAAATTAAAAAAAATAAAGGGGGGCTTCCCATACATGGAATTAAAACTGAAAATATATTTTTTTCATGAAATCTATGCATGTGTGGTATATATAGATAAGTCTTTAAAAACGACATCGGGGTTTCTAAAACCACTTTATCATTAAGTCAATCGTTTAAAAGATATAAGCTTCCAAAGTGGTAAAACGTGTCCACCCCCCTATAACTTCTATAATAATGGAGTAAAAAATCTAAAAAAATATATGTCTGTAGATCTTAATGTGAACTTTCAACCAAAATTAGTTTGAATGAAATCAGTTCAGCAGTTTTTGAGATACAGCATATTTTATAAAATCGCAAATAAAACTTTGTAATTCATACAAACACTATGAAAAACAAAGTTATTTGGCGTAGTTGTAAAAAATGTAAATAAGCTAGTTTTAAGAAATTTGAAAGGTTTTTTTTTTGTCAAATAAATATACATACTATATTATATTATTATAGTTACTACGGAACCCTTCATGGGCGGGTCTGACTCGTACTTGGCCAATTTTTTAATTTAATATCAGTACTACTTCTTAAAGGTATAGGTTAGAAATAGATGGTAATAAGGACAAACTCGTCTGGAATCTGTACGAAAAACAAAATATTAGTGTATCTTATGAATATTGTAACAAAACATTTCGTTATGCTAATATAACAGGTAATGCGGTCGCACTGTTTGCAAAATGTCCACAACATGTGAAAATTATAATAAGGTCGAAAACATCGCGAACTTTGCCGGAAGGAGCAGATTACATGAATTGTTCGCCTTCTACTTCATCCTATCAGTCATAATCTGCAGGACCGACAGCACAGTTTCTGAGAGATACGTGTCCAGCGCGCGTGCTGGTGGAACAGATCCGGTCTCGCCGTGAGGCCATGGTTGGACGCTTGAAATTGTACTTGAAGGCTGTCTCGGGTGATGCCAACTTGGTCAAGTTTAATGCAGCTAAGACCCAGGCGTGTCTCTTCTCCGCAAGGCTCCAAAAAGGAGCCGGCTCCTGTCCATGGTGTAACCGTGCCGACGACTGATCGTATTGAGCTTCTTGGGGTAACATTGACCCTCAATTTTGGTTCGTTCATCGAGGCTAAGGCTCAACTAGCATCAAAAAGTTGAGAATCCTAGCAAAGGTAAGACAATACTGCACAATGGAACAGCTTCTCAAGCTCAATCTAAATTGTGTACGGAGTATGTACCCTCATCTTTGGTACGGATCTGCCAAATATCAACTGGACGCGCTTGAGTCTAACGAGAAACGGACCAAGAGACTATTTGCCAACGATGCACGGGTTCATTCAAAGCTCCAGAGCCTTGAACATCAGCGACGTGTTGCAAGCTTATCAGTTAAATTCCGTGGAGTGTGAGATAGAATTGCATAATCTAATTGCATCAAGCCCGTTCCATCATCTAACTACAAGGTAAACGGTAATGCGCCATCGTTACATGGTGGTCATCCCACCCTTACGCACAAATCGTTTTGGGAGTACTTTCATTGTGCGTACGGCTAAGGAGTGGAATTCCCCGCAGGTGTCTGTGGTTCCTGATGGCTATAATCTGGGGTCTTTAAGTCAAGAGTAAATAGGTTACTTCTGATGATGGTGAGACTGGAGCTTATTATCAATAAAAACAAGCTAGTTCGATAAATGAGAAAAAGGTTTTTTTTTATTACGGGATGCGCACTCTTGACCTAGATCTCGCCTGATGGTAAGCAATAGATGGGATGGGTCTACGATGGAACCAGCAAACCCAGAAGATGCCTATTTAAAGCAAGAGCTTTAAAGGGTAATAGGTCATAAGTGACAGGGAACACAGAAGCCGGCAGAGAGTTCCACAGCTTGGCTGTGCGCACAATATATTTGGAGAAGAAACGCTTGGTACGACAAGACGGTATATTAATCAAGTGCGCCTGGTAGACTGGTAGTGAAAGGAAGATGGAGGGATCAGGTCATGTAGTTCCTGCGCACACTCTCCGAAGTACAATCAGTAGAAAACCGAGAGACAAGCAACTGTTCGTCGATGAGCCGGGCTATGAAGCTTATCCACTAGCGCCTCGTCAGCCTTGAAGGATATTGATAAATTGATTGCTTTAGCAACCATAGCATCCGGAGCCCTGGTAAGTTTGGGTAGAGCATCCACAATGGAAAAAGTTTTTCGTGCTTTGGCACCATCGTATCAGTTCCCAAAAATTATGAAGAACGATCTGCTCATATTATTGAGGAGATTTATTGTTTGTAGATACAGATGCAGGAGGAAATGTTAACCATGGTTCCCTTTTTACAAATGACGATTCGTTTTCATCTTCAACTGAATAGATGTGATTATTCCTATTCATTTTTAATTTATAATAATATGTATGGATGTACATGTTTGTTGTATATTTTCATTTAAATTTAAAAAATATCAATAAACCATTTAATTCATAATTTGATTAACTTCCCTTGGTAATTTATTATGTTTATTTTAAGTTACCACTACAAAATACATTGATATAACTATTTACTGTAAGCACTGCTAAGACTACCAGCATTTTCACGTTGTATGGCAATGCTTATTCTTTGGGCAAAGAACGAGCCAGCCCTCTAGTCACGCAAGGAATCGATCAGCCGGCGAGACGCGCACTTGGGCCGTATGACTCAAGCATTTTGACCCTTATTCAAAGTAAAATTATACATTAAAAAATATTTTTCCATTATTTTTCCATATTTTTATTTTTGCGAAAAATAAAAGGAAAAATTTTTTAAGTTTGGAAAAATTTCCGAAAATTACCCATCACTAACCGTAATGGAGGTATTCCGGAGGTTTATACGGTTAGTCATGTATGTTTACCATGCCAGGGTACTCCCTGGGGACGAACATGCTTGATATTTCTGTTTGTAATTTGAGAATGAACTGTACTTACCGTAACGGAGACATTCCGGAGGTCTATATGGTTAGTCATGCATGTTAATCTTGCTAGGGTACTCCCTGGAGATGAACATGTTTGATATTTCTATTTGTAATTCGAAAGACTGAACTGTTATTATCGTAACGGAGACATTCCGGAGGTTTATATGGTTAGTCATGCATGTTTATCGTGCCAGGGATGAACATGTTTGATGGTCTATAATAAAGTATGAATGTGAAAATTAATAAACATCTTGTTTAGAAATTTAGTATAGTTAGGGTTTATTAACTCAAGTGTTTTTTTTTTTAATTATTATTACATGTGGAGCCGCGAGAACATGGATGAACATGGGTTTAGTTCTCAACGAGAACGTGATGGACCTAGATGGAGCCCTCGCAAGTCGCTGACGCCGTCACTTCGATGTCGTGTGCGCAACTCGAAGCCGCAGCCGGGGTCGAGGCCGTACGCATTCACCTGAAGAAAATTGTGGCAGCGGAAACCTTCGGTCGTGGTCCGGGCGATCGAAAGGAAGACGATCACGACCGACGATTAGTCGGTCTCCATCCCGACCACACTATTCAAGAAAGGCAAGTCGTCGTGCTAAGCGCTCCAAGACCCGGTCGCGCACTCCAGGGCGGCACGAGACGTGCCACGTAGAACTCGGGAATTCACCTAGGAGCAGAACTTCTCACTGTCGTACACCAAACCGTGAAGAAACACATCGTAAGCGTGAGATGAATAATAATCTGCTTATTCAGAACTTTATTACTGCACTTAAAGGTACGAATAATACAAGCGATCGCGATAAGATGTTTTAAATAATGTTATTCCTGATTTTGACCCATTATGTAAGGAACAAACGGTTGATACGTGGCTTCATAAGGTTGATGAAGGTGCAAAGATCTATGGTTGGGACGATAAACAAGTAGTCCACTACGCCCTGCCGAAATTTACAGGGGTAGCTAAATCCTGGTATCAGGGTCTACCCTCACTACTATTTTCTTGGCCGGAGTGGAAGTTAAAGCTGAAGGAATCTTTCCCAACTAGGGATAATTATGCAGACTTACTAACGGAAATTCTGAATGAAAAAAGGTTCGTTATGGGGAGTCGTTAGAAATATCTTATTAGACTAAAATGAATCTTTTAAATTGTTGCGAAATATCAGGAAAACGTGCAGTTGATTATATCATAGCAGGTATAGAAGATCGTGGTGTTAGGTTTGGAGACCAAAGAGCTGAATTTACGGAACCGGATATGCTTCTTAAAATTTTAAAACAATATAAGCCGGTCAAGATAGGTCCACAAACAAGCAGCAGAAGGTTAAGGATAGAGATAGGCGATCACAAAATAATATATTGTTACGAGCTGGGGTTCGGGATAGAAATATAATAATTAACGCCAAATAAACCAAAATTAACACTTTACTTAAATAAACACAAAATAAAAATTAACACAGTTATTAATAGTACAATACTTGTCACTCAACACTTAAATCGCACCGAAATTCACTTGTAAAGCTTCGATTACATCGCATCGTATCTTGAAACAAGACTGCCTCTCTGAGTCCCTTTGCAATCTATCTATACCCCACTCTGCGTTCTAGAACATTCTTGTACAATCGACTCACTGCCTACACTGCCAAGAATATTCCAGAAGCTACTTGGGATACACAGTACTGCTACTCGCCGCCAGGTGGCGTTAGTGTATCGAACATGTTAAATGTCGGTCGAAATTTCTCGACGTACTTAACTAAGCGACTGGCGTAACAATATTTACCGGTAATAAAATAGAACACGGTTTCCAGAAGTCAACCGGATCTAGTATGGTCTGCTACAATTGTAAAGAACCCGGTCACCCGGTTCTTTCGTTGCCCAAAATCAAAGATTCTATTCTCTAAATGTAATCTACTAGGACGTAAAGACACTGAGTGTCCTGGGACAAAGCAAAGGACCAACCATAAACCAAAAGCAATGTTGAAAGTAGAAAATACAGGCGATTCAAGTGCTAAGTATAGAATGCCTATTAAAATAAAAGGATTGTTTTCAGAATGTCTCGCAGATTTTTGGATGCGAGGGTACTTTGGTCCGTCTCAGTAAAGCTCGGTGTTTAGGGCTAGACTGGAAAGTAGGAGAAGTGCCACTATTAAGAGGAATAGGTAACGTGCAATATAAACCCCCTGGCGAGGCTAACGTCATGATCGAAGTACAGAGTGTAGTAGGAAATCACGTGGAGATATTGGTAGTAGATGATTATTTATTAAATTTCCCTATACTACTAGGCCACACTTTCACCAAAAGACCCTCGATCAAAGTAGTAGAGACAGAATATGACGTCATTTTCCAGCGGATTAGTGAGGAGTCCGTTTTGATTTCTCCACTTTTATGTATGAAGGGGAACCTATTGCTTAGTATAGCAGGCAAACCAGTCTGAGTGAACAAAAACTTCACTCCTTCGAGTTAGAGACCCTCGCTATTATTGCCTCATTAAATAGGCATTACCTATTTGGTATTAGATTCAGCATAGTTACGGACTGCAACACTTTGCGTACCACTTTGAGTAAACGCGACTTAATCCCACGAATTGCTTGCTGGTGGCTGCAGTTCTTAGAATATGACTAGAATATCGCGAATGTTTTAGGCGACTCGAAATGTAAAGATGCCATTGACATATTCAAAAATTACAAGCTTGTAAATGGACGGGTATATCGTATAATTGACGAAAATACAATTCGTTGGGTTGTTCCAAGTGGCACCAAGCGTGGCAATACATTCATCCTAGTTATCATAGACGCGTTTACTAAATTTTTTGACATCACCGCTGCACGAAATACCAAATCGTTCACAAGCATTAGGGTTTTGAGAGAGCATTTTAGTTACTTCGGTGTGCCAACCCATATTATTACGGATCAAGGGACAAGTTTCACTAGTAGACAGTTTAACACGTTTATTCAATCATGTGGTATAAAGCACGTGATTAATGCCGTTACCACACCCTGAGTGAATGGCCAATTGGAACGGTACAACCGCACCAATTTGGCAGCGCTCGGGGCAATGAACCACGATAAACCAAATGGTTTATGGGACGAACATTTACTTAACATTCAGTTGGGTATCGCTCCAGCGGAGCTTCTTTTCAGGCAAAATCTAACCAATCCATCTGATGGTCTGTTAAACGACGTAATAAACAAAGTTACGTCCGGGATCGGGGAGAGTTTGGACGATGTTAGGGTTACAGCCGGTGAGCTTATTAGGATACAACAGGACAAGGACAAGGATCGTTATGATAGGTACAGAAAAATGGGAATGCGTTTCAAATGTGATTTGGTTAGAGTAGTACGAGCTGTGACGGGAATAGAGGGGTAATCTAAGAAGCCTGCTGGAACCTAAGTGTAAAGGTTCCTACAGAATTAAGAAGGTGCTCCCTAACGATAGGTTTATGGTTGAGGACACACCCCTCGCAAGGACTAGTAAGAGGTACGAGGCCGTAGTGGCCTTTGATAAAATATTCCCATACATCTGTTTTAACGAACCCGTATCAACCGATTGTGAATCCAAGCCTAAATATTGTGAACCTGAATGTGAAGGATTGTATTTGTGGTGTAATCCATTGGTATTAATAAAGATGAATATTGTACATAGAAATAAATAAGCAGGTAGATAAGAACACAGAATCAGATCTTTTGCTATCAATTAATTATATTATGTATTTCTAACATGAACATATAAAGAACTATGAGATGTCGATGTCACAATAAAAAGTAATGCTAATGTGGTTTTAAGTTTCGAAGATTAATGTCATGTATCATCTAAATTACTCCATGTACTAGTGGCTGAAATATTTGCTGGTCAAGGTCATGGACTAGTAAATACCGATTCATTAGTTAGAGTCACGTACTAATGAGTTGGTGAGAGGTATCAAGTAAAGGATGCCTCCCATTTTAGCAACTGGTGCATTAGTGGGTATATCTACTGGTCAAGGTCATGAACCGGTACATACACCTACTGCTGATATAAGATATAGATTACGCTGGGCGTGTCAGGTGACCGACACCCTTAAAGGTTATAACCGTTTTATTAATCAAGGTCATTGATTAATAAATAAATTCATTGTTTTTCTTTACTTTTCAAGAAAGCTTATAGAATTATTATTTCAGGTACTAATGGCTAAAATTTTTGCTGGTCAACGTCATGGACTAGTAAATACCGATTCATTAGTTAGAGTCACGTACTGATGTGTTGGTGAGGGGTATCAGGTAAAGGATGCCTCCCATTTTAGCAATTGGTGCATTAGTAGGTGTATCTACTGGTCAAGGTCATGAATCAGTACATACACCCTTAAAGGATATAAGCGTTATATTAATCAAGGTCACGGATTAATAAATAAATTTATTGTTTTTAGCTTACAGATTAAAATTAATTTAGGAGTAAGTGTATTTGTAAAATAATTGAACTTAAGATATGATTAATTAAAGACGAATCAGATAATTTATGTTCAATATGTTACATTGATAATTTAAATATGATTTAAACTTCCGATACCTGATTATTCTCCTTTTGTCATACGTCAATTTACTGCTTGTGATGTTAAAAGGAGTGTTATGTCGATTACGTCCAACGCTGTGGGTAGTGACTGTGTCAGCCGTAAGATGATCATTCCCATCCTTGATAACGTTCTTCCGTTCATTCTATACATCCTAAATTTCTCAATTTCTAGTAATGTCTTTCCACAAGCCTGGAAAGACGCCCAAATTATCCCTTTACCCAAAAAAACTCGTCCTGCATCTTTTTCTGACTACCGACCTATTTCTATTCTCCCATTCCTATCCAAAGTCCTTGAAAAGCTTGTCCACCAACAACTTAGCTCGTTCCTTTCTAAGTACAATCTTCTGAATCCCTTCCAATCTGGTTTTCGTCCTGGTCACAGCACTACTTCTGCACTCGTACATATTTCGGACGATATAAGGTCTGGCATGGAGATGGGGAAGTTAACTGTACTTGCACTACTAGACTTTAGTAATGCGTTTAATACAGTTGACTTCGACATTTTGCTTGGCATTCTCCGCTCGTTTAACATATCTCCATCGGTAATTGACTGGTTTCGTAGTTACCTGTTTGGTCGTCGGCAGCGTATTTCCACTGAGGACTCCTTTTCTTCTTGGTGTGATACCTCTGCCGGTGTGCCACAGGGTGGCGTTTTATCTCCTTTACTTTTCGTACTTTTTATAAATGCTATCACTCAACGACTATCTTCTTTCTACCACTTGTATGCTGATGATCTCCAAATTTACACCCAAGCTCCACTCGTAGAGTTAGCTGATGCCATTAAGGCTATTAATATGGACCTTGCTCGAATTGGTGACTGGAGCGCTGAGTTTGGGCTGAAAATCAACCCTGCTAAGACTCAGGTTATTGTTGTTGGTAGTTCTCGTACTATCTCCAGGATTGATTGGACGGCACTTCCCCAGTTTTCTTTCAATAACACCGTCATACCTTTCAGTGACACTGTGAAGAACCTGGGAATACACATTGACGACACCCTTTCTTGGACTAAACAATTACAGGAAGTTAGTCGTAAAGTATTTGCGTCTGCAGGCTCCTTGAGACGCCTTCGTAATTTTCTTCCCATCTCCACTAAAATTGCAATTGCACAAACTCTCCTTCTCCCTATTCTGGACTATGCTGATGCCAGCTATCTCGACTTGACCCAAAACCAATTGGACAAGCTAGAGCGTCTTCAAAATCTCTGTATCAGGTTTATATTTGGCTTGCGCAAATATGACCACGTTTCTGATTTCCGTGCTCAGCTCAAATGGCTTCCTATTAGGTTTCGCCGGAATCTTCACTTACTTTCTCTACTTTATAATGTGCTATTTAATCCTTTCACTCCTTTCTATCTTAAGGAACGTTTTCAGTTCCTCTGTGACACACATTCTAGATCCTTGAGATCATCGGAAAATCTAGAGTTGAGTATTCGTATGCATTCCACTTCTTTCTTTGACAAATCTTTTACCATACAAGCAGCTCGTTTGTGGAATGCATTACCCTTAGAAGTGAGGCGTGCTCAAACGCTACCAGCGTTCAAAAGAATGGTGAAGGAGCATTACCTCTCCCTATAACTTTTCCCCTTCTTTCTCAATTATACATGTAATATTTATTAGTATATAATTTTGGTATTGTATGTATTTTATATTATTATGTTCAATTATATGTTTGTACACTGACAGCCCTTAATCTGTCTCCTTTAAGTTTGTCCATCCAAAGGTTGTCTGTAAGAGATCGCCCTGTGCGATAAGACCGCCCATTGTACACTAGTTTAATTTTTTTTTGTATCTATAGAAATATTGTAAGGTGTACAATAAAGTATATAATAAATAATAATAAATAAATATGTAATGTTTTTTTTTTCCTTTCTTTTGTAATACATAACAACGAGGGACTCGTTGGAAGTCGGATGGCCGAGCTGTTATAAATTATTCCTATAAATATATATGTTTGTTGACTATTTATAATCATATATTCTATGAACTCTTAAGAATAAATGTAGTTGTATTGACTTCATGTGATTGGTCGAGACTTTGACAGTTCTCGACCAATCATAAGCAAGTATAATGGTGGGAAGTGTGCAGACATTTTGAGCTGGTATACTCGGCACTCTGGGCATTCGTATCGGGACGTCTGTGCTAGTCACTTGCATTGTATACTAACTATTGATTGTATTGTAACTTTAGTAATAAAAGTGGTTTCAAAGTCTATAAAGAGTGTTTTTATTTTCCAAGTCCTTACTTCTGAGTATTGAACCAGTACGGTTCACATGTGTTGGCAATGATTGAACTGGTAAGCTCACAAACTACCAACTGTGAGCATTGTCAACCAACTTCCAATATAGAGACGCCTGATCATTCATTGTCAACATGCACAACCAATAACATCACACAGCGGCCTTGTGTTAGTTTACCACTTCCTATTATTGGTTCCCCAACACATCATACACGCACTACGAAGAAGGATATAGTGATGTTTAGCGATGAAATTGGAAAGAATTTTGGTCTCTTATTGAGGAATGAATATCCGGGACAGACAATTTTAAACCACTGTATGCCTGGTTGCTCTTTGCTTGACATAATGAAAAAAATAATTAATTATAACTTTACCCAGGACTCAACATTGTTAATATTTATTGGTAATAGGGGTAATGTAAAAAAAGGTGAAATATTAAATTTTCATAGGTCTTTGAGCAGCCTTAGCTTAGGAAAAATTGTAATGTTTACACTTCCTTATAGCAACAGTTTGCCACAGGAAGAAAATTACCTTAGATATAATATTAATAATACGTGGCATAATTTGACTTATAATAGTAATAACTTTTAATTAATTGATATTAACAATTACCTTGGTAATAGTTTTTATTTGACAAAAAATAGATACTATCTTTCCAATTATTGTAAAAGACAGATAGCTGTGTCGCTATCATATTATTTTAGTATTACAGCCAAGAATTTGGTTAAACAAGTTGCTTCTAATGAGCAATGTATTGACATTCATAATCATAATAATTCAACCAATTGCTTGGTTTTAAGCCATGACTAAACATGACATAAATTAGAAATAATGACAACAGAGGCAATCTCTAGCAATAATGCAGAGAATAATATTATTACATTAAATTCAAATAAAATTCATAAATTAGTAAATGGGATCAACCTGGTGCACCAAAACATTCAAGGATTATTGAACAAAGATTTAGAAGTGGAATTATTTATAAATTGTAAGAAGGTTGATATTCTTTGCATTACCGAACATTGGTTAAAAAATCATGAAATGATGTTTAATTTTAGTAATCACCAGGTTGGTAGTTCATTCAGCAGAAGTAATGCCATTCGTGGTGGCTCCTTAATTTTAGTACATAATGACCTTAAATTTAAATAACGTAAGGATATTGTGAGCCTGTCTGTTGAGCGAACTATTGAAATAGCCTGTATAGAATTGGAGCAGTTCATTGTATTAAGTGTGTACAGACCCCCGTCAGGATTGTATCACTTTTTTGAAAAGGTGATGGATGAAGTGTTACACAAGATTAGTAATTCAAACAAGTACATTATCACTTGTGGAGATTTTAATGTCAATTTATTAGAAAACTCAGGTTTAACTAACAAAATTATAAATCTGTTTCGGTCCTACAATCTTGACAATTTATTCACAGAGCCAACAAGAATCACCCCTACCAGTGCTACATGCCTTGATAATGTTTATACAGATGTATCAGTTAAACACAAAGAGATCATTAATTTACTAGAATCAGATCATAGCGGGCAATTAATTATTTTCAAATGTAAAAATAATAAAGCGGCTAAAAATGATATCACTGTTAACCCAAAAACTGAAAATCGTTTAGAAACTTTCAAAAATAAACTCAGACATAGTTTACCAGTTTTGACGACCCTACATGATCCTAATCATTTATATAAGGACTTTTTTAATATGTACTGTAAGCAATTTAATTCCACTTTTTTACCTAAAACCATTTCAATTAACAGTACTGTATCTTTCGGTGATTGGGCTACCATTGGTATTCACAAAAGTAGAACTCGTCTTTATGAATTGTACAATGAAAGAGCACATATAGACACTGTATTTATTTTAAACAATAATGGAATATACACTTAAATAAAAACCCTAAACTACATAATCATATACATCTAAAAATAAACTAAAATATGGCGTCCAGAAATTCGTACGCATCGCTGTCCACTGGTAATGTGCCCAAAAGACTGGCGGCATTGCCACGCTGTATGGCAATGCTTAACCGCTGTCCAAGGTAAAAGCCAGCCTTTGGGTCACGCGAAGTGTCAACTAGGCGTTTGGATAGATCTTTAAATAATCTGTGAGCACTCGGACCCCACGACCCCAAGGTTTCAACCCCAAACGGCTCGAAAATATAACTACCAACAAGGTTATTATATTTCCGCCGCTTGAGGTTTTCACACACACAAGACGAGCTAGGAAGATGGGATGGCGCAAGAGTATCGACACAAGTTGCGTCCCACACTAAAGGCCTACCCATCTTCCAAGGAAATAAAGACATGCCGTCCGGTCTTTTGCCATCGTCGCGTGCCAGGCCATTGGGTTCTAATACAGCTGGAACGCCGACGGTGACAAGAGCTCGTCGGATGATGTCGTTAATATTCGCGTGCCGTGCTACTACTGCGGCCGCATGAAAGGCCGTGGTGACCGAGGCTGTTGACAACTTCGCCGCAGTGGCAGCGATGAGCAGAACAACAAGGAGCACCTAATCGAAGGGAAGCAGCGAAGCGGAAAGTAGTATCATCGAACAAGGTGCCTATGTTCGACGACGGTAGTGCATGAAGCCAGAGACCCGACTCCCATTCACTCACAGCCAGCAAGCGCGCACGCTCTGCAGCCGAAGCAGATGTGGCAATAAGGTCACTCTGAACTGCTTTACAGAGCGGCTCATCCCACCGCCTCTGAGATGATGGGTTGTCGGGTGGATTTAGATTCGGGCAAGCGATTCTCCAGGTGTCTATAGCCTTGGTGAAGCACGGCACATTGAAATCAACCAGTGACGGAGCTAGAATATTCCTGATTAATTTCTCAGTACCGTGGACCGCAGATATAAAAGCCGGGAGACTAATGCTAGAAATTTTGCGGACGCCGAGACCTCCCATACGAATGGGAAGAGTAGCTTGTGCCTAAGTTCGGTCGTCCATAGCCACATTTAAAATAGCTGTCAGAGTATGCCGGATAATTTGGTCCATTTTTTCCAAAAGGTGAGGATGATGCCAAAGATGCGAAGCACGAAGAAAGTAAGTTAATTTAGGTCCAAAGCAACAGTAACGAATTAATGTGATAGCCGAATGCATGTTAATTTGGTGTAATCTGTCCGAAACGTCGTTAAAATTTTGTATTTTTTCCTCGACAAAATCGGGAAAGGAATTCTCAAAAATTGGAGACCCAAGAAGACGAAGAGTACTTTTATCCACAATTTGGATTTCTGGGGCTAATGCGTGGAATTTGGAAAGTGTCAGTTGTCTGTCAGTACTGTCGGATATGAATAGTTCACACTTCGAAAGGTTGAGATCCAGTCCTATGATATGGAGTTGATTTCTTAAAAACTGTAGATCATCTAAAACTGTGTCTACATCGCCTCCCAGGGTTCCATCATCGAGATACCAAACATTGAATTTTGAATTTAGTTGTCGAATAATTGGGTGAATAGCTAAACTAAAGATCGCTGGCCCGAGGGGATCACCTTGTTGACAGCCAACAGCTGATTCCAAAAGGTTTTCCTTATAAAGTAATTTAGTCGGATGTCTGTAGCATTGCCAAAGAAAACTAAAAATTTGTGGTACTTCTTTTTTAGTTTCTGCTAACAAAGTGTCCCTATTGACTGAATTAAAAGCATTTTTAATGTTAATCTTCAAGATGACCTCTCCTTTACCAGAATTTAAATAGGTCGACAAGGCGTGTACGGCAGCCTCACAACCCCCTTTGGAGCCGTAACCCAGTTGTAGGGGCTGAAATTTGGTCGAAATATCCTCACCAAAAAATTTAGAGCAAATCTTGGCTGGCATACGACGGTAGGTAGTTCCCACGGCAATGGGGCGAATGCCACCATCCCTTTTGCGTAGGGCACATAGATTGGCCCCGTACAAAATATCGGTGACGGCTTCGTTCACCTGGCCCGAGAGCATAAGGTTAATCAGAGCCGTTAGCTCCTTCAAAAGCAACTCACCAGCCTCCCCAGCGCCTGAGCAGAGTAGGTCCTTCAGGTGCTGTGGACTCAGACCATCGAGGCCGCCAGCAGAGCCGCTTCGAAAGGAACAAACGGCAGTGACCACCTCTTGACCTGTAACGGTGAGGGTGTTTAATTCCTGATCGGGGGGGTCGGGAAAGGAAAGACCATCCGCTGGGGCAGGGTGTTTGCTCTCCAGAGCTGCGAGAGTATCTGGAGAGTACGGGGCCACCACATCGCTACTGAAAAGTATCCTGGCAGCTCCGCTAATGTCACCTTCCCCTAATTTAGTTTCGACTAGATGGGATACACTTCTTGTGGAAGTAATCCTCTGTGTCGATAATTTTGCATCCAGATTATGGGCCGAAATATTACAGTTATCTTTAATTTGTGCAGTTAGGGTCTTTTTAGTTGCCAAATTCTTTTGAATATGTAAAATTCTATACGGGAAGGTGAGAAGATGTTCCCAAGCACTTTGGGAGTTCTCCCGAGTGGCAAGGCGAACGCATCCTGCTAGGTTTTGCGCCACTACAGGTCTGGCACCGCGGGGAACTCTCTTTAAAACCGAAATAGAATTTTTAAATTTAGAGATTGTTTTCCAAAACGGATCCAAAGTGGAAGAAGTTGGTGTAGGTGTTGTAGAAATGACGGGGACAGAAGAAGATACATTGGGTGGTTTATGTACCTTCCCAATATGTACTTTCAGACCCCGCTTACCTTTAAAAAACCGTGCCTGGGTGCACAGAGGACACCTCTCCAGGATATTTTGTGATGTCGAAGGTTGACCGGCACTATCACTCAACACATCACTGCTGCCATTAAACATTGGTCTGATTACGTTATAAAAATTATACTTATTAACTAACTCTTAGTTACTAAAATAATTAAAAAAAAAACCAACAAAAACACTGAATAGAAAAAAAACGTCAATCGTTGACACTTCGCGTCAGAAATTAGCGCAGTCGCAGTGGTGATGGTGACATAGGGCGCCGCGAGGCCAAAGAAGACATTTCGGCGGCGCGGCGGCGCCCTGGAACATTGCCGGGAGACACGCAGCTGGTCACAAAAGACAAGACACTGTTGAATTTAATTTGTATGTTAAGAAATATTCAAAATTATTTAAAAAGGTTTGTTGTATGGCAAAGGCGCGCCATTTAAGTTCTAAGATCAAAAATAGTAATAATATTATTAAAACAACTTGGGATATTATTAACAGTGAAACAGGCAGGTCTAAAAAACGGTGTAGTGACTACAACCTTGTAATTAATGATGAAATAATTAAATCTGACGCCCAGGTTGCCGCGGCTTTTGAAAACTTTTTTACAGAGATCCCGGTATCAACAACGAAATCTCTGGATTCCTCACCCACTGCTGCAGAGTCTCTGCTAAAAGAAAATGTTAACGTTTGTGATTCAGTATTTAATTTTCAACATGTTTCTTGTAAGGATATAATTAAAACTTTTAACACATTGAATGTAAAAAAGTCAAAAGACTTATGGGGTAATTCTGTAGACATCGTCAAGTCCATTATTAATATTGTAGCTCCTAGTTTAGTATTTATTTTTACCCGACTACGGCAAAGCCAAAGGAGGGTTATGATTTTGACAGGCTATGTATGTATGTATGTATGTATGTATGTATGTATGTATGTATGTATGTATGTATGTATGTGTGTATGTTCATCTGTTCCCTCATAGCTCCAAAGCTACTTATCGGAACTCGACAAGTGAGGTATCGTTAGAACCGTCTTGACCGTCCACTGAACATAGGCTACGTGATGTGTCACAAAATCCAATGTGGCGCCCTCTAGCGCTCAAAAAGTGTTGTTTTAAAAAATAAAAATAAGATAAACACATCGTGTTTGATATCATTTGAAAGGGCGTCACATGCACATTTCCAAAACATTGCTTAAATTTAAAGTGCCGCCCTCTAGTGGACACAAATCATGTGTAAAAAAATAAAAATAAGATAGATACACCGTGTTTGGTATCATTTGAAAGGGCTTCACTTGCACTTATCAAAAATATTGCTTAAATTTAACGTGGCGCCCTCTAGCGGTCAAAAAGTCATGTATAAAAAATAAAAGTAAGATAGATACACCGTGTTTGGTATCATTTGAAAGGGCTTCACTTGAACTTACAAAAAATAAAGTAAATAGTATAGAAGCACAGTGATTTGACACCAAAATAGTTTAAATAATAAAAAGTAAAAAAACTAAAACCCGACTACGACAAAAAAATTGACGCTAAAAAGGATGAAACAAGATTTTCAGGATGCTGAAATAAACAAGGTTACTGGAAAAATAAGAACAGAACAAAAATAAAAGCCGTAGTCACACGTTATATAGGATAATATCAACCGTAACAAAACAATTAATAACGTGTGACTGCGGCTTTTATTTTTGTTCTGTTCTTATTTTTCCAGTAACCTTGTTTATTTCAGCATCCTGAAAATCTTGTTTCATCCTTTTTAGCGTCAATTTTTTTGTCGTAGTCGGGTTTTAGTTTTTTTACTTTTTATTATTAATTGTATTGATTGTGGTGAGTTTCCTGACCTACTGAAGTATAGCAAAATTATACCATTGTTTAAAGCAGGTAGTACATCAGACCTAACTATTTATAGACCAATTTCAGTACTACCCACTTTTAGTAAAATATTTGAAAAACTAATTTTAGAGCAGTTGCAAAGGTTTTTTAGTAGACACAAATTATTTCATGCCAAACAGTTCGGTTTCACAAAGGGTCGTTCAACAACCGATGCAGGTGTTGAACTTCTAGGACACATCTACAATGCATGGGAAGACAAATGTGATGCCCTGGGCATCTTTTGCGACTTGTCCAAGGCATTTGACTGTGTTCATCATGAAACATTGGTCAGAAAACTACACCACTACGGTATTCGGGACTCCTCTTTGAATCTTCTTACTTCATATTTAAGTGACAGGATTCAGAGAGTCGATGTAAATGGGAAAATATCCCCAGGATCGGTGGTGACTATGGGTGTGCCCCAGGGCTCAATTCTTGGACCATTTTTGTTTCTTATATATATAAATGACCTGCCTTACCTCATAAAGGATAACAATAAAATTGTGTTGTTTGCAGACGACACTTCACATTTGTTTCAAATTAAACGTCAGCAACTTGATTCTGACGACATTAATAACGCCCTTTCAGAAATAGTACATTGGTTTAATGTTAATAATCTTCTTTTGAATGAAAAAAAAAACGAAAAGTTTACGATGCCTCACATTAGGCAAGTGCCAACTACTGTTTTGATAAAGGGTAAAGAGTTGAACCCTGAGGATGCAACAGTGTTCTTGGGCATTACTCTAGATGCTAAGCTTCAGTGGGGTGGGGGTACATATAGATAAAATATCCAAAAAACTGAGTTCTGCCGCATATGCAGTTAGGAAAATCCGAAATTTAACTGATCTAGAGACGGCTCGTTTAGTTTACTTTAGCTATTTTCATAGTGTAATGTCGTACGGTCTTCTTTTGTGGGGAAATTCGTCCGATATTCAGACAGTTTTTGTTTTACAAAAAAGGGCTATTCATTCAATTTATAAATTAAGTCCTAGATGCTCCCTCAGAGATAAGTTTAAAGATATTAATATAATGACTGTGCCCTGTCAATATAATTATGAAAATATTTTGTACGCTCATAAAAATAAAAATTTGTTTAAAAAGTACAGTGTTATCCACAATATAAATACTAGGAATAAGCACACATTTATTGTTCCTTCAACAAGGCTCAAGAAAATTGGGGGCTCATTTAGATGTCAATGTATACGCTTTTACAATAAACTTCCCAGTCATGTGCAAGAACTAAGCCTCAATAAATTTAAATCATTTGTGAAGCAGAAACTTTGCCAGAAAGCCTTTTATTCTGTTAAAGACTATCTTGCGGACAAAAATGCTTGGGATTAAGCTGCTCCAATTACTTACATCTGTTGAAATTATGTTTTTGTTTCATTTTTCTTATTTTTTTTTTTTTATTATAATGATTATTTCATATACATTTTGACATGACAATATTATTTACGTTTTCAAGTAATAGAATATATTTTTTTAATTTTATACTTTAACATTTTTAATTTCGTTTTGTACAAGATGACAATATTATTATTTTTTTCAAGTAATATATTTTTTTGTGTAAAAGTAAAAGCTATGTTGTGAATGTGAGAGCAATGTGGGATAACAACGAATATTATGAATAGATTATCAGACTGTCTGGCAGTTTGAGTGCTTTATACGGCCCACCCAAATGTCCTTACTTTGGTATTGTTCGTCAAATCGTTCCAGCTCCTTAAGGTTCTAAGTTGAGCTACGCGATATTTAATAAATGCGTGCACTGTTTGGACGGGCCTGCTCAAATCTGTTTGATTCTGTCCTCTAAAGGGCGCCACAGACATTAACCTACATGGCTCTCATATGATTTGGATCACTACAGATTGTCTGGACTTTAAAAGAGACGTTGACCTCTGAGTTTGTTTCAGTGTTTCTTCTCAGAGTAGTCAGTTAGGAAACACTGGCCTCATCTAGTTTACATTTATGAAAAAAAAGACGTGTGAAAGTGTTATTTATAACCTATTTGCAAAATAAACATCATTATTTCATTATTTCATTTCATTATTTCACTACCGCATAACCTATCCACTAGCCAAGACAGCGTTATGATATTAAATTAATCTAAATTAACCTTAGCGGGACACTTAACGAAAGCTATTTATTAAATACCTAAACTAAGAGAGAGATCCAACTTCTCGCTAGATCTCACCGAGTCTTCGCGGTTTTAACAGTAACGACGCAGGTTGTACCGTCTTTAGATGTGTACAATTTCTCTATTATGGTCAAGGACAATGAAAGCGGCGGAGAATTATTATTCATGATACTGACTAACGTACCCTTCTGTATAGAGAATGTAGGACTATTCCATTTGGACCAAGCCTGAAGCTGGTGAAGGTATTCAAAACGCCAGCACCGCCAGAACGACTGCACAAGCTCATCAAACAGAGTATGTCTCTGAAGCAAGTTAGAAGAGTCTGCTGCAGGAGCGGGAAGTGACGATAATGGCGCTTTGTTCAATAAATGCGCAGGGGTTAACGCAGATGATTCTGCAAAGTCACTACTCAGTGCTGTGAGCGGACGCGAGTTAACCAGTGCCTCGACTTGAGCGAGCACAGTTAAAAGCTCTTCGTAGGAGAGAATCTGTTGGCTTATGAAGAGATTGGCTATTGAAGAGATGCGTTTTAATTACCTTAACCATGCTTTCCCAACATTCGCCGAAATGTGGCAAAGCGGGCGGAATAAACTTCCAATCTATGTGATTCATGGAAAGCTCTTCCTGAAGACGGGTACGATATTCTCTATTGAGAAACTTATGGAGATCGCGTAAATAAGAATTTTCACCTACGAAACAAGTGCCGTTGTCCGTGTACAAACATTGTATAGGGCCGCGTCGCGAAAGAAATCGTTTTAGGGCTGCCAGAAGAGCATACAGTGCAGGACTGCCCCGCTTGGGCAGAGCACCGACGTGTCCTCACGGCGGCGATAGGCGGAGACCTCGCGCCCGGCATTGGTCGAGGCCATGCTGCGGGGTGAGAGGGAGTGGGAAGCGGTCGCCTTCTTCTGCGAAGCAGTCATGCTTCCGAAGGAGGAGGCGGGCCGCGTGAGGGAGAGGATGGCGTCCTCCCTCCAGCCCAGCCGCAGTGGTAGACGCCCACGGCGTCGGACGTCGGCCAACGATCTCCGGCCACCGTAGGCGCGGGCATGCGGACAGCGAGTAAAGGGCAACTCGCTGTCCGACCATGAACCATGCCCGGATTGACGGCGCGTTGTGTTCCACCCGCGCCTCAAAGAGCGTCAGCAATATGACGAGGCCCCCCTGTAGAGGGCCGAAGCCTGCCGGGGTCGTGGGACTTATCCCATTACCGTGACCCCGATACGTAAAGGGTTATTGAAGGAACACCGTGGATTTTAGTCAGTAAGAGTCTGAGTATAATTTTACCACGTTAAAAAACAAAAAAAAGGGCTGCCAGAAATGACACTGTGCTTAGATACATCGCAACTTTAATATGTGTAACGCGTGATAGATTTAAAATACTGGACAGATATAAAATACCTAGATATTATAAAAACAAGATACAAATCTGACAAGTATTTAATTTAACTTAAACCATCTCAAAAACTGTTTATTAAACTCAAACTCAACATATTTTATTTCGCATAGGCCTACATGGGCACTTGTCAGAAATTGTACTCGGTTCGAAATAGGGTCGTTTTCTGTGGAGAAGAACCGGCAAGAAACTCCACAGTTACTCTTTTCAAAATATCATGTTTACATTGTATCCATAATGATTGATACAGAAATCAATACATCACAATGGATTTTACAATATTCGGGAAGGTAAATTACAGTGAACCAATTAAATATTTAAATAACCATATCAAAAATATCGTTAGAATTACTACTTAGATTTATCATCATTGTGATACCTAGTCATATGGCGTTTTATGACGGCAATTTGACACGACCTGAGAGATGTAACATACAGTGACGATGGCTTTATTGTACATGCACTTCGAGGCACGGTAGGGTCTCTCACCCATCCATTGATCATGACAAGTGCAGCTTACACACGCAGAATAATCATGTACATCAGAACGTTCGGCCAGTCCAGGTAGGGAGCTGGCTGCTACTCCAGTTTTTACTGACGATTATGTGACGCATAAAGATGCCAGCCAAAGAATATGTGACAGAACAGTTCGAAAGTTAGAAGCATTTATTTATGGCCGAACGACCTGATATCAGAACGTTCGGCCAACCTGAATCTTCATAACTGAGGACCTCAGAGACACTTACGGAACTTACGGGTAGCTGAAGGGACAGGGTGGGTTTTTAGTCACCTCCTTCTTCGCTAGCATGACTGCGGCGGCTAGGTCGTAGGCTGTCCTCTCCCTCAGAGGACAGCCTACGACCTAGCCGCCGCATGAATCACTCAGGGCGTCGGAAGTCGAGGAGCGATTACCGGCCACCGTAGGTGCGGGCTTGTGGACGGCGAGTAATGGGTGACTCGCCGTCCGATCATGGACCATACCCGGGTCGACGGCGGAGGCGCATCGGTTTACACGCGCGCCTCGAAGAGCTCTCAGCAATCTGATGGAGCCTCCATAGAGGGCCAAGCACCTGCCGGGGTCGTGGGACTGTTTTATCAGGTAACCGTGACCCTGAAACGTAAAGGGCTATTGATGAACTCATTAGAAGAACGATTTTGACACGAAAAATAATGTAAACTGGTTTCTCAAAAAATATATTCAATTTGAGGCCAATATACCTAAGTCTAACTTGACTGAGAAAAAAGAAATAACTGTCATTTTAAAAAGCATGCTGCTGTAGAATAAATTATAATTTGATATCTACAAAAAATTTATAAAATTAAAAAAATGTTTAATATCCATGTTCGTTACTTTCATATACTTTTTGTTGAAATAGTTTTACGTTCATAATACCGAAATTTCAACCATAAATGATTTATAAAATAATAGTGCCCTTCAAAACATTTTTCTGTGACAATGGCGGATTGGCGATGGCGGTGGCTAGCGGCTTCTAACAAGGCAGACATATATATATATATTTTTCTGTATATATATGGAAGACACTTGACTCTAACGAAAATTGGTACTTTAAAGCTTGATAAGTCACGAACGGTTTACTTAATCAAAAAACGGTCTTATCGAACCCCTAATATTTTTGAAAGACCTATCCAACGATATCCCACACTATGGGAAGAACGAAAAAAAAAAATTATCATCCCACTTTACATGTATGGGAGGTACCCTAAATAATTGTTTTTTTCAACATTTTATTTTACCACTTTTTTGGCGTCATTAACGTGTATACTCATGCCAAAGTACAACTTTGTAGTACCAATAGTTTTTGAGCTAAACCGCGGACAGACGGACAGACAGACGGACATGGCGAAACTATAAGGGTTCTTTGTTGACTACGGAACCCTAAAAAGCACTGAACGGATTTTTATACGGTTTTTACTAAAAGGTAGTGAAATTCTTGAGGAGGGTACAAAAACACAATTTACATAACGGATTTATGTAAATTGGCTGAAATATAAAGATTACTGTTGAAGAGGTTGCGCGGTAGTAATGTCTGAAATACACTAAATTAATGTACTAAAGAATTGTAGATATACAAAAATACTACAGAAAAGTCCTCAATAGCATGTCTCTATCTCTTATGGTCAACTCACAATAACTACATTTATGTTCAAAACAAAATTAAAAAAAATTACGTCATTTTCGAGACTGGTTTTTGCTGTTCATTATTAATCCTTATTTAAATAAATGCGTTTGTTGGCTTTGCCATGTAATATAGATCAAAATTGTCCTTTGCACTATACAACGTGTAACGGAAAGGGTATATACATACCAAGGGCACGGCTTCTTTGGGTGATATCAAACGATATTGGAAGGGTTTTTAATCCTATCTCTACATGTTCGGAAGTAATGAGAATTTTTAATACATTGATATCAGAAACCGAACTTTTCAAATTGAAATAAGCACATCACAGAAGAGATTTACCTTGATATTTGCAA
Source organism: Tholera decimalis (assembly GCA_943138885.2). Lineage (NCBI taxonomy): Eukaryota > Metazoa > Arthropoda > Insecta > Lepidoptera > Noctuidae > Tholera > Tholera decimalis. The sequence continues at coordinate 29,168,810 of OW964549.2, forward strand.
GTTACGTGGAAAGTTATTGACCTACGTAGTGCGGTGACACGATTGTTATGATTTCAATTAAGAATCTTACGAAACCGAAAATTTGGTATCAAGAATAGAGTATTTTATTGGTATCTAAGAATAGAGTATTTTATTTTGAGTTGAAACCAGAGTCAGACGAGGAGTTTGCCACGCCTTTCCACTCCACCCCGATCCGGGGCTGTGGTATCTCGTTAGAATATTTATTTATAGTTGTTAAATATACCTACAATTATTATCATATTTGACATATTAATATTTTCATTAGCAGGATAGTAGGTCTCAAAAGTTCGCTCGTAAATGATTTCGCGCAGATTTTATTATATAAGAATTTCATTATGTTTTTTCTAAATTTCTTTTTATTGTTTTAGGTCTGAGAAATTTACTTCTAACTGTTAGTTTTATTGATGCTACTAGCTTCCGCCCGCGACATCGTCCGCGTGGAAAAAAATATCCCCTGATTTTGAAACATTCTTCATTAGTGCTCCGCTCCTATTGGTCTTACCGTGATGATATATAGCCTATAGCCTACCTCGATAAATGGGCTATCTAACACTGAAAGAATTTTTCAAATAAGAACCGCTGTTCCTGAGATTAGTGCGTTCAAGCAAACAAACAAACAAACAAACTCTTCAGCTTTATAATATTACTAGCTTCCGCCCACGACTTCGTCCGCGTGGAAAAAATCCCCCGATTTTGAAACATTCTTCATTAGTGCTCCGCTCCTATTGGTCTTAGCGTGATGATATATAGCCTATAGCCTTAGGACACTGAACTCATAATTCTGAACCACCTATAAGACCAAACCCGAAATCGCGAAAAAAATCGGCTGTTCCACAATAACGTATTATAATAAGGGAACTAAGTAATTTTTTGAGCTGTTATTTAAATATTCGAGATGTTATTATGATTAGTTGAAAAACATATTGAGCAGTTATTTAATTTAATGGCGGTTGATTAATTATTGCGACAGTATAATGAGATTTCTTACCAACAAATTCCGCTTTATTACTGCCCACACGTAAAGCCCGATTTACACTTCAACAAGTACAGTAGCCAGTTAACAACTCAGACAGTTAAGTAATAAGTAGTAAGTTGTAAGTAGCGTCCAAACGTAGGCGAGTGAGTAGTCATAAGTTGCCCGAGAAGAAAAAAAAGAAAATAAAAAAACTTGAGAAGTGTCAAGGGACACCCGGATGGAACGAAGTTCCTTTCGATTAATTAGTGAAGGAATTGTAAAAAAAAACATGTGTGCAATTCACACGTGGTAGAAGTGAAACCTTAAAAAATTTACGAAATTTCAAAGGTATACCGTTGCCCTCTCTCTCTCTCTCTTTACCTCAACTCCCCACGAGATGCCCCTCAACTCATGCCTCAACTCATCCCGCAACTCGACCCGCAACTCGACCCGCAACTGGACCCGCAACTGGACCCGCAACTAGACCCGCAACTGGACCCGCAACTAGACCCGCAACTAGACCCGCATCTGGACCCGCAACTGGACCCGCAACTGGACCCGCAACTCGACCCGCAACTGGACCCGCAACTCATCCCGCAACTCGACCAGCAACTCGACCCACAACTCGACCCGCAACTCGACCCGCAACTCGACCCGCAACTCGACTCGCAACTCGACCCGCAACTCGACCCGCAATTCGACCCGCAACTCGACCCGCAACTCGACCCGCAACTCGACCCGCAACTCGACCCGCAACTCGACCCGCAACCCTACCCGCAACTGGACCCGCAACTGGACCCGCAACTAGACCCGCAACTGGACCCGCAACTAGACCTGCAACTCGACCCGCAACTGGACCCGCAACTCGACCCGCAACTGGACCCGCAACTGGACCCACAACTGGACCCGCAACTGGACCCGCAACTCGACCCGCAACTCGACCCACAACTGGACCCGCAACTCGACCCGCAACTGGACCCGCAACTCGACCCGCAACTCGACCCGCAACTCGACCCGCAACTCGACCCGCAACTCCCCCCTCAACTCCCCCCTCAACCTACCTGTAACCTACAAATTTATGGACTGTACTAAACTCGCCCGTCTACATGCCAGCCAGTTAAGTTGGAGGGGTGCGGGAGACGCGAGAGAGGGGGCTACTTCGCACTGGACTCGCCGAAAAATAGGATCGCGATCTATTTAACTCAACTTAATCAACAACTTACTACTTAACTCGCTTTTGCCGTTCAAACTACAATAACAACTTAACTCGCCGATGACGCAAGTTAACTCGCTACTGTACTTGTTGAAGTGTAAATCGGGCTTAACCGCTCGTTCAATAATTTTTACCGCCCATTTAATTATTTTACTGCTAAGTTATATATTCACTGATCCATTTCATTCTTTTTTATTACTCATTTTTGTTTACTTTACTGCTTAGTTTAACTGCTGAACTAGTTATTAAACGTGCCATTTATAATTTTTAACTTACCAAAATCGCTATTTACAACTGCCTCTTTAAATCAGTGTTTTATAATAATATCTTTGCTGTTCGCATATAGTTGTCGCCAAATAACTTGGCAACTGTCATTCAATGCGCTTTTTAGGTGTCAGCGGTTGTCAGCGGGACGCGGAGTATGACGTAGCGCCGCTCCGAGCGCGCGATTGGTACATCAGTAGTTCTCGTTCAATTTGCTCCCGAATACACTTGCGTACACAAAAGTTGTACCCTTGTTTAAATTTAGTTTTTGTTACGTTGATTACAATGCCAGGACCAAATACCATTTTACACAGACTATTAAAACGTCAGAAATAACAGTTAGACACTATAGTTAAGGGAGCTTGAAATTCCGAATTCGTCACTATCTTTAGGACACCGGGAAAAAAAATAGAATAAACGGGGTAGCAGTTTCATTAACTAATTGTGACGACGAGAACAAATTATTTTTAATGTTTTTATTTTTTAATATTTTTTTCACTTTTAAACGTATCTATGTATTATATCTATTTTATTTATAATACCGAATTAAAGAATGAATGGTTAAAAATAATGGCAAGCAGTAAAAGTGACCACTTTTTACCCGACTACGGCAAAGCCAAAGGAGGGTTATGATTATCGGAACTCAACAAATGAGGTATCGTTAGAACCGTCTTGACCGTCCGCTGAACATAGGCTACGTGACGTGCTACAAAACCCAATGTGGCGCCCTCTAGCGCCCAAAAAGTGTTGTGTTAAAAAATAAAAATAAGATAAACACATCGAGTTTGATATCATTTGAGAGGGCGCCACATGTACATTTCCAAAATATTGCTTAAATTTAAAGTGGCGCCCTCTAGTGGACTATATCATGTGTTAAAAAAATTAAGATAAATACACCGTGTTTGATATCATTTGAAAGGGCTTTACTTGTACTTATCAAAAATATTTGGCAGGCCTGTTGGTCTAGTGGTCAGTGGTCCTGACTGCTATGCGCAAGGTCGTGGGTTCGATTCCCAACCAGGACAAATGTTTGTGTGATGAGCACGATCATTTGTTCTTTGTCTGGGTGTAATTTATCTATAATATGTATGTTTATCAGTTGTCTAGTACTCATAGCACAAGCTCTGCTTAGTTTGGGACTAGATGGCGTTGTGTGAAAGTTGTGGAATATTATTATTATATTATATTATTATAATTGTATTCATTATATGTACATATTAATTACATTTTTAAATATTAATAAAACAAAATATAAACATTTAAAAATATAAAAATAGTAGCCTACCGGTATCGGGAACAGGGTCCAAGCTACCGGTGGTCAGGGCTCTGGAGAGAAGAACCTCCTCAGAATACGAGCTATATCATGTGTAAAAAATAAAAGTAAGATAGCTTCAGCTTCAGTTTCAGCTTCAATTTCAGCTTCAGTTTCAACTTCAGTTGTTATTATTATTTATTTATTTTATCCAATACACAATACACAATAAATTTTAAAAAAATGTTTTGCCGTACACGAAAGCCTCTTAAGGCTTATGTGTGTGCTGGCGAGTCGTAATTAGTTAGTTAATTTACTATACAGTGAAAAGGAAAATTAGGAGTACTAAATACAATTAACTATTTTCTATGTAAAAACGTTTGTATCTGTACTTACAACTTTTCGTATTTGATAGGTATAGCGTTTGCAATTCTTCTGGGAGTTTGTTAATATAGTAAGGTACTACATACTCCGAAACCCTAGTCCCATAAACATTTTTGTGTTTTGGTACGATATATTTATTGTTAATCAGTATGTTTCTTAGGAAATTCGGTCTTGTTTTTTCCGTTAGCAACTCGGGCCTATTATCTTCAGTGAGGATGGAAAATTGGACCTTGTTGTACACACTCATCACACCACAGTATTTAAAGAGTTCGTGTTCATTATTTTGACATTTCTTTTTAACATGTTTAGGCGTTATAATTTTAGCATTCTCAACTGTAACCTGTAAATTTCCGCTAGGTATATATGGTAAGTTTTTCCATAGCTACTTAGTCCGTAGTTAATAACTGAGTCGGCTAGGGCCATGTATAACATTCTAAGGGTTTTATAGGGTAATTTGTATTTTAGTATGCTAAGTTTACTAAGTATAGACCTAAGTTTGTTGCATACGTAGTCTATGTGTGGTCCCCAGCAGAATCGGCTATCCACCAACAGACCGATATAAATATGGTTATCAACTACATCCAAGCGCGGACATTTGCAGGCTGTTACCGAATTATGGAGGCAAGAATGTTCGTGTGCAATGACCGTAGGAATAATGGTACATTTGTTGTGTGATGAGCGTATGTGAACAACTTTTGTTTTAGCTGCATTTATCAATCACAATCCTACGTCATGAGCCCATTTACACATTTGATTTAAATTTTATTGTAACGATTCCTGAGCAATCTGAATGTTATTATTGGCAACCAGGATACATGTGTCATCCGCAAATTGGTATACAGATCCCGTATGTATAACGTTACTCATGTCATTAACATATAATAAATATTCAGTCGGACCTTTAATTGAGCCCTGGGCCGTTCCTTGCTCTGATGGAACTCTTGTACCTACTTAATTTATTTTGTATTTTCACCATGTTGTACCTATTTGTGTGATAATTTTTTAATAGTTCTAAAAGTGGCCCTTGTATACCATTTTGTGCCAACTTCTCGAAAAGTTAATCCAAACGGAGCATATCGAATACCTTACTAAAATCAGTAAATAGTGCCAGTACATGTTTTTTATCATTTAAGTGTCTGTTAACTTCATCGGTAAATTCTCGTAGTAACTGTGTCGTACTCTTATTTTTTTGAAAACCGAATTGATTTTTGTTGATTATTCCATGTATTTCAACTTCAGTTTCAGCTTCAGTTTCGGTTTCAGCTTCAGTTACAGTTTCAGTTTTGGTTTCAGCTTCAGTTTCAGCTTCAGTTTCAGTTTCAGCATCACTTTCAGATTCAGTTTCAGCTACAGTTTCAGTTTCAGCTTAAGTTTCAGCTTCAGTTTTAGCTTCAGTTTTGGTTTCAGCTTCAGTTTTAGCTTCAGTTTCAGCTTCAGCTTCAGTTTCAGCTTCAGTTTCATTTTCAGCTTCAGATTCAGCTTCAGTTTGGTTTCAGTTTCAGCTTCAGTTTCAGCTTCAGCTTCATTTTCAGTTAAAGATTCAGTTTCAGTTTCAGCTTCAGTATGATTTCAGCTTCAGTATCAGCTACTGTTTCAGTTTCAGCTTCAGCTTCAATTTCAGCTTTAGTTTCAGTTTCAGCTACAGTTTCTGTTTCAGCTTCAGTATGGTTTCAGCTTCAGTTTCAGCTTCAGCTTCAGCTACAGTTTCAACTTCAGTTTCAGTTTCAGCTTCAGTTTCAGTTTCAGTAGCAGCTTCAGTTTCAGTTTCAGTTTCAGCTTCAGTTCCAGATTCAGCTTCAGCTTCAGTTTCAGTTTTGGTTCCAGCTTTAGTTTCAGATTCAGTTTTAGCATTAGTTTCAGTTTTAGGTTCGGTTTCAGCTTCAGTTTCAGCTTCAGCTTCAGTTTCAGTTTTCAGATTCAGTTTCAGCTTCAGTTTCAGATTCAGTTTCAGCTTGAGCTTCAGTTTTGGTCTCAGCTTCAGTTTCAGCTTCAGTTTCAGCTTCAGTTTTGGTTTCAGCATCAGTTTCAGGTTCAGCTTCAGTTTCAGCTTTAGTTTCAGCTTCAGTTTCACCTTTAGCTTCAGTTTCAGCTTCAGTTTCAGTTTCAGATTCAGCTTTAGCCTTCAGCTTCAGATTTAGTTTTAGCTTCAGTTTCAGCTTATATTTCAGCTTCAGTTTCAGTTTCAGCATCAGTTTCTCTTTCAGATTCGTTTTCAGCTTCAGCTTCAGTTTTGGTTTCAGCTTCAGTTTCAGCTTCAGTTTTGGTTTCAGCATCAGTTTCAGCTTCAGTTTCAGTTTCAGATTCAGCTTAAGCCTTCAGCTTCAGATTTAGTTTTAGCTTCGGTTTCAGCTTCAGTTTCAGATTCAGTTTCAGCTTCAGTTTCAGTTTCAGCTTCAGTTTCAGCTTCAGTGTCAGCTTCAGTTTTGGTTTCAGCTTCAGTTGCAGCTTCAGTTTCAGCTTCAGCTTCAGTTTCAGTTTCAGATTCAGCTTTAGCCTTCAGCTTCAGATAAAGTTTTAGCTTCAGTTTCAGGTTCAGCTTCAGTTTCAACTTCAGTTTCAGCTTCAGTTTTACCTTCAGCTTTAGTTTCAGCCGCAGTTTCAGTTTCAGTTTCAGCTTCAGTTTCAGATTCAGCTTTAGCCTTCAGCTTCAGATTAAGTTTTAGCTTCAGTTTCAGCTTCAATTTCCGCATTAGTTTCAGTTTCAGCATCAGTTTCAGTTTCAGATTCAGTTTCAACTTCAGTTTCAGATTCAGTTTCAGCTTCAGCTTCAGTTTTGGTTTCAGCATCAGCATCAATTTCAGCTTCAGTTTTGGTTTCAGCATCAGTTTCAGGTTCAGCTTCAGTTTCAGCTTCAGTTTCACCTCCAGCTTCAGTTTTAGCTTCAGTTTCAGTTTCAGATTCAGCTTTAGCCTTCAGCTTCAGATTTAATTTTAGCTTCAGTTTTAGCTTCAGTTTCAGTTTCAGCTCCAGCTTAAGCTTCAGTTTCAGCTCCAGTTTCAGCTTCAGTTTCAGTTTTCAAATTCGGTTTCAGCTTCAGTGTCACCTTCTACTTCAGTTTCAGCTTCAGTTTCTGTTTCAGCTTCAGTTTCAGTTTTCAAATTCGGTTTCAGCTTCAGTTTCAGCTTGAGCTTCAGTTTTGGTTTCAGCTTCAGTTTTAGTTTCAGCATTAGTTTCAGTTTCAGCTTCGGTTTCAGTTTCAGCTTCAGTTTCAGATTCAGCTTCAGTTTCAGATTCAGCTTTAGCCTTCAGCTTCAGATTTAGTTTTAGCTTCAGTTTCAGCTTATATTTCAGCTTCAGTTTCAGTTTCAGCATCAGTTTCTGTTTCAGCTTCAGTTTCACCTTTAGCTTCAGTTTCAGCTTCAGTTTCAGTTTCAGATTCAGCTTTAGCCTTCAGCTTCAGATTTAGTTTTAGCTTCAGTTTCAGCTTATATTTCAGCTTCAGTTTCAGTTTCAGCATCAGTTTCTGTTTCAGATTCGTTTTCAGCTTCAGCTTCAGTTTTGGTTTCAGCTTCAGTTTCAGCTTCAGTTTTGGTTTCAGCATCAGTTTCAGTTTCAGCTTCAGTTTCAGTTTCAGATTCAGCTTCAGCCTTCAGCTTCAGATTTAGTGTTAGCTTCAGTTTCAGTTTCAGTTACAGCTTCAGCTTCAGTTTTAGCTTGAGCTTCATAGCTTAAGCTTCAGTTTAAGCTTCAGTTTCAGCTTCAGATTCAGATTCAGTTTCAGATTCAGTGTCAGCTTCAGCTTCAGTTTTGGTTTCAGCTTCAGTTTCAGCTTTAGTTTCAGATTCAGTTTCAGCTTCAGTTTCAGCTTCGGTTTCAGCTTCAGATTCAGCTTCAGCTTCAGTTTCAGCTTCAGTTTGGTTTCAGTTTCAGCTTCAGTTTCAGCTTCAGCTTCATTTTCAGTTTAAGATTCAGTTACAGTTTCAGCTTCAGTATGATTTCAGCTTCAGTTTCAGCTTCAGCTTCAATTTCAGCTTCAGTTTCAGTTTCAGCTTCAGCTTCATTTTCAGTTTAAGATTCAGTTACAGTTTCAGCTTCAGTATGGTTTCAGCTTCAGTTTCAGCTTCAGCTTCAATTTCAGCTTCAGTTTCAGTTTCAGTTTCAACTACAGTTTATGTTTCAGCTTCAGTTTCAGTTTCAAATTCGGTTTCAGCTTCAGTTTTAGTTTTCAAATTCGATATCAGCTTCAGTTTCACCTTCAGCTTCAGTTTCTGTTTCAGCTTCAGTTTCAGTTTCAGTTTTCAAATTCAGTTTCAGCTTCAGTTTCAGCTACAGTTTCAGCTTGAGCTTCAGTTTTGGTTTCAGTTTCAGTTTCAGCTTCAGTTTTAGTTTCAGCATCAGTTTCAGTTTCAGCTTCAGTTTCAGTTCCAGCTTCAGCTTCAGTTTTGGTTTCAGCTTCAGTTTCAGCTTCAGTTTTGGTTTCAGCATCAGTTTCAGTTTCAACTTGAGTTTCAGTTTCAGATTCAGCTTTAGCCTTCAGCTTCAGATTTAGTTTTAGCTTCGGTTTCAGCTTCAGTTTCAGCTTCAGTTTCAGCATCAGTTTCAGTTTCAGTTTCAGTTTCAGCTACAGTTTATGTTTCAGCTTCAGTTTCAGTTTCAAATTCGGTTTCAGCTTCAGTTTTAGTTTTCAAATTCGATATCAGCTTCAGTTTCACCTTCAGCTTCAGTTTCTGTTTCAGCTTCAGTTTCAGTTTTCAAATTCAGTTTCAGCTTCAGTTTCAGCTACAGTTTCAGCTTGAGCTTCAGTTTTGGTTTCAGTTTCAGCTTCAGTTTTAGTTTCAGCATCAGTTTCAGTTTCAGCTTCAGTTTCAGTTCCAGCTTCAGCCTCAGTTTTGGTTTCAGCTTCAGTTTCAGCTTCAGTTTTGGTTTTAGCATCAGTTTCAGTTTCAGATTCAGCTTTAGCCTTCAGCTTTAGATTTAGTTTTAGCTTCGGTTTCAGCTTCAGTTTCAGCTTCAGTTCCAGCATCAGTTTCAGTTTCAGATTCAGTTTCAGCTTCAGTTTTCAGCTTCAGCTTCAGTTTCAGCTTCAGTGTCAGCTTCAGTTTTGGTTTCAGCTTCAGTTTCACCTTCAGCTTCAGTTTCAGCTTCAGTTTCAGTTTCAGATTCTGTTTCGGCTTCAGTTTTGGTTTCAGTTTCAGTTTCAGTTTCAGATTCAGCTTCAGTTTCAGCTTCAGTTTTAGCTTCAGCCTTCAGCTTCAGATTTAGTTTTAGCTTCAGTTTCAGTTTCAATTTTAGCTTCAGTTTAAGTTCCAGTTTCAGTTACAGCTTCAGGTTCAGTTTTAGCTTCAGCTTCAGTATCAGCTCCAGCTTAAGCTTCAGTTTCAGCTTCAGTTTCGGCTTCAGTTTCAGTTTCAGTTTCCAGATTCGGTTTCAGCTTCAGATTCATTTTCAGTTTCAGCTTCTGTTTCAGCTCCAGCTTCAGTTTCAGCTTTAGTTTCAGTTTCAGCTTCAGCTTCAATTAAATCTCACTCAGCTGGTCCAGGGAGCAACGAGGATGCCGGATTTTGAGTCACACACAGCCAATTGCTTGGACCTTCTGCTGACTACAGATCCAGACCGCTACTCGGTAACGATATCTTCACCATCAGGTAGTTCCGACCACTGTCTGGTGAAGTCTGTATCCGACTACTCTCCACCCGATCTCAGCCTTAAAGGCACTTGGCGGGTTTGGCGATACAAGTCAGCAGATTGGGATGGCATGCGATCTTTCTTTGCATATTATCCTTGGCAGCCTACTTATTTTTCTTAAAATGATTCATCGCCGTGCGCAGACGCAATGGCAGATGTTCTGCGACAGGGGATTGAGTAGTACAATCCGTTCTCTGACCTAACAATATCCGGCAAAGCTCGACCTTGGTTTGACGCCGAAGGTGATCGCGCTGAAGCGCTTTAACACGCGGCGTACCTAGCATGGGTCAATGCTAGAAACTGCAAAGCAAATGATGTGGATCAGAAGAAGAGAGCCTTCAACAGCGCTGCCAAGTCCCGCAAAAAGGTTTTGCGGAGGGCTCGGTTTGACCACGTCAGCCGAATTGGGAACAAACTCGCTTCATACCCTGCTGGCAGCAAAGCATTTTGGTCCCTGGCGAAGTCAGTCGAATCGAACTTCTGTCGCCCCTCACTACCACCACTGCACAAACCTGACGTGTCTCTGGCCCACTCCGCTGAGGAAAAAGCAAACTTGTTTGCCGCTCTCTTCGCGGAGTCTTCACGTCAGGATAGTAGGGGCGCTCACCCTCCTGATGCTCCTATTGGATGCGAGATGTGTATGTCGGACATTCGCATCCATCAAAAAGCCATCCGTAGAGTGGTGCGTAATCTTAACGTTAACAAAGCTAGTGGCCCCGACGGGATACCAGCAATTGTACTTAGAACTTGTGCGCCTGAATTGTCTCCAATCTTGACAAGCCTGTTTCGCCTTTCGCTAGAGACTGGAAAGGTGCCGAAAGCATGGAAGCTGACTAACGTACAGCCTGTACCCAAAAAGGGCAGTCGTGCTGACCCGGCCTACTACAGGCCTATTTCAGTCACGTCTATACTCTATAACAATATGGAGCGTGTACGTAATAGTAAGCTCCTGGCATATGTAGAAGCCAACGACATCCTCAGTAACCGACAATACGGCTTTCGCAAAAACCGGTCAACTGGGGATTTTCTAGCGTATGCCATTCATAACTGGAGTGATGCCATTGAGAAGCAAGGAGAAGCACTTGCTGTTTCCCTTGACATCTCCAAGGCTTTGATATGGGTCTGGCACGATAGCCTTATTGCTAAGCTTCCTTCTTCAGGTTTACCTACTCAGCTTTGCGTTTAGATTGAAGACTTCCTGAGGGATCGGTCCATTCGAGTGGTCATTGATGGCTGCTCGTCTGGCCAGTTAGCAATTAATGCCGGGCTCCTTCAGAGGTCTGTTCTCTCAGCAACTTTATGCTTGCTGCTCATTAACGATCTGCTAATGCCCGATCCCTTTGGGTATGCAGATGACAGCACAGTTTCTGAGAGAAACGTGTCCGGCGCGTGAGCTGGTGATTCACAGATCCAGTCTCTCCGTGAGGACATGGTTGGGCGCTTGAACTTGACCTTGAAGGCTGTCTCCGAATGGGGCGATGTCAACCTGGTCAGGTTTAATGCAACTAAGACTCAGGCGAGCAGCCTGCCCGCGTGGATAGAACTAACTGCGATGTGTTTTCTCATGTGAACTGTGGTGCACCTACGTATCAATAATGCAGTTTATTATTTACTTTGACACTGATTATCACAGATAATATAGAAAGCCTTGTCGTTCTTATTTTCAACCGACCTCAGAAAAAGAGGAGGTTCTCAATTAATTATTATTTATTATATACTTTATTGTATACCTTACAATATTTCTATGGATACAAAAAATTTAAACTAGTGTACAATGAGCGGTCTTATCGCGCAGGGCGATCTCTTACAGACAACCTTTGGATGGACAAACTTAAAAGAGACAGATTAAGGGCTGTCAGTGTACAAACATCATAATATGAATTGAACATAATAATATAAAAAAAATTTAACAAAAAATAGAACCGACTTCCATATCAAAACACTACAAAGCTAAAAATAACTTTAATTTCGGTAGTCGGTGTTATTGGTTTTGGATTTTCTGTTTCTTTCACACCGCCTTCCGAAATTAAAGTTATTTTTAGCTTTGTAGTGTTTTGATATGGAAGTCGGTTCTATTTTTTGTTAAAAAAAAAATTTCACTCTTTTTAGTGGGTCGGTTTGTAATTTATCTAGTTACAAAAGCCATAATGTCAACAACTTATCACCTTTTACAAAATGTTTCTTTTCCCGATGCATAGCTGTTAATTTTTGAGGAGTTCTCCTGGTACTTGACCATCAGCTCTAGATCACCATACTCGTATGTATTCTGACGAGCATAAAGTGCTTAACATCCATATTCAAGTAATCTAATCGCAATCAACGAAATACTTATTATTGAGTAGTTTCGGTGGCCATCTGGGGTCTTCATCATCAGTTCCACTTCCTGAAATGGTGCTTTTCGAGAGCAACTGCACAAGCTACTATAAGAAATACCCAAAACGCTATAGGTGTGCCTATAATATTTGAAGAGTTCCCTCGATTTCTCCAGGATCCCATCATCAGATCCTGATTTCGTAACAATGGGACCAAATAGAAAGTATACCCTATCGAACACAAAAAAAAATTCCATATCGGTCCAGCCATCTCCGAGTTATGAGGTAACTTACATTAAAAAAAAAAGTTCAAGACGAATTGTAAACCTCCTTTTTTTCAAGTCGGTTATAAATACATACAATACCAAAATCATGTACTAATAAATATAACATGTATAATTGAGAAAAAAAGGGGAAAAGTTATAGGGAGAGGTAATGCTCCTTCACCATTCTTTTGAACGCTGGTAGCGTTTGAGCACGCCTCACTTCTATGGGTAATGCATTCCACAAACGAGCTGCTTGTATTCTTAAAAGTTTGTCAAAGAAAGAAGTGGAATGCATACGAATAGTAATCATAGGGTCATAGGGTTAGTAGCAAGAAAATCAAACACAGGTTTGAGTTTGAGGCCAACATATACTGGACACGTTCAGTTACACCCGGACACAGTCATTGCGGGACAGAATTACATTGGAAAAACAATACTGCCGGAGTCTGGGTTTCCTGATGGCTATAATAACCTGGAATCTTTAAGTTAAGAGTGAATAGGTTACTTCTAGGTAAGCGTGCTTCATCTTCGACCACAACTTCACTTACTATCAGGTGAGATGGTGGTCAAACACGAGCCTATTATCAATAAAAATAAAAACTTTTTACCAAAAATTAAACCGACTCCCAAAAAACTCGCAAAGTGAAAAATAACTTTAATTTCGGAAGTCGGTGCCAAAAACGAAAATACAGAACTAAAGACACCGACTACCGAAATTAAAGTTATTTTTCACTTTGCAGTGTTTTTTGGGTGTCGGTTTATTTTATTGGTACAAACTTTTTATTTCACTCTTTTTAGTTGGTCGATTTTTAATTTACCTAGTTACAAAAGGCTAAATGTCAACAACTTATAACCTTTTACAAAATATTGCTTTTCCCAAAGTTGGGCCTTTAATTGTTGAGAAGTTCTCCTGGTACTTCACCATCAGCTTCACTTCACCATACGCATTGTGACGAGCATATTGTGCTTAATAACCACATTCAAGTAATCGAAGCGGAACACATGAAATACTTATTATTCCTACTTATACATTGAGTAGTTCCAGTGGCCATCTGTGGTCTTCATCATCAGGTCCACTTCACAAATGGTACTTTTCGAATGCAACTACACAAGTTACTATAAAAAATACTCAAATCACTGTAGGTGTGCCTATAATATTTGAAGAGTTCCCTCCATTTCTCCAGGATCCCATCATCAGATCCTGACTTGGTGACAATGGGACCAACTTCGAAGTATACCCTTTCAAATAAAAAAGATTTTTCCAAATCGGTTCAGCCGTCTTCGAGTAATCGGAAGCTAACTTAAAAAAAAAATATACGCGTCGATTCCGTTTTTTTTTCGTCGGTTGAACACACAATTTTTTCCCTTGTATTTTTTTTATTTGAATGTGGTTTTACGTTTTATGTATAAAACAATATAATGTTGAGTATACGTTTCAGTTAATCCGTTCCCAGGTGAAACCAAGGTCATTCATAGCTGGCGGAAACCAACAGCATGTAGTCGAGTATCGGTGATAAAAAGGAGTATTAAAAAAAAAATTGCAAACAGTGTTTTAGTAGAATTAAGTGTAAAAAGACGTGTTTTATGAGCTTAGACCATTAGCGAAATCTACATCACTCTCCAAATAATACAACCGAAAGATGAAAACAAATAGAAAACCTATTTATATACCTTTGAATACAATTTGAACGAATTAAATGTACATAATTAGAATTATTAATAAGATCTTATGAATGTCTTAAAGATAACTCTAGTTTACCTAAAAAAAAAACTTTTTTTTGTACCTAATATATACTATCCTTTTAATCTCAAACGCTTAGAATAATAACGCATAGAAACCTAGTACGAGTGCAAAAAGTGAGGTAACTAAAACTTAGCCATTGTGACTAACTTTTCTCGGCGAGCCGTCAGTACTCAAGGTCACATTCCGCCGAACAGAGCACTCAAGTAAATAATTTAAAACGACCGCTTGCAGTGTAAAGGGATGTCATAGTCCCTCAGGAAAACAAAAAACGTGTAATCAAATTACATGTCACAAGTAAATACTTACATCTTATACTTTATTTTCACGTTAATCGATCATCACACAAAAATTCTAGTAACCTAAATTTTCACAATTTAACATTCATATCTGTGAGGAAAAAAAATACCCATATTGCTTTCTTTTGTGTTTATTTTTATTTTAAAAATATAGTTTTGGCGGCGATTATGTGTGCGTCAAACTAAACTTTATTTATTTACAGCGTTATTTAATTACTGTTACTTTGAAGAGTGGCATAATAAAGATTACAATTTTATTGATTAATATTTTTTCATTTAAGTAATGTTTCAATCATATTTTTCTGTTTCATAAACACAACACATACTTTTAATTGATATCAAACGAGATTTTTCAAGCAATTAATACATGTCTATAATATTATTATAACACATCACACATCAAACATTCTAAACGAAATGAACGGTAAACGAAATGGGATATTCCCATTTCGTTTACCGTCCGTAAACATATGTCATATAAGTCATATTACATAAAAAAACATCATCTTATCCAGTTTCATAACATAAAATACTTGATTTGATCCAGCAACATAATAGTGCGTTTTCCCATTTTGAGGGTAATGGTCTGGTAAGGCCGTGCGCGCACTGCCTTGCGGTGGCTGCAATTGCGGTAGTTCTACCACACCGGTAGAATGACCGGGGCCACCGGTGACTCTACCGCACGCGTTTATTCCACCGCAGTGCGCGCACTTCTATGACACTCCATACTTCACAGATTTTGCGTTTCCAAAACGCAACGCAGTGCGCGCACGGCCTAATGGTATCACTGAAAGCAATATTTGTGTGCGTTTGAGGAACGTAGACACATTCGGCTCACGCACATAAAGAAAATGAAGTGGACACACAAAATCGCTCGTGTTTTGTTATAGACACGGTTTCTATGCCTTATTATTCTATAAGATCAAACGTTTGCAAATGTTGGATAAATGTACTACTTTGGTCAAACAGCACAATGTTAGTGGTAACAAAACACTAGCAGCCTATTGTTACCTTTGCGTGTTTGCTGCTGACAGATTATGTCACTTGGTGCAATCTGACCTCCAGGCAGAGTGCAAACCTGCATCCATCACAAACAAACAAAAGACAACGCGGCTTCTAATACATGACGCTAATAGTCCAATGTTAACAGAGAAATTCAACAAATTCCACATAGCCAGCTTACGCAGTTACAATATGCTTATTTAGGCTAATCACTGCGATAAATACTCGATAGCAAGAATATAATCATTCAGAACTTAGGTATTAAACGACCGATATCTGGTGCTGGCCACATGTATCTTTATGATTGTTATCACATATATAGCTCATGATTAGACACCTAGTGGAAAGACTGGTGTATTTAATATTTAGTTTATCGTAATTGCTCACAAAAGAAACCGTCATGTTTAAGATATTACATTGCAAAAATTAAAACCATTATTTTTTAAGTAATAGTTATAAGTGTGTCTAAAATTATATTTATTAGAAAGTCAATATGCAAAAAGATATTACAAATAATGAACAAAACTCTGCAGATGAAGGAAACCGTAGAAAAAGAAAAAAACCGAACTTTCTATCGCGTATTTTTATTTGGTGGATATGTCCTGTGCTTATTAATGGTAACCGAAGAGATGTAGAGGAAGATGATCTTATAGTACCCAGTAAACGATTTAATTCAGAAAAACAAGGAGAGTATTTTGAAAGGTAAGAATATAGTTAATTAATTATTTTGTAATAAAAGACTTAAACCAAACATTACAGTTAAAAATACCTGAATAAAATTCATAATAACACGAATACAAAAATAACATTTTAGTTGCCACAAAAATCAGAATTATTTTAGTTAAAAGGATATATTTAGTTATAAGGTAGGATGTGAGCTATCTCGAAAGTTAGCCAGCAATAGAACCGTCCGAGTGGATCGATACCATTCTGAGAACATTTCCGACGTTCAGTTGAAACGTCCCTTGATCTACACAAATATTTGTATAGGGAGTCTGCATCACGTGTAATATTTTCTAGAATAATAACTCAGGCATGAGTTTTTCATATATAATATGTTTGTCTTTACCAACTAGGTGTGCTGTTATCACCGATCTACAAATATTGATAGTTTCACCAGACTTACTTTATGATACAAACTCTTATACATTTATTATATATTATACATAAAAAATAAAATGTTCCGCCGTCAAAATAGTTTTTTAGGAGAAAACAAATATTTATTTCATAAGACGTTGCAAAAATCATAAAAATAAAATAAGTTTTGGATCTCTTTTTTCAAAAGTACGGAGGTTTTTAATTGTTTTATGTTTTTTTATTATGCGCAACTTCGCGAAACGAAACGCGAAACGTGTTTTCGTTCTTTTTATAAATTTTTAAAAGAGATAAAGTCCTATTTTATTTTAATACATAAAAAAAAATCTCTATAATGGTATACCTACTTTAGGCCTAGAAACTTAGGGTTGATTTGTTAGTTAATGACCTCATCTACACGCCCTTAACAGGATCGGGACGTAGTTCCCATAACCCTGTATATAACGTCTCATCTTTGACAGTTGTTACGAATAGTCTGAAGCCAGAATATCTGCGACATTGTTCTAGCCAAGAGGTATTGTATTACCCAGCCACTGGGTTGTGGAGGTCAGATAGGCAGTCGCTACATGTAAAACACTGAACTCAACTACATCCGGGTAGACTGGAAGCCAACCCCAAAAAAGGTTTTTTTTTTTTTTTTTTTTTTTTTTTTTTTTTTTTTTTTTAAGTAAGTTCACGTTTGACCACCATCTCACCTGATGGTAAGTGATGATGTGGTCGAAGATGGAGCACGCTTACCTAAAAGTATTACCTTACCTAATAGTTGAAAAAATGCTAAGCAGATGATATAACGTCTGTAGAAGTTAAATAATAACTGCTACATGGGTCGATCTTTAAGGCTAAGTAACACTTGCCGAGGTCGGTCCGTGGATGGGGATGGGGACCATATTAACATAATAAGATTCCTCCGTGCTTCGGGAAGCACGTTACGACGTTGGTCCTGGCTGTCAGTGATCTTTGACAGTCGTTACGGGTAGTCACTAGTACTCAGTTTCATTACATCAGTTTCATTTGGTCCCAAACAATACAACGTGTAACGGAAACCCCATATCTATCCAAAAGGACTGAAGACAACATCTGGTATGGAGTCTCTATGCAAAGTTTCAGCTCAAAATAAGTGACTCAGAGAATTGACCCCAAATTATTGGTTTCATATGTTTCTTGAATACCAGTAATAACAAACGTGTCAGAGTACTATGAGGGTCATCACTTTCCACGTCACTTGCCAATAAAACGATAATTCTCTTCGTTCTTCTTAATTTGAAAAATTCGGTCTCTGGTATCAATATATTGAAGTTTCTAATAAGCTCCACACATGTAGACATAGGATTAGAAAACCCTTGCCATATCGTTTATTATCATCCAAAGAAGCCGTGCACTCGGTATGTAAATACCCTTTAAATTACACGTTGTATAGTTAGTTGGGAAAAGACTAAGCAGACGATGTTACTTTGTATTTATTATATTTGCTTCAACGCGGTAATTTCTTTGCTTCTGTAATGATTTTAGGAAGCACTTGTGAAAAAAATTGCACATCGTTCTAGTTGTTTTTGGTTAATATTTTCTCCTTATTTCAGAAAGTTTTGAATAAAATGTTGCAGGTACATCTTAACTTTGTGATAAATAAGATGTTTTTCTGTTTTGTCTTTGTTATTACGTGATAATATTTGAGTTATCTTCCGGAGTATTTGTGTTTATTTTTTTGTCGATAAAAAAGGAATAAACACAAAAACATATTTTTAATGGAATGATTGTACGAGGTGGAGTTGAGTCGTCTAATGGACTAAATAGTGGACTTTGTGTTATGATTAAACTGTCGCTTTTATGTCGCATTATCATAGAATTGAAATCAATAACACGGTTTCTATGTCATTAATCGTCATCATTTACTAGATAACATAAATAAGCTTTGAACCTACATCTATTTCCTACATTACAATTAACGGAACTTGACTTCCTCCAACACTACATTATTGTACTTTTCTAAGTTCTTTAAGAGTTCTAAGTTATTTAAATGCTTTGCTATTTTATCCACATTAACAGGAAATAAATTTAATTATTATACAAATTTATTTACTTCGCGGTTTCTTTGTCGTGGATGTCGGAAAGCGAAATGTGTCGCAAAGATAAGATGTATAAATAGTCATATATGTATGACACTGACTATTCTGTTTAGCATACCGACCAATCCAGGGAATTTGGGCTACAAAAAACTCGTTCGCATAGCAAAATAATGTGTGTACTTATAGTTTCCGAGCTCTCTGGGCTCCACGTGTACAAAAACATACTGCGAAGGATTGAATCAATAATAAATTATTTTAGTAGAAGGTCTTTTTGCTATAATAATATTATTCCTGCATCTATCTGGTTACTTTGTGTTGTCCACCCCTTTCATAGTTTTGTAGCTTACAAAAATTTATTCGTCTGGAATGATTGAAAAATCTATTCAGATTTCTAAGGTCTAGTTATCTTCATTATTATAGTAACTATAAGGAAAGTAACGAAAAAGGCTACCGAGAAAAGTGCTCTCCATCATACTACGAAGTAAAGAAGCGAAGTACTTCATAAAACAATTGATAGTTAATATCATGTTTCCAATGAACGAACGAAACAAACTTGCAAGCCACAAAAACACAACATAGCTTGTATCTTATTTTTCTATATTAATTAATGTGAAATTAACAAACTAATAGTATGCAACTTGTGCACACCCTCGTGAAAACTTAATTTTAATGTTTTTCTTTTTAATTGAGTTACTCATAACATAACATGCTACCAAGCAAGAAATGGGAAATCCACCACGCGGCCCCAGTGCTCGTTGATGAATTTCGCATTGGTCAGAGGACATGTCGGTTTCGTCACGATGTTTTCCTCTACTATTTTTGAGAGCTGGCTGGGTTAAAACCCACGACCTACAACACATATGTCGTGCCTGTAACCACTGGGCCACCAATACTCTTAAAATAAACATATCAAACCCTTTTTTAACCGACTTCAAAAAAGGAGGTTCTATATTCGACCAGTATGTACTGAAACTACTCATCCGATTTCGATCGCGTTTTCGTTGTTTGAAAGCATATTTTACAAGGAAGGTTTTAGTATATGCCTATTCATTTATCTTGGCACCGACTTCAGTCATGTGAGTAGATACCTAGCCCTTATTTTAAACGGAATTAGACAACCAATAAAACAATCTTTAAGGTTATTTCTCTCTTTGTAGTGCAGGTCTTTTTGGTACCTTTTGAAGTCGGTTCAATTTTTCGTAAAAAAAGTTTTTGTCATAACATTCCCGATGCTCTTATCCGAGATTTGCCTCCAATTTTCCCGAGGATCTACAATAAGCACTATGCCGTGGCTCTTCTTTCAGTTTCTTAAAAGCTTTGCACATGATAGCTTGCTCCTGATGAGCTAAGTATTTTTCATTATAACCGAAATTGAGAAAAGGACATTAACTACAAGCTCAATGCTATCCATCGAATACTAAGTGAAACTGTCAAGATGAGGTATTCCTCGAAGCGCTACCATTTTGAAGCGCACCTAATGAAACGCTCCTTTTTTATTCCTCGGAGCGCTCCTTTTAGTAGCGCTCCCGATACCATGTTATCGGAAAAGGAGCGCTCCGAGGAATAAAAAAGGAGCGCTTCATTAGGTGCGCTTCAAAATGGTAGCGCTTCGAGGAATACATTTGTTGAAATATAAAAACATGGGACAATGTAAACTTATACTTATGTTCATATTAAATGAATTATTATATTCAGTTAATCATAGGAGACGATTGGCAAACTCCTAACATGTCCATGTCCAACAAGCAGTTCCGTTTCAATATAACTTTTGATTATAAAGTATAAAAGCTGTGGTCCGTGTCTTCTTTTTTATTTTTGTACTTTGTAGGTTCTGGTTTGAGGAGTTAGAGGAAGCAACGCGAGACGACAGGGAGCCATCGTTATGGAGGGCGCTAAGGAAGGCCTACTGGCTGTCCTACATGCCTGCAGCAATATTCGTAATAATTATATGTACAGTCAGGTACGTGCAATATTCTATCCTTAATTAATTGCTTCATTTATAAAACATTACAAAGGTTGACTGGTAGAGAATGTCTTGTTGCATTAAGTCCGCCCATGTACCACTATTGTACATAAAGTATAAATATATAAATAAAACATGTGCATCAATATTTTTACAATGAAGATTGTTAATATCTTTGCTACACACGAAAATAAACAATGCATTTATCAATTAGTATACGTAAGAATCTTATAGGTATGATTTTATTGGCATTAAACGCAAAGTTCTGAAATATAAAAACAATGAAAATGCTGCTTAGAAATGATCATAATGATAAAAATCTAAACCGTGTCGCAGATTCGATTCTAGCACAGATTTTTTTTTAGTACCTACAAATATTTTGCACGGGTCTGAATGTTTGCATATTGGATTTTAAACGCCTAAACCTGCACCTATTGTTTAAATAATAACAAGAATATCTGTCATTTTCTTCAAAGAGACCTACTGGTATTATCGTTCACTGCATTGTAGATACTAGTAGATAACCTTACATTATACCTACTGACATAGTACATTCACGTCCTTGTTTTTATCCTGAAGAGAATTTATCAAATGATTACGAGAAAAGTACTATCAAATTTTTATTAGTAATTTATTTTCTTAGTTTGTTTGTATTTCTCAATTTATTCACAAAAATGAATTTGAGTTTACTCAGAAATTTAATTAACTTACGTAATGATAGTTTTGTTCGGTTTTTATTCATAGAAAATGATAGCAATACCAATTCTAGAAGCTAGTGTTAACTAGCTTCTGTTGTGTTATAAATACCTATGTAGCCCTAGGTATAATAAAATAATTTTTATATTTTTTAATTTGATATTTACAGGACAGCTCAACCTTTGCTGTTTTCTCAGCTCCTGTCTTACTGGTCAGTAGACAGTGGGATGACTCAACAGGAGGCCGGGTTCTATGCCTTCGCGATGCTGGGTCTCAACTTTGTGTCCATGATGTGCCAGCATCACAACTCACTCTATGTGATGCGGTTCAGTATGAAAATCAAAGTCGCTTGTTCTTCACTTTTGTATAGAAAGGTGAGAATCAGATACCAAGTATTTTACCGGTTTTAAGTGTAATGAACCAGTTAACAGTTGTAAATAAATGCTTCTGATACATTGCTAGTACTTTTAATGTCGACATGGTGGACACACCACACATACGCGCAAAGCGTTTTGGATATATTGTCATACAGCTAAAGATCGGCATTCCCTGCAGGAGTCTGTGTTTCCTGATATCTATAACCTGGGTGTATTTAAGTCAAGAGTGAATAGATTCCTAATATCACCTACCATCAGGTCAGATGACGGGCAGACGCGAGAATATCATCATTAAAAATATGTGGTCGAATAATATCACGCGCTTGGGTCAACGTTAAGCATTGCTTACGGAGGTCAGTCCCTTAATAGGTGACATCCGTTGCACCAACTGTGTATTTCCAAGCAATTTAAATGTATAACTTTTTCTTTTAGTTGCTACGCATGAGTCAAGTATCTATAGGTGACGTGGCGGGAGGCAAGCTGGTGAACTTGCTTTCAAATGACATCGCCAGGTTTGACTTCTCGTTCATGTTCCTACACTACTTATGGGTGGTCCCTATCCAAGCCGCCGTCGTCCTCTACTTCTTGTACCAAGCCGCTGAATGGCCACCCTTCGTTGGCCTTTTTGGAGTTGTTATATTAATTTTACCACTTCAAGGTAATCAAAACCGCAAACATTTTTTTTATTAGTCTGTTTAAGATTTTGGAGTATAGCTGTTATTGTCAACCTCGATCTTAACACTTTCATTGCAAATTCTATTAGATACCTATTTACAACGTGTAATAGATATGCGCAATACCTCAGACACTCCAATTAGAATATTAAATTATAAGTCTAAAACAACATCCGTAACTAAATAAATTGAAACCAAACCTAGGCATTTTTTATAAAATAGTTATCCTTACTAAACGCAAGACGTAGGTATGTGCGTCATAAAATATCCTTACGCAGACGCAAACACTGATGCAATGTTAGAGCCTGACGCGACACGCACATAATTTCCTTGAATGAAGGATTGTATTAATTCATCATGATACTGTGTTTTCATTTTAAGTTAAATTAAAGATTTTTCCATTAAAATTTAACACCTATTTTTTATGAGGGAAATCGATTCAGAAGCCGATTCTGAACCAACTACTTCCAGGAATTGCGTTTATTCTATTACACGTTGTATTTACCGTACATACGTACGTTTTGACAGATTTTTAATTCTAAATTCAGTAACTGGATCTTTAATTATTCTACAAACAATTAATTAATCGTCTCTGTTTCATGTGTTTAAGCTGGCTTGACAAAGCTCACCGCTGTTGTTAGACGTTCTACAGCTAAGAGGACAGATAAAAGAATTAAGCTAATGAGTGAAATTATCAACGGTATACAGGTATTTAAGGCCACTTATTAGGTATAGACCAGTTTTCAAATGTATATAATCATTATTAGAAAACATATCTACACTTAGGCCTCTCTGGCTCTGGCAAATATAAATTCACTTACGTAATATAATCTGAATCCTGCGCCTTTCACGGAAGTAACAAATTATTTACGTTGCAGGTCATCAAAATGTACGCTTGGGAGAAACCCTTCCAGCTGGTGGTGAAGGCGGCGCGTGCCTACGAAATGAGTTCGCTCAGAAAATCTATCTTCATTCGGAGTATGTTCCTCGGGTTTATGTTGTTCACAGACCGCAGTATTATGTTCTTCACAGTATTGACTCTCACACTCACCGGCACTATGATTACTGCCACAACGGTCTGTACCTACTAAGATTTTGCTGTACTTTTGGTAAATCTAAATTGTACTTACGTACCGTTTTTACAAACGCTTTTGTTTTTAGATTTACCCGATTCAGCAGTACTTCAGTATTATTCAAATGAACGTAACACTGATATTACCGATGGCAATAGCAAGTTTCTCGGAGATGTTAGTGTCTCTAGAGCGTATTCAGGGCTTCCTCACTATGGGTAAATATTGTGCTAAGAATACTCTACAATAAGGTCAATGGCATTCGCGACGCGACGTGTTGAATAAGAGATTAAACCACACTTCTAGCGGTATGTGTGGCTTTTAGACACCGCCTCTTTACGAACGCCAACGACCACATTGCGTCTTTTCTGTTCCTAAGTAAAAACTACGTTTGTTTTGTAAACAGATGAGCGAACAGACCTGCAAATTATGCCAAAAACAAATAACAATGGTGTTGATAAGAAAATGTTTAACTCCAAGAATGAAGAACTCGATGAGTCACGCCTCGTACTATCTAAAAAATACTCATCTAACGCTGCTGTGATTCCAAAAGGAACCACAGATGAACATAGCATGGCTGACTATCCGATACAACTGAATAAAGTGAACGCGTCTTGGACCGGCAATGAGAATGAAAAGGAAATGACACTTAAAAATCTATCATTACGTATTCGTAAGGGCAAGTTATGCGCTGTCATTGGTCCTGTAGGTTCTGGCAAGGTAAAATTGGAATCATTTAGTTCTTCCTCGTTTGCATTCTTTTGCATGGTGTTAACAGTTTATTATCCTTACAGACGTCTCTACTTCAGCTGCTTCTAAGAGAATTACCGATGACTAGCGGAAATCTAAACATATCAGGGAAGGTCTCTTACGCTTGTCAAGAGTCCTGGCTATTCCCGGGCACAGTACGAGATAACATTCTATTTGGACTACCTTATGACGTAACGAAATATAAAGAGGTACCTACCGTTTTTGTTGAAGCGACAGAATAAGAAAAGTAAAAAGTTATTTTTACGATGCACATTGTTAACCATAGCTATTTATGCCAACACCAGAAACACAAATATGAAAAAAAATGCAAAAACAGAAACCGAGATTGTGCGAGAGACGTTAAAATTTTATGACAAGAGTCAATTTTCCCACTGATATTTAATTCACACCAATCCGAGCTGGCATGGTTTGTTAAATTTTTTCATTTGTTTTTTGTCTATATGCAGGTTTGCAGAGTTTCATCATTACTGCCAGACTTCAAACAATTTCCGTATGGTGACTTGTCTCTGGTTGGGGAGCGAGGAGTTTCTCTATCAGGAGGTCAGAGAGCTAGGATTAATTTGGCTAGAGCTATTTATCGTGAGGTTAGTTTTTTTACACGTGTTATGGCATTACTAAGTATCACAGGTACACACAACAGTGTTTATATTTTCATTGCCTGATTAAAATTAAAATATTCTTCAAATGTTAATCTACTTTACGTTGAAAGATATTAGATAAGCAGAATAGAGATAGTTAATTTTCAAGCGACGAAACAAAAAACGGAGGAGGTTATCAAGTCAACGCGTATATTTTTTTATGTATGATCATCGATTACTCGAAGACGGCTGAACCGATTTGGAAATTTATTTTTCTGTTTGAAAGAGTATACTTCAAAGTTGGTCCCATTTTCACCAAGTCAGGAACTGATGATGAAATCCTGGAGAAATTAAGGGAACTCTTCAAATGTTATAAGCACACCTATAGTTATTTGAGTATTTTTTATAGTAACTTGTGTAGTTGCATTCGAAAAGCACCATTTGTAAAGTGGACCTGATGATGAAGACCACAGATGGCCACTGGAACTACTCAATATATAAGTAGGAATAATAAGTATTTCATGTGTTCCGCTTCGATTACTTGAATGTGGTTATTAAGCACAATATGCTCGTCACAATGCATATGGTGAAGTGAAGCTGATGGTAAAGTACTCGTACCAGGAGAACTCCTCTACAATTAACGTCCCAACATTGGGAAAAGCAATATTTTGTAAATGATTATAAGTAGTTGACATTTAGGCTTTTGTAACTAGGTAAATTAAAAATCGACCAACTAAAAAGAGTGAAAAAAACTTTTTATCAAAAAATTAAACCCGACTCCCAAAAAACACGCGGCGGTGCAGTCGGTGCCAAAAATGAAAATACAAAACCAAAAACACCGACTACCGAAATTAAAGTTATTTTTCACTTTGCACTGTTTTTTGGGAATCGGTTTAATTTTTTGGTAAAAAGTTTTTTGTAAGAACAATTTTATTGATATCTAACTGAAAAGATTAATTGTCGGGGTATTAACTGATAAGGATAATAACTAGACTATAGAATCACATGTGTAATAAGACGTACCTTATACTTATGTAATTAAATTATAGAAAAGTAGCGTTCATTTAACTGCGAAACTCTTACAGTGGTATTATTAGAGCATAATATACTTAGATATTTTTATAAGACTACGATATGCGTCATTATGTGTAAATCAAACAATTTATTTTTATCAATTTTTGCATTTCAATACCGATAAAGGCTAGGTTATAATTTTATAATGATTATAATTAATTAATTATCCCACTTACATAAATAATACGAAAACAATTGAAGAAAGGAAATTTTGCTGCATTAAAATAAAGACGGCTAAGATTATGAATTTATTTCAATGATGATTAGCCTATTGTATTGTTCCAGTAATTAATAATAATTGTACGGTTGTGATACCACTAATCTATACTAATATTATAAAGAGGTAAAAATTGTTTGTATGTTTGTAAGTTTGCATTTATGTAGGTGTAATCTTCGGAACTAACGATTCAATTATAACATTTTTGGATAGGGAATAAGGTGCATTATTGTTGGGTGTTACAAGGCTTTAAATTATTCAGAAATCCACGCAGACGAAGTCGCGATATTTAACTAGCACGTCACCGTGCTAGTTAAATAATAATATAAAATTTACATTTCTCACCAATTCATACCTTACTTTCGTATTTATTACATTAGTTCAGATTCTTTTTTCTGGATTTTCTTTCATTTAGCCCTCCCCATTTTAATTAAAGCTTGTAAAGTCCTTCCAAAGGTTGTCTGAAAGATATCGCTCTCAGCGGTAAGATCTCCTTTGTAAGCAAAGTTTAAGCAATGTTGTTATTTAGGTGTTTAACAAACTATTTCATCGTTTATATATTTCCAGGCTGACATATATTTGCTGGATGACCCATTGTCTGCAGTAGATGCTAACGTTGGCAGACAACTGTTCGACGGCTGTATCAAAGGCTACCTAGGTGGAAGGACGTGTATACTGGTTACCCATCAGATCCATTACCTCAAAGCTGCTGATTTTATTATAGTTCTAAATGAGGTGAGTGCTTTATAAGTAATACCTACGTTTTCTTCCAATGGCAATTTTATTTGGTGATAAATTTAAAGGAAATGTTTCATTATCGGCCATCAGATGTACATTTATCGAAAAAGAGGAAAAAAATACTACAAATTGGGTAAAAATATTCTCTGGTGAATTTGAGCCTGATTTGTTGTGTACAAAAAATAACAGTTTTTCAATTATTGCCATGTTTTATTCAACACGGCGTCTCGTTTGCTTGCATACTTCATTCGTTCTGAAATCATGTCTCATCAAATCAATGTTACGTAGAAGATAATTAAAAAATGTGTGTATTCTTGTAGTGTTAAAAATAAATTACTATTATCCTCTTGTACATATTTTTGAGTAAACATAATTAAGTGTGATGATTTCATCGTTACAAAAATCTTTAGTGTCCATTTTTTAAATGTGTTTCTGAACGAATTCAAAATAACCACTATTGTTGTCTTGAAACTTTATCAGTCACTAGTCAGTCAGATTCCCGCTAAGGTTCTGTGGGTTAGTTCTGATGAACAAAAACAAAACAAGGTTAAGTAAACGTCATTTCTACAACCTGTCATGGCTGTCATAACTCTTAGGACAAACGTCAAACATTTTTAATTTTTACTTTGTACATAAAAACCATTTGATAATATGAAAAAAATGTTACTTTATTCTATTCAGGGGTAACTTTCCCAGCTTTGCTGAAATGTACATGTTATGGCCGGAGCCCCATATAAAAATGAAACATCTCCTTTGATCTCATTGGTCAGTTATAATGTTTTGGAAGCTTCTTCGACGGGAAACTAAGCACATCTTTTCAACGGCAGATAAAGTCATCATCTGCTTAGCCTTTTCTCAACAAGGATGGGGTCAGCTTCCAGTCTAGCCGGATGCAGTTGAGTACTAGTGTTCTTATTTACCCTGTAATCTAGTAACTGGGTAGAACGATACCCCTTGACAAGACAGATATTATTCTAGCTTCCGACTACCTCGCAGTGGTAGACGCCCACGGCGTCGGACGTCGGCCGACGATCTCCGGCCACCGTAGGCGCGGGCATGCGGACAGCGAGTAAAGGGCAACTCGCTGTCCGACCATGGACCATGCCCGGGTCGACGGCGCGTTGTGTTCCACGCGCGCCTCAAAGAGCGTCAGCAATATGACGAGGCCCCCCCTGTAGAGGGCCGAAGCCTGCCGGGGTCGTGGGACTTATCCCATTACCGTGACCCCGGTACGTAAAGGGTTATTGAAGGAATACCGTGGATTTTAGTCAGTAAAAGTCTGACAGTCCCTCCCACCCTGCCCGGGGAGGGAGGACTTATCTATACTTATAATAAATCTGTAGAGAGGTCAATTCTGTACATGAAATATATTTCCAAAATAACTATTAGGGGGTGATTAAGGATCGATACTCATGCCAAAAATGCAATCAGTTTAATTTTTGTCTGTCTGTCTGTCTGTCTGTCTGTCTGTCTGTCTGTCTGTCTGTCTGTATAACCGTTATAGAAACAAAAACTACTCGACGGATTTTAACGAAACTTGGTACAATTATTTTTCATACTCCTGAGCGGGTTATAGTATACTTTTCATCACGCTACAATCAATAGGAGCAGAGCAGTGAAGGGAAATGTTGGGAAAACGGGAGAAGTTACTCCATTTTTAAGCTTCCGTCGCGTGTGCAACCTTAATGGTTAAAGCTACACAAATCATTTCATGACGGAAATGTTCTCCTTAAAATTATATAAAAAATATCCCACGACAGCATATGTCTAACTTTTATGGTTGACTCACAATAACACGTGTAACTCCCGATAGCTTAGCAGTTCGAAGCTTTCTGATTATATATAATATTTGTCTACTCTTACGTTTATAACACTCTCAGTCACCCCTAATTGAAAAAGTTAACATTATTAACTATTCCATAAAAAAATTGGCCAAGTGCGAGTCAGACTCGCCCATGAAGGGTTCCGTAGTAACTATAATATAATATGCAAATTTATTTGACGAAAAAAAAACCTCTTAAAACTAGCTTATTTACATTTTTACAACTGCGCCAAATAAATTTGTTTTGTCAAAAAAAACCTTACAAATTTCATAAAACTGGCTTTTTTACATTTTTTACAACTGCGCCGAATAAATTTGTTTTTCATAGTGTTTGTATGAATTACAAAGTTATATTTGCGGTTTTAGAAAATATGCTGTATCTCAAAAACTGCTGAACTGATTTCGTTCAAACTAACTTTGGTTGAAAGTTTATATTAAGAGCTACAGACATATTTTTTTTTTAGATTTTTCACTCCATTATTATAGAAGTTAGAGGTTGTGTCCGCCACACACACATTTTACCACTTTGGAAGCTTATATCTTTTAAACGATTGACTTTATGGAAAAGTGGTTTTAGAAACCCCGATGTCGTTTTTAAAGAACTGTCTATAGATACCACACATGCATCGATTTCATGAAAAAAAATATTTTCAGGTTTAGTTCCATGTATGGGGAGCCCCCCTTTATTTTAAATATCTTTTAATTTTTTTCTCAAAATCGGAAGGCGGTTCACAGAATACATCTACCTATCAAGTTTCACATGTATAGTCCTAATAGTTTCGGAATAAAATTGCTGTGACAGACGGACGGACGGACAGACAGACAGACAGACAGACGGACAGACATGTCGAAACTATAAAGATTCCGTTTTTTGCCATTCGGCTACGAAACCGTAAAAAGAATCATATAAATCGGTATAGAAACACCAAAGTTATACATGAAATACGCTTATAATAATAAGCCATCGCGCGTGAATACTGAATCATGCTATAAGGATTATTTTTGAGAATCGGTCGCCGCGCTCGACGCGTCTCGCGGTTGAAGCGTTCTCTAGGTACTTAAGCCTCATGTGAACGTGATCTAAACAATAATACCAATACATTAACTTACGCTGACGGAGTCGCGGGCACAGCTATATTGTATCATTACGCTAAGGCCAATAGGAGCGGAGCGCCAATGAAGAATGCTTCAAAATCGGGGTTAAATTTAACGTCAGCCCAAAGTAACTATTCCACGCGGACGAAGTCGCGGGCAAAAGCTAGTTAGATAATATTACCACGTTAAAAAAAAAAGCTTCCGACTACCTATAACGACTTTTTTTTTATTCTTTAGTTTTATAGGAACTTTTACGCATAGCGTATGTCAGTTCCATCGTACCCTAAACATACATACATAAGGCAATTATATACTATAAGTAGGCCATAAATTTGAACAAAACTTTCGCATTATCTCCATTCGGCTGGGTCAAGATTTTATGAAATATGCCTATGTCAGTCTTGTTCCAATTCAAGGCCAATATTAAATTATTTCTAGCAGACTCAGATCGACATTCCACCAATAAATGGTGTAAGTCTTCAATAACCCCACATTGTTCACAATTGGGCGAAGTAGTTTTTCTCATCATAAATGTCCAGATCTGAGTCTGTGAGCAGTAACAACTAATTTTCTACTTAAATTACTATTCAGGAACCAGGGCACATGAAAAGGCTGACACTGTATCGTTTTGTACCATATCCCTATTTCTCGTGATCGTTTATTAAAATATTCTGTCCAAAGATCATAACATATATTTTTGAATGTAGGAAAATACTCTGAATAATGACCTTAACAAGCGTTGAGAAACTCAAAGATCGTCGACCCGTGCGGCTGTTATTACTTCACCAGAAAAATATTTATACAGTTGTTATTATTATATTATGTCCCTCTGCTGGGCAAAGGCCCATATATTACACCCATACATATTTCTTCCAGCGGTCACGGTTCTGCGCTTCAACCTTCCAATTCTCAAGGAAGGCATCAAGGTCTCCCGCCATCTCCTTCGTGGTTGAGTTGCATTTTTAGGGCACTAATCCTGTGTCTGATGAGACACAGCAGACATTTCCTGCCCAGTTTTGAGCCACGTCGACGATTTGCGTTCTGAAGCGCAGTATGCTGTTATGAACGTGGT
This sequence comes from Tholera decimalis, assembly GCA_943138885.2. Classification (NCBI taxonomy): domain Eukaryota; kingdom Metazoa; phylum Arthropoda; class Insecta; order Lepidoptera; family Noctuidae; genus Tholera; species Tholera decimalis. The sequence continues at coordinate 29,199,449 of OW964549.2, forward strand.
CCGTTAATTTAACACCTAGGATACTACGCTCCATAGCACGTTGGCAAACCTTGAGATTGGACTTTTGGATGTTAGTCAAAGACCAAATAAAATTTATATAGTATCAGCCATATAATGGCGTCATCAGACGAGCATTCTCAAAGAGCTCTACAATCTACTTCAGTGAAGTACTAGCGTAAATCCTAAAAAAAAACTGTTCAGAAAAGATAAGCGACGTATGTATTAACTTATCTTTTCAATAAAAAAAAAACTATTATCAATGAAACGAGTCACTCTTACGCAGCAGATTTTCAACATCGAAACTGTTTAATTTCGACGTTACGTGAAATAGGACTTTGTAGTTGATGCAACCGTGGCATCCTTAGATTCTAGCTTTATCCAGGATGAATTTCAAAATTTCAAAATCAAGCTCATTTTTTTGGAAAAGTTCTAAGAAGTTAGCTTAGATTTTGTCCCATAATTAAATAATACATACATACATAATAATTATTAAGTATTTTATTTCTCCCCACTGTAACTATACTAAATTAAATTTATCTAAATCCAATATAATCAATCAATTTATTTATTTGTGATAATAAAAGTTATGTTTATGGTTCATTGTGAACAATATGAGAGGAACTTTTTTTTTCGGTGAGAATACCATCTAATGACTCCTCCCACTTGGTGGAGCGGAGCGGATTGTCAGACTTCTACTGACTAAAAACCCACCCAGTTTCTTTATTTTCCCATAAGTTCCGGAATCGAAGTATATCGTTCTCGCAACGCCGGCAAACAATGGCCCTGTCTGGCCCCATCAATGCTGCTGACTGCTCTTTTGTAATGAAATCTATACTTATACGTATTATAAAGAGGTAAAATTGTTTTGTAAGTTTGTATGTAGGGGGTATTATCCGGACCTCATGATCCTATTCTAAGAATGGTTTCATTGGTTTTGAGGTGCACTATTGGTAGGTGCTATAAGACTATTAATTGTTTCATAATTCACCCAGATGAAGTCGTGGGCTAGTTATTAATAAATTCAGTGTGATTGAAAAGACTTAATACGATAGATGATTTAATTTATATACTTTTTTATATATAAATCTATACTAATATTATAAAGCGGAAAAGTTTGTTTGCTTGAACGCGCTAATCTTCGAAAGTACTGGGTGGATTTGGATGCAATTTGGTATGGAAGTAGCTTGAAGCTTGAGGAAGGTTACTTTTTAAGGCTACTTTTCACGCGACTGCAAAAAAGGAACGTTATGTTTTTACCGTGATAGAATCCACGGGAGCGAAGCCCCGCGTGAGTTCTAGAATATGTATATCTCTATATTCATTTCTTGTTTTAATGATATTGCACGTATTACTACTTTTGTACGCCCGAGAGGCAAAGCATAGCGCCCTCAATGTATTACCAAATAAGAACTTATAATTTACCTAGATATGTTTAAAAAAATGAATCTGAATCTTAATAAGTTATGTTTTCAGTCCTGCTTTTAAAACAAACTGCTATTTTACCAGGGCTCCATCGAGAATATGGGAACATACGACGAGCTGGTCAAAACTGGAACCGAGTTCTCACTCCTTCTTGATCAAGCTGGTGATGGCGAAGATGGTGACGTAGTAGTAAGTACACACTCAAAATCTAGTATTTACCTTTTCAACTGGCGACTTGAATGTTTGCCAGAAAAGAACTTCAACATTATCTTGACTACATCGTTGAACAAGCTTCTGAAACACAACCAAATAAAAATGTGAGGACGCACACATATGCACTCGTATATAAGTGGACTTTTAACCGCTACAGCCACATACATATTTTACCAAGTGATACATAATTTTACATGTAATCACACTCTTAGAATAAAACCTAACTACCTACTAAAAAAATACGTTTGGGGTTGAGCAAGTCTTTGAAATAAATTGTGTTTTTTTTTAATGGTCATATCTCTACCATAACTGATAATGTATCATTCGTAATTCGAAACCCTATTGCCACAGGGATTCAGAGTCACTACACTACACTAGTTTACAGGAATTTAAGATGAGGTCACTGTCGTTCTAAGACTTTGATATACTACCTGTTAACAAACATACAAACGTCGATCTTTATTTATATATATTTTTTGTACTCTCTAAAAGGAAGGAAAGCCATCGATGATGCGAGGAATATCGAAGATCTCAGCAAAGGGCGATGATAATGACGGTGAGGAGAAAGCACAAGTGTTGGTGGCGGAGGAGAGAGCGACGGGCAGCTTGAAGTGGGACGTGCTGCGCCAGTACCTCAGCTCCGTCGAGTCGTGGTGCATCGTGTTCTTGGCCTTCATGTTTCTGCTTATTACACAGGCTGCTGCCACAACCACAGATTTCTGGTTGAGTTTTTGGTAAGAGACGTAACAACGCTATTGAATAAGATTACGGAGTACCTTAAAGATTACACAGGCCGACAAAATTTTTAACCAGAAACCAGACTATATATTTCCGAAGGTTTATGATGCGCTAAATCCAAATCTGGCCTCAGAATTGCTCTATCACGTCAGGTTTCTGAGATATCCTAACCTAAAAGTGTAAAAAGTACCGTTATTGCCTGATTTTGAGGTTATGTAGACTCACGAATTATTTTTTCTAAAAAAAAATAAAGGTTACCATATTAAAGAACAAGACTTTTTCTTTCAAATGCCGTTGAGTTTGTTCAAATATTTTTTTTCGCTGAGATATCGTGTTTTGAAGTTCTCATCTTTGTAAATTTTCGTATGTACCTGAAAATCAATTGAGATCATGGACGTGATGCAGTTGATTACCCATTTTTCTTTTTTTCTTAAAAAATAAGACTTATTTCAAAAAATATGCGTCTTAACTCGCTTTCCCTAAAGGTAGGGTTAACCTGCTTGTGGTTTGGTAGGGGTCGTGTCTAGTGGCCAGGGGGTAGATGGGGGTAGCTAGATGTGGGTTGGTAGTTTAAGGGGTTCGGTGAGTTGGCCCACTTATGTTGAGACAAAATTAAAAAAAAAATAAGACTCATTTGAAGAAAATGAGTAATCGACTGTATCACGTCTATGATCTCAATTGATTTTCAGGTATATAAAAATTCACAAAAATGAAAACTTCAAAATGCGATATCTCAGAGAAAAAAAATATTTGAGCAAACTCAACGTCATTTGAAAGAGGAAGACTTGTTCTTTAATATGGTACCTTTATTTTTTCTTAGAAAACATATCGTGAGTCTACGTAACCTCAAAATCGGGCAAAATTAGCACTTTTTGCACTTTTAGGTTAGGATATCTCAGAAACCTGACGTAATAGAGCAATTCTGAGGCCAGATTCGGATTCAACGCATCGAAAACCTTCGGTAATTTGTAGTCTAGTTTCTGGTTAAGAAGTTTGGTTAAATTTTGTTGCTCTGTGTTATCTACAGAAAAGTAATGAACACTGAACAAAGTTTTCACCTTACGCCCATATGACGGTGGCGAAACAGCCAAGCTACATTTTTTTACTAAGGTTCAAAGTTTAGGAAGTTAGGGCTTGTAGAGTTAAAGCGAGTAGCTTAGAAGAACTTATTGACAGTGTGAGTCATATGGTCTCGTCATGGTAAAATTTTACATGAAAATGTTTTTGGCTTGATATTATTCTTGAACTCTTTGATTTCAGGACTAATCAAGTGGACGCTTATGAACAAGGTTTGCCTCCAGGAGAGGAACCAGGTACGTTACTCAATCGCCGCATTTTTATCCATGAACCATGGTTATGTGATAGGTATTTATAGTTATAATGCTACTATTTTATGTTCCAGATACGGATATGAACGCTCAAATCGGCCTACTTACAACAGCCCAGTACCTTTATGTATACGGCGGAGTTATTTTTACAATCATAATACTAACACATGTTAGAATTTTCACCTTCGTAGTGATGACTATGCGAGCGTCGCAAAATCTTCATAATATCATTTACGAGAAATTAATAGTGGCCGTAATGAGATTTTTCGATACCAACCCTTCGGGTAAGTAATGATTAACAGTGTTACGTAAATAAAACTCTTGACACACTTAACGGGTGTTAATTACATCAGTTTTAGAGTCTCAATTTATGTAGGACTACCAATAATAGTACCCACGAAATCTGTAAGTATACAACCTACATTGAACAGGGTACACAGACTGGCTCATTTTTTTTCCTACAATGGGAGGTAATGAGGCCTTACTAAGTAAATATAAAGTTGGCAGTTTAAAAGCATTAATTACCACAGCCACAGGCCAAGTTTACGGTCATTTGGTTTTTAATGCAGCACTGTTGCAACGGACATAGCCAAGTTACCGGTCTACCTAATAGAAACCATAATCTTCAAGCGATGCTTTTGTGTCATTCGCAGTTGAATCCACCCAATCAACTAGCTTGTGATGGCCTATGTTGCAATGATAAACGTTCGTATCCACAGGTCGTGTCCTGAACAGATTCTCAAAAGACATGGGTGCAATGGATGAGCTTTTACCTAGAAGTCTATTGGAAACCATTCAGATGTACCTGTCACTGACAAGTGTGCTGGTGCTAAACGCCATAGCCTTGCCTTGGACATTGATACCCACCTTCGTCCTGATGGTGATATTCATTCTTCTACTGAAATGGTATCTCAACGCTGCTCAGGCTGTAAAACGATTAGAAGGAACTAGTAAGTTTAGTCCCATCCTTAACTTTGCTCAGTTATCGATTTCTTCTCCAAATTGTTTTATAATCTGAAATCTTTTCCTATAGCTAAAAGTCCAGTATTTGGAATGATCAACTCCACTATTGCCGGACTTTCCACAATTCGAAGTTCAGACTCCCAGGACCGTCTTCTCAAGACATTTGATGAGGCACAGGTACGAAATGTTTTAGACTCTTCAAATACTAATTTATATATTTTACTTTGATATGACTACATAAAATACTAAATATAATTATTTTATTTTTTCCTTTATATTAAAGAATCTTCACACTAGCGCTTTCTACACGTTCCTCGGTGGTTCGGTGGCCTTTGGATTATACTTAGACGCTCTCTGCCTGGCTTACCTCGGAGTTATTATGGCTATCTTTATTTTTGGTGACTTTGGTATGTATCTGTCAAGTTTTGGTATTTATTTTTTTTTTGTTACTATTAGTATTTTACACGAAAAACTAAATTAAATTAAATTGTTAAGGTAATAATTACTGTAACACAATATAAAGAAAATCTTGATAGTGTTTTTGTCAGGTTTTGATCAACTATATTTTTGGTATGTTTTGCTTTGGCCTAAAATTTACTTCCTATTTTGATAGCCTTGTACAATAATCTATTCTTTAATCAGGTGATTTGATCGCGGTGGGCAGCGTAGGCCTCGCTGTCAGTCAGTCCATGGTCCTAACGATGATGCTGCAGATGGCCGCTAGGTTCACCGCAGACTTCCTCGGCCAAATGACGGCAGTTGAGAGGGTTTTAGAGTACACTAAGCTACCAACAGAAGAATATATGGAACATGGATGTAAGAACACTCCTCTACGCATTATATCAGTCTTAAGCTTTACTTTTTAAACTGCAACCTGTTCTGCTTTTGTTTTCACGGGACCTTCTGAAGGCGCCTGGTCTATTGGGGATAAGAATACCCTGGTGATAACCATTATCACATATGGGATGGGATCACTGTTCTAAAAATACCTTTCAATCCTCTCTGTATTGTTAAAGGGTTATCCCCTGAGTTTCGTTGCGTAAGGCAGCACTCGATCACTATGCCACTGTCACTGGGTGGGCAGACATAGACCCCACTATGAGCGACCATATCATCGGAGACTCAACCTGCTTTAGAAGAGGCAGGCGGGGATTTCGACGTGTTAGGCATTGGAATGTTGCTTTCAAGACGCCTTCTTCTCCATTCGGGATCGGCCCTCTCTCGATCTCGCCCGGCTACCTCTTTCTGGATTGTCACGGTCAAACCTATGCAAAATTTGGTTTTACTTTCCAGCAATACAACCATCAAAAGAATGGCCTGCGACTGGTAATGTGGTCTTCTCAAACGTGTACCTCAAGTATGCAGCCGAAGACCCACCGGTCCTAAAAAATTTGAACTTTGAAATTAAAAACGGATGGAAGGTACTTTAAAAAAATATTCGATGCCATATAATTGAATCATTGTGAATATGCACTAATTTAAGAATATTTGTAGGTTGGTGTAGTTGGCAGAACTGGAGCTGGCAAATCATCACTGATAGCGGCTCTTTTCCGGCTTAGTGATATAACGGGCAGCATAAAAATTGATAGCTTGGATACACAAGGAATAGCCAAAAAGGTAACAATGTTTCACTAAAGATATCAAAGAATTATGTAAAATTACTATGGCTTCCTAAAGCATAATGCGAGAAGCGCCATTAATTGACAAAAGCCTCATCAACTACAAAGTAATATCTATTAATGGAAATTTGAAATATTCAACATCAACAATTTGTACAGAAACCATTATCAAGTTTGGGAGCGTAAGTTATTTTTTAATTTGGAACATTAATGCAGCGATAACTTTTTACGTTCCCAGCTTTTGAGATCGAAAATATCAATAATTCCACAAGAGCCAGTCCTGTTCTCTGCCTCACTGCGGTATAATTTGGATCCGTTCAACGACTACAGTGACGATGATATTTGGAAGGCTCTGGAACAGGTATGATTAATCTACATATTATAAAGCGGAAAAGTGTGTTTGTTCGTTTAAAACGAATCTTCTAAAGTCGGTATGAATCTAGCTTGAAGCTTGAGGTTATAGGCTAATTTTTACCCAACTGCAAAATAAGGAGGGTTATGGTTTTATCGTGATAAAGTCCACGGGAGTGAAGCCTTGTGCAGCTACTTTTCTATCCTTATATTATAAATCGGAAAAGTATGTTTGTTTGTTAAACGCGCCAGTCTTCGAAAGTACTAAGTGGATTTGAATGAATTTTGGTAGAAAAGTAGCTTAAAGCTTGACATAGATTTAGGTTACTTTTTACTCCACTGCAAAAAATAAGAAGTATGTTTCCGTCGTGTTAAAGCCCACGAGAGCCAAGGCCCGCGCGACTGTTAGTTATATTATATCTTGAATACAAACCTGGTGACTGCGAAGTAAACTAATATCTGAACGAATTTATCATTTAAGGTGGAGCTGAAAGAAGCTATTCCGGCTCTAGATTATAAAGTGTCTGAAGGCGGCAGCAACTTTTCGATGGGACAACGTCAGCTGGTATGCCTGGCGCGAGCCATCCTACGATCAAATAAAATTCTCATAATGGACGAAGCCACCGCTAACGTCGATCCTCAGTAAGTTTATAAACTAAATCTACACAATAGTTCTTCATATTCCACCTACTAAATTCGGCATAAATCTTTAGACAATAAGAGTGATTTTGAATGTATTTAAACAGTGTAACAAAATTCCCGTGTCAAGAAGTCTGATTGAATTATTTTTAGTAAAGGCATTTAATGACTGGATATAATTTACACTATCTTGAAAGTATTATAAACAACTGTGAATGATCACTTTCTTGATCATCATCATAGCCTTTTCCCAACGTTCTATGTCCTAGTCGGCTTCTAATCTAGTCTAATCGGATGAAGCTGAGTACTAGTGCTTTCTATTGAGAGACTGCCTAACTGACCTCCACAATCCAGTTGCTAGGTAACTCGATAACTTTAATAAGACTACCCATAACAGCTGTCGAAGACGAACAAAACACTGCTTTACGTACTTTCCGAAGGACGAAGGAATTTCAATATGTTAAGATGATCACCCCGCCACGGACTGTCCTTAACAAGCGTTGCTTAACCTTTAATATTAACTCGTGCGGCTGTTACTACTTACCCACGATTTGCTTTCGCTGAATAAAGCCGAATCTAGTTTAAAATCTAGAATAAAAAAATTGGCCAAGTGCGAGTCGGACTCGCCCATGAAGGGTTCCGTAGTAACTATAATAAATATAACATACTTACTTAATATATATATTTGAAAAAAAAAAAACACAAAAAACCTTAAAAATTTCTTAAAACTAGCTTATTCACAATTTTTACAACTACGCCAAATAACTTTGTTTTTCATAGTATTTGTATGAATTACAAAGTTATATTTGCGGTTTTTGAAAATATACTGTATCTCAAAAACCGCTGACTCGATCTCGTTCAAACTAATTTTGGTTGAAAGTTTACATTAAGATCTACAATATATGGCTTTTTAGATTTTTCACTTCATTATTATAGAAGTTAGAGGGGGGGGACACACATTTTACCACTTTGGAAGCGTATATCTTTTAAACGATTAACTTTATGAAAAAGTCATTTTAGAAACCATTATGTCATTTTTAAAGACCTGTCTATAAATACCACACACGTATAGGTTTCATGAAAAAAAAAATTTCATTTTCAGTTCCATGTATGGGGGGCTCCCCATACATGGAACTGAAAATGAAAACCTTTATTTTAAATATTTTTTAAATTTTCTATTAAAATCGGAAAGCGGTTCACAGAATACATCTACCTACCAAGTTTTACATGTATAGTCCTAATAGTTTCGGAATAAAATGGCTGTGACATACGGACGGACGGACAGACAGACAGACGGACAGACATGTCGAAACTATAAGGGTTCCGTTTTTTGCCATTCGGCTACGGAACCCTAAAAACATACGTGTAAAAGTGTTATTTAATAACCAATTTGCAAAATGAAGATCATTTAACATTTAACGTAAATTAATAATGCGTTTCTCCATTACAGAACGGACGCTTTGATCCAGAAGACGATTCGACGCCAGTTCGCGTCATGCACGGTGCTCACCATCGCGCATCGCTTGAACACCATCATGGATTCGGACCGAGTGCTGGTCATGGACCTAGGAGAGGCCGTCGAGTTCGATCACCCACACATCTTACTCAGCAATCCCAACAGCAAGTTCTCCTCCATGGTCAAGGAAACAGGGGACAGCATGTCCAAGATTCTGTTTGAAGTTGCCAAGGCGAAATATATTAGTGATAATAAGGAAGCTTAAGACTATTAGTTCCTAATCATAATAGTTCATTAGCACGTATCCCTACTTTTTTGGGATTTTCTAAACAAACAAAAGCTTCTATTAATTTTAGTTAAGTGTAATATACCATTTATACCTATTTTTAATTTGTGTTTTCATTGCATTGCCCGTTGACACATTATTATGAAATAAAGACATGAATTACTTTAAAGCTGTCCTGGATCGACATTCTTCGTAGTATTTTTCCCCCGACTGACCCATTGCCTGCTAGGGTTGCGGAATATTCGAACGAAACACCGCGGTTCCGGAACGTAAGGGCGATTGAAGGAACAGGGTGGGTTTTTAGTCAGTACAAGTCTGACCTTCTGCTCCATACAGAACGGGAACAGACATGAGATGATTTTCTCATTTTCTAGTAATTAAAAACCCTATCATACTGCGTATTAAGACATGGATGTCAAGCAGTCACGACAAAAAGCAGCTAATTCAACTCTAACAAAAAATAGCATAATCAGCCTAAATAGTTCCCATTGCTTGAGACACTTGCCTTCTATGTTGAGAGAAAATTGGCCGTAGTCCACCACCACCGGGACCCAGTTTCCACGGCGGTGCCACATTATAATAACATCGTGAATACTTTTCACACACGCAAACTTTGCGACTCACCAGAAATATTTTTTTATTGATGATGATAGGATGATTTAAGGATGATGTGGTCAAAGATGAAGCACACTTGCCTAGAATTAACCTATTCACTCTTGACTTAAAGATTCCCAGGTTATAACAATCAGAAAACACAGACACATGTCAGGGAATTCCACTCCTTAGCTGTACGCACAATTCAATGCCTTAAAGTAAATTGAATTACTTTATTGAAAATAACCAAGCAATGCTCCATTATGTCTCTATTTGTTCCAACTATAGATTTAGTTTGAATTAATATTACCATCGATTATTAAAAATAAATTAGAAAAGCATTCAGTTTTCATTCATATGTGGCGAATCCATTTCAGCATACGAACAACGAGACCTACACACATGTATTTGAGTATATAATGAATGGCAGTATATTAGCAGGTGAGGAAGTATTTAACCTGAAACGTGAGCCGGTCCCGCCTGAAACTGTTTTGTAAATACAATCTAACTTTCCCTGCTTCAGTTACGCAATAGCGAACTTCGTCGTACCCGTTCAGTGGGTATAATGTTCTGTATACTTTACCTTGCGTTCAGTTTCAGTTCATGTACATATATATGTATGTACGTAAGCTAAGCTGAGAAAAACTCTCTGCGACTAAGGCTTTTGTATGTTCATGTACGTTGGTGTTCCATAAATGGGCTTTATGCCATTAGGCATTCTCTGCAAGTCTACCGGTTTCTGGCTACCTAGGGTATCTAGCGACATTCACATGTTGGTATTTTTTGTACGAAATGAAATCATAATAGACGCTTCTGCGTCTGTATTTAGTTTGTCCCAGGTACCAACTCAAAGTTTCACTGATAATGATTGCAAGAAGTTATTACTGCGTTTTAAAAACATCTGAAATGAATGAAATGCATAATAAATTTATAATCTCTAGGTACAACTTCGTCGGGACCAGGCCCAAAGAGTATGTAATACACTATGTTTTAACCAGGCCTGCGACAGCATAATACCAAAATCTGCGTTATAGCGCTACTGTCGCCGGCAACCATGTTTTTGGCAGCCATTTTGTCAGTAAAACTGACCAAAGAGAATGTAATACACTATGTTTTAAAACTGACGAGTGACAGATAACAGATTGGATCAGGCCTGCGACAGCATAGTACCAAAATCTGCGTTATAGCGCTACTGTCGCCGGCAACCATGTTTTTGGCAGCCATTTTGTCAGTAAAACTGACCAAAGAGAATGTAATAGGTACACTATGTTTTAAAACTGACGAGTGACAGATAACAGATTGGATTTTCCGTCATTCGTGTCGAAGCTCGTGTGCTGCCGGATTACAGTTTGTTTACTAGTCATTCTCCTCGCTGTATTGCTTAAGTTGAGATAGATTCCAAGTTCCTTGCTCAATACGAATTATACTGCAGTGCTCTGGTGCTTTGGTTCGCGGCCATGGCTCCTATCAAATGCTGTGTTGTCGGTTGTATTTAAACCAACAAAACTCATCCATCGCCTTTATAATTTACTTAAGGACGATAAACTTAGGGCTTTGTGACTGTCGTTTTTGGTATCAGTGAATTCCGAACTTCTTGGTCTATCAAAGTATCAGTTAGTGAATAAACGTGTGTCCCAAAAACACTTCGACAAATACCAACTGGATGGCGAGGGTAATCGTCTCAAAGATGGTTATCCATGTCCTTTTTCCACTGAAGAAGTAGAGCATGGGGTGCCTTTATCTGTATTAATGTGTTTGTAATTATTTACAAGTGTAACATCCAGTTGATCATTTATATTCAAGAACTGCAGATATGTATGCAGATACTCCTGCATCTTCATCTCTCAATACAATACAGGTAATAATTTTTAACAACTTTTAATTTCTTATCAAGAATATTCTATCTATACTAATATTATAAAGCGGTAAAGTTTGTTTGTTTGCTTGAACGCGCTAATCTTCGAAAGTACTGGATAGATTTGTATGCAATTTGGTATGGAAGTAGCTTGAAGCTTGAGGAAGGTTATAGGCTACTCTTTACGCGACTGCAAAAAAGGAGAGTTATGTTTTTACCGTGATAGAATCCACGGGAGCGAAGCCCCGCGTGAGTACTAGTTTATCATATAAATATGATCAGTTAAAAACCATAAAGTTAAATTTCTGCATAAATATGTTACAATATGTATATTTGTATACTTAAGTAGGAATTGATTCTGATCAGAGCCGTTATGGTGTGCTTATTGTTATTGATTTTATTTTAGAGATGTCAAAAACGAAATTTTATTAGCAGTACTGAAAAACTATGCTTTTAGTAATAGTGTAATGGCAAATGTTAGAATGTTGCTGAGGATCCCGAAATAGTTACCTGATTCGTCTTTACTTAGAATTGATTTTTTCTTCTATTTACAGATGTGATACGGAAAAGAAAAAGGAGGTGTACAAGAAAAAATTGTGAAGCAGATGTGTGCACCACAACAATTGCCTTCAAGAAATACAAAGCCCATAGGATAAGAGGAAAAACAAATAAAAAGTAAAATCTGAAAACTCGTTTTATTTTTATATTTCTTTCGTTAAATTCGTACCCATTGGATTTAACGAAAGAAACAGTGAACCTTGCAAATAATAAAATTAACCCTATAAGAATTAATTATTCATGGCGCATCACTATGCTATCGATATTTCGATATCGATATCGATCGATGGTTATCGTGACGTTTATATAGTACGCTGTGGGTCATCACTAGATGACATTACGACACTAGCGCTCGGCGCATATTTTTGGAACTAGACGTACCATATTCGGGCACGCCGCAATTGCGGCGGTAAGACCCCTCTTTGAGGAGTGGCTAGATCGGCGTCACGGCGTCCTGACCTACCGCATGACGCAGGTCCTCACCGGACACGGAAGTTTCGGGAGGTACCTGTGTCTGATGGGAAAGGAGGAAACGCCTGGGTGTCGTCACTGCGAGGGTCGCCCTGAGGACACCGTAGAGCACACGGTGCAAGACTGCCCCGCCTGGGCAGAGCACCGACGTGTCCTCACGGCGGCGATAGGCGGAGACCTCTCGCGCCCGGCATTGGTCGAGGCCATGCTGCGGGGCGAGAGGGAGTGGGAAGCGGTCGCCTCCTTCTGCGAAGCAGTCATGCTTCCGAAGGAGGAGGCGGGCCGCGTGAGGGAGAGGATGGCGTCCTCCCTCCAGCCCAGCCGCAGTGGTAGACGCCCACGGCGTTGGACGTCGGCCGACGATCTCCGGCCACCGTAGGCGCGGGCATGCGGACAGCGAGTAAAGGGCAACTCGCTGTCCGACCATGGACCATGCCCGGGTCGACGGCGTGTCGTGTTCCACGCGCGCCTCAAAGAGCGTCAGCAATATGACGAGGCCCCCCCATAGAGGGCCGAAGCCTGCCGGGGTCGTGGGACTCATCCCGTTACCGTGACCCCGGTACGTAAAGGGTTATTGAAGGAACACCGTGGATTTTAGTCAGTAAAAGTCTGACAGTCCCTCCCACCCTGCCCGGAGTGGGAGGACTTATTTGATAATTTTACCACGATAAAAAAAAAAAAAAAAGACGTACCATATTACTGTCCTATCTGTCTCTGACTTACTTAAAGTTATCTGTGGTCGAGACTTCGTCCAATCCAAACTGGCTACTGCAACTTCAAGGCGAAAAAAATTGTATGGACTTTGAGGGGTAAATAATGGTAGATTTTGCTGTCTCACCTGTTCCGTGCGCTTTCTCTTTCTTTCATGACAGTCAGCCATATATGTTTACTTGTCGTCATTGTCGTGTGTCTTGTAGTATTTTGTAAGTTTGTGCTTATTATTTTCTGGCAGTTAGTTACGGTTAATTTTTATCTTAATTTGTTAAAAGTGTGATCTTGTTCAGTGAACATAATTGTACCATAATGCCACCTAATAGCCGATTTATAACTTGTGAAGTTTCGTACTTGTGAAGTAGTAAAGGTAATGAAAAAAGGAAGTTTATAGCAAAATTACCATTAGATGAGGCTCGGTAAGTATTGAATTAGATATTTGATTCTATATTTTATTCAAAACATGGTACTAAAAGACTTAATCGATCTTTTGATTTTCAATTTTATTTTGTGATAGTGATGTGCTGTAACGCAAATGGCTCTTATCAATTATCGATAAATGGTGTGTCTGTAATTGTTTATAAACAATGTTAATTTTTATTAACATTGTTTATAAACAATTACTTTTGCGAGAGGCATTAAATGAAACCGCATTTGCGTTATGTATAATTTTCAGGCAACACACCAAAAATCAGATCACTAGTTTAGTCATAGGACATTTTTGAAGTTATTTCTTAGTTAAAACACAAAGTATCTTCCCGAGCACCTGACTATAGAGGGTGCGTCTCATATCATATAAAGTTATTTGGTATATTTTCATTTCAATAACGTTGCAGTTAATGATTATCAAATACAAGAATAAAGAGGACATGGTCACTGACGTTCTGACGACGGAGCTCCATCGAATGAAATATGAAATGTTTATGACCGCTATGTGTTTGCGTCCAGAAGAAGATCGGGATTAAATTACTGCAATCCTTGACATAATTATATTATTTAGTCTAATAATCTGTAGTAGTTTTATAATTAAGAATATACTAGATTTCTTAAAAACTACAATCCTTGCTTTATTTCAACACAAATCCTTTCTTAAATTTAAAAAGTTAAAAGAAAGCCCGTTACCGACCTGTATACTTTATCGATATCGATAAAGAAGTTACTACCATTGCTCAGCACTATTTAGTCTGATAGGCTGGTAGTACTGTTGTATGACGTCTTGTTCCCCGTGTATGTTCGTTCAGTTGGTATTGAAGTGAACTGTTACCTGTTTTTATTTTTTTAGTACTAAGTCCCGTCTCTTAAAACATAGTGTATTACATACTTAGTGTATTACATACTCTTTGTTTATTACATACTCTTTGTGTATTACATACTCTTTGAATCCAAATGTCACACATGTGAACAAAAATCACACAAGGAAAATAAACATTTGTAAATAAAACCGCTTCACAAAAGTTAAAACAAAATGGCAAATATTGGGACTGATGAATAGGTACCAACTCAACTGGATTCAAGAAGATGGGGTGCTGCGATGGCCCGAATTCTTGTAATGCGGGTGGCAAATCCGTCTTTGGTGGTAGCCCTTACTTACTCTTCGCGACTATTGCGCTGCTCATCATCATACTGTATCTATCAGTGGTGCTGTACCGGTGCCAGAGATACGAAGGAACGGTTGTCAGGCCAGCTAGGTCAGCAAGTAGGAGGTGCAGTCAGTAATAACACAGCTGAAGCGTAAGTACAGATAAATACTCCTTTTTGTTCACTTAAGTAGTCTACCGGACACGTATATCGTTCATAAAAAGTTTCAGTCCATCGCTAAACCATTCCGATATGAATAATTTATTTATTACTGAACGTAGAGAAGTTTTGTGGCCAACTTATGCTTTTAGCCATTATTTCCCAAGCTGTGGGTAGTGTAAGTACATTGATCAGACAATTTGTCCTCGATCGCATGCATATTTCTTTTTAAATAGGTATAATAGTTTCGTTTAAAATATAAGTGAAGAATTTTTATTAGCACAAATGTTAAAAAGTAATCATTGTAATCTGAGGTGACACAAAACAGGAAATTAGCAGTGTAACAACAAAAAACAACGAAATAATCTCAGAAGTTTTTTTTTATGATACGGTTGCTCGCGTTTGACCAGCAACTCACCTGATGGTGATCGAAGATGAAGCACGCTAGCCTAGAAGGGTATAGCTATCAGGAAACAGACAGCAGGGAATTCCACTGAAAGCAGTCGTACACGCAATGAAATTATTCCCAAAAAGTTTTGCGCGTATAAAAACATTTTGTGCGTATAGATGGTAACATATTATGTTCCCACCTATACGCACAAAATGTTTTGGGAATATTTTCACTACCCACCATGTAACATCAGTCTCGTTTTGAAAACCATACTATCCGTACTGATAAAACTATTTGACACTCATGCAGAGTTGTGTTCGAGATCGTCACTTGAGGAAATAACCACATAGATTGACTGGATCTATCCAGTCGAGCAAGCTTTTGTCAGTAATCGTGTAGTTCAACTCGGGATTACTTAGGAGCACAACGTTTCAACGATAGGGAATTTTGGGTAGGCCGCATAAAATACTGGATCCACCAGACAATTTTTATTCATCTCATCTATCGCTTACCATCAGGCGAGATAAATAAAAATAATAAAATAAAATAAAAATGTGTTTATTATCTTAAATCTATACAATTAAGTTGCCGGGGCTTCCCAGAAAGTAATCCGAAGATACTTGTGATGGGATAAACCTCGCTCTTCCTCGATTATTTAACAATTGTTTTGTTGTGCTAATTAGATATAAGTTACACATTTTTACAAGAAAAAATTAGAAAAATAATGAAAATCGTGTTTATGGCAGTGTTTGAAACCAGAGTGGTTTTTTTTTTTTATAAATGTGTGTTTATGTGTATGTGAATGTATATTTGGTGTGCATGTGTGTGTGTGTGTGTGAATGAGTATGGAGTTGTGCTAGAGTGTGTGTGTGTGTTAGTTTGTGTGTGTGTGTGTTAGTTTGTGTGTGTGTGTGTGTGTGTGTATGTGTGTGTGCGTGTGTGTGAGTGTATTTATGAGTATGTTTGCATGCATGACATTCAACCCAGGGTCGCCAAAATGTCCTCCACAGCATCATAATTAAGTGTGAAGAGCCAATCCGTCAATGTCTTCTTACACTCATACGCTTACCATCAGGCGAGATTGAGGTCAAGATTGGGCTCATAAGTAAAAAAAAAACTAAAATTCTCAAAAATTAAAGTTATAGAAATAAAAAAAAATAAGATTATAAAAATAAAAAAAATTAAAGATATAAAAATAAAAAAAATTAAAGTTACAGTATTAAAAATCTACAACATATGTGATTGGGGCAGCTCAGTCCTAAACTTATTTGTCCACAAGGTACAAGTTTCGCTTCATAAATGTTTTCGATTACGATATGCTTACTTCTTGAAGGCAATTGGAAATGGGAACCCGGTTTTTATAAGCCCAATGGCAGAAACAATTTAATGTGTGCTTATTCCTAGTAATTTGTATTATGGCATATATCAATGAGTTTATTTAAGAGTAGATAAGCTCTTACACAACGTATAACAGAATAAACGCAATTCCTGAAAGTAGTTGGTTCAGAATCGGCTTTTGAATCTATTTCCGTCATAAAAACTAGGTTTTTTTTTTATTACGGATTAGCCCGCTCTTGATTTCGATCTAGTTTTAACGGAAAAATCTTTCATTTAACTTAAAATGGAAACACAACTTAATACAATCCTTAATTCAAGGAAATGCGTAAGGATATCGTATGACGCAGATACGTTTTGCGTTTAATAACTATTTTATAAAAAAATGTCTAGGTTTGGTTTCAATTTATTTAGTTACGCATGTTGTTTTAGACTTATAATTAAATATTCTAATTGGGGTGTCTGAGGTATTGCACTTAATCTGTTACACCTTGTATATACATTCGCACCTGAGTCATCTCAGCAAGATAACAAGGAGGTTTTTAATATAAGTTTATGACAAGCCAGAAAACAGACGTTAATATTAAAAAAAAATCCCTTGGTTCGTATTTTTTGATACCACTACTCATACAAGGAACAGCTGTTTATGCAAAAAACTACCAAACAAGACATCTTTTAACTCAAAATACTACTATATTTTTCAAGATTACATTATATCTTTGTAGAATAATTATAAAGAATTTATCAAAATATACCATAATCTATACTAATATTATAAAGAGGTAAAAATTTGTAAGTTTGTAAGTTTGTATGTATGGGGTAATCTCTGAAACTACTGAACCGATAATGAAAATTCTTTCGCTTATTTGTAGCTGCATTATCCCTGAGTGCTATAGGCTATAAATTATCTTTATATCACGCATATTAGCCGAGCTATATCTTTGTCAAGCAAGTCGGGGACGGGATCCCGTGGAATATTTTCGACTTCTACGCGGACGAAGTAGCAGGCAGAAGCTAGTATTTTGATAAATTCTAAAATACACACATCAAAAGTGTCTAGGGATCAACATATATTTTTGCAATAACTTTTCTCCTGATTGATATTAATTAAAATTTTCTTTAAGGATTCATCAAATAAAGTGTTTTCGTTTGTCACAGTAACGATAAACCAAGTCACCTTTGCATTAATAAAGAAATTTGCCATTTTCCTAATAAAGGGATTTTTGACATTTGAACCACTAACATTAAAGTTCGAAAAAAAGACTGAAATAACAGTTTTCTTTAAAATTTTATTGGGTAACTTAAGCAATTAATAATCCGTGTTTCTACCACGAACACTAACAACACAAGAACATCGGTTTGGCATACTCAAAATGAGTTCATCCAAATCACGCTGTGGAATGGCCGCCCATGTTCGTTGCAACAACAAAAAAAGGTCTTCTTGCGACTGGATACCCTCCATATTCGGCAGAGCTCTTCTCTGTAGCATATCCCATGCATGCTCAATCGAGTTCAAGTCTGGCGACTGAGCAGGCCAGAGCAGGACATTGATGTTAGCTGCGGCGAGAGTCTGTCTTACAACTCTTGCGGTGTGCGGTCGTGCATTATCATGCATTAACTGAAATAAGGGACCGATTTGCACTTGTAGAGGAACGATGACGTCAGATACAATCGTCTCAGCATAAATTTGAGCGTTGAGGTTGCCTCTGATCCAAATCAACTTAGTTCTTCCGCCGATCCAAATACCCGCCCATACCATGATGGTTCCACCACTATAAGGATGGACTTCCTGGCAGGATTTTAATCGCTGTTGGCGTCCAGGGGTTCTCCAGTGTCGTATACGTCTTGTATCCGGTCTCATACCAAAACGAGACTCATCTGAAAAGCACACGAAACGCCATTGTTCTTCTGCCCAATTTCTGTGTTCAAGAGCCCATTGATATCGAATCCTACGATTGTGCATTGCTATAGGTGGTACCCGTAGCGGTCTTCGGGAATGAAGGTTCACTTCATGCAAGCGGTTTCTGACTGTTTGGTCGCTAATTAAGTTCCCTGAAGAGTGATGAAGCTTCACGGCTAACATCATGGCGGTTATTGTTAGAGCTCTTCGAGTTAAGATTTGAATGTATCGGTCTTGTCTCCGTGTGGTGCAGCGATACCGTCCTCCATGGCGCTCAGCCACGGTACCAGTGCTTCGGTAACGTGTCCAAAGTCGACTGATAACACTCTGACTTATATTCAGAGCTGAAGCCACAGTACGTTGCCGGGAACCAGCTTCTATCATTCCCACGGCTCTGAGCATTTCTTCTCTGCTTAAATGACGTCGCCGCTCCATAATAACGTTGGTTTTAATCAGTAGTAGGGAAACAGTAGCACTAATAATGTCTTCAATGCGTTGTATGTTTTTATAGGGAAAATATTGACAGCTGATTTTCATCTTTTACTCGAATTTGATTAACAGTTCCTGTTTCAAATTATGAAATGCACCAAAAAGGATCCATATAAATTTATAAAATCATAAATTTATTACAAAGCCACATCTCAATCTCAAGAAATCCGCATAAAAATGCTTGATCCCTAGACACTTTTGATGTGTGTATATTAAAGAGACAAAAAATTAATAGGGTAAGAAATTATATCGTTCATTTTACTGGCTACGTTTTGCCGTGGATTCGTTCGTCTTGCTCATGGTCTGTTCTTTCAATGAATGCATACATGCTTGATAAAAGTAGTGTGTACCAAGAGGAATGTTGAGCGTATTGGTTTTCGCTGGTAAGGGTATATTTATAATGTACATACATTTGCAGCCCTGAAATGAGTTATAAATAAGAAAAATATTATGCATTTTTATGATCGTACCTCCTTCCTTCCCGATCCTTTTTATTCAGAAAAATATCTCTGCCAAATTGAAGTTCTCATGACAAGCAAAGACAATGTAATACACTATGTTTTAAGTGTTGGGCCCAATGTGAGTCAGTATTTTTTTCCCCTGAAGTTGTAGCAGTAGCTTGCTGCAACTTCAAGGGGAAGAAAATATAAGGTTGGGCTAAAAGTTTTTTCTGTGTATGAACTTGTAATAAAATCTCTTTGGCTATACTATTTGTATCTGGCTGGTTTTGGTATCATTGAAAAGTTGAATTTTAAAGAACATAATTCCAAATTCAAATTAGGAAAATGTGTGATTTTCATTTGTTTTTCGTACTGTCAAGATGAGTGAATCTAATGAAGAACTTCGATACATTTTAAAATTTTACTACAAATAAAGGTAAAAATGCAACGCAAGCCGCGAAAAAAATTTGCGATGTTTATGGACCTAGTGCAGTGTCTGTGAGAGTAGCACAAAGGGAAACGTCTATTCTTGGCCATGTTTTGCCCATCAATGTGATAAATACAAAAAAAAAATACCCATTTAGTAACTAAAATATTGCTATTATTTATTGGAAATGAAAACTCCGGAATTAAAAGCCGATTCAATCACGAAACTCAATCGTTTATTGCCTTGTTTACGCTTTCGGTCGCTGGTCAATCCTGTCAAAGCAGGGATGGTAACTTTTACTGAAAAAAAAATTGATACACTAATACCGGTTTCCAAAAATCGATTTATGAAATATCTATGTAGTTGTTTTGCTTTTATTATTTTATTTAGAGACAAAAAAGGTTTGTCCGTTATCGAGCTTCTAAATACGAACCATTTAACCGATTTCGTGTTTCCAGTTTCTCAAACATATCGATTTTTCGATAAATTTATTTCTTAACGTCATCCCTACGTCAAAAAAATCGTAATTGACAACTGACTGACATTTAACATTTTGTTTAGTTCTGTTTCTTTGTGAACCGTGATTTCTTTTCTACTGCGTTTTTCTATTTGATATTCTGACGACTTTGATTACGATTATGGACCCTGTAATCGTTCCCAATGATGACCGTGGCTTTACATTGGGTTCTGTAACCGCCTTCCACGACGACACCGGCCTGCCAATGCAGACTGTACCTGTTTTTCACGAAGGATTGACACGATTATGGATCCTGATTTACACAAACTTACCAGTTTACCACGGAGTCAACTCTGTGTCAATTGTGGTGTGGATACACGAAGACAAGATTTACCTTGAGCAGTGTGGAAGTTCGGTCTATATTTCAGCAATGGATTGCACCACAGCAAGTAAGTTAATTATAAAAACATACAAGTTACATACTCAACAACTTATATTGCGTAGCTACTAAAATCTATAAAATTTTTTTTTGTTAAAATTGAATTTTTATATTATGATTTATAAAAGTCCAACCGAGTTCTATGTAAAAAATAGTGTTTGTTTCGTTATCTATGATGTCAACCCTTATGCCTTCAATTTATTTCTTTTGTGGGCGTTACTTGGCCAAAACTTCTTTATCAAATGTAATTTTCTTTTGGTTTAAGCGTTTTCAATCCGGAAATTTTGATGTCAAAGATGCACGTCGCTCTGGTCGCCCTATTACGGATAAAATGGATGCCATTTTTGAAAATGTGGAGCAAGATCAGCATATCAGTAGTTACGACGTAGCTGAAGAACTGGGAATATACCACAAAACAGTTTTGGCACATTTGAAAAAAACTGGGTACACAAAAAAGCTTGATATTTGGGTACCTCACGAGCTCACTGAAAGAAACATAATGAACCGTGTACTCATTTGTGATTCTTTATTACGACGTAATGAAACCGAACCATTTTTGAAGAAGCTGATAACTGGTGATGAAAAGTGGATCATGTACGACAAGAACATGCGAAAAAGGTCGTGGTCAAAGGCCGGTCAGGCTTCACAGACTGTGGCGAAACTCGGGTTAACTCGCAACAAGGTGATGCTGTGTGTGTGGTGGGATTGGAAGGGCATTATTCATTATGAGCTGTTACCACCAGGCAGGACCATCTATTCTGAACTCTACTGCGAACAACTGATGAGATTAAAGCAAGAAGTTGAGAGAAAGCGGCCGGAATTAATCAATAGAAGGGGTGTGGTTTTTCATCATGATAACGCTAGACGTCACACATGTTTAGCCACTCAGCAAAAATTAAGAGAGTTTGGCTGGGAGGTGTTAATGCATCCGCCGTATAGTCCTGACCTTGTGTCTTCAGATTTCTACCTGTTTCGGTCTCTTCAGAGTTCTTTAGGCAGTGTCAGATTAACATCACGAGAGGACTGCCAAAACCACTTGTCGCGGTATTTTTATCAGAAGTCCCAAAATTTCTATAGCAATGGGATCATGTCCCTTCCAACAAGATGGAAAAAAGTTATTGAACAAAATGGTACCTACATACTTTAGTTAAATGTAAATAAACTATATTAAAAATGTTTTGAATTTTTTTAAAAAACGCGAAGTAACTTTTTCCCCAACCTATTAATATGTAGTTTGAGGGGTAAATAATGGTAGATTTTGCTGTCGCACCTGTTCGTTGCGCTTTCTCTTTCTTTCATGACAGTCAGCCACTTTTTTATCTATGGTCGGCTTCGTTGCAGCAGCCTGATGACAATTTTAGCAAATGTCAAAAATCATGGGAGTCTCTTAAACTAATACAGGAAAAAAAAAACAATAGCTGTCACATGTGTCAGAGAGGATTTTTTTCCGAATTATCTATTTTAAAGCATTTTAAAGATAAATTTTACTAAATTTTCAGATTTTGTGCGCAAAACTGTTAGCTGGGTATCCATTATGGACCCTCCACCCCCTCCTGCTCCACCCGATCCTCCCGACGCCGTAAAAACTGGATACGGTAAGCGAGGTCTGGATGATCCAGACGGCATTGGTGGCGTCTGCCCCAAAAAAACTTTTTTAAGTCAGGGAATGGCTGTAGCAGCCACCCAATCGATGTATGTCCACCCGAGCCTCGTGGTGGGCATTAAAGCATATGTTTCGTCTGATAAAGGACCTTTTATTGTCCATGTGTCTAGGTCCGAACCGGATCCCTCTGCTGGGACGTCAATTTGTCCGATTAAGTTTGGCCAATTCTTATATAAAAATAAAATCGCGAACATTCGCCCCGATGGAGTAAAGAAAGTGGGCAGAAATAAAATTTCTGTCGAATTCACGACTGGAAATGCGGCCAACAAGTTTCTAGATAATCTTATTTTAGATGCCAATGACTACGCGGTAACCATTCCCACCTATAACATCACCAGGATGGGCGTAGTCCGTCAGGTGCCAGTTGATATGTCTATGGACGAGTTTGTTGATTCCCTAATCCTACCCGATTCTTGCGGAATCGTTTTAAAAGCGCGCCGTCTAAATAGGAAAAATAGAGAGGAGGGCAAAACCACTTGGATACCTACACAAACCATTGTTATCACTTTTCAAGGCCAAGTGCTCCCTCAAAGGGTTTTCTCATTTCATACCTCCCTTCCCGTTGAGGCTTACCGCTACCCGACAATCCAATGCCAAAATTGTTGTCGCTTTGGCCATGTCAAAGCACAGTGCCGATCTAAACCAAGATGTTACCGTTGCTCTCAAGCCCACCCTGGGGACAATTGTGACATTGTCGAGACTAAGGCTACCTGCGTCCACTGTTCAGGACATCATTACGCCTACAGTGGTAGTTGTCCTGAGCACTGTAGGCAGAAGTCCATTAAACTTCTGATGTCTCAACAAAACATCTCTTACGAAGAGGCATCAAGATCACACCCTAAAGTTTCTAAATTATATTCTGAAGTGACCCAAAATACTTCCACCTCTCAATGTTCCTACTCCTCTTCACAAACTGACTCTAACCATGCCACCCTTTCTCCATCAGTTTCTTATAGAAAGACCATTGTCTCCTCCCCGCGACCCAGAACCTCCCTAGGGAAATCATACGACAGAGCAGCCCATCACACAATAGTTGCTGATGAACCCTCATGCCTTCCGAACGGTTTTGCGTTGCTTACGCAGAATCTTTCTCAAGTTCCTCATCAAGAGGATAATCTTTTAGAATTACTCTTATCGCTCATTATTAGTTTAATATCTCGTAATAATTCCAGCTTACCGCCCCACGTTGCCCAGAAACTTTCCCAACTTCTCTCAAATAAAACCAGTCATGGATCTAGTGTCCGTAATTCAATGGAACACACAGAGTGTTCGACCGCGGAAGCCTGAATTAATTTTCTTGATAAATAAATTTCACCCGTCAATCATCGCCATCTCGGAAACATGGTTAGTGCCTGGTTCACGCTTTCGGGTTTCAGGTTACTCCTGTGTTCGAGATGATAGAGCTGATAGGTATGCAGGAAGTGCTCTCCTTGTGAAGCGCTTCCTCCCATTTTCCCAAATACCACTTCCCCATGTATCTCCCGACATCAATATCGTGGCTGTGAGGGCCTTTAATATTACTTTTCTTTCTGCATACGTTCCCCCATCCTCATTCTCGTCTTATTCCAGATCTATTATGCATTATCTCCTCAGTTCCACCTCCAGTCATTTTTATGGGTGATTTGAATGCTCACCATCGCTCTTGGGGTTCAAGTCATGATGACAACTTTGGTCTTGCCCTCCTCGAAATTTTTGATGAAGCGAACCTCTGCATCATCAACAATGGTTCTCCAACTAGAGAAGCTCGCCCCTCTCAAAATCCTCACTCAGCTGTAGATCTTACCGCATGTTCCGCCTCTTTAGCTTCTGTACTTTCTTGGGAAGTCTTATCACATTCTCATGGAAGTGATCATTTCCCTATCCTTGTCTCTATTTCTGATAGAATAACACCCATGCGCAATTTTAATCCTTCTTTTAAATACAGATTAAATAATGAAAATTGGGCCTCCTACTCTTCTTCCATCGAAAGTAAATTACCTTTTCTTCCCTCTCCTGGGAGAACCAACCTTGTTGAATGTTATACAAAATTCGTAGATACGATTATTGCTAGTGCAGATGACAACTTTCCTCGTAAGAAACCCCAAAATTTTAAGGTATCGACTCCTTGGTGGGATTCAGAATGCACAAAATCCGTGAACGAAAGAAAAGCGGCTGAACAAAACTATAAAGCGCTAATGACTCTTGAAAACTTTTTCATTTATAAGAGGAAAGCGGCCGCAGCCACCAGACTTCTTTCCAAAAAGAAGAAAGAAGGGTGGATCCGCCATTGTGAGAGCTTATCTCCTAGGTCTCCTTCTTCCCTAGTTTGGAAGCAAATTAAAAGATACAGAGGTTCTTGTAGCATTGCCGATATTTCAGCCAATGATCCTTCTTCCTGGCTCGAAGCCTTCTCGGATAAATTAGCTCCGCCTTCAGCTCCACATCAGAGCTCCCTTCCTTCTCTACCGGTCCCCCTCCCTTCCGTAAGCAGCCTTGATGCTCCATTCTCGTTCTCTGAACTCCAGCTGGCTCTTGATGGTCTTGTAGATTCGTCTCCTGGGGTAGATGGGATCCCATACTCGTTTTTGAAAAACCTGTCGAATGTAACGAAGCAATACTACCTCGATCTTGTTAATAGCTTCTTTGAATATGGTCTAGTCCCACAACCGTGGAAAAATCAAACGGTGATTCCGATTCTAAAACCTGGCAAGAACCCTTCAGATCCAAATAGTTATAGACCTATCGCGTTGTCATCAGTTTTATGCAAGGTCACCGAGCATATGCTGAAACACCGTCTTGAGTGGTTTGTAGAGAATAGAAACTTGTTGCCCAAATTTCAGTTCGGATTCAGAAAAGGTATGAGCACTATTGATAGTCTTAGCATTCTAACAACTGATATCCGTATATCTCTGTTAAAGAAACAGGAATTAGTAGGAGTCTTTCTCGATATTGCCTCAGCATATGATAACGTACTCCTGTCAGTGCTCAGGGATAAACTTCTCCGTCAGTTGAATGTTCCGGAAAAGTTGGTTCGGTTTATATGCAACTTATTGATGGAAAGGACTATCTGTATTAAAACCCATGATTCTCTGTTACCACCTAAGACTATCTGGAAAGGCTTGCCACAGGGTTCAGTTCTTAGCCCTCTTCTATTCAACCTATACACATTTGACTTGCACTTTTCAGTTGACCCATTTTGTCAAATTTTGCAATATGCTGATGACCTAGCTCTGTATCTTTCTGTAAAGTCTTTGGAAGGAGCTGAAAAGCGATTAAATTCGGCCCTCAGATACCTATCTGACTGGCTTCTTTTACACGGACTATCTCTTTCAGCTCCTAAAAGCACTGTAGTTATTTTCACCAAAAAACAATTTGATCCCCCTGTCTTTATTAAAATTAATGAAGAAATTATACCTTTAGAAAACAAAGTAAAGATTCTGGGAATCTGGTTGGATTCAAGGCTAACTGGTATTACTCATACTAACTTTGTTTCTCAGAAATGTGAAAAAAACATTAATATACTCCGCTCTCTATCTGGAGTTTTGTGGGGTGCAGACCATCCTCTTTCTATTCGCAGACAATTTCTTGCCAATCGTTTTATTTTCAAGCTCGTGCAAAATTCCGAGCATACCCTAATTAGCAAGCTGGACCAATTATCCTCTATTTTTAACTCATGTAGTCGTTCTAATATAGAACTTCCATGCCTTCTTCGTGCTTACCTTCAGTTCACTCGTCTTCCTTGCCCACTTTCTCAAAACACTATTTTACCTATTTATTCCTCACCTTATGATGCCCTTGTGTTTCGACCTAATATTCTCTTGGACTTTGGTATTAACAAAGGTACTTTAGAAGCTAATATATTTTTTAAACGTAAAATTTCCTCTGATTATAATAACTGGGTTACTATGTTCACCGATGCTTCCAAAGTCCCAGATGATAGCCCAGTCGGTGTAGCTGTTTGGATTACCTCTACGAATTTTTGAGGCCATTTCATTTGTCAAATCCCATAACATAAATAACTGTATTATATTCTCTGATTCTAAAAGCTGTCTTCAATCCATTTTGTCCAATCCTTTCCGCTCAAAATCTAGATTTCCAATTATTCTTAACATTAGAAATATCTTATTTCAATGCCACAAATTAGGAATTAATATTGTTCTAGCCTGGATTCCTGGCCATACAGGTATTTTTGGTAATGAGTCAGCCGATTCATGTGCCAAAAATGCTGTTCATTCTGGTTCCCTAGACCATTCCGAAAGTTACTCTCATGACATCATCACCACATTGTCTTCTATTTTATTTAAAACATGGACTCAAAAATGGCAAATATCGAAGAAAGTAAAAGGTAAATTCTATGGTGACATTCAACCCGAGATCCCCCATAAACCATGGTTTTTTAAATTTCGGTGTGCCAACAAATGGACCACATCAATTATTTGCCGTCTACGTCTTAATCATTGCTGTTCGCCTTCTTTCTTGGCCAAACTTAGGATTAAGGACAACTCGCTTTGTGAATGCGGTTTGGATAAAGGAAACGTGGACCATATTTTCTTCAGCTGTCCCTAACTACGATTCTCTTTATATGATATTTATATGATTTATATGATTTACCCCCTTATGTTCCCCGTCCAACCTCCATTAAATGCCTTCTCTCTCTTGTATTTACTCGATTTGTTTATGATCTATGTAGGTTCATTGAGATAAATAAAATAAAGCTGTAGCGTATTATACTTTTAACAGTTCTGTACCATATTCCTAATTTACTCATTCTATTCCTTCTACCACTGGTAAACTGGTAACACATTACAAAAGCTGTCATGTCATGTTTGCGTACAAAATAATTTTGGGGGTTTTTTTTAATACTTTTCTTGTCATCAACCAAGATACTTAACACAACCTCCTGCGTTTGATGGTCTATTATTCTACACATGATATTGGCAAAATTGTGGTGGCTCCTCCACAAACGCCATTTAACAAGAGTTGAAGTTGAAGTTGAACTAATACAGCATGAAAGAAACAAAATAAAATAAAAGGCAGGCAGAATAAGCAAGAATTATGATGCATAACTCCTACAATGTAAGATAGCTGGTTGTTGCAACGGCTGTACAGACACCAGTTGGGAAGTGTTCTACGATGACCACAAGTATCACGGGTTTCTGTTAGCCCTACTATTTGTCACACAAGCGTTGGCTTTTAAACTATATCGTTGCCGAAATCCCAGCCGTGACAGTCGGTATTAGTGTTAGCTGTTTTAAAAATATAACAAGGTAAAACTCAAAATAATAAATTAACACATTTTATCATTTATTTCATTAACTTAAATATTGTAAAAATACTATATTAAAGTCTTCGTGTAATTCTCGCTTCTAACTTACCTACTTATAAATAAATACAAACAAGTTTATTCTTACAAGTAAGCCTAATCTACTGTGAGTGAGTTGGTTTATCTCGCATTTTCTTTCAGATTGCTTTGGAAGTAAGCGTCTTTGGCGACTTGGAAGAGATTGGCGCTGTTCTTCTCGCCAGTCTCGCGCACCATGGCGGAGAAGTGGCTGTTGGGGTCGGACAGCAGCACGTAGGGGTGGTCGTACTCCAGAACCTCGCCACTGCTCATCACCAACACCTTGTCCGAGTCCATGATAGTGTTGAGTCTGTGAGCTATCGTCAGCACGGTGCACGATACGAACTGACGCCGTATCGTCTCCTGGATGAAATTGTCCGTCCTGCAACAAACCTGAAAGTCAATCCCTGCCACAATTTTGTTAATTATACATGTAATTCTTCAAATACTCACTGCGGATCTACGTTGGCCGTAGCTTCGTCCATAATTAAAATCTTATTGGATCTCAGTACGGCGCGCGCCAAGCACATCAGCTGTCGCTGCCCAACTGAGAAATTAGAGCCGCCCTCTGTTACCTTGAAGTCCAACGACGTAATACTCGACTTCAAGTCAACCTGTTATATTCAAACATTACAAAAACCGCAATAAATCAATATCATAACACAGGCAAGTTTTATTGTTGAGTCTGACCTGTTCGAGTGCCCTCCAGAGCTCATCGTCGCTGTAGATGTTAAACGGATCCAAATTGTATCTTATCGTTGCTGAGAAGAGGATTGGCTCTTGAGGAATAATTGAAATTTTCGTTCGCAGTCCCTGCAAATAACCATAAGTTAGAAAATAATGGCCGCTTACACGGACTCGCATAGTAATACCGTAACCGTGAAATTCGTACCTGTCTCGAAATCATGGAAACATCGAGTCCGTCAATCGATATGGTTCCGTCGAGGTACGCGAATCTGAATAAAGCTGATATCAAGGAAGATTTGCCGGCGCCCGTCCGCCCCACGATCCCGACCTGAACAACGAATAAGAAGGTATCGTGAAATATTAGTTGCTAATAAGTAGAAAGTACTTAGTTTTCCATATTTCCTGACAAACTGTGTACAACATACCTTATGTCCACTTTCGACTACAATATTTAAGTTCTTAAGTACTGGGTTTTCTTTCGGTGAGTATCTGAGGTAAACGTTTTGAAACACAATTCTGCCTTCAGACGGCCAGTTAGGTGGCATTTCGATTTCTGAAAACATAAACATTGAGTTTTATGTACTGTTGGTAATAATATCATTAATTTCAATTGAAACTTTATTAAAAAAAAAAAGAAATATATATATATGTTAATTTTCACCTATTAGGAAAAGTAAAAAAAGCCGCTAGTAAAACACGTTAGACCCAAACAGTGATGAATTGATAGAGAACGAGGAAAGTGAAAACCCAAAGGAAAAGTTGTATGAGGGATTTTAGATGAGTTGTGAGCGGAATGACGTGAGAGACATTATTGTCTCTTACGTCATTCCTCTATACCTATGTAATGTGTGTAAACATTTCGTGTCGACCCTATAGCAGGATAATTATTACTTTATACCTTATTTACTATATCATTCAAATAGGTTAAAGTTTACATGAAACTTCTTCAGTTTTGAAGTGACAAAGGGATTCAGCATAAAGACAGATGTACTAACACAATTTCCAATTGCTGTAAGGCAATTCTCTCAAATAGGCACACATTTTCACACGAATAAAGTCACGGGCAACCGCTAGTAATCTACATTTACGTAGGAAGGTAGCACTTACTTCCTTCAATCAAGTCAGTCTCCGTATCAATGCGCGTGTACTGTAGGATGCGCTC
Source organism: Tholera decimalis (assembly GCA_943138885.2). NCBI lineage: Eukaryota > Metazoa > Arthropoda > Insecta > Lepidoptera > Noctuidae > Tholera > Tholera decimalis. The sequence continues at coordinate 29,229,100 of OW964549.2, forward strand.
GACGCTGGTGAGCTGTGCTAGGAACTCCACCAGCATGCGCGCGCCGTGCTGCAGCATAACCGTCAACGTGTTGCTTTGCGTCACCGCCAGGCCCACGCTGCCCACTGGGATTGCATCACCTACATAATGCACACGTTAATGCTCGTGTTATCGGGTATATTACATACCAGCACTCCTAATAAAGTTCGCCTAAGAACTTCAGGTATTTATCTAATACAACTTGTAATGCAAATCGTAAAATGAGTTGATTCAAAACATGGAATAGAGACTGTGGTTCAGAATGATTTACTAAATCGATTCTTATCATTTTTGATATATAGGTGTTTCTTTTTTTACCAAATATAATTAAACATGCGTAATTTGTTTATATTTTTATATTTTTTTAATTTGGGGTTTTTGTCCAATAAGGATATATCAACCCCATCGTACCTTATAACAAAATTAATCCGTTAAGTAATATAATAAAATGCAACACTAAAATACTAAAATACTAGCTCCTCACTGCTGAACGATTACAACTAAACTACATAGTCCTTTTGCTTCCTTCGATTTTGAGTTTGCCAAAATGCCTTGAACTAGTTCTACATCCAGTATGTTTAACTTAAAGTCGTTCAGCAGTGAGTCGCGTTCATCTTTATTCCGGACACATTCCATCAGCAAATGCTGAACATCCTCAATTTTACCGCAAATTATGCAATTAGGAGAATTAGATTTTTTCTTTAAGAAAGCAAACTTTGCTGATGGACAGTGTCCGGATCTAAATCTAAGTGCTAATTTAACATAATTTCTACTGAAATTAATGCCATCAAACCAAGGGACACGAGAAAGCTCACCATGTATGGTCTTGTACCATATGCCTTTGTCTATTGATTTACTTTCAAACAGTTTTTTTCCATTCATCAAAACATAGTGATTTAAATCTAGGTACTAATTCCCAATGAGCCGGTAAGTAGTCAATTATCCTACCCTCTACTGCCGCCAACTTAGCTATACTCTCAGCTTCCTCGTTCCCTTTCAGACCAATATGTGCTGGAACCCATTGTAACTTCAATTCTGTGCCCCTTTCATTACAAATATTAACAGCTTTTAAATTATCATAGGCAGAGGCACATCGAGCCACATGTTGCAAGGCACTTTTACTATCCTAAAAAATATTTAAAATCAACATATTATTCATTCCGTAAGATAAGGCCTGGTATATTGCAATGAGTTCCAACGTCATTATTGATACATCACAATAGATTTTAAATCCTACTTTGTGTTGTAAGGTTTTATCATAGAATCCCGCTCCCATACCCAGATTACTTTTAGACCCACCGGTAAATATTCTGTGCCAGCCATTGTAGCACTCGTTCAATTCGGCGATGACATTGTTCACTAATATATTTAGGTCATAACATCTTTTGGCATATTCAATACTCTCAAGATTTACACATATTATTTTTCCAATATCAATTCCTGTAACCTATACATCTAAGTTAAAGATGCTAAGAATACGACCAGAATTAATATTAAATTGGCAAACATCCCTATAAGTTTCCACAAGCAAAGGCTTTTTCTCGTTTTCCCAATACTTTATATTACAAAAAGCACTTAGTTCCGAAATATTATTAGCAGTTACATTATTGGACCACGAAATTAATTTGAAACTATATTTATTAGCCAAGTATTGCCTTCTCAAGTATAACTGTGCTATATTTAACTCGCTTTCCATTACGTGAATCGGTGAACTATACGTGAATCGGGGTTTTATTAAAAGTTCAGGCCTTAAGGATAATAATCCTTAAGGCCTGGTTTTGTAATTTATCTAACTTTAAAGTATGTGTTTTTGCACTGCAATCGTAAATAAAACACCTATCATCCATTCGGCTCCTAATTAACGCAAAATAAAATCTGCATATGTGAATTGTATGCATGCCAAAGTAGCTACCCGCGAGCATTTTTTATATATTTAAAAGTTTAGAGTATTTTTCAACAATTTCGTTTATATTTTTACCAAAGCATAGACCTCTTTCTAACCACATTCCCAAGTATATGATGCATTCCAAGAAACCCAAATTACATCCATATATCTTTAATGTGGGTTATATCATTCTACGACCCCAACTAAAAAGACAGTATTTAGATTTACTAGGAGATAATTCCAAGCCTAGTTCACCTAACAACGCAACTATGGAATCGAGAGCACTCTGTATATAACTTTCACACTTATAGATATCCTTGTCTCTAATATACAGTACAAAATCATCTGCATATTGTGACAAGACTACATTAAGCGGTAATTGGCATGTCCGATAAGTTATTAAATTAAAAATTAAAGAGGATAGAGGATCTCCCTGAGCTAAACCTTTATTGGTCCACCTGGTAAGTATTGAGCTACTATTATTCAACTTAATTTTTAACCGTCTTTCACTTAAAAGTGACCATAAGTAATTATAAATCTTTGATCCTACTTTTAGTTGGTCCAACATTTTTATGGCTACATCAACACAGACCTCATTATATGCATTTTCAATATCCAGGAAACATGCTAGAGTTGGAAAGTTGATAGAAAATCCTATTTGTACATAAGTTAAACAGGTAATTGCGCCCAGATAAGAGTGAGATTTCCTAAAACCAACATCGCAACGTGAAATAATACTTTTCTTTCTGTGTACCACTCCAAACGTTTACACGTTTACAAACAGCATTAAGTGAAAAACCTTGCAAATACATTAAATTAATGAAATAGGTCTAAGCTTTATTTCATGACTATTATTATTGGGTTTAGGTATAGGAATTACTTGGATATTTCGCCATTGATGGGGCGCAATACCGGAACTGAAAATTTTATTATATATATTAAGTAGAAATAATGGTAAAGCATTGAATGTGAAATAGCGTCCTCGCCCGGTGCTGAATCTTCTTTTTTAAGACAGGATTCCAGCTCTTGAATACTAACATTGCGCTCCAAAGTTTCATTAATAGAAACAAAGTTGGGTACAGAATTTAAAACATAATCGGGAGTAAGTGAATACAGCAATTTCTTTTGTTTATCAGGAGGGGGATAATTTGTTTGTCTGATATCTTTTATCCATCGCATGCGGCGCCACATCTCAGGTGCAGAAACAACTTGATCACTAGAGTCGCAAAATTTTTGCCAACCTAATGACCTGGCTTTGCTTATTAATTTTTGTGTTTTTTTGAAGTGAAAACTTCTTTAGCGGCGTTGTGCACTTTTTTGTAAAGGGTAAAAAATGTTAAACTCGCGTCAGGACACGTGACCTAATTGAAAATTCGTAAGACGGACGGAGAGTAGACAGCCGGCGCGGCGTAGCAGAGGAAGTATCCCCCTCTCTTTCTACGGTGCGGCGAAAATGTATGCCTGCGCAAACTTTTTAATGCAATATAAATTGTCATGTTTGTGTACGATAGCGCAATAAATAAATATTGTATTCTACCAAATAAATGATAGTACCTTTATACTGATAATTAAAGCAATTCGTGTAAAATTATTCCCTAACCATTCCAAAATATCAAAAATGCACAAAGTTAATATTCAAGTTTTCACTTCTGCCGGCACTCCCGGAGTGCAACCCATCGTTTTTTTTTTACTTTTTCTTCTAGCTTACTTTAATTACCTGGGGTAGGGTTACGACGAACCTGAACAAGAGCAAGTCTCCTCTGGGCAACTACTCCAGATAATTTTGAGTTCCAATAATTTATTGGCTTAAATTTATCTGTAGGTTTGAAACAACATTAATATATGGAATATGTTTGTCTCCCGCATATTTATAATAATATTGTTATGAGAACTAAGTTGTTTAATGTTTTACGATATTCCACCCAATTAGTCTTTTTATAATTTCGTTTTTTAGCAGTACTAAAACTATTTGTAATATTAATGGACATTTTAATGATTAAGTGATCACTACCGATATTTTCGTTAAACACTTGCCAATCGAATTTTATCGCGATGTCGGACGATACAAATGTGACATCTGGCAAAGTTTGTTGCAGATTCCCATTGACCAATTTAACCCGCGTAGCCTTACCATTATTAAGATAAACGAACGAATTATCTAAGGCTGAATCCATAATTCATATACCTCTTGTATCAGTTTTAACCGACCAGTTGGTGTGATGTCCGTTAAAATCACCCGCTATTATAGTGGATTTGGTGAACAATGCAAAAATTTCATTCCAATGAGATTGTTGGGTGTACACAGAAGAAGGATAGTAAATACTTACAACATATTCTAAGTCTTTACAATTCATTAATTTTACACAAACATTTCCAATTTCTATTCCCGAATTAGTAATATATCTGTAAACTGAATTCAAACAGGATTGAATGGATTTATGTACAAATATTGAAACGCCCCCATAAGAATCAACTCTATCTGTTCTATAAACATTATAACCATTAATGCTAAGGTAAGAATCACTTTCTAGCCACGTTGCACTAATTATAGCTATATGTATATTTTCTAGAAATAAAAGCTCCCTGAAAGATATTAGTTTTCGACGTAAACTTTGTGCATTCCATTGAAATATATTTATACGTATATGATCCCAATTATTATTACCCATTTATAAAACCAAAAAGCTTTTCAATAAACTCACACTTAAAAACATAAAAACTAATATCTTTAAAAATTCCTCCCAAATCATTTTTATAACCGAGACAACTTTAATTTATCTTTTAAGACAACTTTAACTCTAACTTATCTTTCGACATCAAAATACACTTCATTTTTAAAATTAGTTTAGTTTATTCAAATCTATACCGTAACTTTTCATCCTGTTGCTTACTCTTTTCTTCCTCTTCTTTCTGTGTTGTTTGAATTTCTTCTACTACTACATGTTCTGACACAGGTTGCGCTATTTCAGTACTCTGCTTACTCTTCCGGGAAGGCTTAGGTTGAGCTGAAGCAGCCATAGTAAATCTTGATTCTGCCATCGCCTCGTTCGAGCATTCCATTGAGTTTATATCCAATGACCTAGGTTCTCGATGTGCTGTCGCCTTAGCGACTATGTCACCATACTTCTCCAAACCTTGTGCTGTACTTGTAACAACAGAGGGACTATGTGAACTTTGAGATAAACTCACAGTCTTTTTCCGATTCTCAATAAACAATTGAAGAGCTCTTCGGTAAGGTACCTGTTCCCTACTCACGATTATTCTTATTTGATTTTCTTTGAAATATGAGGGGCATGTTTTATCTAAAACAAAATGTGGAGTGAATGGACCTTTACAATTTAGGCACTTAAATTCCTTTGTGACGCAGTTTTCCCTCAACTTTGAAGCGACAGTTAAATGCGTATATGTGTGGCGGTAAAACGTTTCCCTTAAAACAAACTCTTACGGACTCACTGTCGATTCACTTACCTTATGCGTTTAATCTTTTAAGTTAGTTAATAGAAATAATTTCAGTTTTATTTTCTAATAAATTTTGTAGTTCTTTTTCACTCAATTTGATGTCTACCCCTTTTACAATACCATAGGATAATGACAGATTTTTCACTTTCTAACACCTGAAACCCATCTCTTTCAATTTTTGAGAACTTAGTAAGTAATTGGCCTCGTCCTCTTCCTTAAATTGAAGTAGCATTTTGTTGAAACTTTTATATTTGATTTTGCTAATCGCCTTGATATTCTCAGATCTAAGAAGTTTAGCTAAAGACATTTGTTTAGGCAAACTTTCCTTTGAAGTAACACAAACTTCGTAAATATTAATATCTTTTAATTGCTCATTCTGCTTTTTATTTCGATCTACACTCTTGTCTCCTTGTAATTCAATGGACATATTTCGGAAAAATCTCTTAGGCTTCCTTCTACGGGCACGCCGCAATTGCGGCGGTAAGACCCCTCTTTGAGGAGTGGCTAGATCGGCGTCACGGCGTCCTGACCTACCGCATGACGCAGGTCCTCACCGGACACGGAAGTTTCGGGAGGTACCTGTGTCTGATGGGTAAGGAAGAGACGCCTGGGTGTCACCACTGCGAGGGTCGCCCTGAGGACACAGTCGAGCACACGGTGCAGGACTGCCCAGCTTGGGCAGAGCACCGACGTGTCCTCACGGCGACAATAGGCGGAGACCTCTCGCGCCCGGCCTTGGTCGAGGCCATGCTGCGGGGCGAGAGGGAGTGGGAAGCGGTCGCCTCCTTCTGCGAAGCAGTCATGCTTGCGAAGGAGGAGGCGGGCCGCGTGAGGGAGAGGATGGCGTCCTCCCTCCAGCCCAGCCGCAGTGGTAGACGCCCACGGCGTCGGACGTCGGCCGACGATCTCCGGCCACCGTAGGCGCGGGCATGCGGACAGCGAGTAAAGGGCAACTCGCTGTCCGACCATGGACCATGCCCGGGTCGACGGCGCGTCGTGTTCCACGCGCGCCTCAAAGAGCGTCAGCAACATGACGAGGCCCCCTCTGCAGAGGGCCGAAGCCCGCCGGGGTCGTGGGACTCATCCCGTTACCGTGGCCCCGGTATGTAAAGGGTTATTGAAGGAACACCGTGGATTTTAGTCAGTCAAAGTCTGACAGTCCCTCCCACCCTGCCCGGAGTGGGAGGACTTATTTGATAATTTTACCACGCTAAAAAAAAAAAAAAAAAAAAAAGGCTTCCTTCTAACAACAGTAATAAAATCATCTTCCGCACTATTATCATCTTCACTCTGTTTTCTTTTCAACACGTTTCTTCTCCCATTTTCACAAATATTTTCAACTTCTACATTATCCATTTGTGTTTCCTCAAGATCGCAATGATAATTAGCAAAAACCTCCGAATCAGCGATATCTTCTCCATCATCGATAATTTCCTCCATCAGAAACGACTAACGTAGGTATCCGTAAAATATTTAATCAATCGGCAAGAAAGACAAAACGCGTGCGCAAGGCGTGCGAGTCATCAGGCAAGTGGAAAAAGTTGTAAAAACAATTATAACCTGGGTATTAAATTGAGAAAACTATTTTTATTTATTTATTTCACCATAAATTACAATAAAATTATTGTTATTCACGTTGGTATTTATATATATCATCTATGACCATGGCAACCTAAATATGCGTAAATTAAAATTACATTATCGCTGTACAGTCACATCAAAGCAAAATGGACCGTAAGTCTATGTAACAACTTTTTTAAATACAGTTTTATACAACTAATTAAAGAGAAATATTTCAAAGAAGTTATTCTTTAAAAAGCTGTTTGCTTGTTGTTTTTATGTTAGCTGTTTTGTAATTTTGTGTGATAATGTAAGTAATTATAGAAAAATATTGCAAAAATAACTATCAAACGCTACTAATAAAAGTGGCATATAACTAATTTATTAAATGCAAGTCGTGTTCCGTGCGAAATATCCAATTGATAAAAATAAGAAACCAACTTCAAGGAATATTTATCTTTTATTAGGAATTAGTAAAAGATCATAAGTTGTTTAGTAAATTTTTCTCTGTAGGGATAAATAAACCTGTTAATTGTATTTACGTCAATCGTCCACAAAAGTATCACACAGTAAGGTTCTGAGGATGACTAATCCTTAGACTTCTTACTGTAACCCAATATTGAAAATTACATTAGTAACCCGAAAAGCCCTCGACGTATTCCCTATAGGGCCTTACTAGGGTAAACTTAGGTCAATTATCGATTAGGAGACGCGATCTATTTTTCCTTTCAAACCTCTTTAGTATACCAAAGCAAGTTTTGAATATACAGTAATTTGATCATCACAAATAAATAAAATAAAAAATAATCACTGATATTGTATTAAGTAGAAAAACTAATTTCCACTTTATACAATATCAGTGATTATTTTTTAGTAGAGCAAGTCATCGTAAACTCACTTTGGGATACATTTATTTATATTTTTTATTCTTGATAGAATCGCATTTGACCACCATCTCACCTGATGTTAGACCATGATGTGGTCGAAGATGAAACACGCTTGCCTAGTAGTAATCTATTAACGCTTAAATTAAAGATTCCAAAGTTATAGCTATCAGAAAACTCGTTTCGAACCGTGCACTAACTTCTAACGTTTTATAAGTGACCATGTAGGAATATATGAAATAAAATATTCAGAGTCTATATTTGAGTTTGACATACTATTATCAAGTTTATAAAAAGTTGTAGTTACTCACCGAAATCAATGAAAAGGAAGACGAATATCACAGTAGTAAGGTACACCAAACATAAGGTGTCTAAATAGAAGCCAAAGGTCGATCCTCCACTCAAATAACAGTTCCATGCAGTTGTGTGCAGATCCTAGAACAAACAAAATATTTAACAAAAAGTTTTTGCTTGCGCCTTCGTATGCGTAGAAATTTTGGAGTTGTTTCTGTTTAGACAGATTTTCGTTTCGACAGATTTTTATTTCGTCAGATTTTCCTTTCGCCAGATTTTTGTATCGACGGTAAATCACAAGGAGTCATAGATTTAGTTAAAGTGATCTATTTATACATTCAGCAAAATACAATTATTTATTTCAGTGGTAACTTTTTAAATACTTTTATTAGGACCTGCTTATTATACAAGTTCTAATTTTTTTTTAAGAAATTTAGTATTTGTGTTTTTTTTTTCGATTTGTATTTTGTCGCATATTGCATATTTGTGATGCGACGTGTGCAAGATTTTGTTTGTTACATATATGTGACAATGGCGTTCAAAAAAGTGATATACTTGTGTCTTTTATTTTGTTAGTAGCTGTACGTTAGAGATAAAAAATTGACACGCTGTCGAAACAAAAATCTGTCGAAACGAAAATTTTTCGAAACTGAAACAACCTAAATTTCGCATACCTATTTTCCCGACATTAAGAGCCTATATTCATTTTAGATTATAGTCTATCTCTGTGCCCAATTTCAACGAGAACCATTTAGCCGTTTTAGCGTGATCGAGTAACAAAAATCCATACATGTCAATTTTCGTACTAATAATATAAGTATTCAATCACTTTTAATTTTACCTAATCATTGAGCGACAAATCTCTGTTTTATTTTTAACTAGTTTTGCCCGTCTTCGTTTTGCCGTCATTCGCGTTCGCGTGTAAACCGCAATCCCGCGGAGTTCTCGGATTATAGTTTTGACCGTCTTGTCATTCGCGTTCACGTCGCGGGAGGTTTTTCCTGTGTAAACCTCAATCCCGCAGGGTGCTCGGATTATATAATTATATGGTATAATATACATTGCCCTATATCTTCACCACGTCTACCGTCGAGTAAAAATCTCATTAAATCCGCTGTTCGGTTGATTAACCGGTACAAACAAAAATACAGAAAGATACCATTGTTTCTATTTTAGTTTGATGTAAATAACAATAAACACTTGAGACAACACAGACAATTCGAAATCACTGACAGACTTCAATTTTATAAGCAAAGCCAATGTCGACTATTCTGTCAATATGCAGAATGGAATCAGGCGATACTTTGCGGAAATCTACACCAAACTTCAGGAAAATATCTAGTGTTAATTCTGCCAAAAACCAGTTGATCAATCTTGCACGCAGTATGCAGCACCACCCTCCCGCCCGCAATATATGCACATGCAGAATAGATACAATAAAAAACATACCACATGCAAACAAACTGGAGTGTGGTTTATTGAAGTATGGCTAGTTATGGTAGTTTTTTATTCTGCTAATGTCTAAAGTAAATCGGAAGAGCCTCAGTCCATCTTAACTACGTCAAAAGTTGACAATTAATGACTCTATGAACTTTTAAATCCGTTGTTTGGAAAAATGGACCCTGATGAACAATCCATCTTCTAAAAGCCGGATTACGGCTTTTAGAAGATGGATTGTTAGCGTATAGTTAGTTTTGTCTTGATTGCGAGCCAACAATTATGAACACTCATGTGACTTTAAACTGAGGATTTTTACTACCGGTTCCATTTATGTAATGGTCGGTACGTACAAGTAGATTATTGAAGATTACCTGGTGAGTATCAAACTGATCAATGAGTCTTTTCTGAGCATTGGCTGATCTGATGGTAGATATACCACCAAGTGATGACGTCACTGTGCCGAACATGGGGCTCTTACCTGAAATAAACGAAAATGTTATGTCTTTCGAAAGATATAGGTACATAAAAGCATTAAGACGATATCGGTATCTTTATTTAATGATTTTCCTACTTCGTTTTACAAAATCGTCAATCATGCTTTACCATTTAAGCATATTAAAATCATGAAAACCATTTGGTATTCATGAAGATAAAAAGTAGCATTAGCGTTTGAAAAGATTTGAGATGTCAAAGGAAAAGGTACCTTTAAATAAACTGGCTTGCATAAAAGTTAGACGCCTAAAAGGGGACCCTTTGTCATGTTTATTTATACTTATTACTAAATAAAACATACATTATTGCAGTATATATATACTGCAAAAATATATATTTATAGTTCAAGGCAGTTGTCCGACTGCTGCCGAGAAAACGACTATCTATCGGTGATTTTCTCGCTTAAGAAGCGCACAATATACACGAGATTTTTTTAAGTAGCCTATGTTTTTTCACGCCAGTGTATATTCTCCGCCGTAAAAATATTTACATTCCCGGGCGAGACGGAAGACTGCGTCATCTTACGCCAAGATATTTTGATAGGTATTTTCTTCACATCTTTTTAAGCAGTATAAAGAGGGAATGTCAATCTTTGTCTTGCGAAAAACCATTATTATATTACGTAAATTTACGGTACATGTATACATTTTATTTAATGTATCGTTATTTAAATGATACGTATAAGACAAAACAAATGAGTTTTAAATTAAAAAATGGTAACGTTTGAAAATTAGTACTTTATTAGCTATTGTAGCGTATTATAGCGACGCAAGCTTCATCGGCCAATAAAGCGTTTACAAATACGTTTATTCGTCATATCATTCTGGCAAGAGTGATGCGTCAGAGAAGAAGTACCGTATTATCAATATGTGAGAATAGTGATTTTTTAATAACTTCTAATGAATACATACTTGTGCCTTCCAATCGCTTGATACCCTGAGCCGCTTTCATGTAAACCCGGACCATGGAGAAGAAGATTACAAGTAGCACAGCCGAAGGTACTAAGGTCCAGTACAGGGCAATAGCGTTCAGGACTAGAATAGCGGTCATGGTTCCGTAGATCTGGAGCACGTCCAGCAGGGTTCGGGGCAGGATCTCGTCCAGAGAACCCATGTCTTTCGTGAATCTGTTCAATATTCTACCTGTAAAAATAAAATAGAGGTCAAAACGAACTCTCTGTTTTTATATACATTTGGTAAAATTACCTGATGCTTATGCAAATTATTAAAATGAAAAACAAATTATTTTGTTTTATAGTATTTTGAGAGTTGAAAGTTCCTCCATAATTTAATGAACTTTACAGGCCTTAAAATTCAATTAAGCTTTTCACGCTGAACATAGAATAGCGCTTACCTATTGTCTCAGACCAAATATTTTACCTATGCTTTTATCGTTGTTTTGATACTCATTTTTTTAAAGTTCCTTAGTGAAAAAAGATGCGTTTTGCCATGGTTATATAAAGTTTTAAAATAAAATCAGGTAAATCACAAGCCCCGTTTTTAATCCAGAGATCTTTTCAGTAAATATTTGGATTTAATTTGGCATATTTTATTAGTCGTATCTTGTCGTCGTCCCTTCCCTCTCCAACAGCTAAGTAGTATCGTTTGGTTAACGGAACGATTAACCACGGAATCTTTAACAAAGCGTGGCCCAATATACATATGGCCGGTTTTTCTTTCTAAAAATAATATAAATGTAAACATACCTGAAGAACTGGTATCAAAGAACCGCATGACTCCCCTCAGCATGGTAGAGAACATGGTGTTATGCAGCTTGCTGGAGGCAGTCACGCAGAGGCGGGCGAAGGGGAACACGCGCAGGTTCACGATTAGGACGCAGAGCGCCACCAACCCTCCGTGGATCATCAGATACTGGCCCACTGTGAATGGACCTGCTTGCACGTCCAGACCGGGCTCTGCGAAAACCACCAAAATTGTAGTGTTCTTTTCATTGTAGAAGAGACCGTTAGGAAAGATAAAATAGGCTGATAACCTTTTTTATGAAAATAATCTAAGCAAAGGTTTCGTTTTAATACTGATTAGAAAATTCTAAATTTAAATTTTCTTTAAATTAGTTTTAAGAATCTGCCAATCAGTTTTTTTGTTTGAGAACTAGCAATTTGAGTAGAATTCACATTACTAGCAATCTTTTTAACCCCTCCAACTAAGCTAAATATGCTTATGTCTGGAGTGGTTTCACGGCAATAGTGGGTGGGGTTCAAACCCACGACCTCTCGATCACAAGTCCGACACCATAGCCATTAGGCTATTGACGCTTAATTTCGTTAAATTTTGACAACTAGATCTTATCAATATAAGTGTCATCATTAGCATTAATTCAAATTAATTTTATTTACACTTATAGATTTTCGAAACAAATAACATATTTTTACAAGTTACGATATATCTTGACTAGTTTTAAACTTTCACTGGAGTCTGTGCGCTATGAATGAAACTCTATAGGTACAACAAACCATTATAAGTGTTCATTAGAAAACATAACTCCGTATTGTATTCCTATAAATGATAATTAGATCACCCTGTGCGATAAGACCGCCTATGTACACTAGTTTTACTTTTTTATATCCATAGAAATACTGTGAGGTGTACTATTGTAAACAACAATAAAACCAACTGAGTATCTGATTTTACCTTCTTTTATTAGATATAGTAGATATAATTGATTACGATCCTCTATCTAAGCTGAAACTTTTAATTAGATCGCCAAAAACCTTCGGCCAACACAGTAGAGTACTACTCACGAACTCTGCTTCAGTAGATATATAGGTTACCTACCTACCTTTGTTGTATGCTCGCTTATACGTGGAAATTTATTAAACATCTCATTTTATGAAACACCGCTGATTAATATCGTTAAGCTGAAAATATAACACAATATGACGCCAGTAAACTCTGATGCGAGAGGTTGACGTGCCACCGATATTAAGCGATGTTTACGAATACAATATCGAAAGAGGACTATTGAATATTTACTCATTGACCAATGTGGTATACAACATAACATAACCAGCACGTTCCCATTGCTGGGATAAAGAACTCCTCTCTATGAGGAAATGGATCGCACTTGGGGCCGCACCTGCAACCGAATTTTTGGTTATAAGTAGGATCTGCCGGTTTCCTCATGAGGTTTTCCTTCATCGTTTTAAGATGAAGAGAAAGCAATATGCCTGTCTGTGCTGTCACCCAGTGGTTAAATGCCAGACTTACGAGTCGCAGGTCATGGAATAAACCTAGTCAGGCTATTACCTTGTGCAATTTATACCTATCATCGCCGCTTCTCTTAAAAGGAAAACATACTGAGGAAATTGGCATGTCCTAGGATAAAAAATTCACTAGGGCCGCGTGGTGGATTACGGCCCATTCCCTTTCATGTCTCAGGAAGCCTGTGCCCCAGCAGTAGGAACGTAATAGGCTGAATTATTATATGCCTTTCTGGGTTCGACGGAAGAAACATAACAATCACTTTTCAACACAGGAAATTTCCGTATTACTTCAATCGTACATATATAATGAAAATACATTTACTTGTTGGCTGGTTAGCATATTTCATGAGATAGTTTTGCGTAGCATTCCAGTGCATGCCACGTGTGTTTGAGTCTCTTTATAGTTCCTACGTGGCTTTGGGAGAGATTTGGCATTGCAACCCTTGAGGCTATTTGAATTTCAAGCTATGCGTGGCGTATTTGCTAAGTGGCTTATGATGTAATTACATAATACCGTTTATGTTTTCCAATAAGTGGATATGTTTTATATACTACAGAAGACGAATTATAGACCATGGACGGCGGAAACTCTTCGTGCAGCAGTGGGATAAGAAAAGTAAAATGGTGGTTGTTGCCTTCCACTAATAACGGAAAGATACTATTTGATAATAATAGTATCTGTCCGTTATTAGTGGAAGGTCTCACCTATACGCAGAAAACGTTTTGGGAATATTTTCATTGTACCTACAGCTAACGGTTCGGTATGTGCTGTCTATTTCATTCCATTCGCTTCGTAATTTATAAAGTGTACCTATCCAATCATGTTTACATTGGTTTGGTACTCATTAGTTAATTTTTTTAAGAAGTGGAATTTCCTGCCAGAGTCTATGTTTCCTGATAGTTATAACATGTGGTCTTTAAGTCAAGAGTGTATAGGTTACATCTTACATCATCGCTTACTATCAGGCAATATGGTGATCAAACGCGAGCCCTACAACAATTAAAAATTGACTTCATAGAAGTTATTTAATTTTTAGTAATTTATTAGTGTTGCCCAAAATCAGTCTTGCAGTCTTGGTCTTGTTCTTGCATTTTCGCAAGACCAAGACCAAGACTTACCCTGCGGGGTGCGAGCAGAAGACCTCCCCGTGCGCTTGGCGGCTGCTGGTCCCCTGCGGATACGTCCGGGGGGAAGAGCAGTAGCTGGGCCTGGTGCACCCTGGGTCACGGACAATAATCTCTTCGCGGGGTGTGGGGTAGAGGAGTATTGTTGTCCGGAGCTAATTTCTGCAGGAGGGGTCGCTCCTGACCCGTCGACGTAGTCGACTAGGCGAGGACGCGACCACACCCTCTTAGGTGCAGGCCTGGCCTGGCCTGCCAGCCTGGGGGGAGTGCGGGGCCCGCAAGCTAGGCGGGCATGCGACGGGACGGCTGTGGATGTATAGATTCCCATGGCCCTCCCATCGCGGCGCAGTGGGAACACCGCTGGGTCGTTTAGCGGGTATACCGGATTTACCGGGGAGTCCTACATACCCCTCCCGTCCCCCGACGGGTGGGCATGTGTAATGCATTTTTCCCAGCGAAAAAAAAAAAAAAAAAAAACTTACCCTGCAAGATTTAAGCAAGAACAAGACTAAGCCTGCGAGACTCTTGCGTCTTGCAGTTAGTTCAGACTGTCGTTTTCTTTATGTTATTATTATTAAAATGAGAAAACTTACATTGCAAGAACACAGGGGAAGGGCGGGAATTTATGTGTTCTCCGAGTTTGTTTTGTTAATGTGCTGGCTCTGACGGAGGTGCTGCTTAAAGTTACTACCACCAGCAGTGATACAGGTCCGGCAACATCGCACAAGATTAGCACACACACAATATTCGGTCCATGGTTTTTTGAAATAAGAAATCAGCGGAAGTTGTTGTAGTTAACTTAATATTTTTCAACTTAATTTAAAATTTTAAAGTGATTTCAAGTACTTCTAATATTCAATGAATTCGGTGCCGGCGACGCGGACGGTGCCTTTGCCTAGGGACAGGAATTTTTGTATCGATTAATTTATGCAGTTTTAACAATGTCTTTTTTTCGTTAATATAAGTACTTAAGTAATTAATGACAATTGGTTTTCTCAATAACTAAACTAAATACAGATACTGATACTTTTATCTCATCTGCATTAAATAAGTCAGTATTGTTGTTTAACAGTTTTCCTTGGATTTTATTAGAAAATGTTTTTATTTTTTGTCATGTCGTATTATCGTGATTAGTTAATACTTGTATGTATTATTTGTACGATATCAACTTATGCATATTACGAACAATAACATAAACATACATTATACAAAATATCGATTAAAAGAAAAAGAGTGCATCCCTAGTTTTGACTTTTGACCATCGCGACACTTTGATAGAGCGCGGCTTTGTTGTAGGCAACATTTTGATGTTGCTGATAGCAAAGTCGGGTCAGATACAATAACCTTTCAAAGAAAGTTTGCATCTATTCAGAAGTACAAGGTCAAGATAAAAGTACACACGCAGGCGGCTTCTATTGATATCGCATACAATTGTCGCCGCCGCGCCGCGCTCCCATATGAGAAATATTGTAAATACTTGCGTGTAAAATTTGTCTACAATACTAATCAAATAAGTGACGTCACGTCGCGTATTTTGTGTTTTCAAATCACACACATCCAAAAATTGAGATTAGCATTGTCGGTTTATCCACTTCTATCGTACTCTAGTAGTTACTAAGGACCTACATAAATACAGTAGGTAGCGTATCTAGGCAACCTTTATTTAATTAATGTAGATTAATTCCATCAAAAGACCATGAGGTCTGAACACACAGAAAAGATGTGTCAGTTGATATTTAGAATTTTTTATTAAATTTATTAGGTTGGTTCGTCTTTACTATGCCTATGTCAATTCAAGCTCAAAATTTACCTACTCTGTTACATTGTTCTAAGATCTAAACTACCGTTTAATAAAGCAATAGTATAGTCGTTAATTGCAAGACTCTTGCGAGACTCTTGTACAAGACCAAGACCAAGACCAGGTGTATTGACGCAAGACCAAGACCAAGACTGGCTAAGTCTCGTCTTGGTCTTGCATTTGGGCAACACTATCATTTATCGACAGACAAGTTGCGACGTCAGTGTATTGGTATGTGTTCAAAACATAATTATTATCAGACTTTTGCTACACTTCTAGACTACTACTTTTGGGGCATGTGAGTAGAACTGTGTAATTATGCTCGATTTACACTTTGAATCTTTAATAAGGGCAATGTGAAGCCCAGTTGAGGAATCCCACGCGGTTATTACTTAAATTGGTGCCATTTGAGCTGTTTAACAATTGTTTAATTATTGATTGTCAGTTTCTATGAAATATGATCTAACACCGTCAGCGAAAGACTTGCAAAAGTACGTATGATTTTTTTTAAAGAGATTGGCTCTTAAGATGAAAGGCGAAAGATCTCTAAGGCAACTTGAGTCGACGGCGCGTCGTGTTCCACGCGCGTATCAAACAGCTGTCATGCAGCTACGTCTAGGCCCGATATATATAGTAAATTGGTTACGGTAATGTCCTAACGACATACCGCGGCCACGGAACGCAAAGGCAACTGAAGAGATGAGGTGGGATTATATTCAGTAAAAGTCTGACACTACCTTCCGCTTCGCCTAGAACGGGACGAAACATTGGATTTTCCCCCAAAAAAAATGCCTGAGATATATCTATATGTAGATAGATTTTACACCTGATATAACTTTAGAATTTTCGCGTAAACTTGTTCGAGTGGATTTTATAATTATCTAGCCGACGAGAACCGTACACTTTTCCGGGATGAACATATTCATCAGTATCCTATGTGCTATTCCAGACCATGACCTGTCTGTTAAGTTAAATTCATCCTGATCCGTTTGCCATTTTGGCGTAATTGAGTAACAAGCATCTATACATCTAAACTTTCACTTTTATAGTATTAAACAGTGCAACATGCATCCACAATAAGTGGTAAATAATAGTAGATTAGTAGCCAAGGGCTATAAGGCATCAATTGCAGCCCGAGATATTTAGGCGCACGAGCGCAGCGAGGCCACCTATAGTTCGAGGGTGCAATTGATGCTTACACCCGAGCTAACTACTCTGCTTTACATCTCGATTGTGAGGTAAGTAGAAAAAAACCGGCATTACAAGAATAAAACATTTTAGAACTTTCAGGCAAAATATTGTTAATTGCTGCTTCAGCTTCCATTTTCATTGAATCGGGAGTGCAGCTTATATCTTCATCACTTGCAGAACTCATGTTTTTTTCCTAATTAGCACGTAATTATAAAAAAATCCCAAAAACAAACAATATTTAAAGTAAAAGTTTTCTATTCCCGCCTATTTTCATCTTTGTTTTTTAATTATTTTTTTTCAAGAACGAAATTGAGCTTCGCCGTTCGATATTTAAAATTAATGACTATTATACTCATACGAAGACAAGGCTGAATAGCGAAGCGACCTCTTTTGTCATTGGGCTGAATGCATGATGTCTATTGCCAGTATGATGGTTAGATGTACGCGAACTTTTTGAAAGAGTGAAGAGATTTTTTTTAAATTACTTACCGCCCTATGGCTTTTCTAGCTACATTATTACCCTAGAGCGCTAATTGGTTACCTACAAGCCCCATTTGGGGGTAATAAGGACCTACTTACCGAATATGAGAGATGTAAAATGTATTTATTCATTTTGATTTAACTGTCAAAGAAGGCGCAGCGATGCCTTCGATATTTCGATATTTGTGTCTTCGAAGTATGCCTGGCAAAGGCATTTTTGAAAACAAACTACTATCAATTACATAGATAGGTACTTGTGATAAACATGAAAACTAAATCATTTGTTTTGTTTCGACTATTTATTTAGTTAAGTAGTTAATTTTATTAATATAGAGAGGTATCACTTAAATCTTAACTTGTTTGGACATTTTGAGAAACAAATATTCCTTCGTTCGTATCCGTCTTACCAATCCTAATATCAACTATCTGCCCACCTGTTAAGGTGTTTGTAGCAGTTTAACATTCGATCTAGGGCTCGACTCTTGAGCTGATTTATGCCACGAATCAAGTTACCTAACGATCCTTGTTATTAATTAGTGGTCCCTGTTAGTTAGCTACTTTAATTAGGATCCACCACTTGGGACTTGCATAGTACGTTGTAATGTATTTATGTGATTATGGAAAACTTGGGCTTAGGTGTTGTGTTGTTGTATTATGCAGGCTGCTATTTTTAGCTCTCGAAATGAGCAACTTTTAATAAATATTGCATCATAAAACTCATTATACACCCACACAACATACACCCCACGGTGTATGTTAGTTGTTGGTATAATAGATAACTATGACTGTTCGTTATGTTGTAAATACATGTACTCGTAGATATAATTAAATAAGACTTATTACGAGAGGAATTTCATCAAATCACTTCTCCAGCTTTGGGTGGAGCGGAAGGAGTATATGACTTCTACTAACTAAAAATACACACTGTCCGTTCAGTTAAATTCGCGTTCCGTGGCCGCGGTATCTCGTTAGAACATTCCTGCAACCCTGGGAGGGTTGCTCAACTCAAGGGCAGCTGAAGAAATAGGGTAGGTTTTTAGTCAAAAAAAGTCTGACACTCCCTTCCGCTCCATCCAGAACGGGAGAAGTTTGCCCGTCCAAATAAAAACAAAAAAGGGACAGTAATTGGTACTTACCAATAGCCTGGCCACCAAGGGACTCTTCATACAGTGCCATTTGATTTGTCCTTTAACAAAATAATAACGTTTATTAGATTCCGATTTCTCTGTAACCGAAACCGGAGACCTTTTCACAGATTTTCAAAGAGAATAAAAAGGTAAAATTATACCTTTAGGCTTTATGGTCATATAAGTAGAGACAAGTCAAAGGCGTTTTTGCCAATTATTGAAAAGGTTATATATTCGGTCATACGATGCGTAAAAAAAATCGAACAATATACTAATAAGTCATAAGTATAACTCATTGTCTATCCTGACAAGTATTTATATGATTAGACAACCACAAAATAATCTTAGGAGTGCCACAGTTTTGCGTTTTCTTCGGGAGGGAATCATCAAATGACTCTTCCCGCTCTATATAGTCTAGAAGGGAGTGTCATTTCTACTAACTAAAAACTCACTCTGCTCCTTGTAATTGAAGGAACAAGGTGAACTTTTAGTCACTTGCGTTCTGGGGCACAGTATCCCATTCCCATTCCCACAACCCAATGCCTGATTTGCCCTATCGGACCCCGTCAATGGTGCTGAGTGCTCTTTGAGGCACGCGTGGCACACTACACGCCGTCGACCCGGAGCCTCAGCTTTTCTTAGTTCGGGAATAATGAGCCTTTCTAATAGGGAAAACCACTTACCAAAAACTGACCCAGTAATCAACCGAAGCCGCGCTTGTAGTAGATAGCACGACGATCAAGAGCGTAAACAAAATGAAGAAAACGTTTCCTCCAGACATGAAATAAGCCGAGATCACCTCCCAGCGTAGGTTCCCTGACTGCCTCTCCTCTTCTTCTATCTTCTGTGCTTCGAATTCTTGAGTATCATCGCTCTCGCTCGTCACGCTAATCATGTTCTTTAGTAGGGGTTTCTCTTTATCATCGATGCTCTGTTGAAGGAAAAACGAGATAATTCTTAGCAGACTACAACGAAAAGAAACTGAGGGCTATATCGATTGTGACGTTCAGTTTTGCTTCCATGGAAATCGACCAAGTAGGTAAATGTGATGAGAAAAACTGTAAGTACATATTGATGGAAGTAAGTATAGGAAAACTGGGATTGATGCCCAGATGCTCCGATTTTAATTAATATAGTTTCGCAAATGCATCGCGTGAAATTCATGTACATATCGGAATACTCTCCAACTATATTTTACCGACTGTGTTTTCTGTCTCGGTGCGATTGTATGGAATGAACAAAACGTGACTGTAGTTTTTGCGGGATAGATGCCCTGTTTATTTATATCCTAGATGAAGATAGATGTCCCAAAATATATAGAACTGCAAAACTGTCTAATACCTAGATAATATCAAAGGTGATTGTTTTTACTCTTTCCAAATTTGGAGCAATAAATAGGCGGGAAACCAAAGTATCCGCTTGTTTTATAAATGTAACATTTTGTTTTTACTAGAAGATACAAAACAATTCCAAACAGTGTAGGAACTATCCCACTTATACCCAAAACATTGCAAACGATGTGAAATAGACACCCGAGCTAAAGGTCAGGGCTTTATACAGCAAAGACACACATCTCACTTTTTGAAAAATTTTGGGATGATTGATGGATGTTTTTTACTCTTTCACATTGACATATACAACGTGTCATTTAAAGGGTATATACATACCAAGTGCACGGTTTATTTGGATGATAAACGATATGGCAAGGGTTTTATAATCCTATGTCTACATGTGTGAAGTATAATAGAAATTTCAATACATTGATACCAGAGGCAGAATTTTCAAATTAAGAAGAACGAAGAGAATCACCGTGTTATTGGCAAGTGACGTGGAAAGTTATCGACCCTCGTAGTGCTGTGACACGTTTGTTATGATTGATAAAACAACAAAAACCGATAATTTGGTATCAATTCTCTGAGTCACTTATTTTGAGCTGAAATTGTACATAGAGACTCCATACCAGATGTTGTCTTCAGCCCCTTTGGATAGATATGGGGTTTCCGTTACACGTTGTATATTATTGCGTAAGGACTGGGCGGACCGCATGTTATAATGACGCCTCAAACTTGGTCCTAAAGTGGTCTTCCGTTTATCGAAGTGAACTAGAACGTGATCGGCTATCTTCGGGAGCGGTCGTAAGTTTTACAAGCAAAAATGCCGAGTTGTGTCGTGAAGGGTTGCGTGAATTACGACAAAAAGCACAATAAAAAAATGATAACATCTCATATCACCGGTAAGTTAAAAATGTGTCATTAGATCAACTTCTAACATTATTTAAAACAATTTCCTTTCTTATTTGCTAACCTTTGGCCAAGACGACGCGAAGCCGCATAAAAGTGCGACATAACTTTGCAACGGCACGCGATATAGCCGATGAAATGAAAAGATTTAATAATAATACTATAAAATTAAATTATGTACAAAATTAATTTTTATTATTTGTTAAAAGCAAATTAAAATGTATTTTTATATACAACAAATATAAATTTCGAAAAATAAAAGGTTTTTTTAATTCTTTGTTCCTCGAAAAATACCACACCCCGCTCTTACAAGGTTACGTCTAGGAGCAGACCACGCCGATTGACATCTTAGTTATAATAGATGGCGTTAGTGTGTTTTGTAGGGCGACCGCGTCCGTCAAATGTTCTGACGACCGTATCTTTACTATTTAAATCAATGCTTTTTCATGCCAAATCTAATCATGGGCACTGATTTTTTTCTATTCCGGATGTACCTACTCTTGACCTCGATCTCGCTTGATGGTAAGCGATAGATAAGATCTATGTGAAATGAAATTCGGTATGTGTATAAACTTTATAGTGAGCCTAAACACAGTGCTGACAGAAGCTAGTTATTTTTCATTTCGCAGAAACGACATTTGCTTGCAGTACCAGAAAATTACATTCAAGTAGGTAAATGCCAGCAATATCGGCTTTAGCAAGGATGAACGGTTTTTATGAATTTTACGTTCGCCCGCTATTTTACGGTGTTTCTTTTCCGAGTCTCGGGCCGCGGGCGGTTTCCCAACCTCATCTTATGAAGCTGACAACAATAAAGAGGAAAAAATGAACAACTTGAGGAGGTCGGAAACAGTTAAAAATATATAGCTACAAAAAATTGGCCAAATGCGAGTCAGACTCGCCCATGAAGGGTTCCGTAGTAACTACGCCAAATAACTTTATTTTTCATAGTGTTTGTATGAATTACAAAGTTTTATTTGCGGTTTTAGAAAATATGCTGTATCTCAAAAACTGCTGACCCGATCTCGTTCAAACCAATTTTAGTTGAATGTTTACATCACGATCTACGGCATATATTTTTCGCTCCATTATTATAGAAGTTAGAGGGGGAGGACACACACAATTTACCACTTTGGAAGCGTATATCTTTTAAACGATTAACTTTATGAAAATGTGGTTTTAGAAATCTCAATGTCATTTTTAAAGACCTGTCTATAGATATCACACACACATAGGTTTCATGAGAAAAAATATTTTCAGTTTCATTTCATAGGGATATCCCCCCCTTTATTTTAGCTATTTTTAATTTTTTTTTCTTAAAATCGGAAAGCGGTTCACAGGATACATCTATCTACCAAGTTTCATATGTATAGTCGTAATGGTTTCGGAATAAAATGGCTATGACATACGGATGGACGGACAGACAGACATGACGTAACTACTATTTTTTGCCACTCGGCTACGGAATCCTAAAAAAGTACCCACATCGAACAATGAAGTCCTTCGATATCCGCTTTTCCATTGTTTCTAGAAATATTTTAATATAAGGGCAAGGAAAGGTCTCTGAACCGAAATGAAAATCGATACCGCCATTTTCATAAATGAATCTTCTTATAGTTTACTACCGCTAAGGTCGCATCAGCTTCTGCAAAGTAGCAATAAAAATCACAAAATATAAGAGCAAGAATTCACCAGTAAACGAATGACCCAAGCTCATTTTTATATAGGTACGTGATACCCTTTACATATTTGATGAAGCTAGTTGCTACTATGAAGGGATTCCTTCAGACCTTTAGGGAATAAATTGAATTTTTACGAAGTGCAGCGTAAGTCGCTCATTAAAATATAAAGGCGTATATCGAACACGCGGTAGGAATGGGTAGTAGGGTACTGTTTAGGAACCTGTCTTCATAAACACTTCTGATTCTTTTTTTTAATTCCTGCTCCACACAGACTGCTTGGAAATGTTGCTGAAATAAACTTTTTTGGTGCAACTGTAAGGGGCACGCTGCTTGTCTTTTGTTTTAGTGAAGTGTTTTGTATTACATTATAAGTAGGTATGTATACGTACTATCGTCAAATATTTTTCTCTTTCGTTCTATAAAGGCGTATTTTCATTACTTATATCTCTATCAAAGTGATGTTCTCGGCTCTCAGCTGGTGTTCATTATAAGAAGTCGTTACCTTTGATGTATCTTATTATAATATCTACCAATTATTACAATCGAGCTGAGAATAAATTGAATTGGAATTATAATATTATAAGAAATGCTAATTGAGAAGTTAAGTGACTGGGCGAACAAAAGAGACTACAATTACATAATTACCATATTCTGGCAGCGACCGTGGAACGTAGCTTAAGCTGAGTGTTGGGTCGATATCATGGCCGGCCAGTAAAGCAATCGATAAACTTGTATCAACCGTGCCTACTGATTGGAATGCATAATTCGAATTGTTTTGTAAATGCGTCAATATAGTTATTTGTTAGCAAAGAGAACAAAGGAATAATTAGCTACGGTAAAGCGTGTACTTTTACATAACCAGCCTATAATGTTCCCATTGCGGGAATACAGGCCTCTTCTCATTGCGCCATAATCCACTAAGCAGGTACATATCTTCGCAATTTCGATCATATTCTGGGACATGCCGCTTTCTTCAAGATGTTTTCATTCACTGTTTTAGGTTCAGTAGTGATATTTACTTGCCTGATTTCGAACACACGCGTAGTTATTCCATTCTAAAACTATGAACCTATGAATGGTCTAAGTTACTGTACATACTATATATACCTACATATACAACGTGTAACGGAAACCCCATATCTATCCAAAAGGGCTGAAAACAACATCTGGTATGGAGTCTCTATGCAGTTTCAGCTAAAAATAAGTAACTCAAAGAATTGATACCAAATTATCGGTTTCATATGTTTCTTGAATACCAATCATAACAAACATGTCACAGCACTACAAGGGTCAATAACTTTCACGTCACTTGCCAATAACATGATAATTCTGTTCGTTCTTCTTAATTTGAAAATTTCGGTGTCTGGTATCAATGTATTGAAATTTCTAATAAGTTCCACACGTGTTGACATAGGATTACAAAACCCTCGCCATATCATTTGTTATAATCCAAAGAAGCCGTGCACTTGGTATGTATATACCCTTTAAATTACACGTTGTGTACAGGCGCCTGCCTCTAAGCTCGATCGTCATACAACATCAACATATTTGTAAATGAGATGATTTTCATTTATATAACTTACTCGTGATCCAAGACTGTCCGAGTCTTTGTCTTTGCCTTCCTGAAGCTGGGTCAGCATGAGGGAGAAATCTTTGGCAGACGAAACCAATTCGTCGAATGTCCCCATGTTTTCAACGCGGCCCTATAATCAAATATGTGATTAATTACAAAGTTTAGGGATCAAAATGAGTTTACTTGTTTAAACAGTTTTTTAAGATTTTAATTTCCTTTAAATGAGTTTAAATTTTCTGTAATGTGTACTGAATGACGGAATTTATATAAATCTGCATTTAAAAAGTTACTACTTTAATTTACGGTTCATAGCTAGTTTGTTTTTACTATACAGCGAAAGTGTAATTTGTAATTTACGTAGATTTAATTGCTTTGGGACAAAAAATAACGATATTAAAAACGATAAAAATCGATTCAGTAAACGATTCTGAACAAACTAATTTCAGGATGTGCATTAATTATAGAGAGACACATAAAACAACATGCAGTACAGAAAAAAGATAGCGCTAAGCATGTCCAAATCTACTGGGTTACTAACTCAGCATTTCAACGCTAATTTTCAGTGTGCACCCAGCAGTGACACATTTACGTATTAGGACAAAATTAAAATAAATATCAAATCAATAAAGCAATTTTCAGTGAATAATAAAATAGACAAAAGGTACAAACCTCATTTAAAACAACAATATAGTCGGCAGCTTTGAGGAAGTGGACCTGATGAGTGACAAGGATGCGAGTGCGCCCGCGCAGGTATCCGTTGATGCAGCCCTCGAACAGCTGACGACCCACGTTAGCGTCCACGGCGGACAAGGGGTCATCTAGTAGGTAGATATCAGCCTAGAAAGTTAATAATTGTAAAACATAGAAAAGCATCATTCTTTCTCATTTAAGTTCTTTTAATTCGTCTTAAGGTTTCCATCTTAAGATATAATTATATATTTTTGTGTACAATACTATATTCCATTCTATTCATGGCAACAAAAACGGACAAGGTAAAGATGTAAGTCCTTTGTCTTTTCGTAGAGACACTATTTCATTATTTTATCAGATAACATTCAAAATTCACTTTCATAAATTCACCAAATTTACCCAGAACGGTCGCGTTTAATAGCGATTTGGACGGTGATAACAACTGCATAGTTGCTTGTGCACGTACATTTATTTTACCTCTACGTCGAAATAATATCCCATTACATGAAAATCCCACTCCATAACTAAGAGGTAGGTCCGCCGCTTCTCGTCTATGAATATACCATGGCGCCCATGCAATAGTAAGGGTGCCCTACATCGAGTTTCAACCATAAAGCCGAAGTAAAAAGGAAACAACAGGGTATTATCTTCTCATTTTCCACTGCGAATCATTAAAAGCAATTGAGGAAAGAAATTTCGCGCCAATCCATACATTTTTAAAATGAACCGCCTTAAAATTTGTTTCGGAATCCTCGAAATAAACATCATAAAAATATCTGGAAATCAGTGCGAAGCTTATGTGGCACGATGTATGAATCTTTTGGTGAAATAAATTTATTTCTTTCCTCCTTGAGTTTGTAAAGTTCGTTACATTTATTCCGTAGTTAACTTTTGGCACACCCTCGCCTCGGTGCTGACAGACAAATGCTCTGCAGACTGTGAGCGAACAAAAAGAAAAAGTTTCTTCGGATTCTCTACCTAGGAATTTTAAATTAAATGTACAAAATCTAGTACAATGTGCATATGTACTAGTATTATCTATAGTTCATTTTAGAACTAATGAAAATTAGTATATAAATTGCGATCTTTATAAGTTGTTTCTCAAAGCAGAATATTTCGATGGCAAAATGCTTGGATGGTGTGCTTCAAATTAAATAAATGAGAACACGGAAAAAAATTCAAAATTTTGAAAACAATATCTTTAGAGCCGAGCTAACGCCCCTATTTTTTTTAGTCGGTAGCGCAATAAACTGTTATGATTTTTTTTTTGTCCAACAAAATAGAAATCAATTTACCTCTCTGTAAACAGCGCGCGCCAAATTGATTCTGGCTCGCTGGCCTCCTGAGAGGGACACCCCCCTCTCCCCCACTAGCGTCTGGTCGCCGAACGGGAACTGCTTGAAGTCCTTCTCGAGTGCACAGACCTTGCATACCTACACCATACACAGAGCTACATTATATGAGACGAACACTCGGGGGAAATGTAAATACTGATGCATATGCAAAGAGAAAGTTCAGAAAAAAGCTTATCTATACTTTTTTTAAAAACGAATCAAACCTCGTTTTTTTAAAAGCCATTGCAAGTTAAATGTAAACTTGAATGAATTGCATTTAATTCTGTGTTTTGAAAAGAAAAAGGGAACACTGAAATACCCACCAATTAAGCCCTAGGGCACTACAGTTTTTAAACTCCGCACCCTATTGCTTTTTGGGGCGTTAAGCGGCAATATGGCCCCTCGTATTGTTTTCTCTTGGAGTGCTGCCACGAACGCAGCCATAACAACATATTTTTAATCTACTTGTAACCTTTATTGCTATGATTAATTAATTTTATCGGTAAAACTATGAGCGTATCAATGACACAATTCACCTATCTATAAACATATCAGGGCCCAAATAAAATGAACCAATAAGAGAAAAAAGCGTATTATATGCAAATCGGGATTTATTTACGTACCGTCTTATATTTTCCGGGTTCAAAAGGCAAACCGAAGAGTATATTCTCTCGGACGGTGCTGGGGAACAGCCATGCCTCTTGGCAAGCGTACGATATCTTGCCGTATATTGAAACAGTGCCAGTCGCCGAAGGCAATTCTTTTAGTAGTAGTTGCAAAATCGAGGACTGCGAATGAAAAACAAATCATATGAACAAGTTGTTTCCAAATATTATATGTGGTTAGAAAGATTAGTTATATATTAGTTTAGCTATATTATTAACTAATATAGGTACTGAAGAAACTTCTATATGGCAAGATTATACCTATCACACAATAATAATTATGTTGATAAATTTAATTTATATAAAAATATATATTATAACTCACTAACTGAAAAATTATTTGTAATAGAATTTTATTAAAAAGGTATTCCGCATTTGTTACCCTACCTTGCCGGAACCGACTGCTCCAATAATAGCGCATAGTTTTCCTTTTCGCAGTCGCATAGAGATATTTTTGAGTGCCATAAAGTTGGGGTCCCCAGTCCAACTGGCCGACACATCATGCAATACTAAGGCAGAGTCATCATTTTGGGACAAACTCTTCGAAAACTTGGGGTTCGAAGGCTTTTTCAGTTGTAAATTCAACGACGGGGCTGTAATAAGGATCAAAATATAATAGTTTTAGATAATATACGGGACCATGAATAAGACCAGATCAGAGTGCCATATCCGCGTCTCATCACCATCTACTTAGTCTTGTACTAACTATGTTGCGACTGACTATCCGACCACCACCACCACCCAATAAGGCTAACCCGATACCTAATCTAAACCTAATTAACAGTTCAGGCTGTTGTGAAACGCATGCTGACTTCCGTGTATGAAAAAACTGAACTCAGAATTTACAATACTACCAAAATGTCGAAAAACTCGGGGCAGTTGTCTGCGCCTTTGAAAGTATTGGAGCCAACAGGTGAAAACGCAGTCCAACATTGTCTGTACGTCGATAAAATTTATTGATAAACGTATATAGAAAAATGATTAGTTGATTGCTAAGTCCTATCGACTTATCCTTACTATGCGACATTTCTTGTCCAAATGTCATAGACGTGATGGTGATATCCGATCTATCTAATCGAATACTTACACATTTTTGCCAGCTGATTCAATAAAGTCGATATTTTTAACTGAATATGATTAGTATGTCGTATATATTATGAAGTTTTTTATGATTAGTGTGTATATATTATGAGGCTTCAAAAAAACGACGAAGCGCTTCGAGAAAAGGTTGGTAGTGCCCTTGCACATCGCTTGACTCATTGCCGGAGCATTGTTTTTTATTGTGTGGCATCTCGCAGGTCAACCTCTGATATTGTCGGCTGCTTAACCGGACTTGCTTGTGGGTGCCTTAATTTATTTATTAATTAAACCCTCCAGCCAGGGCTTATTCTATATCTTAAAACTAAGCGACTCACGCTACCATCCTCCCAGATTTTAATACGGATTTTCCGACTTATGGATTGATGTTACACAATCAGGCCAAAATGGCTTAACGTTAATATAGTCTGACACAGGGATAGATTAAGTTTTTACACAAAAACTTTTATTCCCGGGAAAATTTACAATCGGAACGAAGTCGTGGACAACAGCTACTCTTATATTAAATGTTAGAAAATGATCAAACTCCTTCGTTTTACATTGAAGAAGGTGATAAAGTGGATATGATTTATTGGTAGGTAGTAATTCCTTTTAGAATTGTTGTATATAAAATCTAATAAAAATCCATCTTACCAGGAGGCAGTCCACCATCCGATTTCCGATGATAGGAGAGCGGTCGAATGTTTGTACCCAAGTCGTCCGTCTTGTCCGACATGTTGCGGAACAAGTTGGACGACACTTCTTCCGACTGCCCCATCAAGTCTGGCCTGTCCTCTGAAAATTAAAACATATCGTTTTGGCAACTCTACGCGAAAGTTAGGATGATAAGCCACTGGAGCGTAACGATTTCTTTTACTTGATGATTTGTTTAAAGAGACTTTAATTTCGTATGCTAATAAGTTTTCAAATTTAGTTTTTAGAACCGTTTAGTAAGATAAGACGATGAATAAACCGGAACTACCAACAATAAATTAGCTAACTATTGTTTTCTTAAACAAATAGACTCTGAATTTAAAACGTTACATTGCCTCGTTTTCTAAACACGTTTTCTAAACAATATTACGTAGCTATTCACTTCATATTGTTTAGCAGCCAGAAAATTGTTTCAGCTTTTTAAGAAGTATTTCGGGTTACAAGGTTACGCATTCACATTTTCCTAACATGCGTTGAATGCCACTACAGTGGAACGCAGGGCTTACAGTGACGCATTACGTCTGAAATTCATAATATGGGTCAAATCTCATACAAAAAACATGAAGTGGTTAAGTGTGAACCCTCGTTACGACTTAACATTATACGACTATTCTTTCTTCCTATGTATTGTTCTATGTACTCGTATGTATAAAATATCGCTTGTTAATAAACTGTGATAGATAGGTACTATATTTTAACCTAAAGAGATAATATATTGTGATAAAATTGAAACATTAGGCAATAAGATAATGACTGTGCCATTAAGATATTAAATGAATAGTTACAAAATACACGTAGCTAATAAATTTGATAAAAATTGCTGCGTACATTACCTCAGTAATATCAACGGAAGCACACTAATTATAAAATAATGGATAAAACATCAAGAAACATTAACAATGAAACCATGGTTTTCGGAACATAGTCAACTAAATTACCGAAACATTAGTGCATTCTTCGTTAATTTAGTTGACTATGTTTGATTTGTAAAATGGTGGTACATCCGCACTATCGTTTTTGCTTCTTCCCTTTTCAACCGACGACAAAAAGAGGAGGTTATCAATTCGACGCGTATATATATATATATTTTTTTTATGTATGATCATCGAGTACTCGAAGACGGCTGAACCGATTTGGAAAATTCTTTTTTTATTCGAATGGGTATACTTCGAAATTGGTCCCATTATCACCAAAGTCAGGATCTGATGATGGGATCCTGGAGAAATCGAGGGAACTCTTCAAATATTATAGGCACACCCATGGCGTTTTGGGTATTTCCTATAGTAAATTGTGCAGTTGCTCTCAAAAAGTATCATTTGGGGAAGTGGAACTGATGATGAAGACCACAGATGGCCGCCGAAACTACTCAATAATAAGTATTGAGTGGATTGCGATTCGATTACTTGAATATGGATGTTAAGCACTTTATACTCGTCACAATGCATATGTTGATGTAGAGCTGATGGTGAAGTACCAGGAGAACTCCTCAACAATTAACGGCCCAGCATTGGGAAAAGCAATATTTTGTAACAGGTTATAAGTAGTTGACATTTAGGCTCTTGTAACTAGGTAAATTAAAAATCATCCAACTAAAACGAGTGAAATAAAAACTTTTTAACAAAAAATTAAACCGACTCCCAAAAAACACTGCAAAGTGAAAAATAACTTTAATTTCGGAAGTCGGTGCCAAAAACGAAAAAACAAAACTAAAGACACCGACTACGGAAATTAAAGTTATTTTTCACTTTGCAGTGTTTTTTGGGAGTCGGTTTAATTTTTTGTTAAAAAGTTTTTTTTTGTCTAAAAGGCACTGGTTAACCTCGCAGTTTCGTTTTTGGCGCCACATTTAAAATAATTTATATTGTGTTATTGATGAGATAAGATAAAGTATTGTATCGTATTACCCATGATTAGGTATTAAATCTACGTGAGGTTTTAATACATGCTTAGCCTGAGATACAGCTTATAAACTGACACTCGTCTATACTAATACCATAGAGCGGAAAAGTTTGTTTTTAAACACGCTAATCTTCAATAGTACCTACGGGACGGATTTTGACGAAATATGATATGGAAGTAGCCTGAAGCTTAAGAAAGGTTATAGGCTACTTTTAACCCGACTGCAAAAGATGGAGGTTATGTTTTTCGTGATAACGTCCACGGGAGCGAAGTCCCGCACGACTATTAGTATTTTAATACCTCTACTATTTGGCAACAGTCATTCAAGTTGCTTTAGAATAGCTCAGGGTAGATAAGTGCTCCTACTGGATTGCTGACTAGCCGAAGAAAGAATATTGTCCTCAAAAGTTTTAAATAGTATATGTTCTTAATAATATATGTGGCTTTATATACATATTGAAATTTGGACTTTAGGGACCACTTTGGAAAGATTTTGACTGGTGTAAAAATTTCGCTTAATATTTTTTACACATTATGTGTGACAATATAAAAATCAATAGAAATGTTAAGATGCTTCGGAGTGGTCTTCTAAAAGGACCCTAAATAATGATTACTAAAACATATTGTAAGGTATAGATATATATAAGTAGTGTACTTTCATGTAGGTATATTATACATACGTAACGACAGAAACTCTTGTACTCTTCCCAGAGATACCATAAGTTCGGCAGTGAATGATAGCACCAGGGGCAGGATTAATGTGATGTTCACTTGAACCGCACTCATGAACTGTTGTAGCGGGTAGAACTGTAACAATAGAATACACTTGGAAAACCGAATAAAATAAATCGAATAGATTCACTTGATTAACAAAAACAAACGTTCGCATATGTTTAAGCAATTTTATTAATTTGTTCAAATGCGATTTTATTGCGTCTTTGTTGGTCATTTTAAACTGCCTTCAGAAGAAATACCGAAATAAAAGTACAAAGTCTCTTATGAGATTCCCAACGCCCGGAGGGTTCGATCTGAGGTAGGATTTAAGGAAAGCGCCACGCAGATTTTAGTAGAATATATATATATATATATATATGTATACATATATTCAAGCAATTATGTACTAAGAAGACTAGTTAGTAGCCTAATGAAGCTCTTGAATGAGAAAGGACTTATACAGATGAAGATGGTTGTAGTCTGAATTTTGAAATTGTTAAATGCGCAATGTAGTAAAGTAAATATCTACTGAACAGTTGCGTTTTTCTCTTCTGAAGGTAGTTGTCCAACTGCCGGCAAAGAAACGACTAACTATCGGCGATTTACTAGCTCAAGAAACCCAAATTGAAATACACATTCCTTGTAAACGAAAGAGATGCATATATTAATAGTTGCTCTCCGACTGTTCACAATGCCGATGCCGGCGACTACTCGCTTCACTAGTTTTGTCGATGAGTGACAAGAGCTGTCAAAGATAATACTCGCTCAGCGGTCTTGACGGTCAGAACTCACGCTGAAAGACCACCCAGATGATAGCTCAGCGACTAAACTATCGGAACAACAAACTGCTCGCTGTTTGCCAACTCGTTTTCAGTGTGCTTAGTATGAGTTTGAAATACTTTTGTCGTTTTCGAAAACTATCGCTTTGTCTCTTTCACACGTACCATATTAGTGTGAAAGAGACAAAGCTATAGTTTTCGAACACGATAATAGTATCGCAAACTCATACTAAGGCCGCTGATACTAGCTCTACTCGCTATTCGTTCATCGTCAGCGGTGTGATAACTGCCTTACGATCTCTCTATTACATCACTCGTCACTGTCACGGTTATCTAAATCGTAGCAATAATTTCTGATGATAGGTGTATACACTTCAAAGATAAGGGAGAGTAAGAAAGTAATAGTAGTCAAATATTCAAATTTACATCAGCTGTTTTATAAAGATCAAAAAATTACGTTTCGCGAAATATGTATAAATTTTTAGTTTAGTTTTTTTTAAATTAAATCTTCATTTTATAAACAATCAATTTAAGATTTCCGCTTAAATAGCGACTTAAGATTTTTGTTAAGTATATTTTATAAACTATTTAAACTAATTTCAAATTCATGTTGATAACGTACCTAAGAAACTGGCGTCATTGCCAAATTATATGGCAAAGTTTAGCCTTTCGTTTAAGTAATAGTCAGCCCTTGGATCTCGGGGAAGTGTCAAGTCTTCTCGAAATTTCTTTGAAAAGGCTGTGACCACGGTCCGAAAGTAATAATTTAGTTGTGTTGTAGATGCTCGTGAAGTAAAATTACAAATATTATAATAAATATTATAAAATAAGATAAAGCGTAAAAAGCATGACAATAAACTGTAAGAGTAAAGTTAATCTTACCACAGTAGCAGACATAACGTTCCCCAGTAGGACGTAAGTGAGCACCGTGAAGAAGAGAGCCGCCCTCTCCGTAAACATCATGAAACCGATGAACACAGTCCTTAAGATCGTGGCCGTTTTCACTTCCTTCAGTTCATCCGCACGCTTCTGTCCTACTACTTTTTGGAACGGAATCTCCCAGGCGTACATCTTTATTACCTAAGTAAATTATGGACAAGTATGAATTTCAGTTCTCAGCATCTTTTTTAAAAAAAGCAATGTGGGTAGAATTCAGTTACTAGCAATCTTGTTGACCC
The DNA here is from genome assembly GCA_943138885.2 of Tholera decimalis. Lineage (NCBI taxonomy): Eukaryota > Metazoa > Arthropoda > Insecta > Lepidoptera > Noctuidae > Tholera > Tholera decimalis. The sequence continues at coordinate 29,262,621 of OW964549.2, forward strand.
CTCCATATAAGCTAAGTTCGCAGCATTGATGTTGAAAGTTTAGCAGCCAATCGGTATCCCGGAGAAAAAGCGTAATATTTTTGTGTTTGTGACTGATTTTTCTTTCACATTTCTACAAGTATACACTGCTAGTTTTAATACGATGTCTGAATCTAGTAATTAATGCCAGACATTTTTATGAAAAAAATAAAATAAAAACTCAATCTAAATTCCAATATTTTTAGGTCATAATAATTATTTATAAAGTTAGCAGACGCGTATTAATTATCATGTACAAATATCAAAATCCCAAAAAATATTATATTACCAACCTGTATTCCATTAATAACTTCGCTCATTATTTTAATTCTGGCATCGGTTTTTTCAGCTGTGCGCATTCGAATTATACCCAGATACCGACCCAAACCACCTGGAAAATATGTGTGCTTTAAAATTTTTACCCTTGTATAACATTTCTACTATGTAGCTTTATTATGTAACTTTGTAGTTTTCCAACTTTGTTAGCTAGAGAGCTCTAGAGGTTTACCGATAATTTGTTATCTCTAGAAACAAAGATCACTGTCTTATACGTGAAATCGGGTTGTAAAAATAGCCGGAAAAGTATTTGATTATCTGTTTGACATAATCATAATATCAAATGTAATCTACCGTAACTTTGATAATCTGCATTATTTCAGGTTAAATAGGATTTTTTTTAGTTTTTCTAACTGAATTTGTTTAATTGAACACCGAACTTGTATGATATCGACACAAAAGGTAAAACTCAAACAAACCCTGGATGGGAAGTGCAATGATGATCAACGCAGCAAACCCTATAAAGGCGGCCGTGTCCGCTTGCAAGTAACCCAAGTAAACCACGGCAGCGACCTGCAGTGGAATGATCCAGACGTAGTGTAGAAACATCAAGGCCAAGTCGAAACGCTGCAAGTCATTCGACAGCAAGTTCACCACCTTACCGGCCGTAGTGTCGCCTAGCGAACCGTTGCTCATGCGCATTATCTGGAAAAAGATTGTGTTATAATTTTGTATCGAAGCCTGATGCTCGAAGCCTGACTAATCCTGGATTCCGCTTCCAGTCTACTCGGATTCAAGTAAATACCCAAATACCCAACTGACAATATGGGGTCTACTGACTATTTATATCGACGTCAAAGATCTACAAGTGACCGCCGCTTAACGTAATTTCCCAGGCCTCAAGGGTTGATTCACTAGGGTAAGAAACAGAATGCCTTATACTAGAGCTGGTGCTAGAATCAAGTGACTAAACATATAGTGTCGAAACCGGACCTATCATAAGTTCTTAGATTAGACCAACAATCTAATGTAAAAGTAATAAATGGAATAATAACATAAACATAAAATTTATTATAATTATTTTTTGATAAACAATGATGTCGTTAAAGATTCAGTCACAAGTTCACTGCATGCTACATACTTACACCCGTATTCACAAACGTTACTATGCGGTCTCATAGTACGCGCGAGCGCACAGGGCCACTAAAACTTATTCATAGACAATACTTGAGTGGCGGCTAGCACTATGCGTCCCTTAGAATGAACGCACAGCTAAGGTAGCCTGCTAGCTATTTTAAGCAACGCATAGCTGTGTCTCTCGATTCTCTGTGGTCTATTATGTGTTACGAGAAATATTTTTTGGGGTTAGATTTTACTGTTTATGATAATTTACCATTTTAGTAGCGTCCTTTTACAATGGGTTATAGTAGTAAAGAAGAATTTGATAATTATATCAACGAAAGAAGCACATATCAGAAAAGTGATACGGGATTTCCAAAATCCTTTTGATTATTACAATTTGGATGAATTTAGACGACGCTACAGGTTTCCAAAGATGTGGTACTTTTTATACTCTTGCCACTGATAAATGAAGACCTAAAAAAATTAACCGCTAGAGGACTTGCAGTGCCAGCAATTTATCGGTTGCTTGTGGCCTCTTAAGATTTTATTCTTCTGGCAGCTTTTAGGTACTTACTAATGAAAACTTTACCATTATAAGTTTTGTAAAAATACTATGCTATATTTGAATTGTGTCTATTCAGTCAACTCAAACCCATTTCTACTCACTCTATTGTTAAAAGGATTTTAACTTTATTAACGAACTATCTATACCTATTTATTAAATCCACAAATACACAATAATATCAACACGGAGACGAAAAATAAATCTCGAACACCGGTCACCATTTATATGAAATGAAAGTCAAGCAGCGAAGTGAACTACGCAACACAAACGAACCAATCACAGAGCTCTATTCAACGCTGTGCGTTTGCTTAGGCAAGGGTCGTTTGAGTATTGTTTATGAATTGAAAGGCTTGCCATATGCAACGCAGTGAGAAATGCCTTACTTCGCATAGCGTTGCTACTTTACTGAGAAAAGTATTGTTTGTGAATACGGGTGTTAGCTACTTACAGCGTCTATGTATTTGGACATATAGATATATTATTATTTTAGTGCACCATAAAAATATAATCAGTTCTTGTTAAATGGGCAGCACTATCGCTCAAAGAGACCCTTTACAGACAACCTTTCGATGTATTTGACAGCGAAAGAGATACTTTTACAATTATACATACATATGTATTAAGTAATTACCTTTCTAAACATCAAGGAGCCAACAGCGCACCGCAGCTTCATACCAAACTGCTGGCAGTATAGAAAGCCGTGGTGATTCACGAATGCTGACACCCAGTTCATAAGGATCATGCTGATGGCGAAGTACATGGCCGTCTCCCGAGACATATTGGAGTCGGTTGCCCAGTACTGGAGCAGTTGACCGAACAGCAGCGGAGATGTCGTTCTTAGAGAAAAATATCGTTAAATACATTATACAACGTGTAACGGAAAGGGTATATACATACCAAGGGCACGGCTTCTTTGAGTGATATCAAACGATATTTATTGGAAGGGCTTTATAATCCTATCTCTACATGTTCGGAAGTAATGAAGTCACCGCCTGGACGGTAGACTACTACAGTACTAGGCGCACAGAATTACGGAAGAGATTTATCGTGATATTTGCAAGTAACGTGGAAAGTTATTGACCTACGCAGTGCGGTGACACGATTGTTATGATTTCTATTTAAGAAACTTAGTAAACCGAAAGTTTGGTATCCATTTTTAGAGTATTTTATTTTGAGTTGAAACCCTTCCAATATCGTTTGATATCATCAAAGAAGCCGTGCTCTTGGTATGTATATACCCTTTCCGTTACACGTTGTTTATTCCTGCGATTTAATATATTATACTAGAGAGGAGCTCGTGATTAAATAATAATGGTTCAGTATATTATGTGACCCTTTTAACATAATATATGTAGATTCCTCCGTGCTTAGTAAAGCTTTGAAAGCAGTTGGTCCTGGCTGTCGTTTGTACATCTACAGTCGTTGCGGGTAGTCAAAACAGAGAATCGGATACTAGTCTTCCAAAGGGGTATCGATTTACCCAGCCATGGGCTGTGGACGTCGATAAGTAGGTTGCTATAGCTGTAAGGCAGGCGTATATAAAACACAAGTACTCAACTGCATCTGGTTAGACTGGAGGCTAACCACGACAAAGTTACGAGCTAAGCAGAACATAAGTTTTAATCTACAACGTGTAACGGAAACCCCATATCTATCCAAAAGGACTGAAGACAACATCTGGTATGGAGTCTCTATGCAAAGTTTCAGCTCAAAATAAATGACTCACTGAATTGATACCAAATTATTGGTTTCATATGTTTCTTGAATACCAGTAATAACAAACATATCACAGCACTATGAGGGTCATCACTTTCCACGTCACTTGCCAATAAAACGATAATTCTCTTCGTTCTTCTTAATTTGAAAAATTCGGCCTCTGGTATCAATGTATTGAAATTTCTAATATGCTCCACACATGCAGACATAGGATTAGAAAACCCTTGTCATATCGTTTATTATCATCCAAAGAAGCCGTGCACTCGGTATGTATATACCCTTTAAATTACACGTTGTATACTAATATTATAAAGCGGAAAAGTTTGATTGTTTGTTTGCTTGAACGCGCTAATCTTCGAAAGTACAGGGTGGATTTGGATGCAATTTGGTATGGAAGTAGCTTGAAGCTTGAGGAAGGTTATAGGCTACTTTTTACGCGACTGCAAATAAGGAGAGTTATGTTGTTACCGTGATAGAATCCACGGGAGCGAAGCCCCGCGTGAGTACTAGTATCTGATAAGAGGCGATGTATTTCATAAAATTTCACTAATATCTACGTTTATTTATTTCTACCACAATTTTATGAAAAGATTTAACAATATGTTACAATTATTTAGGTATTACTTACAATGTTACAATATTCGCTTATTACAATATTCAAGGTTGGACTGTGAAACCCTGTATTTCAGGAGTCCAGGTCAATCGCCTTAGGAACCGAGTTTTATATTGTCTAAACCGACAAAAGGGGTGTATGGGGATTAACTTTGTATGTGTGTGTATGTTTGTGTGTTCACTTGTTCTCACCTGAGAGCGATGGCAATGAACTGCAGGATTCCTCCTGGCACATAAGATAAGAAAAATGTTCTGAACAGCACTTTGGTAAACTTCGCCTCTCGTCCAGCCACCTTTGCTTCTCGTTCTTCTTTTAGCCAATTCCTATGAATAAACAACATGTTAAAATACTTTTTTGTTTTAAGAAATGCGTCTTCTGGGCTACAAAAGTGCGATCAATAAACGCCTAGGCCTATGGAATCCCACTACTTGTCACAAATTACTGTTGAAACATGGCTAAAGTAGTGGGATTCCATAGGCGTAGGCGTTTATTGATCGCACTTTTGTAGCGCAGAAGAAGCATTTTTTACGTAAAATTGTTTTACTAGCGTTTTAGCATGGCTTTGCCTAAGTGAACAATATATATTATAAACATTATATAATACATGTAACAGTGAGGAGCTCATGGATAAATAATTACAGCAAGGTTTGTGCACGGGTGACACGTATCGGGTTGCCTCCGTGCCTCGAAAAGCACGTTAAAGGACTCTACCCACTAGAACGTATCATACTATGACCGTAACAGGAACGTGTCAGGCAAAAAAAATATATTTTTATTGAAAAATATGAGACTATGCTCACTACATCGTTCCGTCACCGATCAGCACCATCACGTGGCATGGCTAAGCAGTATATACATATGTTTCATCCATTATCCATAGTATCATATTATTATTATATGTTCCATCCAAATCCGTTCACCATTGAAGCATGATCGATATACCTACTTGAATATGTGTTAATTAAACACCTATTCATGTATTTAACATATTTTAAATCCAAGAGCTTTAACCAATAAATCTTACGCAATCAAAATTTGCGCTATAAACATTGCCAACTAGGTTTTAATTTCAAAGGCTGCCTTTTTTACGGAACTTTTAAAGACGTTACCTGCCCACTCTGATAACCTGTGAACTCTGATGTTTATTCAAGATCATACGGTAAATAATAAATACAATTTCGCTTAAATCCTACTTCCTACTAATATTATAAATGCGAAAGTTTGTGAGGATGGATGGATGTTTGTTACTCTTTCACGCAAAAACTACTGAACGGATCTGGATGAAATTTGGTAAGTAGATAGTTGACATTCTGGAATAACACATAGGCTACATTTTATCCCGAAATTCTCACGGGATCGGGATTTGCGCGGGAAAACCTTCTCACGCGTACGAAGTCGCGGGCAAAAGCTAGTCTACATTAAGTTCACACATGTCATGTGCCTGAACCCTGTGTTTCAGGCGAAATTAGGTAGAGGTATTTTCACTCGTCGTTGACGAGTGAAAACCTCGAGAGTACCGAAAACATAATTTTTCAGGAGAGACAAAAAACCGTCTCCTTAATATTTTTGTATGAAACCTTTTTCCGGTTTTTGATGTCTTTTACAAAGAAAAGCATTAGTTATTAATGTATGTAACCAAGATCTTAGTGCGCATTCTAGTACTGTGTCAAATGCAACTTACGAGGTTTTGCTACAAAATAATCAATATGTTTGTCGTTGATACAAGGTTGACTACCGGAATTATTCAAAGAAAATAAAACAAAAAAATATTAAACGAACTTGTAATTCACTGTGTCTCGACGATCTACCACATAAACGTTAAAACTAAAAGGTAACGCCGTAGGTACCATGGAGATTTGAGGTATTAGTGCCGTTTGTCTAGCCGCTAGTCCAGTGAAAACTATAGAAACTATGACATTGCTTCGAAGGTATTTTAATAAAAGTAACGGCTTAGTTCAACCCTATAATAATATATACAACGTGTAACAGATTAAGCGCAATACCTCAGACACCCCAATTAGAAAATTAAATTATAAGTCTAAAACAAAATCTGTAACTAAATAAATTGAAACCAAACCTAGGCATTTTCATCCGACGACAAAAAAGGAGGAGGTTATCAAGTCGACGCGTAAATATTTTTATATGTATGATCACCGATTACTCGAACACGGCTGAACCGATTTGGAAAATTATTTTTTTGGTTTCAAAGGGTACTTATACTTTGAAATTGGTCCCATTGTCACCAATTCAGGATCTGATGATGGGATCCTGAGGAAATCGAGGAAACTCTTCAAATACTATAGGCACACCTATAGTGATTTGAGTATTTTTTTATAGTAACTTGTGTAGTTGCATTCGAAAAGTACCATTTGTGAAGTGGACCTGATGATGAAGACCACAGATGGTCACTGGAACTACTCAATATATAAGTAGGAATAATAAGTATTTCATGTGTTTCGCTTCGATTACTTGAATGTGGTTATTAAGCACAATATGCTCGTCACAATGCATATGGTGAAGTGAAGCTGATGGTGAAGTACCAGGAGAACTCCACAATAATTAACGGCCCAACATTGGGAAAAGCAATATTTTGTAAATGATTATAAATAGTTGACATTTGGGCTTTTGTAACTAAGTAAATTAAAAATCGACCAACTAAAAAGAGTGAAATAAAAACTTTTTAACAAAAAATTAAACCGACTCCCAAAAAACACTGCAAAGTGAAAAATAACTTTAATTTCGGTACTCGGTGTCTTTAGTTATGTATTTTCGTTTTTGGCAAGTTTTTTTTTTAAATGATTTTATAGAATGGTGATTGTCTCCTCCCTATAACGCCTCCTTCTCCGAGCAGAATCAGCCCTCTTGCGATCTCACACAGCGGCTTCCTTTTGTTAGTACAAAAGGAAGCCGCTTGTGTGAGGGCGTGATAGTTCACGCCCTCACACAAGGAGGCTGACAGGTCTGACCCGACCCTAGCGACCAAGACCCTCCGCTCAGAAATTGTCTAGCAGTAGATGAGTCACTGAATGACTCAGGGTACTATAACTATTCTTTTTTCTTTTTTTAAACCTTATGCAACAGCAAACGGTACAATGGCGGACTTAATGCCTTAGGCATTCTCTACCAGCCAACCATGGGCAATTTTCTTTGTAAGATATTAATAATGATGATAACCATTATTATTTACTAAGCTAGTTATTTGTGTCGAGTTTTAAATTTAATAACTAAACGAATATGAATATTTTATGTAAAATTTGACCTTCCCTTAATCTTTTTTGGGGTATTTATGAAAACTAATCATTATAACCTTTATTATTTATTTAATTTATTTTAATCGTAAGCATGAATACTTAGTACACACGTACTAAGTATTCATGCTCACTTGCTTGTTTTTCATTAATGCTCATTTTGCTAGGTACTATTTTCTTTTACAGGAACCAATGTTTTAATTTATTTTAATCGTAAGCATGAATACTTAGCACGTGTAAAGAAAATGATAAGACCGCCTTTTATGCCCATGGAATTAAAAATATTTAAAAAGAGTTGTATAATTTTGTATTTTCTGTGAGAGCTTAACTTAGTTTTAATATATTATGGTTACAATGTAATTAGTCTGTAAGCCTTCTGAAGACAATATAAATAAATAACTACTTTTACACTAGTGTTTCATAAGTGCGTGGTTACGGTTAAGGCTGATGTTCTCTTTCTGACATAGAGTAATGTAAAATGATTTGCTGAAAATTAAAATACGTTTTTGTGATCTTTTTTTATAATTATTGTTTTCTCAAGGTGGCTTATACGACAAATGACATGTGTTGGGAGGTCCTTATAAAGTCTGTGTGCTGTCAGTCTGTTCTTTCCTTAAAAGACTGTCATAAACATACATGGTTCTAATATGATTCAACCACTACTGATCGTATGGAATTAAAAAACTGTTAACCTCTGAGTTGGTATCTGTATTTCTTCACAGTTAGGAATCACTGAGCTCATCTATGTAGTTTATGAAAGAAATTGAACATGTAAAAGTTTTATTTATTAGGTATTATTAATTTTGAAAGAGCTCTTCATATATTTCGCCATAATATAATGTGAGATACGTCTCCCGTTTTACCATGCACTTCCAAAACACTATGTAATACAAAATATTGTATTTTATTATGTTGCTTATCTTATCAATACCAACCTACTTTGTTATTGTTAATCAATTGATATGCAATAATTGTGTCTAATAGTAAGACAAAAGATATGAATTGGGATGTCGAATCCATTTAATTCAGAGCAAATACAACGGTCCGCCGTTGTATTTGCTCAAAATAATTACATATAAATTTTTGTGTACATGCAATTTCTTTCTTGGTGGTCGGTTACTTTTTTGTATAAGATCTTAGTGTAAAATGAAGAATATATAGGTAAACTAGTATTTGCGTGTTGCGCGAGGTGCAAGCACCTCGCATGCTTGTGAAAAAAAAAAAAAACAAAATGGGGGGGGTGATGGCGGGAGATGGGGGGGTTTAGTATTTGCGTGTTGCGCGAGGTGCAAGCACCTCGCGTGCTTGTGAAAAAAATAAAAAAAAAGTGGGGTGGTTATGGGGGGGGGGGTTATGGGGGGGCGGGTTTCAGAAGTATTTTGACTAAAGCATTGCCCCTCTAAATGAATCTGAAAAAAAAATGTTCCAAGTCTCTTCATTTCCGAGATCCGCCTAAAGGGGGTGAGAAGGGGGGTGGGGGGGGGGGCGACTTTGATAAATGGTTTTTACTTTACCGAGCCTCCTCTATACGAATCCGTAAAAAAAAAAATACGGGTCTCGTAGTTTCCGAGATACGATAGGGAGGGGGGAGAAGGGGGGGAAAATGGGAGGTTTGGAACTTTTCCCGTAGGTTTGAGAGTTACTTGTTTACGAATCTGTCAAAATATACCCACCTTCCCATCCACCATCTGGGAGAACAATTATGTCAATGAGTCAGTCAGTGAGTGAGTCAGTGGTAATTTAGCTTTTTATAGTATAACTAGTATTTGCGTGTTGCGCGAGGTGCAAGCAACTTGCGTGCTTGTGAAAAAAAAAGGGGGGGTGATGGGGGGGGTTTAGTATTTGTGTGTTGCGCGAGGTGCAAGCACCTCGCGTGCTTGTGAGAAAATAAAAAAAAAGGGGGGGGAGATGGGGGGGTTTAGTATTTGCGTGTTGCGCGAGGTGCAAGCACCTCGCATGCTAGTGAAAAAAAAAATTGGGGCGGGGTGATGGGGGGTTTAGTATTTGCGTGTTGCGCGAGGTGCAAGCACCTCGCGTGCTTGTGAAAAAAATAAAAAAAAAAGTGGGGTGGTTATGGGGGGGGGGTTATGGGGGGGCGGGTTTCAGAAGTATTTTGACTAAAGCATTGCCCCTCTAAATGAATCTGAAAAAAAAATGTTCCAAGTCTCTTCATTTCCGAGATCCGCCTAAAGGGGGTGAGAAGGGGGGTGGGGGGGGCGACTTTGATAAATGGTTTTTACTTTACCGAGCCTCCTCTATACGAATCCGTAAAAAATAAAAATACGGGTCTCGTAGTTTCCGAGATACGATAGGGAGGGGGGAGAAGGGGGGGGAAAAGGGGAGGTTTGGCACTTTTCCCGTAGGTTTGAGAGTTACTTGTTTACGAATCTGTCAAAATATACCCACCTCCCCATCCACCATCTGGGAGAACAATTATGTGAGTGAGTCAGTCAGTGGTAATTTAGCTTTATATAGTATAAATAAATACATCATTTACTAACTAATAATTAAAGAAACATTTTAAAAATATTACACCGTCTTCCAAAAAACACTGCAATGTGCAAAACAGTTTCACTTTGCAGTGTTTTTGGAAGTCTGTGTAATTTTTTGTTTTTTTTTTTTTATTCTCTCTTTTTAGTTGGTCTGTTTGTAATTTACCTAGTTACAAAAGCCTAAATGTCAATTCTTTATAACATTTTACAAAATATTGCTTTTCTCGAGGCTGGGCTGCTAATTTTTGAAGAGTTCTCCTGGTACTTCACCATCAGCTTCACTTCACCATATGCATACATTGAAGTAATCGAAGCGGAACCCATGAAATACTTATTATTGAGTAGTTCCGATGGCCATCTGTCGTCTTCATCATCAGTTCTACTTCACCAAATGATGCTTTTCGAATGCAACTGTACCAGTTACTATATTAAATACTCAAATCACTATAGGTGTGCCTATAATATTTGAAGAGTTCCCCCGATTTCTCCAGGATCCCATCATCAGATCCTAACTTGGTGACAATGGGACCACATGAAAAGCATCAGCTTTCAAATAAAAAAGAATCATCAAAATCGGTTCACCCAGCCGAAAGTTCTGAGGCAACAAACATAAAAAAAAATATAGTCCAATTGAGAACCTCCTCCTTTTTTTAAATCGGTTGACAATTAAATAGTTGTTATTGTTGTTTAGGTGGGGTGCGTCTCATAATGTATAAACTCATTTGGTCTAATTTCATTTTATTATCGTTCATAAGATATAATCAACGTGAGATATACCAACTGCTGATATATTTTTTTTACATATAACATTTATTTATTCTAAAACTTAATTAGTATAACGTTGTTTGATATAACGTTTATGTAATCGATTATCATTTGGTGTAACGTTTAATATGTATATTGTTTATTTAATCGAAAGTCATTTGGTCTAACGTTTAATATATATAAAAAACGTCATTATGGTTAACACCCCGACTCAGAGTACCCCGACTCGGATAAGTTACTAGTTATGTTTAATATCTACTTAGGTTACTATTACCTATAACTACGATAGAACTTACAAAGAATAAAAAAAGAAAAAATACTTTTAAATATACCTAATAAGTTTTATATCTTTTGAGTGGTTTGTCAAACGATTTTATATTTAATGTATGTTATGTCAAACGATGTTATATTTAACTAGCTGTGCCCCGCGGTTTCACTCGCGTATAATCCTACTACTGTTATTAACTCGATGATTTCTAAATATTAATGAATAGATGTTAAAATTTAAGTATACCTATGTAATTCGCACTGGATAGAGAATCGCGAAGTAAATATAGTTGTTAATTATATTGTTAAGAATAGATTTACAGTATTTCGGTATATACAATATTTTAGTCCCACTTTCTTGTGGTATAAGTATGTTTTGCTTATCTTGCGTCCGGATCTACATAGATAAAGCAACATATAATTGGCCATGTAAAAAAAATTGGCCAACTGCGAGTCAGATTCGCCCATGACGCGTACCGTAGTGGCTACGCCAGATAACTTTGTTTAATCATAGTGTTTGTGTGAATAACAAAGTTCAAACGATACATATTTTCAAAAACCTGGTCAAAGAACACTGTTTCTCCATCATCCCGTAATTTTATATGTTTATATTTGTTTATTGTATCTTTATAATTTATTTTATTAGTTAAATATGTTTGTTTTAGTAATTTACGTAATTAATATTTATTCACACTGTGTCCATCATCTCTTATTCAACACTCCTGTCGCAGGTCTGCTCGATGAAATTTCTTATGAAGTAAGCAGCACCTTTGTGCTCTTTTGTCTGTATTTTTTTTCTCTTTTAAGTCTTTTGTGTTTACATAAAGAAATACACATATCTGCGGTTTCTGAAAATGTTCTATAGAGAGGACACATTTTACTACTTTGGAAGTGTATAGGTATGTTCCAAATGACTGAAGTTGAGGAAAATTATTTTAGGAAACTTAATTTCAGTTTTAAAGATCTATCTATAGACACCCGCACGTACAGGTTTGATGAAACAAACATTTTTTTTAGTTCCAGTTATCTCCTTAATGTTTTTTTTTAAATATTTTTTTTTTAAATCGGAGAACGGTTTGCAGATTACATCCATATACCAAGTTTCAACTCGGTAATCTTAATAGTTTCGGACAGTCAGACGGACAAACAGACATGACGAATCTTTAAGGGTTCCGTTTTTGCCATTCGGCTATGGAAATCTAACAACATAGCAATCATCGAATAACTTCTCTCGCCCTAAGTGGAGCGGAAAGAAGTGTCAGACTTCTACTGACAAAAAACCCACCCTGTTCCTTCAGCTGCCCTTGCGTTCCGGGGTCGCGGTATCTCGTTAGTACATTCCCGCAACTCCGGTGCTTTATTTATTGTGACTTCGAAACATACCTTTACAGGAAATTGTATATTTTTAAAACAAAAAGGTAAATCTGTAGATACCATAAATATTCGAGGGAGGTATTAGTGCCGTTTGTCTAGCCGCTGGTCCAGTGAAAACTAAAGCACCTATGACATTGCTTCGAAGGTATTTTAATTAAAGTAACGACTTAGTTAGACCCTATATATTACCTACAACAAATAAGAATTGAATCCCTATTATAGGTGCGCATGAAATTAAGAATCGTAAAATATAGACCACAAATACGCATTTAATTAAACTGTATACATCAATGGAACTAAAGTAAAACAATATGAATAAACTAACTATAAGCTTTAAACTAAACGATGACATAAAAAATGGGATAAAAGAAACAACAACCTATCAAAATGACTTTTTCAACTAAACAGAAAGTAAAATAAAAATATTCAAATGTATAGATACAAAATAACATCTGACGTAAAAAAAGCTGAAATAATTTTACATTCTCTTAGCTAAGAAGTCGAAATGAAACAAAGTTTAGGTTCACTATCAGTGCGGTATCCAAAGAAAATAATACTCTCTAACGAGAGGCGGTATCTATCGCGGACGCGAACTTGCTCGACGCGCCGTGCATCCGCGCGCCGTTTGGTGAATAGCGTTGTTGAATAATTTTAATTTTCTCCTAAATTATAAGTCCAAATTACATACTGTAAAAAGCAAATTTTATCTTCATAAAATTGTCTTGATGATGAAATTACTTGCGTGATTATAATAAATAAATATATGGTTGCATAATTATAATACTACAAAATCATAGCTTAATTTTTAAATATTTTCTTTACATAATTTGCCTTATTGTGGATTATTTATAAAACTTAGATGTGTAATACCACGGAATTTTTTTAGATCTACATAAATCCTACAGTTTTGTAGTACATGGTCTTTACGTATATCTCAACATTTCGCCAGCGCACGCGATTATAGTAATTTAGCGGCGTATTTTCTTCCGACGTACTTCACTAATACCCTTATTTTAGGAAAACTGAGAGCAGTAGCGCAATGCTATAGACTATAGCCTTCCTCATGAAACTGCCTATCAGAATCGGAAATAATTTTTCAAATCCACCCAGTACTTTCGAAGATTAACGCGTTCAAGCAAACAAACAAACAAAATTTTCCGCTTTATAATATTAGTATAGTAGATGTATGTTATGCTTATAAAAATTAGTTATTTTAAAATTATATCAATCGTTCATTATATTAAGTAATCGCTACATTAAATAAAATTATAGGTTTCATTGTTATATGTTGTTAATATTAGAGATTTTGTTGTTATATCATCTACTAGCTGTGCCCGCGACTTCGTCCGCGCGGAATAGTGACTTTCGGCAGCATTTTTAATTTTTTAGGCTAATTATTTTTAAAATAAAACTCATACATAATTTGAATGTCGTATTTATTAATATCTAATCAAAAATCTAAAAAATAGGTTTCAAGCTTCTAGCTTTAAAAATGTCGCAATTTCCATACAAACTTTCATCCCCTATTTCCACCCCTCACAGCCCTTTTTCGCATTAAAAAGCAGCCTATATCCTTTCTCAGGCTATAGACTATGTCCGTACCAAATTTCATTAAAATCGGTTCAGTAGTTTAGGCGTGATTGCGTAACACACAGACAGACAGAGTTACTTTCGCATTTATAATATTAGTAAGGATTACTTAACCGTTTAGGTGTATTAAACTATCGATAACTGCGATGTAACATTCCGGTACTACTCGGTACTCAATGTATTTATTTATTTGCATTACAATCTATGAACTTCGGTAGCTTTCAACAGACGCGGTAATTTTTAGAGGTAATAACAAACATATCATCTATTACTTACCCGTTAAGGTGTATTAAACTATCGATAACTGCGATGTAACATTCCGGTACTACTCGGTACTCAATGTATTTATTTATTTGCATTACAATCTATGAACTTCGGTAGCTTTCAACAGACGCGGTAATTTTTAGAGGTAATAACAAACAATATATATATATATATATATATAAAAATGGCGGTACGCTATTATCGAAGGCCAATAGTTTACGTTACGTTAAAATAACCGGACGAAGACGCCGAAAAATTAGTAATATAAAGTGTAAGGAAGCAATTATTTCATATAATAAATTACTAAGATGTTACACAATGAAGTGGGTTACGTCACCAAATGAAATGATAATTATTTTGATTGTACAATAAAATCAGGCATCGTAACTACGTCAAAACAGATCCTTAATTTTGACATCACATTTCTGACAAAGAATATTTGGAATACGCCTGATAAACAAACATATATGAGTCATAAAACATCATTGATTAGCTAACAACACGCTATCTCAATGTAATACACCTATCAAAAGTCAACAAGATACATTTTTCCTTGGATTATGGACTAATAACCTTCTTAATCATTCAGACGTTTCGATTTTATTTCCAAGACTGCGGTAATGCACTTGACTTTACATGCTAATAAAAAATAACTGTTCTGTGTGACCACGTATACATACATGTTCCAACTTTAAATATACCCGCTAAAACGAGATACCCTGACGCTAAACCAGTAGAAGTCTGATTCTCTCCTACAACCCCCTTTTATCTTAAAGAGCGTTTCAAGTTCCTCCATGACATATGCAAAATTTCTGAGGTCATCGGAAAACTTGAGGCTAGAAGTACCGAGTCACTCCACCAATTTTTTTGGTAAGTTATTTGCAGCTCAAGCAATACGACTAACTGTGGAATACTCATCCCGTGTCAGTAAGACAAGCACAAACCCTTCCTTCTTTCAAAAACATGGTAAAAGATTTCTATTTCTCTCTTTAATTTGTTACTAGTTTTATATATCTCAGCTTTTTTTAATATATATATATGTGTGTATTGAGCATGTACTTATGTATTGTATACAATATGTCTGAGTTCGGACTGTACAAACTTTAAGGGGTGATAGTTTGCTCTATTTTATCACCAAAACCATTCTACATGTGAGGTCTAAACCCAATGCAACCATTTTTGTATTTTGGTTGACTTTTTCGTAGCATCCGTACTAAAAGTTATGTAACTTTCGAATTTAATGCCCGATTATCGTAAAAAAAACTTGCCATAACTCAAATAATTTTAATAATTGTTGTATCATATTAAAATAAATGCTAAAATATCAACTTTACGTCAAAATTAACATTGTTTTTTTTTAGTTTTTCAAGGTTATTATAAAAATATCCCTAAAAACTACCTCTTTTTATGCACGTGTCTTACAGATGGTAAGTTTACCTAAATAATTATATCAAAAACTTGAGTCTATGACAATTGGTTTAAGAGATATTGTTGTTGGAACATAAGCTTGTGCAGATTTATTGTAGTGAATTCATAACGATTTGGTTTTTCTGTAGATATTTACAATGATTAGCAAAGATAAACAAAATAACAAGTATTAATTATTTAATAACAAAAGTAGAAAATTCACAATAATTGTTCAAAATGCCCCCCACCCCTTTGAAGGCACGCAGTAGCCCGGATCGCTACCTGCTGTGTTGACCGTCTCAACTCGCTTGGATCAGCCTTAATTTCGGCAGCAGCAACGCGAATACGCCCCAGTAGCTCTTCTCTGGTGTTAAACATAAACTTTCTGTTTCATACAACCCCAGAGATAAAAGTCCTGTGGCAGTCCTGTAGCCTGGCCACCGCGTTCACCAGAATTAACCCCACATGTAGAATGGTTTTAGTGATAAAATAGAGCAAACTATCACCCCCTAAAGTTTGTACAGTCCGAACCCAGACATATTGTATAAGTGAATTGTACACCATGGACTGCACGCGTATTTATTTTCCCCTGCTGTGTCAAATCCATCCAAAGATTGTCTGTAAGAAGATCGATTGAAAGAGAAAAAAGATCGCTTTTAGCGATAAGTCCGCCATTGTAACACCCTTTGTAGTTTTTAGGTCCTTATTTAATTCTGTTATGGTGTACAATAAACAGTATATCTATCTATCTATCTCTCTTCCGCTGCACCTAGAGCAGAAGGATTCATTTGATGATTTTCTTTCTAAACAAGGAATATATTATGATGAAAAATACATGTAAAAGGCAAAAGTCATCGTGACTAGCAGCAATAAATAATCCTTATCATAAATAAGATTATGATCTACATGGAAATGATCTGTTTCGATAGAGTTTGTCAAAGGATAAGTCAAAAAGTTTATTTCAATTAAACTCACAAGATACTGTTTCAAATCTTGATTATGTATCATGATTTAAAACAGTAATGAAATAAAGTGATGTGTGGGTGGTGGTGTATAGTGGAATTCCCTGCCGAGGTCTGTGTTTCCTGATAGCTATAACCTAGGGGCCTTTACGTCAAGAGAGAATGTACTTCTAGGTAAGCGTGTTTCATCTTCAACTACATCATCGCTTACCATCACGTGAGATGGTGGTCAAACGCAAGCATATTGGTTATTACCAATAAAAAAAGTATTCCATCACTGAAGGTATCCCCTCGTTATCTCAATTAATAACAATATTTCCAAGTATCTATTCAAAACGGTTTTGACCATCGTATAATGACCCACAATGACAATTCAAACTGCAATCACCAATCAGATTTCAAGCATAGTGATTAAGACTCTGTTCATTTACGATCTATCATTGAAACGTTTACTTTATCGGCGTCTGATAAGACGATAATAACATGATGTCATAAAAAATAAAACAGCCAGCAGGCGGACCATTTCAATTCTTATTTTGTTACATATAAGGAGATGAACGGAGGGGTTTGAATTCTAACTGGCTTAACGTGAGCGCATTTTAATCGATAATTGTCAGATTAACCTATCACAATAATTATAAGTCTAGTTATTTCAAATATCAGCATGATTTGTAAAATAGACATTTTTACAGCTTTTAACCTCTCAAGGACTGCCATTATTTACGTCAACTATTAGTTGAGCCCCGCTGGCACACAAATTTTGTGCCAAAATACTTGTTTACTGGCACGTTTTTGTACCGCTGGGGCTCTAGAAGTTAAATAATCAAAAAATATTTGAATGGTTAAGTAATTGACTAAAATATTTTCACTCATTAAATTTACTTATAGTACTCACGCGGGGCTTCGCTCCCGTGGATTCTATCACGGTAAAAACATAACTCTCCTTTTTTGCAGTCGCGTAAAAAGTAGCCTATAACCTTTCTCAAGCTTCAAGCTACTCCCATACCAAATTTCATCCAAATCCACCCAGTACTTTCGAAGATTAGCACGTTCAAGCAAACAAACAAACAAACAAACTTTATAATATTAGTATAGATTTGTCTTTATTATTGAACTCCTCCGTAACGGTTGGACTGAATTTTATATAAATTTTTGATAGGTCTGAGAATAGATCGTAAACTATTTTTTTCTTTTCACTAGAAATTATTTATATGGCAAAACAACTCTGACCGGGTTAACTAGTACCTATCTTAAAAATAATCTTCATAATTGCAATCCTATTTATAGGCAACCACAGCTCACCTAAATATGTCACTTAACAAAAATTTGAAAACCAACAGACTATATCACTTCACATAAATGGTGAAAGTTCAACAACAGTTTTGTTTGGTTATTTTATATTAGTCTCAATAATAATAATTAGTTATTTCATACACAAAATAAGAAACTATTGTTAGTACAATGGCTTAAATTTTATGTATTAGGCTAAGGTTTGTTTATCGTAATAATTAATAGCGTGGTTGAACAATTCTGCAAATGTCTGCTCACAGGTTGATTAAAATTTTTACAGTAATCTGAGGAAAATGTTGTGGGTTGTGTATTAGATAAGTTTATAGTTTAAGACATTTTTGTTATTTTTTAATATGCAACTGTTAATTTTGCCTACATTAATAAATAAATAAATAACAGTTATTGTATTATTGAATAAGTTGAGAGAATTAAAAATATCAATAGTATCCCGTTTTATAACTGCAAGATCCTTATAAGTACTCATACATTCAGGGTACTGCCGAATTCTTTCCAAGTTGGGTCTACTAAATGAAAAGGGTGCGATGTCCGCAAAGTATTTTGGAAGGTTCGTCAATAGTGAACTTTTTGAGAATCTAGGGCGAATTTATCAAACTATTCATAATTTTATTAAGGAACGACATGCTAAGGATGGTTCTTTTGTTATTTTATGCTTGAAGCTTAAAGTGTTTAAATTTATCTGCATAGGTACTTTACATAGTTAGGTGTTAAATTGTAACGCACAATTTACTTAGTGTATGTGATAAACATATGATGATGATAATGAACTACTTTAGTAGCCAGGGTTTTTCAATATAGACATATGTATCTAACTTCAGTCAGTAAAGAATTTAGAACTTAAAACGGGATATTTACTGTTTTTGGGTGTATTTATTGTTTTAAGTTTCCGATATGCAAGCGCCATGATCACGGATGAACTGAAGTAATTGCGGGTGGAAGTTTATGAGCAGACAAATCGGTCTACCCTCTTTCTCGTTCGTTTTCTGTTAGCGACACCGCTACCACTGTCACATCACTAAACACTCGATTCTGTTGTCTGTTCCCGACACACAAAACTCACCGTGTCGACTCGCGAACTTTCTACGGAACTTTTTCGGTTTTTACACATTTGAACCACTGAATTCCAGGCACTTGACAGTTGAAACCCATCCTCCCGATTGAAATTGTCGTATTTGGTAGGCTTGCGTTTGATCACAATCTCACCTGATCTTAAGAGATGATGTGGTCGAAGATGAAGCACGCTTGCCTAGAAGTAACCTATTCACTCTTGACTTAAAGACTCCCAGGTTATAACAATAATATAATATATTATAATTTGTTCTGTATTATTTTAACTTCACCATAGACGGGAACCACACATTACTTAACATTTACGTGCAATCATTTATAAACCACTGTTATCCGATCACTTCAGTTTGTATCACTATCACTCATATGGCTTCTATTCGATTCTTATACACTTAATTTAGAAACAAATGGTTGTTACCATTAATCCGGTTATAAACACAGAGCTTTTATTTATTTCAATAGTTTATCTGAAAGCAAATCTAACTCCTAAACTGAGTGTTTACGCAAACCATAATGATAATCTTTGTTTACATAATGATAAGTAAGTAATATGTAAAGAATATGAATAAACGAAACTACCTTATTTTAATATTTTTAAGACATAATTTGCCTAGTCTATATCTATACTAATATTATAAAGAGGTATTTTTTTTGTAAGTTTGTATGTAGAGAGTCGTCTCCGAAACTAATGATCCGATTCGTAAAAAAATTCATTGGTAGTAAGGCGCATTATTGGTGGATGGGCGGTAATGCAACGTATGCGACTTAGAAGTTTTCGGTTACACAATTGACGGGAACCGGCGCTGGTTGGAACAAAAGATAAGAGTCCAGCGTCGTATAGGAAAGGCAGCACTAACCTTGATAATCCAGGATATTCAGGACTGCCAGCACTCTGATCACAGTTCACCACCACAGTATAACCGTTCTTCTGCTACGAATTGGTCGCACAAAACGACGCGACCGTTCGAATGCGATTCGATGCGTTTGTGCTCTAACGCGACTCGACAGCCATTGAAGGTCCGATCCTGTCCATCGGAAGATCCAGACGCGATCGATTTTTCTAGAGCGGTATAGTCTCTCTCCCTTACTCTCGAATAGACGAAGGTCTAGTGCAAGGGAGAAAGGATAATATGCGGAAGGGGAATGTCTAACCAATTAGCGATTATGCGTGTTGCCAATAATTAAAAATATAAACGAAAAGAATCGTATATCAGCGCAACCATTCCCCCGGGCTTGAAGGGATGCCTTCAAGAGTGAGGCAAACCACAAGAAAACTAATCTATTCGATAATTACTATCCTATAACTACGAAACTAAATACCTAATAAGTAATATTAACCTAACCTTAAAGACGAATTAAATAAACTACTGGTTAGGCAATGGGCAAAGACGCACCACGGGACGCAAGTAGGATCCAGTGGTTGTCTTAAGGACGTAAGTTCGAATCTGACGTAAATAAGCTGTTTTTGGGTGCCTTTTCCGACTAATGTAAAGAAATTCAAACAAAACTAACAGTTGCAATAGATAGATTACTTCTTTATCTCCAAAGCAGCCGTGTTTAAAATACAAAAAATATGGTTTTTAGTATTGTAAACACGATTTTTCAAAACCTCTGCATACAAAGTTGAGGAAAAAGGGTTAAGTTTAGGATTCTTTTTCTGCTAAAAATTTACATATTTTGATTCTTAAAAAATACCACAGGCTAGCAGATATAATTACCTCAAAATGAGCCTATTAATAATAACGAAAATGTAACAAATAGCTTCACAAAAAAATAAAATCCCTTTTAAATTTTTCACATATTTTGCTACAGCGCATGAATCTTAACTGGTCGCATTAAGGGTTATTTTCGTTGGTCGCTGTTTAGATTTATTGGACAGAAAAGTGTAAAGAAATTTTAATACGCGGTCAGCCGCCTTCGTGAGTGGACGCTATGTCGCTTGTCAACAGAAATTTGTCTAAAAATAGATCGCTGTACGAACACAAAATAATTCATAATACTACACAATACTTATTTCGATACTTTACGCATTTTATATGAGCAACTTGAGAAAGTAAGTTTTTTATCTATTGTTTGGGAATAATTGTTATCTTTTTTGAACAAATGTCTAAACCCAAGATGATACCGATTTTTTTAATGGGTGCAAACGATTCGGTTTTTTTTTAATGTATGTTCCCCGATTACTCGTAACTAGACCGATTTGAAAAATTATTTTTATTATTTGAAAGGCACCTGGTAGGTATATTTCCAGGTGGTCCCATCGTCATCAAGTCAGGATCTGATGATGGAATCCTGTCGAAATCGAGGGAACTCTTCAAATATTATTATTTTTTAAAGTAACTTGTGTAGTTGCTCTCGGAAAATACCATTCGGTGAAGTGGAACTGATGATGAAGACCACAGACGGCTACCGGAACTACTCAATTATAAGTATTTCATGGGTTGCGATTCGATTACTAGAATATGGTGGTTAATCACTTTATACTTGTTAAAATGTATATGGTGAAGTTGAGCTGATGGTGAAGTACCTGAAGAACTCCTCAAAAATGAACGGCTCTGCATCAGGAAAAGCAATATTTTGTAAATGGTGATAAGTAGTTTACATTTAGGCTTTTGTAACTAGGTAAAGCACTAGTCGACAAACCAAAACACTAAAAACATAAAAAATAAATTTTTGGAAATCTGTCTTATTTTTAGTTAAAATGATTTTTTTCATGATATTTTTTATTATATATTTATATAATAAACTACAATATATATATATATATAGTAGTAAGTAACTATAATGATATAATATAAGTAATATGTATATTTATTTGACAAAAAAATACTTACAAATTTCTTAAAACTAGCTTATTTACATTTTTTGCAACTACGCCAAATATCTTTGTTTTTCATAGTGTTTGTATGAATTACAAAGTTATATTTGCGGTTTTAGAAAATATGCTGTATCTCACAAATTGCTGACCCGATCTCGTTCAAACTAATGTTGGTTGAAAGGTTATACTAAGATCTACAGACATATATATGTATAGACACCGCAGCCCCGGATCACAAGGGCAACTGAAGGAACAGAGTGGGTTTTTATTCAGTATTCGTCTGACACTACTTTCCGCTACACCCAGAGCGAAAGGAGTCATTTTGATGATTTTCCCCCCCCCCCAAAAAATTGGCCAAGTGCAAGGCAGACTCGCCCATGAAGGGTTCCGAAGTAACTATAATAATATAACATAATATGTATATTTAATAGACAAAAAAAATAACTTGCAAATTTCTTAAAACTAGCTTATTTACATTTTTTACAACTACGCCAAATAACTTTGTTTTTCATAGTAGTTGTATGAATTACAAAGTTATATTTGCGGTTTTAGAAAATATGTTGTATATCAAAAATTTCTGACCCGATCTCGTTCAAACTAATTTTGGTTGAAAGTTTATACTAAGATCTACAGATATATGTATTTTTTATATTTTTCACTCCATTATTATAGAAGTTAGAGGGGACACACACACACATTTTACCACTTTGGAAGCGTTCATCTTTTAAACAATTTACTTTATGAAAATGTCCTTTTAGAAACTTTAATGTCATTTTTAAATACCTGTCTATAGATACTACACACGCATAGGTTTCATGAAAAAAAAAAATTTTTAGTTTTAGTTCTGTGTGGGGAGCCCCCCTTTATTTTAAATATTTTTTAAGTTTTTTCTTAAAATCGGAAAGCGGTTATGAGCAGTGGTGGTAACCACTGCTCAAACCAGCAAACTTGTTTGCCGCCCTCTTTGCGGAGTTTTCACGTCTGGATAGTAGTGGCGCTCACCCTCCTGATGCTCCTATTGGATGCGAGACGTGTATGTTGGACATTCGCATCCATCAGAAGGACGTCCGTAGAGTGCTGCGTAATCTTGACGTGAACAAAGCTAGTGGCCCCGACGGGATACCAGCAATTGTTCATAGAACTTGTGCGCCTGAATTGTCTCCAATCTTGACACGCCTGTTTCGCCTTTCGCTAGATGACTGGAAAGGTGCTGAAAGCATGGAAGCTGGCTAACGTTCAGCCTGTACCCAAAAAGGGCAGTCGTGCTGACCCGGCCAACTACAGGCCTATTTCAGTCACGTCCATACTCTGTAAGAGTATGGAGCGTGTACTTAATAGTAAGCTCCTGGCATACCTAGAAGCCAACGATATCCTCAGTGACCGACAATACGGTTTTCGCAAAAAACCGGTCAACTGGGGATCTTCTAGCGTATGCCATTAATATCTGGAGCGACGCCATTGAGAAGCAAGGGGAAGCACTTGCTGTTTCTTCTTCGGCTTTTTGAATTCAACAAGATTTATCTCGAAGCCAGAAGACAATGTCCTCAACAATACATCAAAGTGTTTGATGATTATAACATCCAATCCTGTGATCTGAGCACTCAGTTCGGGGTTCCCGAAAAAACGTCGAGCTTTGTTTCTA
Organism: Tholera decimalis; assembly: GCA_943138885.2. Taxonomy (NCBI): domain Eukaryota; kingdom Metazoa; phylum Arthropoda; class Insecta; order Lepidoptera; family Noctuidae; genus Tholera; species Tholera decimalis. Next base: position 29,286,136 of record OW964549.2, read on the forward strand.
TCATTTGTGGAACTAAATCCTGGCTTTGGCTTGTCCACAATTAATCCCGTTTCATGCTTGAATCGTTGTTTGATTTCGTCTGATCGTTGTTTTACACTTGCTTTTTCCTCTGAAGACCTAGCTTGCCATTTCTTAATATCTAACTTATAACTTATGTGTAAAAAGCACTCAAACGAACGAATCCAAGCATGTAATGTTGACAAACCCAAGCCAAAATTATCTTGATTCATCATTCTGGGAGTGGCCCCACAAATATAGCATTTCTGCGATGAATGTGTCTCTGTCAAAGCATTGCATACTTTTCCATTAGTCAGCAGAAGCTTGTGCTTAACAGAAATTTCAGAACCACCAAGATCATAAGATGTAGCCTCCAAGTAGTCGTTTATTTATCCCAAAACCTTATTTGTTTCGATTTTTGTCAATTCCGTTGTTTCTTTGGCAAAAATGAATTTAATTGGACGACAAAACATCGTCGATGATGGACGAGGATTTTGCCAGATAATGTTGTTACTCTCGTCGATTAACCTTAGAGGAACCAACGAATAAACAAAAAGGAACTCATCAGTGCCTTCGCTGTTTTCAAATCTTTGTTTGTAAGCACTATGACCGGAACTTCCGTCACATCCCCATTTACTTATAAGAGATGTTGTGTGATAAACGATGAATTGGGTATTAGATTGGGGAGCACACTTGTGACAACTTCTCTCTGAGCTTCTACTAAACGTTCTGCTGTTTTATTCAAAATAGCTTGTAGCTCAATTTCTGCTCGAGATTGTGTCAAAACAATGTGCTCCTCGGAAGGATAATATGCTTTTTTTGATTTAACAATGCAATCATATGATGGAAACACGTGATGCCCGACTTTCATAATCCACTTTCTAGTCTGTTTATATGAGTGAGTTGTTGGTTTTGAATGAATATAATACGCTAATGCCTCGTCATTACTTAGCAGTCTATCACTTGCACAGCACTTGGTTGTTGAAGGCTAATGCATGTACTTGCAGAAGCTGGATTCTCGCGAATGTCCTTTATAACTCTGGCAACGTTTTTATGTCCAGTTGAAAGTGCAGTAACCTCTGCAGCTGTCATTAATACCCCAAAAGCCTGATAAGTTCGAAAACAAAGAAAAACATGCCTTTTTTGTGAATTCACAGATAGTCTATTTTATGACACATTAAAATATTCTAATAAGAAAATAATATAGTACATACCTTCGGAAGTAAAATCCATCGCTAAAACTTTTCACAAAATTAGAACTGCCACCATGAGATATTTAGTGCAAGTGTCGCAAAAATGCAACTGACCAATTTCTTTAATTGCATTTACCTCATTACTGTTTTTCACTTACTTTCCTCCAGTCGGTGATCAAGGTCAGCGGAGGTGCACGAGCGGGAACCGGTGTAGGATAACGGGACGGTATTTGGACATGTGGTCAAAAAATATTTGTTATCTAATAACAAATATTTTTTGACCACATGTAACGTACGTAACTACCATAATAAATTTTATCTAAACAGAGACCTCCCGCCACCTCGCGTCTGTCTGTCTGTTTGAACGCGATAAAAAGCACATAAGATTTTGATACGGTTTTCACCAAATACACGGCAATGATATATAGTAGTCATTTGAGTTTGTACAGTTACATCGGACGGCGCTATGTTCTCCACATAAATATACTGATGGGATATTTTCCGAGATACACGCGGTCGAAGTCGCGGGCAAAAGCTAGTTGTAAATATGTGTCATTTTATTGTGACCATCAAAACGATCTGGTCCTCTTTACACAGGATTTATGGAGGCAGTCGCGATACTCGCAGTACACACGAAGAGCGTCCGGAAAGATCTGACCAACAGATTTGTAGTACTTTTTGTGGCAGCAATTTGGAAACCACTAATGTTTCAATATATTTTATTGTATTACTGTTTGGTTTGTGACAGAAACACTTTTTAATCAACTTCAAAAAATGGAGGAGGTCCTCACTTATTCGGAATCTGTTTTTTTTTATGTATGTTCTCCGATTACTCGAAGACTACTGGACCTATTTGGAAAATTCTTTTTTTATTTGAAAATGTATACTTTCTAGTTCGTTCCATTGTCATGAAGTCAGGATCTGACGATGGAATCCTGGAGAAATCGCGGGAACTCTTCAAATATTATAGGCACACCTGTAGCAATTTGGGTATTTTTATTAAAAAAACATAAATGGTATTATCAAATTCAAGGGCAGTTGCGTATTACTAGGCAAGACTGGTAAATTAAAGTTTAAAATCATTGAAAAGGACTTTTAATTCTGAAAGGAAAAAATGGAAACCCACTTAATTCGATTTTACAAAAATTGTCTTCTTCCAGAATTGATTGATCCCAAGACGGGTAAGAAATATGGAGTTACGAGCTCATTCCTCATATATTCCAAGAATATATTAAACATAAGAAATTGATTTTTAATATTAAAATATTGTTCCACCCAGCTTTTGTCAAGATCGCTAATGCTATCATACCAAGGAAATGAAACACACGGTGAACAGTTTAATTGGCGAAATCTTTGATTTTGAACCCCATACGTTATTAGCGACCCCGAAAACCACGAAATTACACACCTACCAAACAGAATGGACCCAAACTTGATAAGCTATTCTTATCGTCTAGGATCTTCAAGAGCGGTTGCTGTATTCCTGCAGGCCACTCCACTGAGTTCGTATAATTATAATATCTCATCGTATCTAACAATACAAGCTCGAACTTGGTTGATATACCGTCTTGTCAAGCGCTTCTCCTCCACCTTCATTATGCGCACAGCCAAGCTGTGGAATTCTCTGCCGGCTTCTGTTTTCCCTGCCATCTTTGAGTCTTTAAAGCAAAAGTAAATAGGTATCTTCTGAGCTCGCTCGTTCCATTGTAGACCTCATCTATCGGTTACCATCAGGCGAAATCGAGGTCAAGAGTGGGCTCATTCGTAAAAATTGGACAAATGCGAGTCAGACTCGTCCATGAAGGGTTCCGTAGTAACTACGCCAAATAACTTTGTTTTTCATAGTGTTTGTATGAAATACAAAGTTATATTTGCGGTTTTAGAAAATGTGCTAAATCTCAAAAACTACTGACCCGATGTCATTCAAACCATTTTAATGAAAGTTTTCATTAAAACCTACAGCATATTTTTTTTATTCTATTATAAAAGTTAGAGAGGGGGGACACATTTTACCACTTTGGAAGCGTATATCTTTTAAACGATTGACTTTAAGAAGAAGTAGTTTTAGGAACCGATATAATTTTTAAAGACCTGTCTATAGATACCGCACACGAAAAGGTTTGATGAAAAAAAAAACCCGTGTGGCACTCGGGGACTGCCGCGGTAAAGCTATTGCATAGCATTTTTTATCAACTTATGCAATTATAATTATTTATATATTTTTTTATTTATGCAGTATTTTTTTTTTCTTTGATATTAATTCAAGTTACCGGGTCAATTATACCACATTTTTAGTTTTAAGCTATTTCTCGTGGCGTTGACATTTTAGACTTTCTTTCTCCTATAAAAAAATGTAAATGTTTCTTATTTTATTCAACAAAATATTTACAAAATATCTAAATCCATACTAATATTATAAATGTGAAAGTAACTCTGTCTGTCTGTGTGTTACCTTTTCACGCCTAAACCGCTGAACCGATTTAGATGAAATTTGGCGTGGGAATAGTTTAGGACTCTGGGAAGGACGTAGGATAGTTTTTATCCCGAAATTCCTACGGATTCGGGATTTACGCGGGAACCCCCTTCCACGCGAACGAAGTCGCGGGCAGAAGCTAGTAAGTATAATATAAAAGTACTTTCAATAAAAAAGAAATCATAAAAAGATATGATGAGACCCTGGGTTTGATCCAAAATACTGACGGTTACCAATCCGATTCTTTACTAAACACGCTAATAGAACGTTAGTAAGCCGAATTGAAATAACTGACCATATTCGACCGTATTAGGTTTTATTTTCGTTACGGAATTTCTTGATTCGGTCGCCGCGCTCAAAGCCCGCGATAAAAGCTATGCAATAGCTTAAAAATATTTTTAGGTTCAGTTCCATGTATGAGGAGCCCCCCTTAAATTTATATATTTTGTCTATCAATCGGAAAGCGGTTCAACTCGGCGGAACAGAATACATCCACCTACCAAGTTTCACATGTAGGTAGTCATAACAGTTTCGGAATAAAATGGCTGTGACTTACGGACGGACGGGCAGATAGACAGACATGACGAAACTATAAGGGTTCTGTTTTTTGCCAATCGGCTACGAAACCATAATAAAAAAAAACTGCACATTTACATCTTCTTGTCAAAGAGATCCAGTACCAGTCATCGAAGTGTACCTACAAGTCACTCCAATAATTTCATGACATCAAACAGCACACAAAATAAAAGCAACCATGAAGCCATTAAAAAAAAATTAAATAATCTAAAGTATCAAAATGACTTTACGTACCCATAATTCGCGGAGCTATTCGTACGTTTGTGTGTGTTTGAGCTTTGTCTATGTAGTGATGCGATTTGATACCTATCAATTTTGAACATGCGTCCTTAACCCGAACGATACGAGTGACTCCGGTTGAGTCAGGGAAAATTTCCTCCACGACACCCAAAGGCCAGTGTAGTGGGGGCGAGTTGTCGGATATAAGAATCACGACCGTGCCGACAGAGACCGGATCGACCGGCGTGTTCCATTTGCGGCGAGATTGCAAAGTATGGAGATATCCAATTCTCCAGCGCTTCCAAAACGACTGCACTAACTTATCTAGTAGCTCGTGTCTAGCAGTAAGAGTTCTCTCGTCTATTTCCTCGGCAGGCAAGTATTTCAGAGGCGTGAGATTCAAAAAGTGCGCTGGAGTCAATGCGAGCGGCTCTGAAGGATCACTAGAGAGTGTCCTACAAAGAGGTCTAGTGTTCATTACCGATTCTATTTGAATAAGAACGGTACTTAATTCTTCAAACGACAGAATAGTATCGCCTATGACCCGATATAGGTGTGACTTTAAACTTTTAATATTAGCTTCCCAATTGCCGCCAAAGTGACTAGCCGTCGGGACATTGAGTGACCAATCTATTCGATTTATAGCTAATGTATGACCATATTCCGAATTATGGTACTTCGAACAAAGAAATGCGTGAAGTTCCGAGAGTTTCCGTTTAGCGCCTATGTAATTAGTCCCGTTATCGGAATAAATTCTACTAACCGGGCCACGCCTTGACAGGAACCGTTTAAAGGCGCCCATAAAACTAGCTGTGCTAAGATCCCCAGCGAGCTCTATGTGCACCGCGCGTGTAGTCATGCAGACGAACAGACACACGTAGGCCTTGGTGGAGCGAACACCTCGACCGCGAGACATCGTAACCTTAAACGGACCGGCGTAGTCCGTGCCCGTGTGGACGAATGGCTTAGCGGTTTGAACGATACGACAAGAGCGATGATCGGCCATCTCAGGAAAGCTCTGCTTAGGGCGCAGCCGAAAGCAGGGAAGGCACTTATGGATCCTATTCCTAATTAAATTGCGTGCAGAAAGGATCCAATACTTCTGACGCAAGAGCGACATTAGCAGGTCGGGACCTGCGTGACAGTTCAATTTATGATGATAATCGACTAACAAATTCAAAACGAGGTCCTTGCTTGGAAGCAGAATGGGATGTTTCCCATCATAACTTAAATCCGAGTTTCTTAAACGGCCTCCGACTCTAATGAGTCCGTCTTCGAGAAACGGTTTTAAGTGTCGAAAAGCAGGACTACAATGTTTGCCTTTCCTGAGTTTAACCAACTCAGTGGAGAAATAAAAGCGTTGAAGCTCGCGAAGTATGAGCAATTCAGCGAAGTTGTAATCCGCTGCCGCCATGCGGTAACCAATAGGCAATAGTTTAGCGAAACGACAAATGTAAATTACTACTCGAAGTAATTTACTCCAAGACGAGATACGATCGACCAAAGAAAGAATAGTAGATCTTTCGGTTGGTGCAGCGGAGAGCAACGAATGTTTCTTCTCTTCAGGCACTTCGCATACCGAAGAGGGATTGAAGGGGACGACAGGCCACTTTGAAACGTCTAAGCTGGCCCACGGAGGACCACTGAACCAAAGCGGATGATCAATGATTTGGGAAGGTGTGAGCCCACGTGACAGACAATCTGCGGGATTGTCCGTACCGGACACGTGATACAGGTTTTGTGGCGATAAGTCGTCCTGTATTTTCGAGACTCTGTTGGCCACGAAGGTGTTCCACCGATGGGGCGACGAATGTACCCAACAGAGAGCGACTGTTGAATCCGAAAATGCGAATATGTTGCGAAATATAATGCGGTTTTGACAAGCGACTACGACATTTTTTATGAGTTGAGCTAGCACAAGAATAGCGCACAGCTCCAGACGAGCAAGAGAAACGACCTTTTTAGGGGAGACCTTCGACTTAGCGGTCAACAACCTAACGATATTGCCATCACTATTTTGAACGTAGAAGTAAATAACCCCCCCGTATGCTTTCTCACTGGCGTCCGCGAAAGCCAATATAGTAACCACACTATCGCCGACGATACCAACGTGACGTGGGATCCTTATATTACAGAGCAAGGGAAGCTCTTCTTTGAAGCGAATCCACAGCCTGACTATATCTTCAGGTGGAGTATCATCCCAGTCACAATCAGACAGCCAAAGCTGCTTGATTAGAAGTTTAGCGTACAGGACAACAGGTGCGACAAATCCCATGACGTCCCATATTTTAGCGACACACGACAATATTGTACGCTTAGTACAAATCTGAGCGGGAGTATTAATTTTCATGCCGAAGTTGTCCGACGTAGGTGACCAACACAAGCCCAGTACTTTATGTTGGTCGGACTCATCGAATTCCTTGACAACTGGCAGGCGGTGCGAGGGTGGGATCGAATCTAATACGACTTGGGAATTACTGGTCCACTTAACTAGCTCAAATTGACCAGCCTTCATGAGACCTATCATTTCCGAAGCGGTGGAAATGCCCTCGTCTTCCGTGCGAACGGAATGGACGTAGTCGTCCATATACAACCCCGCAGCGACAATATCTTTGGCCTGAGGGTAGGAGTCACCCTCATCCTCAGCCAACTGCTTAATAGTTCGAAGTGCATGAAAGGGGCTAGACTTAAGCCCAAAAACGACACGATTATATTCATAAACCTGTAAAGGTTCTTGCGGGGAAAAGCGATACAAAATGCGTTGGAAACGCCGATCAGATTCTCGGACTCCAATGCTGAGAAACATCTGACGAATGTCTGCGGAAAGCGCTATCGAAAACAAACGAAAACCAATAATAATATTGAACAAGTTCCCTTGTAGGTTCTGTCCACCATACAAGAGATCATTAAGCGAGATGCGGGTAGTAGTTTTACAACTACCATCGAGAACGACACGAAGTTTGGTTGTGACCTTATCATCTCGGATCACACCATGATGCGGAATAAAATACGAACTTCCCGCCGAATCAGGATTCGTAGATGAAATGTAGCCCTTTTCTAAATATTCCCGGATGACACTGTCATACGCGACCCTTAATTGTGGAGAAGCTTGCATCTTCCTTTCCAAGCAGTAAAACCGCCGTTCACTTGCTTGGCGCGAATTGCCAAGGGATTCGACATCAGCCTTGAAAGGCAAAGCTACTACGTAACGTCCCTCACTATCCCGAGTGGTAGTGCGGGTGTAAAATTCCTCACACAATTGGTCGTCCGGGCTGAATACCGGGGGAACACTCACTTCCTCTAATTCCCAGAATTTCCGGACAGCAGAGTCTAATGTGTCCGCGATACAGCAATGCGATACGGTCGAATTACCGTCAGTACATGCTGGTGCGTCACCTACGATCACATAGCCAAGGACCGTTTCTAATGCGAGTGGCGATAAATTCGAAGTCGATCCTTGAACTCTGTTCGACAAAAGCAGGTGCGGAAAAATCGAAGCGCCGATCAATACGTGAATCGGGCCTGATGAATAATATGTATCGTCTGCCAACGGTAAGTCTTCGAAGTTAGACAGTCGCGAAGTGTCGACTGTCGCGGTTGGCAGACGTTCGGTAATCCTATCTATTACCAACGACTCAATATCATAAGTTATATTATGATCGAAACGAGAATGAATTTTAAATTGTACGGAACCTTGAATGGGTTTACTCGAACCTCCTATACCCCTAACAGTGGAACAAGTAGGTCTATTATTTATGTTTAATCCTAAACGTTGACAGCAATCGCGAGTAATAAAGCTACTCTGAGACGCGCTGTCCAACAATGCACGAACGCAATGTTCGTGACCACGAGAATCTAGAATAACGATACGTGCGGTACCCAACAACACAGTTCTAGAGCCTTTATAAGGGCCGACTGCACTTGAGCATAATGCTACATCCGAGTTCGCGGGAATCGAACCCGCGCTCGGCTCTTCGACTGAGCGTGACGGCGACATATTTGACGCAGGCCTATTTCCAAAACATAGCAATGTATGATGTTTGTACCTACATTTTTTACATGTAGACGTCGACTCACACGCAGACACGCGATGACCACTACTTAAGCAATTTATACACAAGTTGTTTGACTTAACGAATTTAAAACGTTGATCGGGGTTATAACTCTTAAAAACCGTACACTTATAAATGTAGTCATGGTTTTCCTTACACAAACTACAAGCGACTGGTTGAGAACTGGACACATATGCGTTACTTGATTTACGATCTAAAGGCCTTTTATTAGTATTGACTCGAGCAACAGGTATCGAAGTTCGTTCTAAAACCTTTATATGATCACTAACGAAATTAACTAAATCGGAAAACAATGGGATTTCGGATCCATTCGACTTTAATTGATAATTGGATTCGAACGTACGAACGGTGTCTGGGTCCAGTTTTTTAAGCGCGACATGCAATAATATAAAATCAGCCAGGTCACTGACTTTTGTATGTTTTAAAGCAACTACCGACGAAGCGAACTTATCAATAAATAATTCTAAACTACTAGGGGTACCTGATGTAATAGATTTAAATTCAAATATTTGAGTTAAGTATGAAGTTGCCGATTGTCGACTATCTTCATATTTTTTACAAAGCAAATCGAAAATGAGTGGGTAATTATGCGCAGACGGGGTAATACCAGCGAAAATTGTACGAGCTTTATGTGTTAATTTACCTAATAAATAATATAATTTCTCACAGTCTGTTAGAGAAACATTATTATGCACGACATTACGATAACTAGCGACGAATAATGGCCAATTCTTAATATCTCCGTTGAATTCGGGTATTTCAATTGGCGGCAATCGAGGTGACCTTTGGACCTCACTATGAGAGTGAGCCGTCAGGTTCTTCTCAGCCCGTAAAATGCGCCCTAAAAGGTCTTCGAACGCAGAAAGCGATTGATAATCTACAACATATTCAGGGTTTAATTTTAGCTCATGAATAACAATTTCATCCAAAGCACTTTCAAAATCCACACGTAGTGATTGTACTAACGAGATGTCGCACAAAAATGATTCCTTAACGCTTTCATCCGAATGAATGTGTTTTATTTTATCTGCAATACTCTGCATGCGAGCAAAGATACGATCTCTCTTTGCTATCAATCTTTTAAGAGTAATATCGGTCGGTGCCATATTTATGAGCTATGAATCAAACTAATTATTATAAGAAATATTTAGTAACTACCCACCGTTTTGCGAAATAACGGCCGGGTGCGCGACTCGGTCTCTGGTAACCTTGACTCGACCGATTGGTATTTTACTTTACAAGTAACGATAATTAACTACTAGCGGGGTTGCGAAATTCCTTACTAATCGATTATTAGCTAGGAAGACACGAAAACGACGTAATGAATTACGATGTACTTACTTGCCACGCGTTGGCAAATAAGTATCTATGCGGGGTTGACTACGAAATACGAATACGAAACTACGATATACCTAGCGAATTCTAGGGAATGGCTGTGCTGATTATTATCCGACTCGGGAAGGACCATTAAATGGATGGGCGGTAATGCAACGTATGCGACTTAGAAGTTTTCGGTTACACAATTGACGGGAACCGGCGCTGGTTGGAACAAAAGATAAGAGTCCAGCGTCGTATAGGAAAGGCAGCACTAACCTTGATAATCCAGGATATTCAGGACTGCCAGCACTCTGATCACAGTTCACCACCACAGTATAACCGTTCTTCTGCTACGAATTGGTCGCACAAAACGACGCGACCGTTCGAATGCGATTCGATGCGTTTGTGCTCTAACGCGACTCGACAGCCATTGAAGGTCCGATCCTGTCCATCGGAAGATCCAGACGCGATCGATTTTTCTAGAGCGGTATAGTCTCTCTCCCTTACTCTCGAATAGACGAAGGTCTAGTGCAAGGGAGAAAGGATAATATGCGGAAGGGGAATGTCTAACCAATTAGCGATTATGCGTGTTGCCAATAATTAAAAATATAAACGAAAAGAATCGTATATCAGCGCAACCAATTGGTGTGTGCTAATAGGTTATAAATTATTTCAAAAACCACGTGAACGAAGTCGCGAGCTTTAGTATATTTTAATATTATGTATGTTTATATCGACATAAGTGTACGGTACGAGTCGAGTGCTCTTTGCAGTTTTCCTTTAAACTGAGACTGGGATTCAGATTTTATCATTTTAAACTATTCCAATAAATTAGGCCACAACCGACCAAACTCTTAGACGACAAACACAAATTCCATTCCATCCATGACCACAACTACAAATTGTACATCTATTATGGGTCATAATCATTTTTTTTTTTACTTTTTCAACAAACGAATATCTATTAGCAATTATGTTTTCCAAATACAAAACCATTCAAGATTTTTTTTAAATGCGAGCGATAAAACAAATAATTATGCGAGCTATACCAAAACCTTAGATAGTATAAGGTCTAGAAAGATGGAGCATCAAATGCGCGCAAACGTGTCAAAAAATATCAGCCAACTGTTGGCTTATAAGTTATTACCCGCCGATTAGTGCCGATCGTGCCGCTTTGGTGTCACGACGTATTACGCGCGCTAAGTAATAAACAAATAACAGCGATAAAATGCGCGGTATGGTATGCAGCGGTATGTGCTATTAAACTGTGCCGGAATTATGAAGGAAGGGTAAAAAATACCAAACACATCACCTATCATCGATAAGTAACCAAAAGCTATATATTTATTTTTTGTATTTATGAACACCAAATTACGCCATATTTTATCAGTGTTGCCAGTTTCTGTTTTCATTCTCCCGACTTAACGTATTTTTGTGGGTATATTAGTTAGTTTATGGTTACGTTTATATTATTTAATTGGTGTACTTTTATTAATCGATTTAAAAAAGGTGGAGTTTTTCAATTCGTCTGTACTTTTGTAATAATATAATGTTCGCGTATAATTTTTATTGTTTAAGAGTCTATTTTAATAATTATTTTTGCTTTGTAGGTGGCGTTAGTTATTTTGCAGTAGAAACGGCTCATGTTTGCGGTGCTCTACATCAAGGAAATTTAATGAGGCTGGTAGTGGAAAAGTATTTTGCAATAAGATACTACCACAAATTAAAATTAGACAATGTGAGTAGTAACGTAGCTTCTTAGCGAAAACTTAAAAAAAAAATACAAAGAGATGGTCACTGATCTTGGTTTTGTTTTATTTTACACTAATGATCGATATTTTGTTTGTTAAACATGTTTATTTGTAATTAAAATTCTTTCCTAATAACTGCGATCTTTCATTTCAAATTTCCAAATAGAAACTGCCTAATTTTTTTTTTAATTCTATTTATTTAACGGGGTTTAAGTTAAATATTGTAATACTAATTTAACTTAGCTGATTTAATACAACATTCACACACACAACTCTAGTTAAATTTAAATAGTGTTTTTTATTTATTTAAGAAATCTAAAACTGAATGCATACACCTAAAACTTATTATTTAGTCTATTTTTTTTACGTGATTTATGGGAGAATTGTAGTAGCTGGTATCATTATTCACACACTCAGAGACATATGACGTACAGTGTAAATCACCGCCTGCACGCATTTTCTTTGTTTTCATTGTAAGCCGATGCTCCATAGATGGAGCATATATAAAAAAATAAAAAAAATATATAAGGTCTAGAGACCTTATATATATATATATATATTTTAATTGATAAAGTTTACTAGCAATGTGAGTAGAATTCACATTACTAGCAATCTCGTTAACACCTCCAACTAAGCTAAATATACTTGTGTCTGGAATGGATTCACGGCAATAGTGTAATGGGTGGGGTTCGAACCCGCGACCTCTCGATCACAAGTCCGACACCTTAGTCATTAGGCTATTGACGCTTATTAAGCACGCGATATTATCTAAGACCTAAACCTATTTACTACTTAAAACTTTTTGATATTATAATTATGAAGTTTTATTTAATTTTCCAGTAAGTGCGTTGTAAAAAGTATTTCGATGGCATATGGTAATATAGATTTTCAGCTCGAGCGTCAATTCGGCATCGGATTCAATGACTAAGTTTTTTGGAAAACTTTTAGTATGTTCAATTGAGTATATTTGTAAAGGACGCCATCAAAGTAATTTTGCGGCTTGTCAAGATTCAATATGGATATCATAGCTAATATTTATGTCCATTATCTGCGCGACTAGTGCTACTGAATCATTATTAAGATCTGGCCTCATTTTTACCGAATTTGCAAAATGTGTATCATCGGGAGCAGTCGTGGCTACAAACATAACTTACGAGTTATGTATGTCATGGGTTTGAACACAAGCAGGCACATTATACTGTGTATTTTTTGTCTTCACCACTGCACTCAAACTGTGAAAGAAAACATCGTGGAGAAACTGGCATCCAAAGACATGTTGGTGTCGACCAGCGACCAACCAGCACTGGGCCCGCGTGGTGGAACACGGCTTACAGATAGTAGGTCTACTCGTTTGTCCCAGCAATGGGTACGTCATAGGCTGATTATGTTATGTATGAATATGTAACATATTATTGTATCATGATGATACAGAAAATAATATCAAGCCAATTATTAACCGACTTCAAAAAAAGGAGGTTCTCAATTCGTCTTGAACTTTTTTTTTATGTATGTTACCTCATAACTCAGAGACGGCACGCAAAAAGAATTTTTCAAATCGGTCCATTTGAAAAATTCTTTTTGCGTTTGAATGGGTATACTTTCTAGTTGGTCCCATTGTTACGAAATCTAATGATGGGATCTTGGAGAAATCGAGGGAACTCTTCAAATATTATAGGCACACCTATAGCGTTTTGGGTATTTCTTATAGTACCTTGTGCAGTTGCTCTCGAAAAACAACATTTGAGGAAGTGGAACTGATGATGAAGACCCCAGATGGCCACCGAAACTACTCAATTATAAGTATTTCGTAGATTGCGATCAGATTACTTGAATATAGATGGTAAGCACTTTATGCTCGTCACAATGCATATGGTGAAGTAGAGCTGATGGTGATGTACCAGAAGAACTCCTCAAAAATTAACGGCTCTGCACCGGGAAAAGCAATATTTTGTAAAAGGTGATAAGTAGTTGACATTTTGGCTTTTGTAACTAGATAAATTACAAACCGTCCTACGGAAAAGCCTGAAAAAAAATATTTTTCAAAAAATAGAACCGTCTTCTATATAAAAACACTACAAAGGCAAAAATAAGTTTAATTTCGGAAGGCGGTGTAAAAAAAAAAAGAAAATACAAAACAAATGACACCGACTACCGAAATTAAAGTTATTTTTGCCTTTGTAGTGTTTTTATATAGAAGTCGGTTCTATTTTTTGCATTTTTTTTTATAAAATATAATATCGTAATATTTCACAGTTTAATAACAGCTGTATTATCTACTGCCCTAATTTTCAACACAATCACGATAAATCCTGCGATTTCTTGAAATAATTGAGCATCTAACATATTTTAAAATCCCATTTTCATCGGTTCAAAGGCGAATGGCATTCTTAAAACCGTAAAGTAGGACGTAATAGACTGTCTCCTTATTCCGAGAGGAAGCCTTTGGGCTGCACTGAGTCGTATATCATGAGCCCGGCTTTGTTCGAAACGGCTTCTATAACTAGACATGGTTCTACGTATAATATTAAAGAGCTAAATATGTAGGTTTTGCGTTTACATTAAAGTACAACAAAGAAAATACCGTAAGAATTAATCGTCAACATTATTTTTTTAGTTTAAAAACATGTATTAGTAATAAAACATATCTCAAAGTCAATCTATCGTTTAGGGAATTTTCTACCGGTCTACTTAGGAATGGCGATGCAGGTGCCGATGCACGCATATAGTGCAGAATCAGAATATAGCAGATATAACGTAGTGGAAAGGCAAAAAGCAGTAGGTACCCATTTTTTAAGATTTTGCCACTTTAAAAGCCTCTTATGGTGTATCTGTTTGCTCGCGAGTCGTTAAGTATAGTCAATAAAAAACATGATGTTTATACATTTCTATTTTAACTTAAATATTTCTTTAAAAAAATGTATTTGTTTCTACCACTTTTCACATTATTTTTGTGTCACGTTTGCAATTTATCCATATACGTAAGTATATACACCCTACTTATATACATACAAATAAAACAACGTTGTAATGATTCAACCAATTCCTTCCAAATGCTTTTTAGGGTTCCGTAGCCGAATGGCAAAAAACGGAACCCTTACAATTTCGTCATGTCTGTCCATCTGTCTGTCTGTCTGTCCATCCGTCCATATGTCACAGCCATTTTATTCCGAAAATTTTAGGACTATACATGTGAAACTTGGTAGGTAGATGTATACTGTGAACCGCTTTCCGATTTAAAAAAAAAATTAAAAAAATTAAAATAAAGGGGGGATAGAACTAAAACTGAAAATATTTTTTTTTCATGAAACCTATGCGTGTGTGGTATTTATAGACTGGTCTTTAAAAATGACATTGAGGTTTCTAAGACCACCTTTTCATAAAGTTAATCGTTTAAAAGATATACGCTTCCAAAGTGGTAAAATGTGTCCCCCCCTCTAACTTCTATAATAATAGAGTGAAAAATCTAAAAAAAATATATATCTGAATATGCTAATGTAAACTTTCAAGCAAAATTAGTTTAAATGAGATCGGGTTAGCAGTTTCTGAGATACAGCATATTTTCTAAAACCGCAAATATAATTATGTTAATTCATACAAACACTATGAAAAACAAAGTTATCGGGCGTAGTTGTAAAAAAATGTAAATAAGCCAGTTTTAGGAAATTTGTAAGGATTTTTTTGTTAAATAAATATACATATTATATTATATTGTTATAGAAACTACGGAACCCTTCATGGGAGAGTATGACTCGCACTTGGCCAATTTTATAGTCATAAAGTCAACCTCAAACATCACTGACCTACTAGCGGTGGGCGAAAGCGTTATTTTTTTGTCACTGTCACTACTGTCGTTCCTGTTCCAAAAAGTCACAGTGACAAATCAACGTGACTTTGTCACTCACGTTACGAAATACTTATGATTCCTTAGATAGGCACTTTTACTTTGATTTTTGTAACAGGAACGTTTTACAGGCTTAGGAATGTCGCAAATTCTTTTGAACAACTACATAACTATAAGATGTATTTATTCAACATTAATATTTATATTATTTTTTCTAAATGTTTTTCGAAATATAATTTTTAAAAGCATGTTTTATACAAGTTTTTACTATTTGTTCAAATAACAAATATTTTAATTATCACAAGTTCACATTTCAGAGTTATATAAAAATGGTTATACTATTTTTTGCGTAGTGATATCCTCAAGTCTACAAAAATCTTATTTTTATAATATAAACAATTTAATTTTGCTATTTTGAGCAAATTAGTATGCAAGGCGCGAGGGAAAGAGTCAGAAGTAGGTACGAAAACGGAATCATTCACCGTCTCACTCCTGCGTTAGCCGAAAATGCCCGATTGCGCGTACATCGTTCGGTAGATTTCGTTCCATGTCGTGAGTCGTTCCATGTCGTGACTCGTTCAATGTCGTGACTCGTTCCACGTCGTGACAAATCACTGTCGTGACTTGTGTCACTGTAGTGATTATAGTATCTGTGTTATTTCACCACTGTTATTTTGGAACGTTGTTCCTTCATGATCAGTCACAGTGATCATTGAAGGAGCAAGATAGCAGCGTTATTTTTGTCGTGACGTTATTTTTCACCCATCTTTATGACCTACCCGAATTTAATGGTCTTTACTGCAATCATGCGAAGTGATCAATCAAAACTTTCGCTCTACGACAATACCGAGCTCACATTATTATATCATTTAGTTCCAACCACCTCTGGCTCACGAACCCCTGATGACGTATGTCACCTTCAAAAGCAATGATTAAGCAAAACATTGCCAGCACGACGAATATGTTAGCCCGCGGTATTGCTATGGAATCCTAATTAAAAATAAATTGGCATACCACGAAATTAAGTGAAAGATGTAAGTATGCGCATTAATTTAATGAATGCTGAAAATCAATAGTTTGAGCTTGATTCATATTTTCTACGATTTTGGGGATATATTAGCTGGCCCAGCAGCTTTATGCAGAAACTGTGTTTGACACCACGGTGAAATTATAGATTTTTTTCTTATTCATTATAGGCTCGCATTCGACCACTATCTCACCTAATGGTAAGCGATGATGTAGTCGAAGATGAAGCACGCTTGCCTCGAAGTAACCTATAACCTATTCGCTCTTGACGTAAAGACCCCCAGGCTATCAGGAAATACAGACTCTGGGTGCGAATTCCACTCCTTAGTTGTGCGCACAATGAAAGTATTCCCAAAACGCTTTGTGCGTATGTGTGCGATGTCCACTATGTAACGATGTAGGTAATGAAAATGTGTGGAGCACTGAAGGAGGCCTTTGTCGAAAGACAAACTAGGAAGAGAAAGAGACAGCCAGGTGCCGACGTATTAAATAAATAATTATTATAAGTGCAAGTATATAGAATAAGTAGGCATTAAGTGGTAAGATTAAGTAAATTCTTAGAAAATAATGGCTATTTGGTTTTAAAAAATGTTTCAGCTTTATGTATCTTTTACCGTTTTGTAACGGTGCCTTGTGAAGCGATATAATTCAAGCTTATAAATAAACTATTTTTATCAATTTACAAATGAATTTCCGGCATCAGGTAAATAGAACGTTCGTCAACCAGTATATGTGCCTACACCATTAATTAACACATTGGTAAAAAGATAACCAATACTTGAACTACGTCCTGTTTCGAAATATAAATAAAATATAAGATCCATGTACCTATTGGTACCCGCGGCACGTTATTCAATTAAATAAATTTCTTTTAAATAACCAATATCTATTAGCTCTAAAAATTAGGTACTTAGAATTAAAACTTTTGTTAAATGATGATATTAATTAATGACATGTCCACTCCGGGTCAGGGCTGAATATGCCGCCATTTTTCTTCAATAGTCTGTCTCCTACTTAGTGAATCCAATAAGAGAAAAGTAAATATGACGACCGGACCGATTTCCTCAACTATAACTACGGACTTGTGTTAGGGGTACGCGGACTCTGAAAGCTATCTATTTAGAAAGTCGTTTCAGTAGCTAACAAGTTAAAAAGTATGGACATATCTTATAATTAATATGACCGGTTTGTCTTTGGGGTACCCACGCGAGAATTATCAAAAATTGGTTTTGAAGCAATAAGCCCTTTCCTTCGGCGGGAAAGTCGTCATTGGACGACATGCCCTAATTTCTTTAAAATCGGTTAAGTAGCTTAGTCAACGATATAATAACAAACAGAACTTTAAAATAAATAATAATAATTTCCCTTAGGTTCCAGGGCAACACTTAATATAAATCTTCAAAATAGCGGACCATGACAATACATTTTTGTTTAAACTTAAGTAGGTACAGAAAACTTATATACCTATGTATTTTTGAGGTTAATTATTGTTTAAAATAAGTATATCAAAAGCATAAAAAAGCAAAGTAAAGCAGGCTCCTAAAAATCAGTCGGAAAGGTGAAAATCGGCTTGTTCGACCCCTGACTTTAATAACTTGAAAACCGTCTACGCACTCAAAAATATCACACTATATTTATTATGACCTTTATTGAGCACAGCATTTAATTCAGAATAGGACAAGTATTTATAAAATTAAGTATTAATTGGAATTAATTTAAAATATGTATTTCAAAACAGCCTTACTTTTCAATTTGCTATAAACGTTCGTTCTTAAATAATATTCATATAACATGAAGATATAACTTCAAAAAAACCTTCAGCTCTATACACACATAGCTCTTCTTTTGTCGATATTCTTATGTTTCGGATATAAGACTTTACAATTGAATATCGTACACATGTAACATTTATATTATGTACATAACGCGAGTCAGTCGTCGAGCGGACATGCACGCGGCGAAGCGCAGCGCTCTTTACTTTCAAACGAAACTCATCTTTAAATCTTCGTATTAGGATTCCATATTACGCACGCAAAGTGAAATCAAATCCAATACGAGCGTAGTCTGTTCAATATGAAACGATGAAACTTTAATACAAAGATCTGAGTTAGGGTAAACATGTGTTTGCTTCAGCTACGTGATGATAACAGAATGCAAATATTGATAATATCTCCATTATATTATGTTGATAAATGTTTCTTACGAGGGAAATACACCCATTTGCTTTATGAAATAAACCAAATAGTTTTTAAGTAAATTTCATCAAAGAGATATTTCTCATCTGTTCTTGACTATGACTAACTTACCAATCAAATTATTCAAACATCAGTATTAGATTTGACGAGATTAGGGTTGTCGAGCAGAAAGGACCATGCGTTGAAGAGCCCGCAGCTTCGCACCTATGAAAAGTTTTTTCAGCGATATAAACAGTAGTCAAGCCTTTTCCAAGTATCTTGATCTATCACTATACCAAATTTATTTTTTATCGGTTAGAGATGTCTTTTTTACAGACAAACAGAGTTACTTTCGTATCTATACTTAATATTATAAAGCGGAAAAGTTTGTTTGTTTGTTTGCTTGAACGCGCTAATCTTCGAAAGTACTGGGTGGATTTGGATGCAATTTGGTATGGAAGTAGCTTGAAGCTTGAGAAAGGTTATAGGCTACTTTTTACGCGACTGCAAAAAAAGAGAGTTTTGTTTTTACCGTGATAGAATCCACGGGAGCGAAGCCCCGCGTGAGTACTAGTTTATAATATTAGTAGAGATTATTATGTTTACAACATTTCTAATACTTTCTGTGCTTATAATTTTATTCGTCGAAAAACATTAGTACCTGCATATGGGCAAATTTTATAGATAAACGTTTATAAACACATTATCTTTACACACGCGATAAAATCGTAAATATAATCATAAATTGTTTATCTGGTTGTAATATAACCACTGTGAGGCCAAATTACGCCAAAAACTAAGTGAGAATTTGTTGCTAACACGCGGTAAAAAAAATATTTCACACATAATGGCCCTAGATTATGTGTGAAATATTAATTTTTTTTACCGCGTGTTAGCAACAAACTCGGACTTTAAAAGACAAGATTGTCCAAGTAGACCAAAAATAATTCCTTTTGATTTATTTATCAAACTATATATGTATTTAAACTAATTAACAGTAACCAAAAAAAATCTCTTAGAATATAAAGTTGACACTCTTATTTTAGAAGTAATTGTTTTGGACTCACCTTTCCAATATATCTCCGAGCACTTTCGATTGGTAAACATTCTTAGGAGGTGACAGATCATCCTCTTCTAAGTCTCTTTTATTACCAAAATAGAACACAGGCAACATCCAACAGAAAAACGTCCTCAGAAACGTGTTTGGCACACTCTTTTGATTAGGGGGAGCATTCTTCGGGGGTGCTGCTTTTTTTGCTCCTTTTACCCCGTTTGCTTCTTTCTCTTTACCCATCTTAATGAGCACTATGCTAATTTTAACAAAAAATATTTTATTTTAATAGTATCATCTAATTGAGCATACTATATGTGACGAGATATGCGTGGAGCGTACTCCTGCGCACGGTGAGCGCGTTTCGTACACACGGACGGTATCGCGCGACTGAACCGCGGCCTTTACGCTCTACTTTAGTGATAATTATTATTTATGGTAAAATACGGCACTAATCTTTATTAGTCGGCTAATCTATAGTCCAAAGTAGGAGTGATGACAGATAGTTTTGTCAAACTACAATGCATCGTGACTACGCAATTTATTGAATTGTTTTATTAAATTACTAGCTTCCGCCTGCAACTTCGTCCGCGTGAGAGGGTTTCCCCGCGTTAATCCCGATCCCGTGGTAATTCCGGGATAAAAGCTATCCTATGTCCTTTCCAGGGTCCTAATCTATTCCCATGCCAAATTTCATCTAAATCGGTTCAGCGGTTTAGGCGTGAAAAGGTAACAAACAGACATACAAAGTTACTTTCGAATTTATATTTCTTCACATGTTTTCATTCAATTTTAAGTGGATACTTCTCTATATACTTTTATGAATTCAAACCTATATTACACAATAACATAATCAGCCTATAAATTTTCTAGTGATGGGACACACAGGATTACGACCCATTCCCTTCCTTATATACGCGGGTATATAAGAGGGACTGGGTCGTAATCCACCACGCAGGCCCAGTGCGGGTTAGTGAATAACATATATTAAATATATTGTTTTTAATCTAACATGATGGCCACTCTTTTCAACCGAATGAAAAAGTTTATATATTTTTTTTTATATTTGTATAGTAAAGTTAAAAGAAATGTATTAAATGGGGTGAAAAATAGACAGATAATAATAATTCATTATTAATATTTAAACGTAAAAATTAGGGAAGCATCAATCAGGGCAGTTATATTTTTCAATCCCTACACAGACTTCTATGTTCCTAGAAATAACAATGAGAATAATTATTGATTAATCAAAAGCGATCGGTAAAAATTATGCGTTCTTTTTTTAGGGTTCCGTAGCCGAATGGCAAAAAATGGAACCCTTATAGTTTCGTCATGTCTGTCCGTCTGTCTGTCTGTCTATCTGTCTGTCCATCCGTCTGTATGTCACAGCTATTTTATTCCGAAACTTTTAGCACTATACATGTGAAACTTGGTAGGTAGATGTATTCTGTAAACCGCTTTCCGATTTTATGATAATTATTAAAAATATTTAAAATAAAGGGGGCTCCCCATACATGGAACTAAAACTGAAAATATTTTTTTTTCATGAAACCTATCCGTGTGTGGTATTTATAGACAGGTCTTTAAAAATGATATTGAGGTTTTTAGGACCACCTTTTCAAAAAGTTAATCGTTTAAAGATATACGCTTCCAAAGTGGTAAAATGTGTGTCCGCCCCCTCTAACTTCCATAATAATGGAGTGAAATATCTAAAAATAAATATATATATCTGTAGATCTTAATGTAAACTTTCAACCAAAGTTAGTTTGAATGAAGTCGGGTCAGCAGTTTTTGAGATACAGCATATTTTATAAAACCGCAAATATAACTTTGTAATTCATACAAACACTATGAAAAACAAAGTTATCGGGCGTAGTTGTAAAAAAATGTAAATATAATCTAGTTTTAGGAAATTTGTAGGATTTTTTTTTAATAAGTATACATATTATATTATTATAGTTACTTCGGAACCCTTCATGGGCGAGACTGACTCGCACTTGGCCAATTTTTTTAACCCCTCCTAGCATTCACATCCTTTAAGCAACGATCCGTAGCAATTTAAACATAAGTCCAGTGATGCTATTAGCTGTTGTAAATTCATTGAACCAATCACAATAATTGTACTTTACAGAACACGACAGTGGTAGCGGCTTCGTCCATTTTAAAGTCGTAAATTATTCCAAGAGAGCAACTCCCGGGGAACCTATGTTCAGGAAAAGGACAGAATACTTTTTTAGAATATATGCACACTTATCCAAGTCTGTTCCAAGTCTCTGTCGTTAAGTGATAATAATCAGACAGACAGAAATAGTTATCCATAAGTATAAATATTAAATATAGATTGATAAGAATGAAATGTAACAACCAAGGATAGTTCAATATCATTCAATTCGTTATTTTTTCAATTGTCTCTGAACATTATGACGATAGCAATAACACTAGCAATACATAAGCTCATAAGCTGGCTATTTGTTTTATCTGCGTTTTGAACACAGTTTGCAGAAATTACACATAAACGAAGGTACGACCTCAACACTTTACTGGTATCTTGTAAGTAAGGCTCAGTAAACTGCTGAGGGCAGTTTAGATGACATTTGCTTGATGTTTACGACAAGAATTGTCTAGTTTTAGAACTGCAAGGAGCTGTTCTCTGTCTTCGAATGAAACGATAAATTACAAGCTAACTTCCTTAGAACCTACATTCAATCCTGGAAATAATTTTCCATCCTAATGGACTTTTGCATCGACTAACTACGCCCTAAGCAGGTGATTTTTTCTGAAGATTTTATTGCTACGGAGACAAGAATTAGCTGTATCGAATTAACGTTTTTCCTACAGCTGATGAAACTTGTGTGGTAATTCATTCCATTATCAAAATACCTACACTACAATATTTTGATTGCTTTTGATTAACTAGCACTTCGCCCGCTTCTTCATCTGCATGGATTTCGGTATAATTTATAGCCCATAGGACTTACCAATGATGCACCTTACCACCAATGAAAAAAATTTAGAATTTGATCATTAATTCTGAAGATTACCCCCCTACATATAAACTTACAAACAAATTTTACTTCCTTTTACTATATTAAACTTGGCTCACAGACAGATCGTAACCTGGGTAAGTACACATGATGCTTTGTTCCAGTACTCCCTTGGGATTATTAATTATACTTTAAACGTGGCCGAAACCGCAGGTAAGAATTATTACTAACATAGCCATTTATCAAACGTACTAATACTATTTTAATTGATTGGGTAATTACGAAAGGTTATAAAAGGTATGCGTAAAAAAATGAACATTGAAATTAAAAGAATTAGCCAAACTCGTTTCACAAATAATGTCGTATACATATAAGATTTAATAAGACAGGCTCGCAAAGACCAGAGTTATATTTGAACTCTAAGTACCTAGGTAGTAGTATCTAACGCAGTGCCATTATGTGTACAAAATTACTAGGTTTACCTACAGAAGAAGAATTTTTTGATTGTACTTTAAATTAGTAACTAAGTCTTAACATTACATTTATAGTTCAGTAAAAATACAATAATTTATTTATTGGCCTATCTACAATTATTGTTACACTGTTTATCCTAATAATACAGGCAATATGTTACAAATATAGTGTACACATTGATATACTAAAAACCCAAGATGCACAGTCTCAAAGAAAAGTGACGCTTGAAACTGTCGCCAAACACTCACCACCTACGTAGTAATAGTAATGCTATAAGTATAAAATATGTTTTTGCAAATTCCATCTTATGAAAACTGTTTAAAGTTGTTTTTACAAAGCAGTGTGCGAAAGACAATCAAATTTTATGACTGACGTTGCTCGATAGGACAAGGCCTTGAGTGGAGACTTACACCTTATACTAATTTTTTTTATAAGACATTTTTGTTAGTATTATAAGTTTATTAAATTGTGTTCTAAAGACGTAATTATAGCGTAAATGTTTTTGGGTAGAATATGTGTACATCAATGAAACAAATATTAATTGTTAAAATCGTTTATTATTTTTTTTAATTCAATAAAGCTTATACCTTTTGCCGTGATATACATAATATCGTCAAAAAATTCGCCATAAAAAAATCTCTCGCCTTTGTTGGCTGACCATTGATCTAATGTCCCTTCTCCGCATCGTATTTGGTCACGAGGAAAACTAAAGTATAAAAATAAGAAGTTTTTAATGAGACTGGTGTTGCGCCAAAGCAACACTCACACACACTTTTATCATTAGCATACCGCATGTCGTGAACCCATAAGTTATCCCATAATGAATCGATATACTTAAAATATATTTTTATTCTATTATTAAATCATTTAAATTATTCCAGTATGGGGAGGGACGTTTAAAATTGTAATACTAAGAGCGGAACGCGCACAATGGGCATTCAAAAAATGAATTTATCCCACTGGACTGCTATACTCGGAAGCTCAAGTACTTACAGTTCCCAATATATATCCTCCGTACCATACTACGTAGACACAGATTGTTACCACTAAGCCCAGATTTATTAAGCAAACGCACTGGGTTTCCCGATTGTAAAGTTCCCAAATGTCACACTAAACTTACGTCTAGATACTTTTAGGCATTAAGTTCTAGGATCTACAATAGAGCAAATAAAACTATCCCAATTTATAAGCTTATGTGACATAAGGTCAAACAAATTTTAAAACCATGGCTTCAGTCTTTGAGCTATGACGATATTAAAAAATCATTTCGTCAGTACAGTAAATTAAGCTATTCAAAACACTGAAAACACTCACTCATGTTAACGCACACGTGTCCAGATTTCCAGACACATACACACCCACACACACACGCAATTACGCACATACACTCAAACCTACACACACATACACGTTTCGCTTCTATTTCTTTTGTTCTCGCTACCTTCTAACGTTACTTTTTGTTTGTAATTTATTACATAAATATTGAAATGTGTTTTAATGTATAGCGTAGGACACTGATTCCTGTAACACATGCTCGCTTAGCATAGGAGTCAGGGGCTTCACTTGAATGATGTAATATTTTTATGTTCAATAAATTATTTATTTATTTATGAACATTACAAAATCCGTAAAATTGACGACCTCTTCTCCTTCAGTATATTATATAACGTATACATATTTGCCAAAAACTAAACTAGTATTAATTATTGTAAAATAGATGTGTTTAACTTTTGGTGTACAATAAAGTTTATTTTAATCTATTCTAAATACTAGCTTTTGCCCGCGTCTTCGTTCGCGTAGTGGTTTTTCCCGCGTAAATGCTGATCGCGTGGGAATTTCGGGATAAAACTATCCTATCTCCTTCCCACGGTCCTAAACTATTCCCATGCCAAATTTCATCTAAATCAGTTCAGCGGCTTAGGCGTGAAAAGGTAACACACAGACAGACCGAGTTACTTTCGCATTTATAATATTAGTATGGACAATATGGACAATAAAGCATAAACTTATTAATAAAAAATAAATATATACAAGAAAAAAAATCGACTCCATTATTTGTTCAACAGGGTAATTTTTATTATGCGACTAAAATAAAAAAGATGCCATAATACACTGTTTTGACACTGAAAACGCGGCCATTGAAATTTGCCGTTACTATTTGAAATGAGCGCATAATTTTGAATTAAGCACTCATTTTATGCGGACGGTTTTGAGACGTTGAGTGTGCATCTTGGGTTTTTAGTATATCAATGAGTGTACAATATGAATATGATGTACAATATAATGGCATTAAGTCCTCCTTTGTACTTTTTGTGTTGCATAAAGTTTTAATAAATAAATAAAATTATAACATTAATAGATTATAATAATATAGTGCAGAAATAACGCTTACAATAATAAACACAGTAAAATAAATAAAAACTAAAAGATGTAAAACAGCCTAACATTCTTTTGCGAGTATAATGCTTACTTTATATTTTTGCTATAGATTATTAACTACTAGATATCTTGATGCAATCGGACACCAATCTTTTACACGGTTAATCTATGATATATGCAATATGTGATTCCCTACAAAGAAACAATCTTTTTTATTAGTACTTATCACAGGGAATTATATCTTTATCTTTTAACTTAAAATTTTTTTAACAAAAAATAGAACCAACTTCCATATCAAAACACTACAAAGCCAAAAATAACTTTAATTTCGGTGGTCGGTGTTATTGGTTTTGGATTTTCTTTTTTTTTCACACCGCCTTCCGAAATTAAAGTTATTTTTGGCTTTGTAGTGTTTTGATATGGAAGTCGGTTCTATTTTTTGTTAAATTTTTTTGTTCACTCTTTTTAGTGGGTCGGTTTTTAATTTATCTAGTTGCAAAAGCCTTAATGTCAACAACTTATCACCTTTTACAAAATATTGCTTTTCCCGATGCATAGCCGTTAATTTTTGAGGAGTTCTCCTGGTACTTGACCATCAGCTCTACATCACCATACTCGTATGTATTGCGACGAGCATAAAGTGTTTAACATCCGTACTCAAGTAATCGAATCGCAATCCACGAAATAATTATTATTGAGTAGTTTCAGTGGCCATCTGTGGTCTTCATCATCAGTTCAACTTTCCCAAATGGTACTTTTCGAAAGCAACTGCTCAATGTACTATAAGAAATACCCAAAACGTTATAGGTGTGCCCATAATATTTGAAGAGTTCCCTCAATTTCTCCAGGATCCCATCATCAGATCCTGATTTCGTAACAATGGGACCAACTAGAAAGTATACCCTTTCAAACGCAAAAAGAATTTTCTAAATCGGTCCAGCCGTCTCCGAGTTATGAGGTAACATACAATAAAAAATAAAAAAAAAGTTCAAGACGAATTGAGAACCTCCTTTTTTTGAAGTCGGTTAAAAATATACCTTAAATCACACTTTTAATGGATATGCGGGAAATAAGTAGATATATATAACATGATCCTAGCCAAGGCTCTGTTGGAAGAGGCACAGATGATAAATTCGTTTATAAATTTTATAAACGAATTTAACTTAACATAAGGTAAACAAACTTGGTCTTTGATTGAGTCCAAACTCAAGGTATGCCAACGAGCAATGTAACGCAAAATACTAGGTGTTAAATTCGAAATAAAATCTTGTTCGAAACACAACACTATGCTCCAAAACGAATACTGATATCGCTTAAAAACCTGCCCAACTCAAATGGTACAGGACCGGACATATGTATCTGCCGCTGATAAAATGTGGTGCATTAGTCAGGTTGGCGGGGTTGCGGCAGGCTTCGTGGTGCCTGACGACAGGTGGTGCTTCGGCCCGCATTTCAGCGGGCTGTCGACGCGCCTGTTGAAGGCTGCGGACGCCCTCTCGTGGCTGCTTCCGAACCTGGGAGGGCCCAACGCGAAATGCCGGCGCCTGTACGTGAACATATTGCGGAGCATGGCCCTATACGGGGCCCCCATCTGGGCGGACTCCCTCCACAGGAGGGAGAATGCGACCGCCATCCGCAGGCCCCAAAGGGCCATTGCACTGCGGGTGGCGAGGGCCTACCGCTCGGTGGGCTTCTCGGCGGCGTGCGCTCTGGCCGGCATCCCTCCTTGGGAGCTGGAGGCGTGGGTGCTCGCCAGAGTGTACGAGTAGACGGCGCGCCGGAAGGCGCTCGGGGAGCTCCCCGTCGCCGAGGAGCGGGAGGCCGTGCGCCGCGAGGCGAAGGACGCAATCGTCCTCCACTGGACGCAGGACCTCGCCACCGCCGTCTTCGGCCGCCGGACGTTGGACGCGCTCGGTCCGGTCCTTCGGAGCTGGCTCGAGCGCTCCCACGGTTTCCTCTCGTTCCGTCTGGTGCAGGTGTTGTCCGGCCATGGCTGTTTCGGATCGCACCTGCATCGGATCGGGAGGGAGGAAACCCCGGCGTGCCACGAGTGCGGCGCGGCGGAGGACACGGCGCAACACACCCTCGAGGTGTGCCCAGCCTGGTCCAAGCTGCGCCGCGGTCTGACCGCAGTGGTTGGGCAGGACCTCTCGCTTCCCGGCGTGGTCAACGCCATGCTGGGGAGCGAGGGAGCCTGGACAGCGGTCGCCTCCTTTTGCGAGGACGTGATGTCGCAAAAGGAGGCGGCGGAGCGCGCGCGGGAGGTACCCTCTCGCCGCACCGCTCCACAGACGAAGAAGGGGTCGGCGAGGGCGCCGTCCTCTCCCTCCTCATGGTGGTGATGGGCGGGCGACAGGCACGGGGGTGCCCTCGCCCGCATCGCACCCATCGCTACCACCTTCGTCGGTCACTCCCGGGCCCGTCCCCCTCCCCACGGGGGGGGTGTGAGTGGTCCGCGCTGATGGGCAATCGTCAGCGGAGGACTGGACGCAAAGGCTGCGCCAATCTCCCAGTCCTCCGCTACCAGGACGAAGCGGGAGTGCCGCTGGGTTGTTTTAGTGGGTATACCGGGTCAGACCGGGGAGTCCCACATACCCCTTTTGTCCCCCGACGGGAGGGTATGCGTAACGCATTTTTTCCCAGCGACAAAAAAAAAAGGCTTCGACGTGGCCAGGTGGCCCAGCGCAATGCGACGGACGAGACGCGGCAGCTGCAGGCGAGGGTGGATCGCCTGCAGGTGGAGGTCAGCCAGCTGCACCAGAAGCTGGCTGAGGCCACGGCCCGGCCTGCCCAATCTGCCCCAGGTTCGGTGGAAGGAGGCGTCGCCTCCCCCGCCGGGCTTGAGGCAATAATCCGTGGGGTGGTGATGGAGGAGCGGACCTTCATCAGGAGCTGCCTCACGGGTATAGAGGACCGGCTCCTGCCGGAAAGGCGACTCCGCCCACCGCTAGCAGCGGACAAGAGTTCGCCACAGACGGAGCTGGAACCCGTACCCCAGGCGGGCCCGGCAGCAGGTGCCCAGCCCACAGGGAAGGGCAAAGGTAGGGGCAAGAGGAGCAAAGCGGCTCCTCCTCCTCCGCAAGCCCCTACCACCACAAGCCCAGAGGGAACGCCCGAGCCGGTGCCCGGGCCCTCCTCCGCTACCCAGCTGGCCCCTCCCCAGACCACCACCAAACAACAGGACGCCCCTCTTCCCTCCACCACCCTGGCCAACAGGTCGTGGACGGAGGTGGTCAAGAAGGGCAAGAAGAAGCCCGCAACGCCCGCAGCGTCCGCAGCCCCCAGCCAAAACGGCTCCAGCCGCCGGTAGGAAGTGCTGACCGGCCACGGATGTTTCGGGGCCTACCTGCACCGCATCGGTCGGGAGGAGACACCGTCGTGCCACGATTGCGGCGCGGTGGTGGACACGGCGCAGCACACCCTGGAGGGGTGCCCGTCGTGGTCGGAGCTGCGCCGCGACCTCGTTGCGGCGATCGGGCCGGACCTCTCGCTCCCCGGCGTGATCAACGCCATGCTGGGGGACGAGGGGTCTTGGGCGGCGGTAGCCTCCTTCTGTGAACAGGTCATGGCGCAGAAGGAGGTGGCGGAGCGCGCGCGCGAGGACGACCCTCTCGCGCCGGCGCTCCGCAGGCGGAGGAGGGGTCGGAGAAGACGTCAGTATGACGAGCACCTCCGACTCCTCCCTGGTGGAGGCCAGCAGGCAACGGGTGCGGGGGCACCCCTGCCTGCATCGCACGCGCCTTCACCAGCGCCGGACGGGAGTGGCCAGGTGTTCCCGGCCATTCTCGTCACCCCCCAGCCCGGGGGGCACGTAGGGCCCGCCATCTAGGCGGGCGCGCCAGAGGGCCGTGGATGCAGAACGTCTCCCATAGCCCTCCCAACAAGGCGCCGGAGGGAACACCGCTGAGTTTTAGTGGGTATACTGTCGCCGTCATGCGACAGGGAGTCCCACACTCCCCGTCTCGCCCCCCAGCGAGCGGAAGTGCGTAATTGTTATTTCTCAGAAAGAAAAAAAAAAAAAGGGCTACGAAGGAGATTGCGGGACGAACTGAATAGGTTCCGACGTGGCAGGAGGACCCGCGGGCTTGAGAGAAATGGAACGAATGCAGCCTTGCCTTTGAATATTAGCTAATTTTATGAAGTCTATGAAGGTGGCGTGATCATTTTTGATCAAACCTTTTTTAAAATAAATAAATATAAGAAAATACACACGTTTTTTAAATCAAATATCATTGTTAACTGCACGTTGTCGCCCTGGTTCACCTCTGTCGTCCTACATCGTTAACATAACTATAAAGTATTCCAGAATATTCTACCACAGCACACGACTTGTCAGTTCCAATTCTGAAACATGTTGTACACGTTCGGTATTCAGGCTGTTTGTGATTGCACTTGCAAAACACAGGATTGAGAAAAAGATGCTGACGAGAAAAAAGTAGGCGTTGCGTTCTGTTTGGAGCCGGTTACAGTAGATAGGTTTTTTTATCTCACTCCACGTCGACTTTCTTCTGGGCCCCATATGTATTCAATTCTCTTAATTTCTTAATTATTCTAAATCATTGATTTTATCTCTTTACTAACTGACCCGGTGAATTTCATACCGCCTTATCATTTTCATATTTTCTCACCTCTATTTTCATTACTTTGAGTAACTTTAGTCATCACGACTACTCTTAAAAGGGTGAAACAAAGTTTTGTCGGTCTATTATGTATTTTGATCTCTATTTTGTTTTAAATTCCGACTTGATTATTAATTCATTGCAATTCTTTTTAAATATTGACAAAGAATCAATTTTATTATCTATTATCGAGCTCATACTTGATATATATGCGTATTTTTAAAATAACATGATAATTTTACACTTAATTCTAAACTAATTATGTATAGCATGTTCATATATTTAACAATGTGTAAGCTGTGGTTACCTTTAATTAATATATTTTTCCAGGGTTGGTATAGCAAAGGCATTAGTTGTGTCTTAGTCTAGATTATGGGTCACTACCCATTATTATTGATTTCCCAGATTGGCAACAGAATAACCTACGTGTTTAGAAAATACAGCTTTCGCCCACGCGAAAAAATAAGTATTTACAATAGAGAAAAAAAAATGCAGGACTAGTGAACAAATAGTATGCATAACTAGTAATAGAGCATTTTTTTAATTATGTAAAAAACTATAAATTTATTGTAAAGCTAAGGACCAAGGTATACACATTTTTTTTTATAAAAGATATACGAGAGGGTGGAACAGCACAGATTAAATATTTGCGCCGTTTGGAGATTTTCTGGAATGGTGTTTTAGTGTTGTAGTAGTTTTATGTATAATATATGTTGTTGTGTTACATGATTTAAAGAGTTCGGCTATTGGAAATTGAATCTGTCTAAACGTGGCTACTTTTAGAAAACTTTTTTTTTATTAAAAATGGGTTCGCGTTTGACCACCGTCTCACCTGATGGTAAGTGATGATGTGGTCGAAGATGGAGCACGCTTACCTAAAAGTAACCTATTCACTCTTAATTTAAAGACTCCTAGGTTATAGCTATCGGGAAACACAGACAGAGAGAGACAGACAGACATTTCAGTGTTATTGGTTGGTAATTTCGAAACTAAATAAATAAATCTCTTGCCAACTCCGGCCAATCAGTCAAGAACCAGTTCTAGAACAAGGTACAATAATATGCCACTTTTGTGGTAAAGAGGGGCATAAAGCTCCTAACTGTTGCAAGAAGGCCGAGAAAAACAAACAACCTGGACCAGCCAGCTCGTCACATAAGGCGACACCAAAGAAAATCGTCTGTTACCGCTGTGGGGAGTCGGGTCACGTCACTCCTTGCTGCCCAAAGGCGACCGTTAGGCGGTCAGGAGATTCAAGTGGAGATGGGCCTTCAAGCAGCCAACCATCAATGAAGCGAGTTGAAGACTGTGAAGTACGGCCTATCACTGGTGTTTTACAGCAACCCGGTGCGCCGTTTGCATTTTGTTATGATTCTTGGGCTGAATGGTCTCTTATTACTGAAACATGTGTTGAAAAGTTGTCTGGTAAACGTATTTCTTGTGTGTTCAATATTGTGGGAATAGGAAATTCTAACATAATATGTACCGAACAAATTCTGAGTGAAGTAGAAATAGATGGTTACCATTTAGAGATACTGTTTCATGTGGTACCGGATGCCAATTTGAATATTTAGCTATGCCATTCGGTTTAAGAAATGCTCCTAGTGTTTTCCAACGTGCTGTAACTAATGCATTAGGCGAGTTAGTCCATTCTTACGTAATTATTTACATTGATGACATCATGATGCCCAGTAGAGATCCCTGTGAAGGTTTACATCGACTAGAAGAAGTCTTTGAATCATTGACCAAAGCAGGATTTTCTTTAAATCTTGGTAAGTGCCCTTTTCTTCTGGGGAAATTCACCCAAATCCTCGAAAAATAGAAGCATTGATTAATTTAAAGTCTCCCACAACAATTCACCAATTGAGACAGTTCATTGGTCTTACATCGTACTTTAGACAATTGAAACTGCAACTGAAATATCATTCCTATGAACTGGAAACTTTGGCCGTTGTTAACGCAGTTAAGCATTTTCACCATTATCTTCAAGGATATAAATTTACCGTTGTAACTGACTGTAATTCCCATAAAACCTCGCGCAGTAAAGCTGATTTAACTCCCCGAGTACATAGATGGTGAGCTTTTCTACAGGCCTATGATTATGACATCATGTATAGGGAAGGCAGATATATGAACCACGTAGACTTTATTTCTAGAGACCCCCTTCCACAATCAATCAACAAAGTAGAACAGAAACGTGTTGATATTACAACTCTGTCTAATAATTGGCTTTTAGCTGAACAACAGCGTGATTCTGAGATTTTAGCAATCATTTCTAATCTCAAAAGTAACTCTTTATTCCCCGATATTGCCCAAAGTTATCAATTACGATCAGGAACCTTGCACCGTAAAATACAACGCAATGGACAAAGTCGTTGTTTACCTATTATCCCAAGAGCTTTTAGATGGTCTGTTATAAACCACATTTATGAAGCAATCACGCATCATTATGATAAAACACTTTAAAAAATCTATGAGCATTACTGGTTTGATAAAATGGCTAGATATATTAGTAAAATTCGTGGAAAACTGTATCACGTGTAAAATCTCAAAGTCTAATTCCGGTAAAATTCAAGCAGAGTTACACCCTATACCTAAAGTCAGTATACCTTGGCACACAGTGCATGTACATGGGTGTGATACGTGATTTTGAAAATGAAGCACCGAAGAACACGTCCCCGTAAGTTCACGAATACGAAACACTTAACAACGAATGCATGCTACCACGAAAAACCTAACGCCGTAGCCATGAGATCTCGAATAACTAAATCTCTAATTTCACCTACTCGAATTACTTTACAACGAATGCACACTAACAAGAAAAACTGACCAACGTTGGCATGCGATCTTGAATAACTAAACCTCGAAAAGTCTTCATAAAGAGATTTAGTTATTCGAGATCCCATGGCTACGGCGTTAGGTTTTTCGTGGTAGCGTGCATTTGCTGTTAAGTGTTTCGTATTCGTGAACTTACGGGGACGTGTTCTTCGGTGCTTCATTTCCGAAATCACGTATCACACCCCATGTAGATGTTACAGGAAAACTTAGTGGAAAGAGTGATCTCAAGGAATACATCATTTTTATAATTGATTTATTTACAAAGTATGTTTTACTGTATGTTGACGCCAAAAATTGCATTAAAGCCTTTAAGTCCAGTGTTTCTTTATTTGGAGCACCTTCTCGGGTTATAGCTGACCAAGGTTTTGCTAGCAAAAACTTCAAAGTTTTGTGATTCCCATAATATTGCTTTACATTTAATAGCTACCGGTGCATATTGGGCTAATGGACAGGTTGAACGCTTAATGAAAACATTAAAAAGTATGCTTACCGCCTTTGAGACCAGTGAGCACTCATGGCAAGATGCCATTGAAGACGTTCAAATTGCTCTAAATTGCACAATTAATCGGGTTACTAAATCTAGTCCCTTAGACTTATTAATTGGTCGAGTTGCTAGACCTTTGGGTTTGATGACTATCGACAGTGAAGAAATAGAAGTAAATCTGTCCCATGTAAGAGAACAAGCAGCCCTGAGAATAATTAAAAATGCCGAATATGATAAAACCCGTTATGATAAGACTAAAGCTGTTTTGAAAAAGTTCCAAGTTGGAAACTTTGTACTTATTGCTAATGAGGAACGAAACCAAATTAAATTAGACCCTAAATATAAAGGTCCTTATAGAATTTTATAAGTATTAGATGGTGATAGATATTTGTTAAAAGCTTTGAGTAACAATAGAATTTACAAATATCCCCATGATCGTGTACGAAAAAATGCCTGAATGTCCAGTTACTGTTAGTGATGATGTCAATACCGACACTGATGATGACTCATCTGCTGCTGACATAACCATTGACATAGCATAGCTGAATTGACAAGATGTATATGATGACTCTTGTTTAGCTTGACGCTTAATCGGATGTCTATGTTGACTCCTGAATTTGGAGGTTGATCTTGACGCCTATGCGGGTTGTCTATGTTGACGCCTATACGAGTTGTCTATGTTGACGCCTATGCGGGTTGTCTATTCGACCTAATCGCTTTTCGAATCCCATTTTGTGATTTCGGCTGGGAGACTATGTCTCTAGTAAAGCTATGTATTGTTAGTAACAGTTTGGTAATTTTGAATGGTTGCGATGCAACTGCTATTGATAATAATAATTTTATTTGACAAACTCAGAATTTTTCGTTTCACCATACCTTTTGTTGAGGCTTTTGATTGCCAGAAAGGCCGATCGATATTTACATGACATTTTCTTTTTCAGGATCACACGAGGTCGTGTAGAAACGTCAGTTCTGGTCGTGTCGGAGTTAGTTGTCAATAATTTATTAAGTACTTAGTGTACGCACTAATTGATTTTTGGCAACTTATTTCGATAAATGTGACCGATAGTTTCGTTCAAAACCATTGATGACATGTTGCTTTAATTTAAAAATGATTTACTTTGTGAAATCACCATTGTTTATTAACGATAATTACTCTTATATTATTTGATTATTTTATAACGTAAGTCTTTTTAAATTTAGCACGTTTTGTATGAAATAAACACGTGACGCACTTCCGCGCGCCAACGGACAGAGTTGTGGAGGGATTGCAAAGTGGGGGTATCATCTTATAAAAGACCGTGGTCTGTCTTCGGATTTGACTCAATAAAGAGCTCCCCTGCTCCCGACAAAACTGTCGGTTTATTTGGTACAGCGTCGCTGCATAACCCTGCTAATAGCGAGCGGATACGCTTTGTAATAGGTTGGCTTGGTCACTATACGAACAGTGACCTTAAAAGGGTCTGTTCGCCTAACTGTTTTCTTTCTTTATAATTTGCTTTATCTTTTACCTGATTACTATTTTATATTGTTTGTTTATTAATACCCTCAGTAAATAAATATCTGTTTTTGCTTATACCAGCTTGTTTATCCCAATAAAATGGGGACTCTAGACCCTGATGCTTTACCTCTCGGCACTCCTGATCCTACACATATATTTCCTGTCACTTAAATATATATATAATAATTTTAATTTAATCAGTCTATTTGTACTGATTCGTACCACTATGACTATCCGTTTCTCATGCACACTATTATAAACACTAATGAGACTACTTTTTGTCTTAGGGAAAGAAAAGGATCGGAAAATCCGAATCTCAGAAAGAATCAATGTGCAATCATTACTGTAATGTGGTTTTGATGACATGAAATTGAGAGTAGCACTCACCTAAACCCAACCCATCCTTGGCCCTTTTCACCCAATGCCTTTAGGCCGTGCGCGCACTGCGTTGCGTTTTGGAAACGCAAAATCTGTGAAGTATGGAGTGTCATAGAAGTGCGCGCACTGCAGTGGAAAAAACGCGTGCGGTAGAGTCACCGGTGGCCCCGGTCATTCTACCGGTGCGGTAGAACTACCGCAATTGCGGCCACCGCAAGGCAGTGCGCGCACGGCCTTAAGCCAATGATTTGATAACGTCAGGACGAAATAATAAATCTAATTTAAACTAACGTTATAAAGAAATAGTTAATATGTTTTTGTTTTTGTAAAATGTAATGTCTGGAAGAACCATTTCACTGATAGAGAGCTACACTATTTCTATTACTTAAACTACGTTTTACCAGACGAACGTTCCTCTATGATAATAGATCACACGGGATATACATCAAGTACTTTTATCTGACCTAAGGCTTTAGCTTTAGACAAAGTGAGCGTCACGTATCGCGAGCCGCCTCTGGCCCCTGTAGGCGCGGGCTTGCGGACCGCGAGCAAACCTAGCTCACCGCTCGATGAAGACCAGCCCCGAGTCTTATTACACGCGCCTCCAAAAGCAGTCGGCAACAAAGACGAGGCCAGATAAGGCTAATGCTTTCCGGGGTTGCAAAACCGTTCTAACGAGATACCGGGCCCCCGGAACGCAACGGCAACTGAAGGAACAGGTTGGGTATTGTATAGTCAGTAGAAGTCTGACACGGGAGCGGGTCTCTCAACAATTAGAAGGCGTAGGGCGTAGAATTCGAAGAAGGGATTCTACGCCCTACGCCTTCTAATTGTTGAAAGACCAAATATAATGGATTGAACACTTGAAATATCGACAGCATTTGTCCATCCCATAAATTGATATTTTTATATTTGCACGGATTGTGTAACTTTCAATGCCATTCCACAGGCGCGTGCATAGGATTATGACAGGGCATGCGGCGGAAAAAAACACACAAAAACTTCTTCTTTTATAGATTTTTAGCATAGCCACAGCCACGCATCGTAGCATGGTGGCGATGCGTGGCTGTGGCTATGCTAAAAATCTATAAAAGTAGAAGTTTTTGTGACCGATTACTCACAAAAACTTCTTCTTTTATAGATTTTTAGCATAGCCACAGCCACGCATCGCCACCATGCTACGATGCGTGGCTGTGGCTATGCTAAAAATCTATAAAAGAAGAAGTTTTTGTGTGTTTTTACTCCGCCGCATGCCCTGTCATAATCCTATGCACGCCCCTGCCATTCCAGAACCATTGCTTCACATGTTTAAAAAATCTGCTTGACAGCGCAAAACATGCCATGAATATAGTTGCAATGGATACATTGTACATTTTTTCGCAATCAGACTGCTGTAGGTTGCCTAGAATAGATCTTCGTATGCGATAAAGCCAACCATCGTATGTGTTTAATTTTAAATTTTCTTTTATGATATAGTTTAATTAAATAAGTAAATAAATAATTTTTGTTTCCTTTTACGAATAGACTTGTTACCGAGCAGTCCTATACAACAGTGTTTATCGGAATGTAGTACCTTATATTTAATTGATAAACAGTTTAAATTATGTAGATTTTGTTGTACAGCAATATCAATATATACGTACAAATAAACGAAATCTCAAACAAAAATCTACTTGCGGCCGTCAACTCTTCAGACACCAAAAAAATTTTTGTACAGCAGTACTGCACGGCTAAATGTAACGAGAGCGTGTCTCCTCCGGCCAGACAATAGCTTCGCTACTTCAAATGCCTAGGAACCTGAAAAAACATCGTTCATATTGCATTTTGTGTAGATTTTGTTATTGATTTTGTAATTGATGATTGATACTTGTGATCGAGAGGTCACGAGTTCGAATCCCACCCATTACACTATTGCCGTGAACCCACTCCAGACACAAGCATATTTAGCTTAGTTGGAGGGGTTAACAAGATTCCTAGTAATGTGAATTCTAGCCACATTGCTAGTTATCTTTTTAAGAAAAAAAAAAAAAATTACAGCTGCCTAGTAGTAAGCCAATTACAACCTCAACAACTAAAAACAAAATTAGAGCGTTTTTTATAATTGGTAGGCTTACTTTTGACCACCATGTATTAATTTGACAGGCCTGTTGGTCTAGTGGTCAGTGGCCCTGACTGCTATGCGAAAGGTCGTGGGTTCGATTCCCACCCAAGACAAATCTTTGTGTGATGAGCACCATCATTTTTTCTTTGTCTGGCTGTAAATTTATCTATAATATGTATGTATTTAGAAATATATATGTATAATAATAATAACTAACTGATAAACATACATATATATTTTTAAATGTGTATGTTTATCAGTTGTCTAGTACTCATACTACAAGCTCTGCTTAGTTTGGGACTAGATGGCGTTGTGTGAAAGTTGTGGAATATTATTAATTTAATAATGGTGGTTCATGGCTAAATAGTAACAGCCGCATGGTTGACCCGTGCGGCTGTTACTATTTAGCCATGAACCAGATCCAGACCAGATCTTTGAGGTTAAGCAAAGCTTGACGACCTTTGAACGGATGACGGCCTTTGAATGGATGACCATCTTAAATATCAAAATTCCTTTGTGCCTCGGAAAGCACATTAAGTCGTTGGTCCAGGCTGTCACTTGTAGACCTTGACAATCATTACGGGTAGTCAGAAGCCAAAATATCTGATAATGTTCTCGCTTGCCAGCTACTGGGTTGTGGATAGGCAGTCACTCCATGTAAAACACTAATACTCAGCTGCACCCAATTAGACTGGAATTCGATCCCAACATAGTTAATAATAATAATATTCCACAACTTTCAAACAACGCCATCTAGCCCCAATCTAAGTAGAGCTTGTGCTCTGAGTACTAGACAACTGATAAACATACATATATATTTCTAAATGCATACATATTATAGATAACTTACACCCGGACATAGAACAAATGATCGTGCTCATCACACAAACATTTGTCCTGGGTGGGAATCGAACCCACGACCTTACGCATAGCAGTCAGGGCCACTGACCACTAGACCAACAGGCCTGTCAACCAGTTAGGTAAAGATGATGGACAAAGGCGGCTTCTGTGTTCCCTTCCACATATAAGCCATTTGCCTTCGAAGCAAGGGTGAACAGACAACTTCTGAGCTCGCTCGTCCCATCGTAGACCTCATCTATCGCTTACTATCAGGCGTGATAAAAGTCTTTTGACTGCGGGCTCATCACTAATAAATATTGAAAAACTTGAGAGGTGTCAAGGGACACCCGGATGAAACGAAGTTCCTTTCGATTAATTAGTGAAGGAATTGTAATATTTTTTTTTTTTAAGTTATAATATTAATATTTATTTATTATTAACAAAGACGAAAGAAAGAAAGAAAAAAAAATGGACGAAAGACGAAACGAAAATATCTGGCTTGCTTTCTATAAGAGAGAGAGAGAGAGAGACAGACAGAGAAACATGCACACGCCGCACGGCTTACAATAGCTTACTATAGCAAAAATTGGCCAAGTGCGAGTCGGACTCGCCCATGAAGGGTTCCGTGGTAACTATAATAAATATAATATACTTAATATATTTAATTGAAAAAAAAAAACCGTTAAAATTTCTTAAAACTAGCTTATTTACAATTTTAGAACTACGCCAAATAACTTTGTTTTTCATAGTATTTGTATGAATTACAAAGTTATATTTGCGGTTTTAGAAAATATACTGTATCTCAAAAACCGCCGACTCGATCTCGTTCAAACTAATTTTGGTTGAAAGTTTACATTAAGATCTACAACATATGGTGTTTTTAAATTTTTCACTTCATTATTATAGAAGTTAGAGGGGGGGGACACACATTTTACCACTTTGGAAGCGTATATCTTTTAAACGATTAACTTTATGAAAAAATGGTTTTAAAAACTCTTTTATCATTTTTAAA
Source organism: Tholera decimalis (assembly GCA_943138885.2). Taxonomy (NCBI): domain Eukaryota; kingdom Metazoa; phylum Arthropoda; class Insecta; order Lepidoptera; family Noctuidae; genus Tholera; species Tholera decimalis. The sequence goes on from OW964549.2 coordinate 29,325,434, forward strand.
GACCTATCTATAGATACCACACACGTATAGGTTTCATGAAAAAAAAATATTTTCAGTTTCAGTTCCATGTATGGGGAGCCCCTTTATTTTAAATGTTTTTTAAATTTTCTCTTAAAATCGGAATGCGGTTTACAGAATACATCTATCTACCAAGTTTTACATCTATAGTCCTAATAGTTTCGGAATAAAATGGCTGTGACATACGGACGGACGGACAGACAGACAGGCGGACAGACATGGCGAAACTATAAGGGTTCCGTTTTTTGCCATTCGGCTACGGAACCCTAAAAAGTGTCGTTACAACTTTTCGTCTTCATTTTTTCTGTCTAGCCCCCTTTCGCAAGGCGCGATAAGGAACTTCGTTCCAAAAAAAAAAAAAGTCGTTCTCTCGAATTTCCTTCACGTTCAGCAGAACCATCATTCAAGCTATTTACGTTAACACAGTTGCATAACACGTGTACTTTTATATTACATATATATCTTTACACGTATTACGTTAGCTGAACGTGACAAGAAACGGTATTAACGCAACTTTTGCCGGTATCACTAAGGCTTCTGCTCAGTTAGCGTTCGAAGTGAGCGTGACGACACATAATCAAACGTAATACTTCATATAAATCATTATAAAACTCTAGTTCTATTAAAAAAAAATGGCCAAGTGCGAGTCAGACTCGCCCATGAAGGGTTCCGTAGGTAGTAACTATAATAATATAATATAATATGTATATGTATTTGACAAAAAAAAAATCCTTAAAAATTTCTTAAAACTAGCTTATTTACATTTTTACAACTACGCTAAATAACTTTGTTTTTCATAGTGTTTGTATTTTGCAGTTTTAGAAAATATGCTGTATCTCAAAAACTGCTGACCCGATTTCGTTCAAACCAATTTTGGTTGAAAGTTTATATTAAGATCTATAGACATATATTTTTGTTAGATTTTTCACTCCATTATTATAGAAGTTAGAGGGGGGAGACACACATTTTACCACTGTAGAAGCTTATATCTTTTAAACGATTGACTTTATGAAAAAGTGGTTTTAAAAACTCTTATATCATTTTTAAAGACCTGTCTATAGATACCACACACGCATAGGTTTAATGAAAAAAAATATTTTCAGTTCTAGTTCCATGTATGGGGACCCCCCTTTATTATAAATATTTTTTAATTTTTTTCATAAAATCGGAAAGTGGTTTACAGAGTACATCTACCTACTAAGTTTCGCATGTATAGTCTTAATAGTTTTGGAATAAAATGGCTGTGACATACGGACGGACGGACAGACAGACAGACAGATAGACAGACGGACAGACATATCGAAACTATAAGGGTTCCGTTTTTTGCCATTCGGCTACGGAACCCTAAAAATGACACTCATACCACAAAAACCTGCTCCTGTGCTCCCAAAACGTAAACAATTTCAAAATGTTTCTCATCCCGCGAGCCGAAAAAAGTAAATTAAATTTTTGTGGTATTTGTTATTGCGTTTACAGCCAGGGTTGGTCAATTTAATGTCAACGGACTTTAAATGAAACTCGCGAAATAAATAACAACCTTACAGGAAAGCGATACGCATTCGGGAAGCGCGCACAATAACGCGCAGAGGGACACAATAAGTATAAAGATAAAACCAAACGGTTTGTGCATTTTAATTAAACATTTAATCGACCTTCATTTTGCTGAACACATAAGGGTACGGAAAAGTAAATAACATAAGTAAATACTGTTTACAGAATTTGGAAGCTAATGGGGGGCGGGAAACGTTTGTGGAAAGGAGGGGGGTATTTAGACTCACAGATTCTGCGTCATGTATTACGTAACGCCATTGTTGCCACAGAATTATAAACTAATAATTTCCGTCAGTTTCAGGCCCACCATTTCAAAGGAATAATAGCTACTCAAAAGTTTTTGTTTGAATTCATTATATCATTACATAAATTAACTCAAGTAAAAACAATTGGTTTGAAGATAGCAAAAACAACTTGAGGTATGAGATTAGAAGGTGATGAACTCCCAAATACAATTTTAGCAAAACCACCCAAGGTTGATGGAGAAAAAACTTTGGTCGACGCAAAACATTGATGCATGTTTTGACATTAAATACTAGGCATAAGGTCATACTACAGGTAGGTTGCAATAAACCACACAGATAACTTTCAAAGACAGACAAAAAACTTCAACTTACTCCGAACTGCAGGTCTACCACTCCATAGAAACAATGATTTTACACAATGCCCCCTTTCCAGTATATATTTAGCACCCAATGGTGAGAATCATAAGGTTTACACAGGTTTGACTAAGTACGAATATGTTTCTGATTTAATATAAGTTAGTTAGATAACAAAATAGAATAGAATATTTATTGAATTCAACTAAATTACATGACACAGTTTATGAGACAACATTTTTTGTAGGAAGAACATTTTTGTATAATTATGTAAACTAAACTAGTAGAACACTGGTACCAAAGTAAGATTTAACTTGCGTTTTAGGTACCAGAAAAAGAAGATAATGCGCCCGTAATATTCCCACTAATGGAAAACAGGTCTCAGGTATATTTGAAATTAATAAAGTCATATTAGATCAGAATATTGCGTATATTCTTAAATGAACCATAATTAACACAATTATTTTTGTTTTAGAACAACCAACGTTACAAAAAAATAAAAAAAATACATAAATCACACTTAGGTTGACATGTGTTAGACGACATAACTATTGGGTAAAATGACATATTATGTCATCTTAGACTATTGGCTAAAAATGATCCACGAGTGCTTTTTCCGTATCTTTGTTGAAAGTTGGTTTTAACCGACCAAGATTTACTGGAGTACTATAATAATAACGACGTAGGGTTGCTTGTGGTACGTTGAAATGTTTAGATGCTAAACCAACCTGCCATCTTTTACAGCTTCAATAGCTTTAGCCATGTCTTCTTTTGATTAACTTTTCCGCGTCGATGTTCGTTTGCAATTACCAGGCATCCTATATTAAAACAAAAATACTTAGTATCTATAAATGTCTCATTTCATAAAGGTAAGATGACATAGTATGCCATCTTACACCGATGTCTTGTATGTCATCTTACCCAATGGGATACGCAAGTTTTGTTTTAATTGTCGTGACAAAAACTTGAGGTTAGAATACTCATTTATCGATATTTGTAACACATAATAATCCTATTACACATTCAAAATTTGTAAATAACCAGAAAATCCTTACCTTACGCATATTTTCACCACCAAACGAAAGAGCAACCAAAACTTTTTTCAGATCAAAATCACGAAAACATGCGACTACATTCCAACCTGAGCTCGGCTTCCGCCTTATTGAACTTAAATACCAGCGACATCGATAGGTACTCTCTTAAACGTCACAGGACATCATTAACGCGTGTATTTAAACCAATATGATTGGTGTGTCATCTTATCTATGTCATCTTAAGCACAACTCCCTTATGTAGGTACAGTACAAGAATATAAACCACTACATTCGGGACTCACCTATTGCCTGTGTGTGAATGAAGAAAAGTCGAGTGTAAGGGGCGGGACTACATGAATGAGGACTGTTTCTATTAGAAACAATTTCATATTATTTACTCAAGGCTCATTTAATATTCGATCGCGTTCTATCAGAAGATCCCGCTGCATAGGTTGGTTGGTTGGTGGTTGGTTGGTTCGCTGGATATATTGGCATACAGCAATGCACTCTAGGCTATTCCTGATATTATATTCTCGTAAAAGGAACATAAACATACCTCTTTCAAAAACTATGTAGGACATATTATAAGTAGGTATATAACATTATACTTTATTCAGGATAAATTTCATGATTGTCTGGCAGATGGAGTACTTTATGCAGCCTACCCAAACGTCCTTACTTCGGTATTGTTCGTTAATTCGTTGAGCTCCTTTAACTTCTATGTTGAGTTACACTATACATGATAAACGCTTGCACTGTCTGGGCAGGTCGTATTATCGTGATTAGTTAACACTTGTGTGTATTATTTGTACAATATTAATAGTTTTGATAGGCTAAGTACGCCGCATTTTGGGGCACGCCCGAGGTAATCAAATCTATTAAATTATCTTGGCATCGACTTCAGTCATGTGAGTAGATACGTAGCCCTTATTTGAAACGGAATTAGACATTCAATGAACTAATATATAAGGTTTTTTTTTCGCTTTGCAGTGCAGAAGTGGTTTTGTTTGTTTTGAAGTCGGTTAAAATTTTTGGAAAAATGTTTTTATTTTATGATTTTTAGTACTTATCTCATTCTTTGTGTTACCTGAGATACCTACATACCGTTCTCACTTTTTACCCGACTGCGCCAGAAGGAGGGTTATGTTTTTCGAGAGTATGTATGTATGTATAATTGTTTGGCACGCTCTGTGGCCTGAGCGGCTCGACGGATTTTAGCTTGAGAGGTATCGTTAGATTCGTATTGACTGTGAAAGTGACACTGGGTATATCAAAATAACAAAAACCTAAATGGCGGATTTTTGGCGCCATATTATGCCTTCCTAAAAGTTTTTTTTTCTCAAAACCTATCGAGTGGGGTATCAAAATAAAGGGTTTTAAAAGGTGATTACAAAAATATATCCAACTTATATGGTTAAAAGTAATTCAAAGTGACAAATCATAAAAAACACGTATCAAGAACTAAATCGTCTGCGAAATCTTTCACATTTGTAAAATAAAAAGCTGGAAATAAAAAAAAAGTTATTAAAAAAATTAAAAAACCCGACTGCAACCTTATACTAAAACTAACTGAAAAGCTAATAAAAACAAGCCCATTTTAAATTAAATAAAAGTTGGAAGCAGGCGGGACCCATTTGAGTTTGAAACTATAATAATGGTATGGGCCCAGCCTGCTTCCAACTTTTATTTAATTTAAAATGGGCTTGTTTTTATTAGCTTTTCAGTTAGTTTTAGTATAAGGTTGCAGTCGGGTTTTTTAATTACTTTTTTTTAAAGTCAGTTAAAAAAGAGTGCAGTACACATCTTTTTACCCCCTAAAACCATATTTCAGACCAATTTTATGTTATGGAAAGGTTTAAACCAAACTCGAGGAGTTCGACGACGTAAACGGCTTAACGCGTTAAGCAATGATTTGATGAGTTAAGCAGTGTTCGCAGAGGCCGGTCATCGGATGGGTGATCCAAAACTTGTTATCTCAAGTTTTTCTGTGCTTCAGAAGGCACGTTAAGCCATTAGTCTCGGCTGTAAAAAGATTGTTTTTTTTTTTTTTTTTTTTTTTTTTTTTTTAGTCATTAGCACCCACTAATCCGCATTGGGCTTGCGTAGTCGGTTTTATCTAGCCGATTCTCGTTAGGTATGGTGTTTATCCGTAGAGAAGGTCTGTGCTTCAGCAGTGGTGATATTCATAGGTAGATTATGCTAAACAGTACATTATATTTGAACAGTCCTATCACTTACCTCCGAAGACCTTCATCAGAACCTGATGTGTTATATACTAAAATCTTCCTTGTAAAATATGCTTTCAAACAACGGAAACGCGATCGCAATCGGATCAGTAGTATTTGAAAAAATCACGGATATACAAACATACATATATACATACTGGTCGAATACAGGACCTCCTTTTTTGAAGTCGGTTATAAAAGCAATAGGAGAATCGTAAATTGCAAGACTCTTGCGAGACTTGCGCAAGACCAAGACCAAGTCCAAGACTAAGAGCGCAATACCAAGACCAAGACTGGCCAAGTCTCGTCTTGGTCTTGCATTTGGGCAATACTAGCCCAGGTGGTTCTCATATGAATTGACCAGTACGGATTGTACGGACATCAAACACTCTTCGAATTCTGAGTTTGTTTCAATACCTATTTCTTTTCAAGGTATTCGAGAGGAAGCACCGACTTCATGTTGTTTAAATTTTATTTACGAAAAAAAGACCAGCATAAGTGTTATTTAACAACGTATTTGTAAAATAAATAAAATTTCTCTTTTGATTGAGATGATGATTATTGTTGATTATTTAGATGAGATTTTGTGCGCAATTCTTATGCAATGGCATTATCTATCTATTATGTTATCTATCTATCTATTAACCTACGGTTATTACAAACATCGCAGACTAATCCAATATGTGTTTACCTTCAGTATCTCTATATATGAGATTAATTTGCTATCAGACACTGCAATACACATCAGAACTATTTACCTGAGGAAGTGGAGAACGAAAGATAATTGCACTTGTAAGAGTTACTGGCTTGTTTACCTGTCTGTACGGATAATAAAATTGTAATTGGCAAAGTTAAAATCGCAATTTTCTTTTTCTTAATTGCCAACATTAATCCAATTCGAATAGAAATCACTAATGTATAGATTTGTTCATGATTCAAATTGTTATAAAGATCTTATCGGCCGTAGTTGTCGTCTGTAAAAGATTAGGTTATTATCGGATTGTTATACGTAGAACGGGGGCTCACCAACTAATGCGGAGATCTTTAAATTGATATTTACTTTAATGACAGTTTCAATCAGAATAGGCCGTCGTTAATCCGTATTTCAATATTAGTTGTTATGTGCCACTTTGTCTGCGTGAAATTTAGTTTTGTGGAAAATTTTCAGGGAAAACAATTTACTGCATCACAGTACAATAACGTCATCAGGTGGAACACGGGACCCCATATAGTAGGTACCCGTGCTTCACCCAGGTGGAGATTCTGGGTGAAGTAAGGCTCCCGCCTCCCCCCCCTCCCCAAGTTTCGTCTCTTAGAGAATTATTAAAAAAAAATAGTTAGGTAGTTACTTACGACCGTGAATTTTCATCATCACCATCTTTATGCCGAATTTCGCAAAAATGGGTTCAGTGGTTTAACCGCGAAAGCGAGGCAGAATAACTTTCGCATTTCTAATATTTTTATAGATACATTTACTCATGTAGGGATGATTATGTAAACAATGTATGTATGTGTATGTTTCACAAGAGAAAATGAATAGATAACCTTTGTAATTTCAATAAAAACCGTTAAGAACAAATTCATGAAATTCTCGAAACCGCTCATCTCTTAGGAAAATATTAACGTTTACATTTGCCGGTTCCGGATTAAAAAATACATTTACTTGCCTACTGATAGAGATCTTCTTGTAACAACGTCTTTAAAAACAAGATCCCATTTGAAGTATATAATATGTTCAAAACTAACCACACTACATAAATAATACTTAAATCTTGATTGCAAAATAAAATACGTTTGTAAAACAAATCATACACTAAATATTAAAGTAAAAGAATTTGTTTAGGATGGAAAAGTTTACACCTACTAAAAATAAAGTACTTGATTGTGATTTTTACTAAAACATCGTTAACTCTAACGCTGAAATGCCAAAAGCATTGTCGGTAATATTTTGCCGGTACACTGTAGTGCTTTAAACTGTCGTCACTCTGAGCTCGAATATGTTTCACTGCCGATAAGTGCCGGCCATTTTTTGGAAATTAAAATAACCTATTTCCTAAATTGATAACACTTTTATCTCTAGAATAATATAGGACAACGCTATTTGCGTTCAGGCTAGCTAGTAATATCGTGACGTGCATTTTTGTGCACTTATATACGTTAATGTTCTTGGAATAAGTATGTTCGTCTTCTTTATCTAGTTTATTTATATTCTAAACTGCATGTGTACATAAACACGCCAACAAATGTGTTACACTCATAAACCTGCACAGCAATCTCATAAGTTACAAGTTACGTATGTGCTAACTTTTTTATTGCGGCATAAGAAAGAAGTCGTCAAACAAACTTCTCAATGAAAAGAAAATATCAATAAAAGGAGGGGATAAAATACTCGGTCTGCTATTTCACGCAGGGTCAATCAAGCCAGTCATTGTTTTCCATTTAACACAAATGTTCAACATCCGTCCATCATTGACCTAATAAATCATTTTAGTGGAGAAAATATAATGTAGGGCAAGGTCGTCTGTCAATAATAAAGGATGGTGGGTATCGGTGGCATGGTGGTCGGCGATGGTGAACGGGCGAGCGCAGAGTGCGAGTATGCGGCGCGGCCGGGCGCCGGGGTGCTGGGTCTGGGGGGCCCGCGCGCTTGGGGGCGGCAGGGGCCCGCGTCCGCCACGCCGCAGTATGACGCGGCCCGCGAGTCGCCCGCCCGCGCCCCGAGCGACACCGCGCGTCACCTGCACCGCGACCCCGACACGATGTTAACAAACTGCATCCACTACTAAACATTTATCATGTGTCCTAAAACAATCGTGCCTTTCAATATAAAAAATAAAATCATTAGGTAATTATTTTATGTACCTATCGATGCGAAAACTTTTCGTACAAGTGAATGTTCATCAGTGGAGTTTGAAAGACTAATCAAATTATAAAACTTGAACTGGAAACGCAAACTGTCTTGAGACACTATAAATCGCTGCTTGATATTTTTTGGAAGTGATTTGGCGAACAAAGAAATGTGTTTACAAAGAAAAGTAACATAGCAACGGATTTCATATTAATATCAGTAAAATTATGTAACGTCTTTAATTAATTCAGCATGGCGTATTATTAAAAGAACTGTTGGCATAGGACACAGGCATAAATATCAAAAATAATGGAGGGATTTCATGTGTAACCGGCAAAGCAACTGAATGTAGGTTACAACTACAATAAGTAATGACCCAATTGTTTGTCGACTTTGTTTTATGACAGATTTGTGTAGTCAACATTTAGTAAGTAAAATAATGAATCTTACTAATATTTGTAAATAGTATGTGTGTGTGATTCATAATAATTGAACATAATTGAGATTTACCAAACAATATTTCTAAAAATCAAATGAGTACAACACACATTCTTTGTAGGTACTAAAATTTTAATAGATAAATTTTAAACATTATGATCCTGAAACCAAATCATTTATTCTCGTATTTAATTTCCAGGTCCAATGAAATGTATATTATAAACAATAGTACCTAATTACTGACAAACAAAAACGATATATCAGTAACTTAATTAGCTTATCTTAAAATTAAGCAACGTTAGTATACTAAGGACGATGTGTAACTTAATATCAATGAACATATGTGAATATTGTAAAAATGTGTGGTAAATGAGGACAAATAGTGATAAAGATATAGTTAATAATCACACGACGATCAGTTGTGGTCATGGAAAACGGTGCCTTAAAATATGGGAGCAACATCAACAATAACAACGAGATCCTCGAGGAGAAGGTGGTGAGTACTTCGTTAGCATCAGTCTTACACCTCTTGAGCTCTGCGGCTCCTCAGCCGCGCAAACCTATAACTACACGTATGTTTATCTTATCCCAATATACGGACGCGAGTAAGCGACGGGAATGCATCATACGATTTTTTATCACGTAGGTACGCGGATACAAAAATAAATTCAGTCCTTTGACTGAAATGATTTTTGTCACATTATATGAAAGGAAGAAACAACGCTCATTGGAGAGTGGGCACTTAATAATATTCAAACATATAAAAAAAATGACAACTTAACCCTGGAATTATTATGTGCCAATCTATATAAGTACCTATTTCTTTTGAATGAAACCTTGCAACATATGAAAGTTTAATTCTCAAAAATGTAAGAAACTGATCAAATACGAGTATTATAATGTAAAATATTGAAAGGGCAGATCTTTTTTAACTTTTAACGGAGTTTATTACCGGATAAAATTTATTTGAGTACGTTCCCTGCAAAACTGAAAAAAAAAAACATTTTTTTTATTATTTTCTTTTACTTATAATTCATTTTCATAATCTCCCCTTCAATTTGAGGACCTTAATTCGTTTATAACTAAAAGCACTAAGTGTCACTACTATTGATTAAAAAGTATATGTACAGTGTACACACTTTACGTTTTTGTTTAACTTTAATATGTTAATATCATGCTTTCAAAATTATATGCGTGCTTATGTGCTTACGTATTTTGCTTCTCATTAATATTTTAGTCGAAACGATCCATTAATTTAATGGCAGCAAACAAATATACATCAACAATAAATGAAAGCTGTACAGAACTCTAGAATATTGAGATTGCGCGCAATTAAGTACTGTAAACTACAAACCACGTAAGCTGCTAAACCTGAAAGACCGTCCTAAGCTCGTAATCATGCGCCTATGCAGTTACATTTAATCAGTTATGTGACTGTAGCTTCTGCCCGCAACTTCGTTCACATGGTAGGGATTTCCCGCGTAAATCCCGATCCCAAGGGAATTCCAGGATAAAAAGTAGCCTATATATTATTCCCGTATGTCGACTATCTACTTTCCGAATTTCATTCAGATCCGTTTAGCAGTTGTTGCGTGAAACAGTAACCATCAACCATACATCCATCCTCTCAAACATTCACATTTTTAATATAATATTAGTAAAATTTACAACAATTCGCCTCTTTCTCAACTTTACTTATACTCAACTTCTTTACTAAAATGCTTTACTAAATCAGACTTTGGCTCTTATAATATTATATTTATTTTAAATCAATAATTTATTTTAAAATTATATTATGTATAAAAAGAAAAACAAGAAGAAAAAGTACATAATTAACAGTAGTAAAATATATTGCCACATAAAATGACATGCAGACAATGTTAAGAACTTATCAAAATTCCTTTACTATTATTAATAATATTAGTAATAGGAACTTAAAATATGACATTACGTTTTGATGATTATGATTTAACGGGTAAATTGAGCAAATATTCAAATGTGCGCCTGAACTGTCTCCAATCTTAACATGCCTGTTTCGCCTTTGCTAGAGACTGGAAAGGCGCCAAAAGCATAGAAACTGGCTAACGTACAGCCTGTACCCAAAAAGGGCAGTCATGCTGACCCGGCCAACTATAGGCCTATTTCAGTCACGTCATTACAGAGATAAGAGTATGGAGCGTGTACTTAATAGTAAGCTCCTGGCATACCTAGAAGCTAACGATATCCTCAGTGACCGACAATAGGGCATTCGCAAAAACCGGTCAACAGGGGATCTTTTAGCGTATGCCATTCATATCTGGAGTGAGGCCATTGAGAAGCACGGGTAAGCACTTGCTGTTACCCTTGACATCTCCAAGGTCTTTGACAGGGTCTGGCATGATAGCCTTATTGCTAAGCTTCCTTCCTTCGGTTTACCCACGCAACTTTGCGTTTGGATTGAAGACTTCCTGAGAAATCGGTTGGCAATTAATGTTTCAAAGGTTTCAAATTAATGTTTTGCTGCAATTAACGATCTGCTGATTCCCGGTACCTTTGGGTATGCAGACGACAGCACAGTTTCTGAGAGATATGTGTCCAGCGCGCGAGCTGGTGGGTCACAGATCCGGTCTCTCCGTGAGGACATGGTTGGGCGCTTGAACTTGTCCTTGAAGGCTGTCTCCTAGCAGTTCAGCCCAGGCGTGTCTCTTCTCCGCAAAAAGGAGCCAATTCCAACCAGCTCCTACTTTCCGTGGTGTAACCGTGCCGATAACCGATCATATTGAGCTTCTTGGGGTGACACTAACTTCCACCCTCAATTTTGGTCCGTTTATCAAAGCTAAGGCTCAAGTAGCATCAAAAAAGTTGGGAATCCTAGCCAAGGTGAGACGGTACTTCACACCGGAACAGCTGCTTAATCTGTATCAAGCCCAAGTTCGGTCGTGTATGGAGTACTGCTCTCATCTTTGGGATGGATCTGCTAAATACCAACTGGACGCACTTGAGTCTATCGAGAAGCGGGCCAAGAGACTCATTGGCAACTATTCACTGGTCGAGTCAAAGCTCCAGAGCTTTGAACATCGACGACGAGTTGCAAGTCTATCGGTTTTCTATCGGTTATATTTCGGGGAGTGTGCGATGGAATTATTCAATCTAATTCCGCCAAGCCCGTTCCATCATCGGACTACGAGACAAACGGCGATGCGCCATCGTTACACGGTGGACATCCCACCCATACGCAAAAAACTTTTTGGGAATACTTTCATTGTGCGTACGGCTAAGGAGTGGAATTCCCTACCGAAGTCTGTGTTTCCCAATAGCTATAATCTAGGGGTCTTTAAGTCAAGAGTGAATAGGTTAGTTTTAGGTAAGCGTGCTCCATCTTCGACCACATCATCACTTACCATCAGGTGAGATGGCGGTCAAACGCGAAACTGTAGTCGAATAAAAAGAAATGTGCTGAAAGATATGGACTACAAACCTGCGTAGGCCTTGCTACGCTCGTAGCCGTGCATCACGTCTACGTTCGTAGCCATGCGCCTACGCATATAGTCGCTTAGATTTTACTTGTGATATATGCAACCCAACATAATTTTAATAACACATTTTTTATATCCTTTTTAAAATAACATCCCCGCGCTGCTTCGGATGGTTTTTACATCTTCTTCATCTTGTAACTTAAATCAAAAGTTACAAATAATTTCAAAACCTAGACGCAAATTAATAAGTATATTGAATAAGGTTGCTCATATGCATCTAAATTACTATGTAATAGAATAATTTATTATTTTGTTTCATTTAATTTTTTTACTTATTAATTACTTGCTCAAATATTTCATAAAAATCTAGTAGTTCATCGGTGTCGGGAGTATGGATCAATATACCGGTGGTTAGGACTGCAAACAATGAAAAAAACATAGTTTTATTATTATGTACTAGCTTCTGCCCGCGGATTCGCTCGCCTGAAATTTTTGTCTACGAAAAAATGTACCTTTTATTTAATCTATCTCTGTACCATATTTCAGAGTAATCGGTGTAAACATTAAAAGATGACAGACAGACGAAGTTACTTTCATGTTTATAATATTAATAATATTAGTAGGGATTATTTTGAGAGACGTAAAAACAACAACTTAATAATCAAAATTAATTTCATATACACAACAATAACTCAAGAAGATGACGAGCTGGCAAATTTTATTTCCCGAATACAAAGTACCTTTACATTCAGCACTGTACTTTGAAACCAAATCACATTACGGCTGTCACGTGGGACTTTAAACGCCACTGATGCAGTTACAACCTGTATTCCATTTACTTAGTACGTTAGCTCTCCTTTTATTGCTCCCCTGCCGGTTAATGTGTGGCACATTACTTGAGGAGTGTCTGTTCAAAAGGGCGTGTTTGCCTATTTCCCTATTCATTTTACGACAAAAGATTGTGATTCTGTTCAAAAGGGACTAGATTTGGTCTTTAAGAGGTTGTTTCAAAATTTCTGTACATAATGGTCTATTAATCATCCTTGTTTAACATTTTTGGTAATGTTCCTGAACAAAGGAGCCTATAACATTTTTGCTGGTTTTTAGCAATTTTGATCGAAATTCTGAACGCACCAAAAATTAAAAAAAAATAGCTGTCACCCCTGTCAAAAAATTGAAGTATCTAATCAAAAGTGACTATTTATTGCCTGACTTAATTAAAGTTATATGTGATTTATTGCTTTGATTTATTGCCATTTATTCAATGATTGAACAAAAGGAACTATGTGATTAACCAAAGTATATATTTTTGAATAAGTATGTAATATAAATCTGTGCAGTTAATTTTAGGAAAAAAAATATAGCCCGAAACTGAAAGTTTTTTTTTTCTTTTTTCCTAAAATTACATATCATGATTTTAGTCCCTTTTGAACCATTGAGGTAATATGTACTACGTACTAGTACATATTACCTCAATGTTTTGAACAAACACTTCTCACTTGTACAGTGATAAAATTTAAATTGCCACTTAATTTCCGTGAGAGGAGTTATCCCTCCGGCCTACTACGACTAATGATCATGGTACTTACTGTTGAAAAAAAAGCATTTATATATAACACTAGCACTTCGCGCGTCGCACGCGACTTCATCTGCTCACCAATAATACATCTTACTACCAAAGAAAGAATTTTTAGAATTGGTTCATTTATTTATCACCGCAAACATACAAACAAATTTTACCTCTTTATAATATTAGTTTAGATGTAACATGATAAATGCACATCCTGAAATTAGTCTCTCCAGAATCGTTTACCGAATCGAAGCTATTCCTTTAAAAAAAAAATAATCACCAAATGTGTTGCTATGCTCAAAACTCGAGAACGCTTGACCAATTCGGCTAAGTAATTATTTTTTAGGGTTCCCTAGTCGACAAGGAACCCCTTACAGTTTCGCCATGTCAATCTATCCGTCCGACTGTCCGTCCGTCTTTCCGCGGCTTAGCTCAGAAACGATTAGTACTTGAAGACTGAAATTTGGCATGGATATACATATTAATCACGCCGAAGGGGAGATGATTTTTTTTCATTTCTGTTACCCTATAGTGTAGGGTATCGTTGGATAGGGATATCATTAAAAAATAATGGGAGTATGCGAAGACCAATTTTCGATGCATTGATCCGTTTGCAAAATATTAAGCTTTAAAGTCCTAATTTTCATTAGTCAAGTGTCCTTACCAACTAAGTAGTTTTAGATAGGAATTTAAACATCACCTACATATAACGAAGTTAAAAGGAAAACCATCATACCTTTTTTTTGTTCTGGGTGGGAAAATCATCGAATGACTTCTTCTGCTCCGGGTTAAGCGGAAGGGTGTGTCAGACTTCTACTGACTAAAACCCCACCCTGTTCCGTCGGCTGCCCTAAAAGTTCCGAAGCCGCGGGATCTCGATAGAACTTTCCCAGAAACCCCGGCAGGCAATGGCCCTATGACGCCCCTAAGTTAGCGTCAAAATTTACGAGTAATAGTCGACCGACTGTATTCTACTCGTATTTGGACAAATGCCATAAAAAATATTTAGATCAAGTTCTTATGTATGTAAAACAGTTTGTTTTTGTTAGAACATGGTACGGAACTATCGGTCATCTGACTCGCACTTAGCGTTATAGTAAACTACGGGACCCTACACTGCGCGTGACCCGACACGCACCTAGCCAGTTTTTAAATACTATCTTTAAGGCACGAGGAAGGTGGAGAGAAAATGGGTTAAGGGGAAACTAGCCTTTGGTCCGCGGCCCACATTACACGGAGCAGGAACAGATTGGAAACGTCGGCCAAATGCGTGGGCCAGAATACCATGGGAAAAAGGTATCGTAGTTACCTCGACCCATTGGGATTTAATTTCATTAAAATGAATAAAAGTTGCGAAATAATACGTATGTATCAGCATATGTATACTTTATTATATATCTATGATCGTTAGGGTGTCCCTTATAATTATAAAAAGTATTTTATGTGTTATTCTAGGACTGTAGCTATAAACATACCAAGTTTCATCACTATCGGTTCAGTAGTTTTTACGTAAAAGAATAACAAACTTCCATACATATTCACAAACTTTCGCATTTATAATATTAGTAGGACTATGCAGTTAAGTTATCACAAATATGTATGAATAATAGGTAAATAAGGATTAAATTATGTAAAACCATTGTGTGAAACAGGATTTACGAATTATAAATCTTTAATTTATAAAAATATCACTAGACATAATTATTTAGGATACTTTGTTTTTAAAGTCTCCTTTTTATAATCAGGATACATTTTCTTATTTCTTTTCAGCTATTTCTTCTGACAAATACCACAAGTATTGACAAAACTTACTCAGGGCAGCTTTAGAAGTAAATTTGTCTATAGTTTCGTACTGTGTTAGCTTCTTTAAAAAGCGAAAATCTTGATTAGGTGCTTTAACTGCCAAACTGCATCCAAGCCATGCCTTCACATAAATGGTCACAATGAAAAGACAAACATCTCGTAATGTACTTAATCTTTAAGGGTCATTTTGAACTGAGATTGTAGCAAACATATTTTCAAAGAATAAATAGCTCTTGCCATCCACCGCGCTTGATGCACTGCACCAGGAGGCCGTATTTTAAGCTTGTTTTCATTATCTCCTCCCAAAAAAATTATAGATAGTTCTATGAGCTCCCGGTAATCATCGCGTATAATATTTTTTTGCAATTCGTTGCTAAAATACGACAGTAATTCTTTAATAGTCGAGTCAGAGAGCTGCTGTTTCACAAAATCAATACACAGTTCGATTGCATTACAATTAATATTTTTCCAGTTGTCTCTAAATTTTTTGAACAGTGGGATATCCGCACTGCTAGTGACTTGAGGAATCTTTGTTTCAAACACACTTTTCAAGAACAATTAATAAATATGATGACGGCAAGCAAACAGTAACAATTCTCTCTCTAACTTATGTACTAAAAGAGCACAAGCACCATTAAAGCGACCTGTATTGGAAGCAGTCGTATCGCAGCACATTATTTGTACCTTATCGCTATGGTTCCAATCATATAGCGCAGTAAAAACTGTGTCAGCTTGGTCTTTGCCGGATGAACTGTCCAGTTTTGGCACTGCTAGAAGTTGTTCCTTGTCTCCAAATAAAATAAGAATTGGCAAGCGTTCTTTTTTAGAACTTCTCACATCTAAGCCTGGTAATAATTTGCCATCCCAATGAACAGTAACTACTTCAGGCGTCATTCTGGAAATCAGAATTGATAGATTCAGCTCTAGCCATTCTCATTTGTGTTCGAATCCGCTGTATGGAAGATTTATTAATTGGGTACTCGTCGCAACTGTGACCTAGAGCTTTTACTACAGCCTAAATTATGTAAAAATAATCTCTTATACTTAGCTGACATCTGTCTAAAGCCTGCCCTCTTTTTGTAGTAGCTACAGAACTTCCTGATCGAGATTTGGAAGGCAAAGGTTCTTCCACACGTTCTTCAGAGCTGCTGGATTGGTTTTCTAATTCTTCAGGAGATACGAAGTCATGTGAAGTGGAAGTCGCCGATAAATTTTCTGAAGATATAATGCTTAAGTCTTTTTTGTCTTCGACTATTTTTCTCTGTCTGACCCGTTCTTCCTTCTCCGCTAATTTTTGTCAACTCCCGCCAAGCAACCAGGATGCCCCGGCTGTCTTTGGTTTTGTAGGAAGATTTTATCTTCATCTATTTTCAATATATTTAGGGCATCAGCGTGAGCAATATCGAATAAATTATCTAAATTCTTTTGAAAGTCTTCCTCACGACGTTTATAAACATCCTGCGTTTTTTTACAATCCTTTTGCAGCTCTCGCCAGACTTGATAAAGGTCCACAAGCTTCTTTACACAATTAGGTTGAGCTCTAGTAGGTATTCTAGCTTTTTCCCAGAAGATAATGCACTCCCAAATTACTAGACTTGCACTTTCACTGACAGTTAATTTAACTTCGCGGATGTTAAAAAAAAGAACCGCCAGAACTTGTTGGTTGGACGACAATTTTGCAACCGTTATTTGATAATTTACATCACCTACTAAATAAATACATTTTTTATTACTTCTCAATTCCACTGACATCTTGAAAAATAAAACAATCCACGTTAAATTACCCGAGAATCCGGGATTAACTAACGAATAGAGTGCATACACGCGGCGCGAGTGGTATAACTTGTACGCACGTATTTTGCAAGCAAGTTGGCACGGGTTGCAGTGGTTCAATTGAGCTAAAAATTTATTTTAAAGTATTTTATGGTCAAATAAATAAAATTAGGGGGTATGCGTTGAAAAAATAAAACTTTGAACACTAAGGGACACCATGTCCGTAAGGATTGAGGAGCCACATCAGATTTTTTAAATCTGATCTCACCATTATTTAGCAGCAATGTAGCTTATTTTGCAGGCCGAATTCTAGATTTAGCAGCAAAATATATCACTAGTTATTTTAATGCAAAAGTGGCTCCTCAATCTAAACGTCTGAATTGAGGAGCCACCTGGAACTCGTTAAGTAATAGATCAATATTTATGAAAATTTGGTATCATTTAGTAGTAATTTTGCATATTACCGTCAAAAAATTTAGCTTCTGTAGCGCTAAAATGTAAGAAATTACAATACTTTTAATATGGCTCCTCAATCTAAACTCAAGAGGTGAATTTCTATTGGATGTGAGCGATCAATTAATATATTCGACATAATGATCATTTAGCAGGTGTTGTGTTTGTTTTTGCAGTATAGGAATAAAATAGTAAAACAGAGTAAATTTTGTATATGAACGCATTTTCTTTAGCTCCTCAATCCTGACGTTCTAATTATATATGTTTGACTGTAGCCACCTGAGATCTCAACGGAATATAAAGCCAGAGATACTAGCATTTAGCAGAAATGTCTGCTAAATATATCTGCACAGTTCAGCAATGTATATATTTTGGATTCTAAAAAAACAATACTTAACTATTTTCTTGTAAATTCAGTGTGTAGGGTGACCACATTTTAGGGGTACCAACAAATTAATATTTCACTTACGTACCCACTATAATATTTATTTAGTAACAAAACATTCATCAGCGGTGAAGTATTCTCGTTTGTACATGAATAATGTTCATGTACGAAATAAATAATTAACTGAAAAATAAAATTAACAACAACAAAACAACCAAACTGTGTGTTAATATAGTCTATCAAACAAAGTTTCATATGAACTGAATGGTTGTGCTATGCGAACTATTATGTTTTACGTCAAGGTTTTTGTTGCACAAATTGAGTCTGAATTATAATCGTTAAATAGAGTAAGAATATTAATCATTTATTAAGCCGAAGTTGGAGAGTTTTGGAACACTCCGTCTGCACCATAGGAGGATTGAGTGTTCTTAATAAACCTACATAAAATCCAAATAAATAGCTAAAATAAATTGAATATATATGAATAGTTTTCAAAAATTCAATACAATTATTCCACATAAAAATGTTAAGCATATATCTAGTATATATGTTGAAACATGAGTTACAGTATTTTCTCAAACTAGCAGATTGAGTGTTCTAGATAATTGACCATGACTTTCTCACCATAGGTTTCAAAATTTTTTTATCTTCACCATGAAGTTTTCACAATTATTTCTTAAATTCTTTCTTGATTTCGTAAAAATATATTTAACTTTTAAAAAGGAGCACTCAATCTACACGCACACATAATCTGTTATGAAAATATAAATTTAATAAATTACTTATATAATATGGTCACCCTACACACTGAATTTACAAGAAAATAGTTAAGTATTGTTTTTTCATAATCCAAAATATATACATTGCTGAACTGTGCAGATATATTTAGCAGGCATTTCTGCTAAATGCTAGTATCTCTGGCTTTATATTCCGTTGAGATCTCAGGTGGCTACAGTCAAACATATATAATTAGAACGTCAGGATTGAGGAGCCAAAGAAAATGCGTTCATATACAAAATTTACTCTGTTTTACTATTTTATTCCTATACTGCAAAAACAAACACAACACCTGCTAAATGATCATTATGTCGAATATATTAATTGATCGCTCACATCCAATAGAAATTCACCTCTTGAGTTTAGATTGAGGAGCCATATTAAAAGTATTGTAATTTCTTTCATTTTAGCGCTACAGAAGCTAAATTTTTAGACGGTAATATGCAAAATTACTCCTAAATGATACAAAATTTTCATAAATATTCATCTATTACTTAACGATTTCCAGGTGGCTCCTCAATTCAGACGTTTGGATTGAGGAGCCACTTTTGCATTAAAATAACTAGTGATATATTTTGCTGCTAAATCTAGAATTCGGCCTGCAAAATAAACTACATTGCTGCTAAATAATGGTGAGATCATATTTAAAAATCTGATGTGGCTCTTCAATCCTTACGGACATGGGACACCCTAATGTTCGTACTATGTGATTATTTTACTGTTTTAAGGAAAATCATCATTATTGTTTTAAAGAGAATCAATAACAGTTTGTCAATTTTTCAATACAATGCCCAAGAGTAATATCTTGATAATCATCTTACGTACACTATGTATTGTTTTTTCATGTGTCTTATCGTATCAATCTTTGTTTGGCTTATAAATTCTTTCTTAAATTTTTATAGTCCAAAATAGTAATTAGCATCTTTGTATAACCTGTCTAATATAAGTGCCAAGTTCGGCTCGGACTGATTTTTTTTATTAAATCGTGCATTCCAAGACTCATTCGCACTGTTTGTTCTATGATGAACATTGAAAAATCACCATTTAACCGAGAAACAAGAAGTTTCTTTTAACCAGGTATTATAAAAATAGTCGTTAAATTCGAGTATAAACTCCTTGGTGCATTCTCCGCGGACATAAAGCCAGCCGTCCTGTACATACTCGTTAGGTATATAAAAGCCAATGCAATGCAATGCTTTACATCTAATCGCATAATCTTCAATTTTCTAATAGCTAAGTGATCTGCTTTCTCCATAAATCTATAATATAATTCTATAGCATAATGGACCGTAATCAAAGTAATATGTTTTCTAAATGCAATTGTATGTAACAAAGTCCATCATTCAATATCAATTGAAGAAAAAATTAATTTATTTCTTAAAAAACTGTTTATACAAGTAAAACTATCTTTTAAAATAATGTTTTAATGGTATGTGTGGCGGGTGTTACTAGTTCATGTTTAAGATTAGTCTGTTGTATATTCCTATTATAACATGGATGTATCACAGGCACATAAGACGGGGTGGGATGGGGATCCCAGGTTACGGGAATATCGTTACGAGTTACCGCGGTCATGGAAGGCAAGGGCAGGTGAAGGAGCAGGATGCCCACAGAAGTAACAAATGCGACAGTAATCGCAGACAGAAACTGATATTATATATTATTAAAATAAATTATATATACAATTTATTTAATAATAAAAAAGTAGAAGATGAGCCAAGTTCTACTGCCGGATCACATGGGTAACTGACGGAACAGGGTGTTTTTAGTCAGTAGTAGTCTAACACTCCCTTCCGCTCCACCCACGACTGGAGGAGTCATTTGATGATTACCTACCCAGAAAAAAAATCTTTATTTTTACTGGTAAATCGCCACGACAGATGGCTTTACGGATCTGCGGGCCTAGACAAAATCCATTTTCTGTAAGCGTTAACGCCAACGGAAAAATTAATTGTATGGAGTTGACATTTACTAACACGTGACAATCGCGTGACATGTGGTTAGCAAATGTCAACTCCATACAATTTAATTTTTCCGTTGGCGTTAACGCTTACAGAAAATGGATTTTGTCTAGGCCCCCTGAATGCAATTTGGTATATCTACTTTTTTCTTTTTTTTTTTTTGATATGGCCACTCGTAGTTCAGCACACTTAGGCTGGTTACTACTTAACCGGAGGATCCTGTGGTGACCTCTAAATTTAAAGGCCCCCAGCCAGGGCTTACAAACCAATATTTACATTTAAACAACCGCACGCTAAGGGCACTCCCTGTAGAGTACGGGCCTCGGCATAGCGGGGTCGTTGGTGGAGGGCAGCAAAGGGTCAGGCTGGGTCATATTATTATCAATGGAGTTATTTCTTGCTACTGGTTCAGCATCGCGGGCTGGCTCGTTTGGCAAAGGTCGGGGAGGGTTGACGTTACAAGTACGCGGACGTCGCGATGGGCCTCGTCGGCGAGGCCGGAATACGGAACGCGTTTTGTTATTGTATTTCTTTAGAGTGCTAGTTTCCCTACTGCTCTCTTGTCGGATTGTGGTGGGATCGTCGGGTTCGTCTAGAACGAGACGCGGACGACGAACCCGGGAAATTTTTGAGGGTGTGTATCGGGCGGCCGATACAATCAGGGGGTTTGTGTGTTTTTCAGCAGAGGTGAAGTAACGCACTGAGTGGCATTTCAACACTTGCTTTATAGTCGGGATTTTGAGGTCTACGTGGACATCCTCGTTTCTTAAGTAGTAGGGCGCGCCCGTGGCCTTTCGGAGAAATCGGTTTTGGATAACTTGCATCCTATGGATCTGAGCCGGACTAGAGGTATATCGACAACCGAAACCCTAGCCTATATGCGCACAGGCTACTTTTTATCCCGGATCTCCAACAGGACCAGGATTTACGCGGAAAATATCACGTAGGTAACATCGACTTCTACGAACAAATTCGCTGGCACAGCTATTTCGAAATATAAAGAAAACCCTAAAGCTAATTTTAAAATATGTATTCACGGATACTCCAGTAAGCATAGTTCTTCAACTTTAATATTTAACTGAAGACATGACATTTATCGAAATTCAACATGGCGGCAACCAGACACTATGTTAAACTTTCATTATACCGTCATGTCTTGTGAAACTAGCCAACTAATTGACTTTATCAAAATCAGTCTACACTTTTGGTATTTAGAGCACATAGGAACAAATGTACATATAGACGTAAATAGGCCATAAACTCCTATAATCTGGCAAAAAGGGACATTGATATACAATTTTTTGCATAGCTTCATCTCTCTCACACTCTCGACGTTATCATAAAGGGTAGATAAATGGTATTCAGTCAGAAATAATCCAAAATCCTATGCATGGGATTGGCATGTCTCTCTCATATGTCATTGAAATTTGGGCAGATTATTAAAAAAGTTTGTCCAAGAACCTGCAGGATCCTAACTTTCAAACGTGACAGTGGTACGCGGTGGTATGTTATTGTTCGATTATTTTAGTAAAACGTATCAATTGCTGTCTATTATTTTTATGTTAGCTATTATATTATATTCTCATCCAATATACGTTTGATATAATTTTATATGTGTAGCTACACACAAACCGTTAAACGATTTAGCGGCCATGTTATTTTTTAATTTGGGAAAATAAACGGATACACATTTAGTATAGTATAACCCCACAACATTTTCTACATATATGTTTAAATCAATTGAAAATTAGTGCAATGTGTAAATCTGAGATTTTATTTCAAACATGGTTTCGAAATTTTCCAATTAGAGAAGGTGTCTATATCATGAAAGTTCAATTCTGAGCAGTACGGAGACGCAGGCGTGCTCGCAAACCTGCATTATTAGTACGACTAGAAGATACGACAAATACCGGTCGCGCGCGCACCCTGCGGCTTATGGTTGTTCTAGGCCTAGAATATAACAAATCATGTAACGAACATCCATAAAATCATAATTGTTATTACATAGGTCAAATACATAAGAATATTGCTTCCAATTAGTACATATGGCTTTAAGGTATCATCTTAAATTAAGTTTTTCTGTAAAACTGTTTTAATAAAATAAATAATAATAAAACATTCATACCATACCAACATATAGTTACAAAAAATATAGTTAAAGGTTGATCACGCTGTTCTTTTAATGTAGCCTTATATAGGTTTTACGATATTTTCTCCAACACCATATTTCTGCTAAAACTTCAAACCACAAACTATGAAAATGGGGTAAGAATTTTATGTTCTTGTAACAGATACAAGTGTAGAGTACTAAATGATGACATTTTGCCGCCAGTCCCCCAGGAATCCACAACCATTGAGTTTAAGACTTAAACACGTAAGCTTGTAACATAAACAATATGTCACCGTTTCCAATATAAAAGTGTAATGCACAACAAACCGTTAAAGTGCGGATTATCTGGGTAATTGGATGATTAAAGTTGCTTGTATTGTTTTTTTATAATTCTAAACTCAATATTATAAATGCGAATGTTTAGGTTTACGGATGTGTAGCAGTGACGAGAAGGAAGAAGAAGGAAGGGTCGTAGTGTTCCATCTTTTGAGATCAATCCGTGGATGGGTCCATCTTAACAAACCTAGTTTTTACCTTCAGAAAACACGTTAACAGTTGATCCCGGTTGTCATTCATACATCTCAAAAAGTAGTTAGCAAAACCAGAAAATAAGTCACCAGTCTTGTAGTGGGATATCGTGATTCTCAGTTATTAGATTGTGGAAATCAGATAAGCGGTTGCTCTATGTAAAATAAGTGTCCAATTAGACTGGAAGCTATACGAATAGGTGTCTTTGTTTGTTTAGACGCGCTAATCTGTGAAAATCCTGGATGGATTTGGATGTTATTTGCTATGGAAGTAGCTAGAAGCTTGAAGAAGGTTATAGGCTACTTTTTTACCAAAAGAAGGAGGTTGTGTTTTATCTTGATAAGTCCACGGGAGCGAAGTCACGCGCGACTGATTGGAAGATGGCGAGAAAGACGAGATGATTGGTTTGCATTCCTTGTTGCTGAATTAATTAAAGAAATAATTCACATGCAGCACCACAGAATACTCAATAATATGTGATACGATTAAGACCACCCTATACAAAATTATCTATTCTTAATACCACTCAATTTCACACACATAAATCAACGACTATATACTTACTATACTATTTCTTGTACATTCATCAACGTGGATTGTATTAATTGCTAGCTTTCATCCTCTGTTGCGACCGTGTGGTTAATGGTTTCACCCCTTTCACCCTCGTCTAAGTAGTGCTTCCAATCATTTCTCTAGCCGAATCTAACGTTGTACAAGTAAAATATTTCTTGCGTTAATACTGCGTAAACCAGTCGTTCAATCAATCAAATACGACTTAGGTGCACAAGATAAGAATTAACAAAATATAAAATAAGTAAGCTCACAAGCGATTAATATTTAATTGATCTTATTACCTATTAGTTTTGCTGTCATGGTACCTATGTTATAATTGCTTGCACAAATTTATAAACAGGGTTACCCACAGGACTACTTACTAATATCATAAACAACAACTTACGTTCTATGAATTTTTATAAAACGTTCAATTGAAATGTTTTATTTTTGTATGAAAATCTGATGAAATAAAATATGATGAATTATTAAACGTCATGGAACAAATTTGTTGCTTATGATAAATAGATAGAATATACTTTATTGTACACCAAAATTGAAACACACTTAAATAACAAAATTGCTAAAACTTTGGCAGTCCTGAGCGGTTGTTAGTGTTTTACTAATGACCCTGTATATAAAAAATATCTAGAACAATTTAGTTCTGTTGTATTAACGTAGCATTAGTCTCGAAATGCGTGTTAATATGAAACCTTTTCATTATATTGTTATCACATTTATTATATAAATCCACCAACCCGCACTGGGCCCGCGTGGAGGATTACGGTCTATTCCCTCTTAAGGAGAGGAGCCTTTTGTCGCACCAATGCGAACGATATATGTATCTATATGATATATCATATATATTATTATTTAGACAATATCAGAAGTTTTCAACCAGTGAATCTTCCTAGTTTTGTATGATAAATCCGCATCAGTGCCTTAATAGTAGATTACACAGGCCAACAAAATTTAACCAAACTTCTTAACCAGACATTAGACTATACATTTCAGAAGGTTTTTGATTCGCTGAATCCGAATCTGGCCTCAGAATCGCTTTATCGCATCAGGTTTCTGAAATATATTAACCTAAAAGATCAACGTACCGTTATTGTATATATATAAAGTACCGTTTTTGCCCGATTTTGAGGTTAGAACAAGTCTTCCTCTTTTAAATGCCGTAGAGTTTGCTCAAATATTTTACGCTGAGATATCGCATTTTGAAGTTTTCATGTTTGTAAATTTTCATATACCTGAAAATCAATTGAGATCATAGACGTGATACAGTCGATTACTCATTTTCTTCAAATGAGTCTTATTTTTCTTAAAATTTTGTCTCACCATAAGTGGGCCAACTCACCGAACCCCTTAAACTACCAACCCACATCTAGCTACCCCCATCTACCCCCTGGCCACTAGACACGACCCCTACCAAACCACAAGCAGGTTAACCCATTACCCACCTACCTTTAGGGAAAGTGAGTTAAGTTGCATATTTTTTTAAACTACCAATCCCACTCTTACCCCTAAAAACCATCCCTACCGAACCTCAAGCATACCAAAATTTACAAAGATGAGAACTTCAAAACACGATATCTCAGCGAAAAAAAATATTTGAGCAAACTCTGCGGCATGTGAAAGAGGAAGACTTGTTCTTTTAATATAGGTAGCCTTTATTATTTTAGAAAAAATAATTCGTGAGACTATATAACCTCAAAATCGGGCAAAAACGGTACTTTTTGCACTTTTAGGTTAGGATATCTCAGAAACCTGACATGATAGAGCAATTCTGAGGCCAGAGATTCAGCGCATCAAAAACCTTCGGAAATATATATTTATTTATTATTTATTATACACTTTATTGTACACCTTACAACACACTTAAGGATACAAATTATAAAAAATTTTTTTTGCAAGAAAATAGAACCGACTTCTATATAAAAACACTACAAAGGCAAAAATAACTTTAATTTCGGTAGTCGGTGTCATTTGTTTTGTATTTTCTTTTTTTTTTGACACCGCCTTCCGAAATTAAAGTTATTTTTGCCTTTGTAGTGTTTTTATATAGAAGTCGGTCATATTTTTGGCAAAAAAAAAATTCACGCTTTTTAGTGGGTCGGTTGGTAATTTATCTAGTCACAAAAGCCATAATGTCAACAACTTATCACCCTTTACAAAATATTGCTTTTCCCGATGCATAGACATTAATTTTTTAGGAGTTCTCCTGGTACTTAACCATCAACTCTAGATCACCATCCTCGTATGTATAGCGACGAGCATAAAGTGTTTGACATCCGTACTCAAGTAATCGAATCGCAATCCACGAAATACTTATTATTGAGTAGTTTCAGTGGCCATCTGTGGTCTTCATTAGCAGTTCAACTTCCCCCAATGGTACTTTTCGAAAGCAACTGCTCAAGATACTATAAGAAATACCCAAAACGCTATAGGTGTGCCTAAAATATTTGAAGAGTTCCCTCGATTTCTCCAGGATCCCATCATCAGATCCTGATTTCGTAACAATTGGACTAGAAAGTATACCCTTTCAAACGCAAAAAGAATTTTTCAAATCGGTCCAGCCGTCTCCGAGTTATGAGGTAACATTAATAAAAAAAAAAAAATAGGTAATGTTTGAGTACGCCTCGCATCTATAGGCAATGCATTCCATAAACGGGCCGCTTGGATCGTGGAAGATTTATCGAAAAAAGAAGTGGAATTCATACGAATAGGTACTTAACTCTAAATTTTCGACATCTGCTTAAAAATTTTGTCGGCCTGTGTTATGCACCGAAATAATAAAGTAGTTTCCTGTCACTGGCGTCATATTAAATACCAACCGCAATGAAGTATTTCAATTTTAACTCATAAGTGAAGCGTGGGAGTTAATACCAGAATCCTCAATCCAGCGTGGAAATCAAATTATTCTAATGCAAAGACACCTCCGCGGATTTATCCTTCTTTTCAAACCTACTGCAAGATTATTGTGCAGTGTCTTGTGGAGTTGTACGAGTAGTTACACACCGCGTGCGCTGCCGGTCACCCATTATTGCAAGTATCAGACCTTGCGAATGTTTTGTTTTGATAAATCCCTAACCATGTTCGCGAATTGGAATAGTTTCCAGACTGAAAAATAGAATGTGACTTCAAAACATATGTTTGCCGACAAAGGTTTGGTATTTAGTATGAACTACGGGGTACTAGTAAGGGTGTATATTCTCTAAAAATGCAGAATTTCGCCACTTCAACATTAAGTAAATACTTGATTTCTGGTTACAAACTGCGATAGTCTATAAGCACAAAAGTGGTAATTTTAACCAATTATATTTAACAACTTGGTTAGAGAAACAGGTTAGGCTTGTAGCCTAACCCTTTTATTTAGCTTATAATGGGGCATCTATACATCACAGGTTATGAACATAAGGTTTAAGATTACCACTTAATCTATTTTTTAAGATTTTTCTGTATTATCTTTGCTTTCAAAACATTTTAGGTCTTTCATTTTCGGATTACTGTTAATTAAACATCTCGCATTTATAATATTACAGTAAGACTATTAATTAAATATTGTAATTAACAGTCTTACTGTAATATTATAAATGTGAAAGTTTGTGAGGATGTATGCATGTTTGTTGCTCTTTCACGCAAAAACTACTGAACGGGTCTGAATGAAATTTGGTAAGTAGATAGTTGACATCGTAGAATAACACATAGGCTACTTTTTATCTCATTACTCCCGCGGGATCGGGATTTACGTGGGAAAACCCGTCCACATGAAGAAAGCTGCGGACAGAAGCTAGTAATCTATTTAATTAATAAAAAGGAATCGCCTGCACCGAATAGGCGAAAATTAGAAAAATCGAACAGCAAAAAATATGTGTTGTTGTGTAAGTTGTGAAGGTCGCCTGGTCAACTAGTAAGTACTAAGAAATAAAATATTTCAATCAAACAGTTTTAATTTTGAAACACCTGAGTTTGAGTTTCATTTAGTATTTAATTTAATCGTTTTGTTATTTTTTCATATTTAATACTGTTAGTAAAATATCTTCTAAAGTTGCATCTATTTCTTAAATGCTATAGTTTTTGAATAATAATTGTTTAGCTTATTAAGTGGTTTTTATAATTTTGACCGGCAAACGTCGGTTAGCCATATTAATTATGCCTCGTAAATAAAAAAATGTGTATTCTCAAAAAAACACTTAAAACATCGTTCCAGTCGTTATGGAGGAGTTCGATAACAAACACTGTGAGACGAGATTTATATATAGATAGAATACTCTTTATTGTACACCAATAATTTAAACAAATACTTGATTTACAATACTGCAAAATATGGTTACAATGGCGGTCTTATCGCTGATAGCGATATCTTCCAGACAACCTTTGAATGGACTTTAAGAACATAAAACAAAGAGGGGAGGGGAAATTCAGTGTACTTACTTCAAGTATATAATATACACAAAAAGTAACTAAAGTAGTTAATATAAGTATATGTATATAACTAGCTTTTGCCCGCGACTTCGTTCACGTAGGAGGTTTTTCTCGCGAAATTCCCGATCCCGTGAGAATTCCAGGATAAAAACTATCCTATGTCCTTTCCAGGGTGCTAAACTGTTCCTATGCCAAATTTCATCTAAATCGGTTCAGCGGTTTAGGCATGAATAAGCAACATACAGACAGACAGAGTTACTTTCGCATTTATAATATTAGTATGGATAGAATACAATACATAAATAAATATATGTGTTTTGTATAATATAAATATGTCATAAGGAGAGAAATACAAGGTAAAATCATAGGAGGTATTTTTTGGAGAATGACATAAACTTATATACTCGAGAAGTGCTTAACTGGGCTTGATCAACAAATCGCTCATTTAAACATTATGTATATCCTGTTCTTAACTTCAAAAAGTAATAAGTTCATTCAGAAACGTTTTGTTCTAGCCTGCTTCCTATGAAGTCCGATAAAGCATGCAATGTGCACATGCATTGACGTTGTAATTTTAACTACTAAAGTTACATAAATCTGTTCTTTTTACCCGACTGCGCCAGAAGGAGGGATATGTTTTTCGAGAGGTATGTATGTATATTTGTATAACTGTTTGGCACGCTCTGTGGCCTGAACGGCTCGACGAATTTTAGCTTGAGAGGTATCGTTAGATTCGTATTGACTGTGAGAGTGACACTGGGTATAACAAAATAAAAAAAAACAAAATGGCGGATTTTCGGCGCCATATTATGCCTTCAAAAACATTTTTTTTTTCTCAAAACCTATCGAGTGGGGTATCAAAATAAAGGGTTTTAAAAGGTGATTACAAAAATATATATACAACTTATATGGTTAAAAGTAATTCAAAGTGACAAATCGTAAAAACACGTATAAAGAACTAAATCGTCTGCGAAATATTT
Source organism: Tholera decimalis (assembly GCA_943138885.2). Classification (NCBI taxonomy): domain Eukaryota; kingdom Metazoa; phylum Arthropoda; class Insecta; order Lepidoptera; family Noctuidae; genus Tholera; species Tholera decimalis. The sequence goes on from OW964549.2 coordinate 29,354,922, forward strand.
CGATAGATTCTGTAATAAAGCTCTCAGGGGCGTTTCCAACTTATCCGAATAAGTTCGTTTCGCTGTATTTACTTTCTCCACATTAGTTACATAATTCGAATATACAACTTAGTTCTAACTGTGCGTCTTAGTAGAACTGCAGTTAACAGTGCCTGTGGCGCAATCAAAGCAATATAAATAATATAGAAGTTATCGATCCGTCTATTTACGACCCGATTGCGCCTTCGAGTCACGTTGCTAAGATATCGTGCACCCGTCAAAATAGTTTATCAATAATAAACAAACAACTGATTGTACAATATGCCCAACATGTTAGATCCATCATAGCATGGCGTTAAGCATGAGCAAGATGTAATTAAAAGCCTACAAAACGTCACATTATAACACTATATTTCGACATTTTATCGCCTGTTAAAATATATTGCGCAATTTGGCCACAAATATCTGTGAACGCTTTTGCTGTCATTACGGATAATTAACTATAAAAAATATATATGTACCTTGATTACATTTGTTCAATTTATAATAGCCTAAACCATGACGATGAATTAACATAACTTCCTTATCATAATTCTTTGATATTTATCGCCTGTCAAATATATTGCGCAATTTGGCCACAAAAGTCTGTGAACACTTTTGCTGTTATTACGGATAATTTACTATAAAAAAATACTCGTATATATACTTTGATTACATTTCTTCAATCTGTAATAGCTTAAACTATGACGATGAATTAACTTAACTTTCTTTGATACGATATTTACTGAAAATATTTTCAGGGGAATTTATTACGCACAAAGCAATTTCGGTAGAAAAAAATATTCTTTGAAGCCAACGAATGCCTTCTGTTGCCTTTCCAAAAATATATTAAATATGTATAAATTGTGTGTTTTTAGAAGCTCGCTTCATACTCTTCGTCATATCTTAAGAAAATTAATTTCTTATGATTATTTCAAGTAAAAAATTCTGACAGTGGAATCGCTTTATAAATGAATTTTCAAGGTTTAACACGTCCAGACGAAAAATGCCGCTTAGGGTTAGTCGTCATACTGTCTATTTGCCAAAATCAATTTATTCCAAATCAATTAAACCGATTTAGTTGATTTGTTATATATTATGTGAAGTTATAAAGAACGTCAATTAGTAATTTCGAATATGAGAACCCTTCTACAATACTAATTGTTTTTTTTTTAAATTAGGCATGTGAATCAAAGGATAAGGCATATAGTATCTAGTATAAATAATATTATAGCTAGATTGTCTATATTCAAAATATTTAAGAAAGTATTTGACATTTGGACAGCCTTATCTCTGAAATAACTAGGCCTAAAAAGGCCTCGTAAATCTGGTAATTTAGTGAAATTACCAGAGACTTACGAGGCCATTTTAGGCCTTTTTAGTGTTACTACATAGGGACTTTCATTGAGACAACTACTTCACAGTTAGCTGCTGCGCATCATGTTGTGGGTACGATTTATGCGCGAAAAAGAGTGTGTATGGTCTATGACTAATAATAAATTAATTGATTGACAAAAGTTATTACATAATATGCCTGGGCCGACTGCCTCGTTGTTCAAGTGGTCGCAAGCGCGACTGCTGAGCGTGGGGTCTCAGGTTCGATTCCTGGGTAGGGCAAAAAGTGCTTTTTGGTTTTTCTACATAAAATATAAGAAATTTATTTATTCATTTATTTATTTAATTATTTATGAACACACAGTAAAATATAATAGAACAACATAATTATAATATTTGAGTACAAAGGTACTGCTTATTTCTTAAGAAATTTCTTCCAGCAGACCTGCGAAAGGAGAAGTTAAAAAGAAATGTAGACAATAGTGTGTGAGAACAAGAAGAGAAATAAAAATTAATATGTGAAGTCTAAAACTAAAACTAAAATATTAAGTATACCTACACATACTTATAATGCAATAAAAATAACATATACTTAAACAAATACATAATGTAAGAATATATAAACATATAATATAAATATATAAATAAATAATTAACACAGTTAAGAGGAAAGGTAATGCTCTTTTTGAGTTCCACAATCTTACAGCATGGACAGAGAAGGAATAAGAGTAGTAGCTAGTTTTATGAGGATGAGATTTAAGGAGGGATCTAAATTTCTATGTAGTAGCCTGGAATTTGGTAGTTGGTGGTGTGATACCCCCGTACCTCGGAAGCATGTTAAGCCATTGGTCCGGTCATTTGAATATATTTGACAGTCGTTACAAGTAGTCAAAACATTCGAGACCTGTATTCTACCAGTACTTACTTATGGCTGTGAAACTTGGTCAATAACACTTCATCACAGGGAAAGGCTAGCAAAACGCCAACGTGCTATGGAAATAAGCATGCTGGTGTTAAAAATCAAAGACAGAGTCCGGAATGTAGACATAAGAACAAGAACAAAACTCAAAGACATTTTCACTCGGATAGACATCCAAAAATGGAGATGGGCCGGTCATATGATTCGTCACCCCATTAACAAATGAAGCAAGCAAGTCACCCTCTGGCAACCAAGAGATGGCAAAAGAAGCTGAGGTCGCCAAATCAGGAGATGGGAAGATGACTTGAAACAGACAGCGGGACCATTCTGGTTGAGAGTAGCAACGGACAGGACCCATTGGAAGGAATTGGAGGAGGCCTATGCCAAAAGGCTCACCGAACTTAGGGACCTCTTGTAACCCTATTTTTAGGAATAAAAGGCTATTATATTACATATAAGTAGTCAGATGCCTGAAAATCTAACTCTGGTCTGGCCAAGCGGTATCTAGATCGCTCCATGTAAAACACTGATTTGATTGAACAGACTGAAAGCTGACCCAACATAGTTGGGAAAAGACTAAGAAGATGATGAACTTAGGACTAGGCCAAAAAAGAAATAAAAATACATAATAGTTCACTTTATAGATAGATTTTTTAGGGTTCCGTACCCAAAGGGTAAAACGGGACCCTATTACTAAGACTCCGCTGTCCGTCTGTCTGTCACCAGGCTGATTCTCATAAACCGTGAAAGGTAGACAGTTAAAATTTTCACAGATGATGTATTTCTGTTGCCGCTATAACAACAAATACTATAAAATTCAGAATCAAATAAATATTTAAGGCGGCTCCCATACAACAAACGTGATTTTTTTTCTCGTTTTTTCTTGATATTGATAATGGCAATAGGTAGAAGCTTGAAATAATCACAGAATATTTAGTTATATAGGTATTTACGATAAAAATAAATAATTAAATTAAAATAAAACAAATATTTAAGGGGGCTCCCATACAACAGACATGATTTTTTGCCGTTTTTATAGATAATGGTACGGAACCCTCCGTGCGCGAGTCCGACTCGCACTTGGCCGGTTTTTTATATATTATATGGAAGGTTTTAAAAGTATCTTGTTATAAAATATTATTCGTTCATAAACAACTCAATTTTTTTTATTAAAGCTGTCTAAGTACGTGTTGTGTCTGAAGGATTTCGTATTTGTAATTTATACACACACAAATGATCCCATTTGTGTTTTTTCTTTATTTGTGTGACCTCTGTGGATGTAATTATTATATATACATATAAAATAATTGTATATAACGTAATATTACATAATATGTACTAATCATTTAAAAGTAAATGTTCATTAACATCATGTATTTTTTGAAGAATAGTAGACCTCGTCTATCGCTTACCATCAGGCGCGATTGAGAGAAGAGAGAGAAGAGTGGGCTCATACCGAATAAAAAAAAACTTTCGGAAATGCCACTTCTGTGGATATATCCACAGAAGTGGCATTTCCGAAAGTTATCGTAGACAGAAATTGAGGGCCCACTACGGGACTGTTGCCTGCCGGGGTTGCGGAATTGTTTGAAAGAGCAACCACGGCCTCGGATTACGAAGGGAAAATGACGGAACACGGATGGTTTAACTCACTGAAAGTCTGACACACCCTCCCGCTTCGCCCCGATCGGGAAGCAGTCATTGAATGATTTTGCATCCTTAAAAAAAGACAGAAATTGAGAATGAAATCATTTGACAATAATACGATTTTGAGTTGAGTTGAGTTTGAGATACATGCGCACGCGTCGCTGGTTTTCCCACCTCGACCCTTGCCAGAGCCAGCTCGCGGCGCTGAACTAATAGCCTTAAATTCCCCTAATAATGATGGTCTGATCCAGCCTGTCTCTAGGTGCGCTCCCCCTGTGACGCACTAAGCCGAGAGTGCTAGGTTTTGGCCTTGGGAATCTTTTAGTCCAACCTAGTTACCACAGCAGTAGTCTCCACAGCAACTTACCTAGTGTCGTGTGTAGTGGGTGTGTCTACCCCTTCACACTGGACCCAATAGGGCCCAGTTCACACAATAAGACTGGCGACCAATCTGGACCCCGTGGAACAGGCTTAACTACGAAAATGCCTTCCCTAAAATGAGAGGCCGTTTTAGGGAAGGCATTTTCGGAGCAAGACTAAACTCTCTTTCAAGACTAAACTCTTGCCAGCGCTGATGGATGGTGTCGGTACCCTAATGTATTATACGACTATATACTATACTGTCTTTAATGTGATATCGGGATCATAGAACATTACCTAGAATAATAGACGGCATATTTTCAGTAATAAAATATCTGGCGACCGAAAAACAAAAGTTTTTTTTTTGTAATGTTGTAACAGTCGATGTTTGGTTATTTGTTGTCGGGACACCAAAAAGTAAACTCATTTGTTTGTCTGTTTATCGGGCAATAAGATAGCTAATTTACTTTAAAATGCCAAAAAAGTGTGAAATTAGTTTTGAAAACAGAGTGAAAATCCAACTTATGCATGAACAAGGTAGGACGCAAAAGTAAAATTGCCAAAGTAGTAAAATATTCGCGTTGTGTTGTGCAATCTGCCATCAAACGGTTTGCTCAGACTGGTACGCACGCTAATAAACCAAGAACTGGCCGAAAACGTGTGACTATAGATTGTGAGGATAGAATGTTAATACGCGAGTCGCTGAGAGATCGGAAAAAAAAAACTTCATCTGAGCTTGCCGCTGCATTATCCGAAGAGACGGGAAGACCGATAAGTGCTCGAACAGCAAGCAGAAGATTTGGGGATGCGGGCCTAACAGGATGCAAATCCAGGAAAAAGCCATGACTTTCAGAAAGTAACAAAAAGAATCGTCTACAATGGGCTCTACAACACCAATATTTCACAGAGGAAGATTGGTCTAATGTGGTAAGGTCCGACGAATCTAACTTTGAAGTAAGTCTATAAATAACTACTTTTATTATTGAGAACGTTTACTTCTTCGCTGTAACCACTTTAATCATTAAAATTAGGAAGATTTTAAAAACAAAAAAAAAAAACTTGCTCAGGTATTTGGAACACCAGGTGTGACCTTCGTTAGGCGACGCGTGAGCGAAAAATATCTTCCAGACTACGTAGTACCAACTATCAAACACGGCGGAGGCAGTATAATGATCTGAGGTTGCATGGCCGCTGATAGTATCGGCGAAATGTTTATTTGCGAAGGTCGTATGAACAGTAAAAAGTACATACAAGTACTTGAAACTGTCCTTATGCCTTCGCTAGTGCGAAGTTTTGGTGACAAGTGACAAGATAATGCTCCTTGACAATAAATCAGCTACTACAATGCGTTGGTTTCCTGATAACAGTATTAACTTATTGGATTAGCCTGCTCAGTTCACAGATCTTAATCCAATCGAACATCTCTGGGGCATTTTAAAGCATAAAATCAAAGAACATAGCTTACTTCCAAAACAGCATTAAAAAATGCGTTAGTTCAAGAATGGAACGCCATCACGAGGTCGGAGTGTACTAAACTTGTACGAAGCATGCCTGAAAGAATTCGTGCTGTTATAAAATCAAAAGGTAGACCAACTAGATTTTAAGGTTTTTCTATTCTATAAAATGTAGTTTTCTGTTAATAAACCAATTTAAAAGGAAAACGTTGTTTTTTTTTTTTGTTTTTCTTTAAGTTAATAAAATTGTGGAGTGCCTAGTACTTTTGGCCAAGACTGTACTATACTGCATCCCTCTAAGCCACAGAACAGATAAAAGAGGTTAGAAAGAAAATAGTTCCTGATTTGTATGAGAACGCGTGTCGCCGCTTGTCTCCCCACTCTTTAGCTCCACTTCAAGCAAGAGGCCCGTTACGTATGCGAAACACGCACACAAATAAATTACACACTTAAGTCGAGAGCTTGCTACTGATTGTAACTCACTGTCGATAAACATGCTCCGTGCATCACGGCCAATCATGGCAAAAGACAAAACGTCAAAGGTTGAAGTGTGGCGCATGCAGTACATTGTAAGCGGACTTGGTCATTGCGTTGATTAAGCGAGTACACATCGGGCAATGTATACTTTTTGTAACTTGTTGCAATTATGTTGTTTATGTTCGGAATTTCATAGTGATCAGAATATTTTAATGTTTTATACAAAGAAAATTGTAATTAAATGTTATTTTCGACTTACCGATGGAAAGATATCCCTCCTCGCTCTATACTTGTGGTCTGACTTTTTGTTTAACAGGTTATAATTGAACAACACGGCATTTTAAAGCAGAGCTCTGTGTTCCGAAGTAATCCAAAGCGCACTAAACGCGGTGAATGAATTAATCGGTCGCGCTATGATTTTCGTATCATAAATGTGGCGCGCTCGCCACGCCCACATTACCATTCCAACCTTATTCATTTATTCCGTGCTCTAAGTCCACCCACCGCCTCTCTCATTGCGGCAGTGGGTCACTTCCAAAAATGTAAACATTGGCAATTGGCAATGGAACTATAATGATTTAAAACTTTGACATTCTTTCACTTCTCATAGGCTAAAAATGTAATTAAAGACTTTTACTACACAATGAAACCAAAATACGCTGAAGAAAGTAACTATTTACCACTTTTCCATAATAATTACAACAAACAATAAATTCACTAACCTGTCGAAACCTGCTCCAGAAGAAGTGACATTTCGAATCAAAAACTTCATTACCGGCGCGGTGCACTATCTGTCTCTTTCTAATTTGAACTTTGCAACGATGCAACCAACTGACAGTTCAGTTAGTCACGCACATACAGCAGCGAGATATAGACGTTTTAAGGAGAGCTATACACTATTGGCAGAAAAATGTAGGCGTTCTTAAGATAGGTGGTATTTCTATGGCAAATAACTTAGGAAATATTTTGAATATTGAGGTAGCAGTTTGAATAACCTATGCCAAATTGGACTTTAAATCCATTGACTTAAAAAAGTAGAAAATGCAAAAGATTGAGATAGACATTGTTGTTTCTTAACCGTCGATATTATACAACGTGTAATTTAAAGGGTATATACATTAGGGTGTCCCGAAAAATTTTTTTTCGCTTTTCGCTACGCAAGCCCCCTCAAAAGTTGCATTATTAGTTTTAGATTACCGTAAAAATAATAAAAAAACATAAAAAAAATATCTTGAGGGTTCTACCGGCATTTTTTTATTTTTTTATCACTTAAATAACCCTCCAGTCAATGTCGTCTATTCTATTTTATATACATTATTCCCATTTTATTTTTTATTTCATTGATAGTGAAACCCTAAGTTATGATTTGCAGGCAACGACAGGATTTTTTCTGTTAGGAATTGGTTTGGAACAAACTCGCAAAATTCATGTTTTGACTTGTTTTTCTTAAATTCTCTACTTCTACTGTGAGCAGTGTCTCCAACAACGCCGTAATTACGGTAAACCTACCGTAATTTGAACATATCTACCACCTACCGTAGACATATTCAATTCTACCGTAATTTCGTCTTTATGAGTGGCGCCTTAAAAATGATGAACCCAACCTAACATACAGTTTATTGTTTTTTAAACAATGTTTGAAAATGCAACACTGTATCATTCCCTGGGGTATTCCCCGTGCAATCAACTTGTGTGCATACCTAATCAAGTAGACGAAACTTGTGCGACTAAATTACGAAGTATTGAATACAGTACTGCAGTAGAACTTAGCCATGCCTTTGTATTTTGTCAACTTTACTTTATGTTTGCCATTTTTCCACAATAGTTTGCTTAGCAGATCTTTTATCGCGTCGCGACTGACTATATTTATAAAAAATGTTATCTGACAGTAACAATTCAAGTGACGACAGTGACGGTGGACCTTCCAGTAGTAAGCGCGCTAAAAATAACTATACAAACAAAAATTTCGACCAGAGTGGCTGAAAAATAAAGACTTTTCCTCGTGGCTCCGGGAATACCCAAAAAACCCATATAAAGCAGTGTTCGCTCTGTGTAAAGGCTGAAACGCCTTTAATGTTTGATTGTGAAATACAGTTACCGTAAATTTACCGTATTTTTAATTTTTAATCTACCGTAATTTTCCGCGAAATACCGTATTTTTAGACTAGCAACACCGTAATTTCGACAAATAGAGTTGGAGACACTGACTGTTAGGTAGTTCGTCTCATTTCTATTGCGGTTTTATTGCTGTAAGGTGTCGCTCTGCACTTCCTTGTGATAAAATACGTGTTTTTGTTATATATAATAATGGGTTCAAGACGAAGTGAGACTACTTGTGCTATTTTGGGATCATATAAAGAACTTGACGATCGCCAGTTAAGCTTTGATTTCCTAGGATAGCGGTGCCGTCATATAGCGGCCGTAATACAGCGGTGAATGACGTCACTAGAATGTTGTCTATGTAAACAAAATGGCGCGGTTTCCTAGAGAGCGGTAACTGACACCGTAACGTCAAAAAGCGGTGCCGCCATTTGCATGACGGCCGTCTTGTCGGTGACAGATGGTTTCGTGAACGTTTCATTGATAGCGATGAAGCAGACTGTGTTAAAACGGCCGTGGAACTTTCCACATGTCGTCAACGTAAAGACGGCCGCCTTTTTGCGTCCGTAATATTACGGCCGCTATATGACGGCACCGCTTTCCTAGGAAACCAAAGCTTTACCAGTGATAAGTGACGTTATCAAACTCATTTTGTTTACTAAAAATGAACTAAAACTACAGAAGAATGGAAAAGATCCTTCTTACACAGAAGTTTTTTCAATCGTTTCTGGAAAACTTGATACGATTTAGAAAGAAAGAAAAGAAAGAAAAAGTATTTATTGCCAACAGACAAACGACATGCTAACAATATTAAAAACTTATTTAGTTCCTTAGACTAGAGTTAGTAATTGGTACTTATAATTATGTTAGTAATTAAGGACAAAGAGTTAGATAATGACAATATACGAAGAAAAAGGAAACAACAAAAAACAAGGCAAATGCACGTCGTGGTCGTGGCAACAAGGCTCCCACTCAGCATAATGCTATGCCATGGGCATGCCCATAGCACGGCGCTGGTTTTCAGTGGTTGCCTTATAAATATGTATGACGTACGGAAATCAAGCCTGGCAAAAAATATTAGTTAAATAATTGATACAATAATATAAAATAAGTACAGTAAAATAAATAAATAGCGTAATATAAAATAAATAGTGATACAGAAGTCCATGTAAGTCCAAGTAGATAGTGACATCAAAGAAAGTTTGTTTGTTTGCTTGAACGTGCTGATCTTCGAAAGTACTGGATGGATTTGGATGCAATTTGGTATGGAAGTAGCTTGAAGCTTAAGGAAGGTTATAGGCTACTTTTTACGTGACTACAAAAAAGGAGAGTTATGTTTTTACCGTGATAGAATCCACGGGAGTGAAGCCCCGCGTGAGTACTAGTTATTTATAAAATTTTTGTTCATCAAGCTTTTGATTTTCTAAAAGATACTTTTTTAAATGTAATTTAAACATATGTTTTGTTTTGATTTGGACCAAAGCTTCGATTCCTATCGTTTCCAACGTACGAGTTACCCAATTGCTGAAATCATATTTCGACAAATACCTGTCATTGATAAGATATCCCAAAAATAAAAGAAATGAAAGTTACGAAAGCAAAGTGAAGTGCTTTTTGGAATCGTCGAACAAGCTCTTCGATATTGCTGCTTGTAAGTGCACTTCGTTTGACATTTGTTCCTGCATAAAACCTAAGAAAGTTCCTATTTCTGAAAGAGACTTTTTACTGGATCAAAGAAGTGATAGAAAAATGGCAATAAGCGGTATAGACACAAAAGAAACAGCAAGACTTTTAAAGAAACATCAGAGACAAGAAAATTTGAATCGGAAAGAGTCAGAGCACGCATGTTTTCCCAGTGCATCACTAAAAACCAATCCTGTTCCGGTGCGCGAGTTGCCGCCTCGACCGCAGTCGCCTGTAACAGAGCTTTCTGCGAATAGTGACGTGCCTGTAAATGAGACTCCATCTACTTCGTTGAATCGGAACACTCTGGCGCTGCCAACAGTAGCTAAGGTATGTGATCGGTATGGACTATCAACGCGATCTGCGGCTGCGGTCGCTTCGGCGGTCTTAGCTGACGTAGGATTGGTATCTTCCGAAGATCTAAGTCTTGTTATTGATAAGAATAAAATTCATAGAGCTGTTACAAAAGCACGGACCAAGGCCAGCAAAGACATTGATACGATTGTAATAAAAAGTATCTACTTTGATGGACGAAAGGACAAAACACTCATAAACGAGAAAATAGGCGATCGGTACCACCGCAGAGAAGTCTTGCAAGAACACATTTCAGTTCTCACAGAGCCGGGATCTATTTATTTGGGACATATGACGCCAAGTCGTGGCACTGCCAAAGGGATCGTCTCTTCTATCATATCTTTGTTAGAAAATCAAGGGTTGAACTTGGAAGAGGTGATCTGTGTGGGGTGCGATGGTACTGCTACGAATACAGGTTGGAAGGGAGGTGTCATTCAATACCTGGAAAACTATTTAAAGAGACCGTTGCAATGGTGTGTTTGTATGCTTCACGCGAATGAATTACCGCTTCGTCATTTGTTCATGTCTCTGGATGGTAGCACATCTGGGCCAAAAGAATATTCAGGACCTATTGGAAAACAGCTAGCTGCTTGTGAAAGTAAACCTCTAGCGTCTTTTTGTGCAGTGTCTGGCAATTTGCTAGTATTACCTGATAATATTGTGAAGGAACTAAGCACGGATCAAAAGTATCTGTACGAAATGTGTCATGCTGTGATGGCTGGTTCCTGTTCCCTTGAGCTAGCGAACCGCCAACCTGGAAAAATGGCGCATTCGAGATGGCTCACTACTGCCAATCGCATACTAAGACTTTACGTAAGTACTGTTTCGCCGTCAAATAATTTGCAGCTGCTTGTGAACAACGTGGTCAAAGTTTACGCTCCTGTTTGGTTCCTAATCAAGCAAAACTCATAATTTAAAGATGGTGCCAAGCATATTTTTCAAATGGTTATATACTCTCGATTTTTGCCTGATAGTCAGAGATCTATTGTAAATTCGGTGATCGAAAGCAACGCTTTTTTTGCGCACCCAGAAAACTTGCTTATTGCCATGTTATTCGACGATAGAGAGCATATTCGAGAGCTTGCATCTCGCAAAATATTAAAGGCCAGAGTAGCAGAAAAGAGCAACTCTCGCAGGGTATTTAAAGCACTAAAGCTTAACTTCTGTGCGCGAGACTACACCGATATAATATTTTGGCAAGAGTGTGAAATATCAGCTCCACCAATTTTGCGACACGTCTCCAACGATGAACTTAGAATTAAGGCTAAAGAACACATCCTCGACATTATTGACTTTCCCTGCCACACACAGTCAGTGGAAAGATGTATAAAACTAGTGACGGAGGCTTCTCAAAGCGTCACGGACGCTACAGCTCGGGATGGTTGTATTAGGAACAGATTAAAATCTCGCTCAGAAATGCCTAATTTTGGTCACAAAAACCAGTTCCGTTTTTAAAGTTGCCATTGATTATTTTGTCTTTCAACTATTTTAAACCTTGCTTTAACTCATTGTTGTACCCTTATATTTAATAAAAACCATTTAAATGTTATTTTTGTATGATTTATAGTTTATATTAGGAACCCCTAAAAATAGCAAATTTGAAAAACTTCAAGGACTGGTAGAGGCCTCAAGATGCCGGATATCTAATTAAATTTTATAATAATCGTAATATATGTGTCAAAACGCAACTTTTGATACCTCTTGCGTAGCCGTAGCTCATTTTTTTTTCCCCCATGCATGAACGGGACACCCTAATATACATACCAAGTGCACGGCTTCTTTGGATGATAACAAACGATATGGCCAGGGTTTTCTAATCCTATGTCTACATGTGTGGAACTTATTAGAAATTTCAATACATTGATAACAGAGACCGAATTTTTGAAATTAAGAAGAACGAAGAGAATTATTGTTTTATTGGCAAGTGACGTGGAAAGTGATGACCCTCATAGTGATGTGACACGTTTGTTATTATTGGTATTCAAGAAACATACGAAATCAACAATTTGGGGTCAATTCTGTGAGATGCTTATTTTGAGCTGAAACTTTGCATAGAGACTCCATACCAGATGTTGTCTTCAGTCCTTTTGGATAGATATGGGGTTTCCTTTACACGTTATATATTAAAGTTGTTCTATGATTGAGAAGTTATAGGTGTTAATCAGTTTATCTATTATATTAATTTGAAAGTTTTCTGTGTTGCAAATTTTACATTTCCAACTAATATCTAATGCGTCGTCTTTTTAGTTAGGAGATAGATAGGTACTGATGTTTCATCTACAACATCAGAACCTATGCCTAGCAATGGCTAGCATTCGATATTTATTTATTTACAGAAATTACTGCTACGTCACGTAGATTTCGCGCTACGAGGAAAACAAATATTTATATAATTGGTCTGATGTACGCGACAATTCCTATTCATATTTATTTGATGTATACACAAGTGACCCTAAACGTCACCATAACAACCAATCCCATATTTCCCCATATCCATCAAGTTCCCACGACCTTCACCTGTTCTCCAGTCCACCTTGACAAACTTAGATATCAGATATTGATTATTCTGCTTTCCTTTCCTTCGTCATTTCCCGTCGGCCTGCGAATACAAAATGTTATTTCAGATCTAGAACTCCGATTACCATAACCAATGCATACTTTCAGGTGCGCATGAATTATTGCGTTTTTGCATTCTGGTTTAGAGGATGCATTTATGAATTTATAGATTCTTTTTTTCTCAAAAGGACTTGGTACAGTACACCTGAATGAGGTTTCACAGAACATTAAAACACAGCAATCAAAAATACTAACTATACCAATATTTTTAGTTTCTAGTTTTTTACATAATTTAGAAATATTTCTATTATTAGTTATGCATGCTATTTTATTCACCAGTCATGCATTTTTTTTTCTCTATTGCAAATATTTATTTTTTTGCGTGGGCGTGCTATTTGTAAAATACGTCCAATACTGGGTCCGGAACTGTATTTCCTAAAAAAACAGGCTATTTTGTAGCCTATCTGAGAAATCAGAACGCAACCCATTATCCTAGATTAAGACACAATTAATGCCTATGCTATGTCAACACTGTAATCTAGCCTAAGTTTTACAATATTAAATATTAAATTATTATTATTAAATCGTGAGACACACAATGAACTACCGATATTTACACTAATGTTACTACGTATTTGTATACAAAAACTAATTCTAGTTTTAGTTTATAGAGACTCTGAGTTGTAATTCTACTCTCGGGGACCGGTAAACATTTCAATATTTCATATGTTTTGATTTTAGTGTAAAACACGTAAAAAAATTAATAGTATTCAAAAAGTAGGTTACATCTAAGTAAGCGTGCTTCATCTTCGACTAGATCATCGTTTATCATCAGGTGTGATGTCGATCAAACGCAAGCATAGGATCGCGACAACGATAAAAAAAAACAATATTATTTTATTCAACCTCAGTACCGTAGTAGTCAGCGCACGCTTATTCTTCAAAATAAATACATATCTCGTATATATGTATTCCTATATTTATTTTATGAGGTATGTACACATCATCGCTTACCATCAATTGTGAGATGGTTTTCAAAAGCGAGCCTATTCTGAATAAAAATAAATAAAAACAAATGTCTTAGTTTATGCATTTTTTTTTGTAGAGAAGTCTTACTAGTATTCTTATTTATTTAATGTAGGTATACTTTTATATTTTTTCTTTAAATTTGTTAGTGTTTGTATTTTTTATAGGGTGTACAATATAAGTCTTTGGTTTTCTTTTGCATATTTCAATACTTTCGCGTTCTTTGATATAATAATAATAATATTCCACAATATCATTTGGCAATGCGTTAAAAATATAAATGGACCATTTTAGACCCATATTCAATATCATACCCTTCTTAGTCGATAAATTGCTCCATAATAATCACTTCTACAGAGTAACACATTACACTTGAACAGCAAAAAGTATTCGGTATTTATTTAATTTGTCATCAAACTCAAATCAAATTGCAACTTTGCAAATTGTAATCAAAGTGCAACTCAACTTCCGCTTGAAAAATTTTACTTTTTGTCTTTAGAGTAGGGCTTGACACGTTTTTTACTGCAAATTCCTTACTTAGAAACAGATCTTTAAGATAAAGTAATATGCAATCAGCAATAAATATTAGAGAAAGGACAAAAAATATACATGCGCTAGCGAAATATCTCGTGTTATTTTTTTAGACGTTTTGGATCTCGAACATGGCTGCCGGAACAATGATTTTGTTTGTTTTTTTATAACCTTGCCCCGCATTCGGAATATCTCTTATATCGTGAGCCCGTTTGTACAAACCCGGAACATTTGTAGGCCACACAAACATTTGTTACAGTGTGGGAATAAAACCCGCGCCTTGCAGCGCAGCTGGGCATCGCTTAACCACTGCACTAGCCGTATCGTCGACTATGTGACTAGTTATATTGCCCAAAACCTTTTATTTTTATTTCAATATGTCTTGAACCCTTTTCCTAATGTAAGCCGTAACCTCAACATATTCTTTGTCCTCAGAACTCTGGCACGTAGATCACGTCGGGGAGGATGTGTCCTACGTGTTAACGTGCCACATTGTGCCCGTCATTCAACTACGAAATTGAAATATTCGTTCTGTGTGTAATATTATTTTTGAGATCTCTTCAGCTGAGTGTTTAATAAAATCGCCAAAAGAATAAATTATTTGCAAACTATTTCAACATTAAGATAAAGTGGTTTCCAGTTTTAATCAACCAGGCTCATTACATGGGCCAAAAGGCTCATCGGCAACGAGAAACTGGTCGCGACAAGGCTCCAGAGCCTAGAACATCGGCGACGTGTTGCAAGCCTGTCTGTTTTCTATCGGTTACATTTCGGGGAGTGTGCGATGGAATTGCACAGTCTTATTCCACCAAGCCCGTTCCATCATCGGAGTATAAGACAAACGGCGATGCGCCATCGTTACATGGTGGACATCCCACCCATACGCACGAAACGTTTTGGGAATACTTTCGTTGTGCGTACGGCTAAGGAGTGGAATTCCCTGCCGGAGTCTGTATTTCCTGATAGTTATAACCTGGGAGTCTTTAAGTCAAGAGTGAATAGGTTACTTCTAGGCAAACGTGCTTCATCTTCGACCACATCATCGCTTAACATCAGGTGAGATTATTATCAAACGCAAGCCTATCAACTATAAAAAAGGAGCTAGATGATAAATCGATACTTAATATTATAAATGCAAAAGTAACGCTGTCTGTCTGTTACCTTTTCACGCCGAAACCGCTAAACCTATTTAGATGAAATTTGGCACGGGAATAGTTTAGGACCCTGGAAAGGACATAGGATAGTTTTTATCCCGATATAAGGTTCCCGTGGGATAGTTTTCGAATTACACGCGGCCGCAGCCGCTGGCAAAAGCCAAATTTAATTTCATTTTTAAATTTGGTATGAGAATAGCTTAGGACTCTAAGAAAGACATAGGATTATTTTTATCCCGATATAAGGTTCCCGTGGGATAGGTTTCGAATTGCACGAGGACGCAGCCGCTGGTAAAAGCTAAATTAAATTTGATTTTTAAATTTGGTATGGGAATAGTTTAGGCCCCTGGGGAACACATATGATAGTTAGTTATTAATAGTTAGGACGTACCAGGGCTCTGTACAAACATTAACGGTATCCTGACAAAAGGTCTGTATCCTTCTAGCAGTGGTCACGTTACAGCATTATCGTCCCAGTACTGCTTAGCGCGGACCCAGTGCGAGTTTATAGCTCCCACACGTCATCAAATTTAAAGACTTTCCACTCGATATCTCACGGTTTCGAGAGCAGTAATGTTGTAATCCCATTTTAATTAAACGTTTCCCTACGCTCACTACACCTGGGTATCGCTAGTCTCATGATGGAAATGGAGACGTGTGGGCACGCAGGAATTCTTGCATAAATTCAATTCCACCGAGTCGTATTCATGTTGCGTCAAGGCGACGTACGCTGTAATTATACATATTTCTTTAGAACTTGATGATATTCCGCCGCTGAGGTAGTGAGAAGCATAATATTGAATTCGTTAAATGGTCAAGAATGGTAATGATAATGGTAATGGTTGAAATGTCAAGATTCTGTTCAGAATACCTTCATTCGAAAGCTTTGCAACCATTTGTCTCGCATGTTTGTTAACCCAGAGTAGTGTTGCCCAAATGCAAGACCAAGACAAGACTTAGCAAGTCTTGGTCTTGGTCTTGCGTCAATACGCCTAGTCTTGGTTAAGACCGAGCGCAATACTAAGGTATTGCGCTCCTAGTCTTGGTCTTGCGCAAGAGTCTCGCAAGAGTCTTGCAATTAACGATTATCCTATTACTATTTATTAAACGGTAGTTTAGATCTTAGAACAATGTAACAGGTAGGTACATTTTGAGCTTGAATTGAAATAGGCATGTACAGGACTACAAATTAATAAATTTAATAAGAAATTCGAAATATCAACTGACACATCATCTCTGTGTGTTCAGACCTCATGGTCTGAACCCACGACCTCGGCGATCCGTGCCGATGCTCTAACCAACTGAGCTACCTACCGTGTCCCACGAAAGTCCGTTGGTTTCATAATGAAAGTTTATATTTAATAATATACGAATAGATTACCGTACTGTTTGTTAGTTTGAGTGCTTTATACGGCCCACCCAAATGTCCTTACTTTGGTATTGTTCGTCAAATCGATCGAGCTCCTTAAGGTTCTAAGTTGAGCTACGTGATATTTGACAAATGCTTGCACTGTTTGGACGGGCTTGCTCAATTGTTTTTTATTCTGTTGTTTAAAAGGTGCCACAGACATTAACCTGCATGGCTCTCATATGATTTGATCACTACAGATTGTTTGGACTTTAAAAGAGACGCTGTCCACTGAGTTTGCTTCAGAGTTTTTTCTCAGAGTAGTCAGTTAGGAAATACTGGCCTCATCTAGTTTACATTTACGAAAAAAGACGTGTGAAAGTGTTATTTATAACCTATTTGCAAAATAAATATCATTATTTCATTAATAAGCTTACATGTACTAAAACATGGTTAAAACAGATAAAAAACAAATTAATGACATTAACTTGACTGTATTTAAATATTCGTCATTGATGTCAAATTGTAAACTTATCAGTCCGACAACAACAAGTATTAGAGTAAAAACAATTATAATATTAAACTCGAAGCGAAGCTCAATTTGAAATTATTAAAAATTAAATAAATGCTCATATTTAAAAGCACACTCCGAAATACCGATAAAGGACGGTATTCTGAAAAACACATAATATCTAAACAATAGCTACACATGTGATTGCGACACAAGTATTTATAATTTACGAAAGTATTAAAAATAGTAATAAAATAAATGATAATATACAACGTGTAACGGAAACCCCATATCTATCCAAAAGGCCTGAAGACAACATCTGGTATGGAGTCTCTATGCATAGTTTCAGCACAAAATAACTGACTCAAAGAATTGATAACAAATTATTGGTTTCATATATTTCTTGAATACCAATCATAACAAACGTGTCACAGTACTACGAGGGTCAATAACTTTCCACGTCACTTGCCAATAACACGATAATTCTCTTCGTTCTTCTTAATTTGAAAAATTCGGTCACTGGTATCGGTGTATTGGAATTTGTAACAAGTTCTACACACGTAGACTTAGGATTACAAAACCCTTGCCATATCGTTTGTTATCTTCCAAAGAAGCCGTGCACTTGGTATGTATATACCCTTTAAATTACACGTTGTATAAATGTTGATTATTACCAATTCTGTAATCTAAATAAATGTGATATTATTAATAAGTACAACATTAAAGTTCTGTTTGTAGTCAATTTTATTTTAATTGTGTTTTTTTTTTTTTCATTATGTTTAAGCTTTAAGTTTAATCCTATTTTTGTTTTAATTATCGAAATTGTTTTTATACTATGTTAATTCTGTGACGTTATATTAATATTTTGTAAGTATAACATTTAAATACTTTGTGTTTCATTAAACCCTCTCATTTAAAACTAAATCAAAATAAATAAGGTATTTAGTAAATAAATAAAAATTTAAAGTGGACAACGATACGTGAAATCTTAACTGTTCGTTGTCCCCGTTGCCCATATGAACATAACGGGGACAACGGTAAGGAATCATATGATATTCTGTTGCCCCCGTGACGGGGACACAGATTACGGGGACAACGGGAATACACCCGTAGCAATAAAATGTAGATATTATGTAAATAATATTCTGTGTATCATGTTCTTCTTTTGATGGAATTAATCTACATAAATTAAATAAAATTTGCATAGGTACGCTACCTACTGTATTTATGTAGGTACTAAATAACTACTAGAATACGATAGAATTCGATAAACCAACAATGCTTATCTCAATTTTAGGATGTGTGTAATTTTAAAACACAAAGTATGCTACATGACGTCAATCATTTGATTAGTATTGTAGACATTTTTTACACACAAGTATTTACAATATTTCTCATATGGGAGCGTGTCGTGGCGGCGACAATTGTATACGATATCAATAGAAGCCGCCTGCGCGTGTACTCGTATCTTGACCTTGTACTTCTGAATAAATGCGAACTTTCTTTGACAGGTTATAGTATCCGACCCGACTTTGTTGTCGGCAACATTTTGATGTTGCCGAAAGCCGCGCACTATTGAAGTGCCACGATGGTCAAAACTAGGGATGCACTCTTTTTCTTTTAATAGATATTTTGTACAATGTATAGATATAGAATAGAATATTATAAATTTGCAACAATATGAGTACAAAAAGTTGATAGGTATACATTGAAGAGTCCATCATATTCTACCAGGTAACTGGTGTACAAATATTTGAGACATTATTGAAAAGTTACAGAGCCAGCGCATTAACGTTCTCATCGAATAATCCAGCTCTGTACAACGATCCAAACTCGGAGAATACATAAATAGTTCTTTTAAGAGCTGCCTAAGTTTCATTGTTACCCCCGCATCGCCCACCCTTACCCTGTGTTTTTATTTTATAATAATAACACAAAGAAAACGACAGTTTGAACTAACTGCAAGACGCAAGAGTCTCGCAGGCTTAGTCTTGGTCTTGGTCTTGCTAAAATTAGGCCAAGACCAAGACTGATTTTGGGCAACACTAACCCAGAGATATATAAATAGACTAGCTCTGTCCGCAACTTCGTTCGCGTAATCCCAATCTCAATCCAATATATAAAAAAGTAGTAGAGGATAAAAAATAGCTTATATGTTTCCATTCTTCCAGTACTAATAAAAATAGAGCAGACAACAGAATTGATAGGGCCTGACGGGCCATTGCCTGCCGTACTTGCGGGAATATTCTAACGAGATATCGCGGCCCCGGAACGTAAGAACAATCGAAGGAACAGAGTGCGTGTTTAGTCAGTAGAAGTCTGACACTCGAGACTCTCTGACACGAGATTAACCCAAACAAACAGAAAGACATAAATGTAAAAAAATGTTTGTAATTTATCAAGTAAATATCTATAAGCACATAAACAAACATATTTATAAATCACAGACAGACACTTAAATTTTATTTCTATGTATACAGGGTGGCGGGTAACCTAATGGTTATTACATTAAATTGTACAGCAGGTATTACAAGTTGTTATCAGTCCGTTAAAATAATGAAATAAATCATTTTACTAAAATTAAGAAAATTCATTTTTCAAACAAAATAAATGGCATTATTGGTAAAAAATAAATAATTCTTTATAATATAATTTTACTGACCTGTAAAAGCGGCAACGCCGCATCACCGGCGCGCGCATGAAGTTGTGAAATATTAAAATGGAAAAAAGGTCCCACGGCTATAATATTGTTTATTATTAAATTATTTTAATTTTAAATGATATAATACCTAATTTAGAATACGTGGGTTCAATTAATGTAACAACCTAATCGCCACGCTGTATAATAGTCATCGACGTCAATTCTAGCGAGCAAAACCGTAACCCAGTGATGAGGTTACAAAACTATTTCTATCATAGTAGTTAGCACTACTAGTTCTCTAAACTCTAATAGAAACTCGGAGACAATCTACGACTGAACTTACTTCTCTAATGCAACTTCGTAACTTTTCCGTTTGTAACGCATTCCGTTTTAGATTAAACTTCTTAAATGTGGACTTTCACGTTCTTATTCACTGAAGAAATTCTGAGAAATGGTAATTTTTTTTTAATCAATTCCATTTATGTTAACAGTAAGTTGGGAAAATGAATGAATAACCGTAATAAACAAATAACCTCATAAGGTAAGTTTTTTGATAAAAAGATTGATTTATACTATGAAATGTTCATAAATTTTACCACCTTTGAACCTAACCTATCCGACGTCACTTAAAATCCCAAGCTTCCTTCGTGCCCTCCTACACTATATACCTAAGTAATCGGTTTAAGCTTAACCATCAACCCCTTATTTACCCTTTACAAACTACCTTTAGTCTAGCACGTATTATTTAGGTAAAGTATGTAATAGGCAATCATATGCATATACATTCATACATTGCTTGTATATGCTAGGTAATATATACATACATTGCCTGCCCATAAGTATTTTATTGGTATGTAGTAAGTAACGAAACACTGCCCTCATCTAGGTATGATTTATCTAGGTAACTCATAAAGGGTTCCGTACCGAGGAGGGACGGTATTTTTTGTTTTTATTTCTTTATAAATAAGAATGTATGCGTCATAAAAAAAGTTTAAAGTGTTATTTAATAACTAATTTTCAAAATAAATATAATTTACTCATTATTTGAATCGTTCAGATCGCCGGTAACATACTTAGGTACAAAAGATAACTTTCGAAAATACTGATTGACACTTCGAGTGTCCCAAGAAAAGTGGTGGACTTTATACATATAATATTTTTAGTGTTATATTTAAGTTTTTGTATCATCTTAATATATCAAGATACCTACAAGTCTCAAGAAGCACGATAAGCCGTTGGTCCCCGCTATCACTTGTACATCTTGGTCACTCGTTACGGGTAGTCAGAAACCATAAAATCTGACATCAGACTTGGCAAGGGGTATCATTTTCCCAGCTACAAGGTTGTAGAACTAAGATAGACAGTCACTCCATGTAAAACACTTGTACTCAATTGTATCCGATTCCACTGGAAACTTTTTTTTTAATAATTGAGAGGCTTACGTTTGATCACCATCTCACCTGATGTTAATCGAGGATGTGGTCGAAGATGAAGCACGCTTGCCTAGAAGTAACATCTATTCACTCTTGATTTAAATACACCCACGTTATAGCTATCAGGAAACACAGACTCCGGCAGGGAATTCCACTCCTTAGCTGTACGCACGATGAAAGTATTCCCAAAACGTTTTGTGCGTAAATTGTGCAATTCCATCGCACACTCCCCGAAATATAACCGATAGAAAACTGACAGGCTTGCAACATGCCGCCGATGTTTATGGCTCTGGAGCTTTGCCTTGACTAGTTTCTCGTTGCCAATGAGCCTCTTGGCCCGTTTCTCGATAGACTCAAGTGCATCAAGCTGGTATTTGGCAGATCCATCCCAGAGATGAGCAGTAGGTACTCCATACACGACCAAACTTGCGCTTGATAAAGGTTGAGCAGCTGTTCCGGTGTGAAGTACCGTCTCACCTTTGCTAGGATTCTCAGCTTTTTGGCAGCCAACTGAGCCTTAGCCTCGATAAACAGACCAAAATTAAAGGTGGATGTCAACGTAACCCCAAGAAGCTCGATGCGATCAGTTATCGGCACGGATACACCACGGAAAGAAGAAGCCGGCTGAAATTAGCTCCTTTTTGCGGAGAAAAGACACGCCTGGGTCTTAGCAGCATTAAACTTGACCAAGTCGGCGTCGCCCCATTCAGAGACGGCCTTCAAAGTCAAGTTCAAGCGCCCAACCATATCTTCTCGGAGAAACCGGATTTTTGACCCACTAGCACGCGCGCTAGATAAATATTTCTCAGCAACAGTGCTGTCGTCTGCATACCCAAAGGTACCGGGCATTAGCAGATCGTTGATATGCAGCAAGAATAAAGTTGCTGAAAGAACATCTGAGGGACCCCGGCATTAATGTCCAACCTGACCCCAACATAGTTCCAACATATTTGGGAAAAGGCTAAGTAGATGATATCGACCCTCCCAAGCAATAACTCCATAATACAGAATAACAATGTTATTTAAAATTGGTATTGGCTCATTAATGTACGTAATATTTCAATGATTATGTTATTTATCAATACCGTCTCTAAAATTATTGGATATTACCACAATAACTCCGTAAAAGCACGTTATGTATCAGCCCTACGATAAAAAGTTAAAACCGTCAAAGTCCATAACATAATGTTACGAAATATTTTATGTGATAAAATTACTGCAATAACCCCGTAAGTACTATTTACTGTAATATTTTATGTATTTTTTTTAAGTATTATTTATTTTCATAAATTACCAGATTTTTAATAAAAGGAATTTCATTTTAATGTCACAGTCGTATTCCGCGTAAAAATAGCTTTCATTTAATACACCAATGACTTCAGTAGTCTTACTCGCTGAAAAGATATTTGATAAAATCAGTAAATCTTTTCTCCTGTAAAATTTTGATTTTTCGATTACCGAATTATTGCTTGGGGGGGTCGATATGCTTTATTGTTTAAATAGTTAAAAATGAAATGTGTTAAATAACTACAAAAGTACAGTGACACTTTGTTTTTGTTTCCTATTTCTGTGGGAAAATCATCAAATGACTCCTTCCGATTTGAGTGAAGCGAACGGGAGTGTCAGCCTTCTACTGAGTACACCCACCCTGTTTCTTTAAATTCCAGGGCCGTGGTATGTCGTTAGAACATTCCCACAACCCCGGCAGGACGTACAGTTCTGTTGATTTTGTTTTATAACATCACTATTAGTAATATCCAGCGGTAGAACAATCTAACAAACCTATAAGTTTTTAAGCTAACATGGTCACTAACAGTATCATTAGAACTTAAAACGGGATATTTACTACGTGTATTTATTGTTTTGAGTTTCCGATATTTCGGCACTGTTGCAAGCGCCATGATCACGGATGAACTGAAGTAATTGCGGGTGGAAGTTTATGAGCAGACAAATCGGTCTACCCTCTTTCTCGTTCGTTTTCTGTTAGCGACACCGCTACCACTGTCACATGTATCACTAAACACTCGATTCTGTTGTCTGTTCCCGACACACAAAACTCACCGTGTCGACTCGCGAACTTTCTACGGAACTTTTTCGGTTTTTACACTTTTGAACCACTGGATTCCACCACACTCGACAGTTCCGAAACCGAAAAAGTTCCATAGAAAGTTCGCGAGTCAACACGGTGAGTTTTGTGTGTCGGGAACAGAATCGAGTGTTTAGTGATACATGTGACAGTGGTAGCGGTGTCGCTAACAGAAAACGAACGAGAAAGAGGGTAGACCGATTTGTCTGCTCATAAACTTCCACCCGCAATTACTTCAGTTCATCCGTGATCATGGCGCTTGCAACAGTGCCGAAATATCGGAAACTCAAAACAATAAATACACATGGTAAATATCCCGTTTTAAGTTCTAACAAACCTAGTTTTGTATATTCATAAGCATCAACCTCGAAGGCAGCGCGGCGCGTTCCCACGCCAGTGAATCCGAAAGGTTAGTTGCGCAACGTGAAGGAGTTATCTATACGTGCTGCGGCGGCTATCTTTTGTGTATCGAGTCCTTGAACTATCGCGTGCTAATCGGCACCGGCGAGGCCGGTTCGCAGCCCTCGCCTACCTAACGCCCATCTCCACCGTCACGCAGTTACATCGTCTACTTACATAGATTATTGCAACACTTTCACTAACGAAGAAAGCGAGTTTGACCCTCAGTTTCTGTCAGCGATTTAATCGCTGCTGTGAAATTAAATCTAGTAATTTGTTTGGTTTGTTTGGTTTTGCAGGTCATTTAAACCTAGGTTTAATGGAAAAATATTGCTAGATTTTCATATTTTATTCTCATTATACCGCAGATGAGATTACCAGAAAATCGTGGAGCTTAGCACAAGCAAAGAGAGGTCTAAACCCGGTAGTGAGTGAACTGAGGCTGATAGCGACGATGACGTTTTTTAAAATTTGGGTTTACTGTCCCACTGCTGGGCAAAGGCCCCCGAACCATATACTTCTAGTGAACTTTATATGCTGTCTTCTTTAGCCAATCCGTCAGGAATAAGACTAACTCAACATACCATTGTTTTTGAGGCCCGCCTCAGTCATGACGTCCGTTTTCATATCCATCGCGTGACAATACGGGTTGACATAAAGTTTGACAAAAAGTAACTTAAAATCTCTATTTCATTGATATAAATATTTCCTCACCAGTCGGGTGCGTTTCCACCAGAGACGTGCGATGGAAATGTGTCGTACGAGGATGTCTAGCTGTGCTGTGAAAATGTGTGGGCGTTTCCACCAAAGCTGTGCGATGAAAATGTGCCTACGAGGATGTGTAGCGGAGCTGTGAAAATGCGCATTAATGTGTGGTGCGAGGATGCGCAAACCTCGCAACACATCCTTCTCAACACACATTCCTCGCAACACATCCCTCGCAACACATCTCTCGCACACATCCCTCGCACACATCCCTCGCTTGTTTTGTATGCGCAAAAATCTAGCTCCGCTGAACCGTTTCCACCAGAGCTGTGCTGACCGAGGCGAGGTAAATGAAGCGATTTTATTGGTTCTTTACAAACACATCTCTCGCTACGCATCCTCGCACATCTCTGGTGGAAACGCAGCCTTACCAAGAGGGTATCGTGTGGTTCAGCTAGGTACTGGGTTTCGGAGTTCAGATAGGTAGTCGCTCCATGTAAAATAGTAGTAGCTACTCAGCTGCATCCGGTTAAACTGGAAGCCGACCCCAACATAGGAAAAGTTTAAGATGACACATACTGGTTTAAAAAATAAATCTCTTACAACAAGTTTGCGACAGGAGTGATTGATGAAAGATACAGTGTAAGTATCACAGATAAGAGAGTTTGCTTTACTAATTCACACAATACATCAAGGTACAATAGTTAAATCAGAAACAGTGTTTACCGTAAAGTAACCATGTATACCCTCTCCGTCATTAATAGAAAATTGGCCCGATCGAGGCTCCATTTTAATGATAGTAAATCGCAAACTAACTTTTTACTGCAGTTTCGAAAATTGCTGCATGGATAATTGCTGTAACGCTTTATTTTTAAACCGTAACTATGACAACGTGACAATGACAGAAATGGCTTTTAGCACCATCTCCCGGAAATTTCAGAAACCAGAATTCATCCCAGCCTATTTTCAGCAATATTGTAGTGCTTTTGCACACTGCAAAGGCTTATTTGAGATGGCACTAGGAAAGAGAAGTTGGAAAGATTTGGATAGCGTGGTTTGCCACACGGCAATCCACGCTAAAACAAAATAAAAAAAGTGTTAGAACTTTAGAAGATCTTTTGTTAGCAACACAACGTAGTAGACTTTGCTCAGTCTTAACGAGACAACGACGAAACGCTACGAGAGTGCTACGCATGTGCTACGAGTGTGCTACGCACGTAGTACTTCAGCCATGTAGACTAAAGGCGACAAAATGAGTCACGCCTTAAATAAAACTCTAACGTACATTAGTGATTAATACATCTTAATCATTATTGTAAATATAATTAAGATTTATTACGTACGTAGTTCAGCCTATCACGTTCTCACTGCTAGGACACAGGCCTCCTCACTATGAGAGAGAATGGGTCGTAGTCCACCACGCGGGTCCATTTCGGGTTGGTGGATATCACATTCACATGTATTACATTTTTTTGGTCAAAGGATATGCCAGTGGTCTTCTTTGTTTTCCATCACGGATTTGACAGCAGTGGTGATGATATAAATTACACAAAGTAATGTGCCTGACTGGGCTAAACTCCACGACCTACAATCCGTATGTCGGCGCAATAACCACTGGAACATCACTGTTCCTTACATGAAATCTTAAATAAATGGTTAAATCAACAATCATCAATAGAGGGTTTTTATATTCAATTGTCAAGGTTTCCAGATTTCGTCTATTTATTATAGTGATAAGACATAAATAAAGGTATTGAAAAAAAAATCATTGAAGTAACAAAACCCTCGTCACATTTAAAATCTCCTAATAAGTAAAATTAAAGTCCACCATTATCGAGATTAATGGGGATTGAACTCAGTACTCCACAGTTAGTGATGCAACATGGAACTACTAGACCAAAGATACCGTCACGACATTACTTTTTTCATTGCTATAGAGACGTAGTTTTTTTTTTGGTTTTCGTTCCTTACTATGTATAATATGAGGTGTGCATTCTACGAATAAACACATAAAAATTCAATCTTAATAATACGATAATAACATTTACATTACAGTCATCATGCAAACACATAACAATAATAAACGAAAACATTGCTGGAATCAATATTTTCATTATAAAACGAGCGCCTGTATGGTCATAAATTAAATTAAATTATTTGTTAGTAGTGTGTCAGCTCTAGGGTCCTAATATCGACGCGTCACGTGATGCGGACCGCGGCGTGTCATCGGCGGCACGGCGACGCGGCGCGGCGACACCGTGCGTTCAGCTGAAATATTCGTGGTGGAGGGGGACGTTGTGCGAGGTCACGCCTGTGATCGGCCGTCTCCGGCCGCGCCCGCCGCCGCTCGGCGCCGCTCGCGCGCGCTCGTCGGCACGACGCGCGCACAGCGACCTCTTGCGTGCGCCGCTACAGTGCCCCATCGAGTTTACGTCCAGCGACCACGCTGCGGACTCTACCGCTTCTCACACTGCCATCGAATTGTTATCTTAATATCGTTCCTAGGCGACTCGCCTCTGCGAATGACCGCCGCGAATCACAGCTAAAACGTATAATTGCAACACGACACACCAAAAATAACGCGTATCTCACAAAACGGGCCATTCGTGCTGTAAACGAGTTGAGCGCTTAATCGATCGGCTGCATTAAAAAGTAAAAATTATTATTATCGTTTTGCAGTCGACTTTTGCGGATTTTGTTGCGCTGCCATAGGTGTTTTTAGTTAAACTTTACACACTAGCTAAAAGTGGTCAAATATTGCTTAGGCTTATCGAGTAGTCCATAATACTGTGTGGTGCCATCCCGTGCTTAGTCTGCTCAGTGAACATCAGTGCGTCAAAATTGTCGAGGTGTTTTTCTTCGTTCGTTTCGTTGCGGGCTTATTGTTATATATTCTTTCGGTTGGATCTTGCTTTGTTTTGTTATTCTTGTGGGGAAAAACGCGATCCATGCTTGGAGTTATGACTACCATGGTATGGTTTCCTTTGTCTAAGTTATTTATCTACTTTTCTCTTCTTAGTAAAAGAAGTTAGTTCACATACATTATCACGTATTGATGCTTTTAGATTGAACGAATGTTACAACATTTTATGAAAGACCATCGAACCATTCTTCTTTCATAATTTCTTGTAGGGTTTGTTGGTTCTGACTGAGTAGTTTATATATCTAGCCATTAACTAGTTGTTTTGTATTTTATTTAGTCGTTTACATTGTATTTCTATAATAAAGCCGTGCTTCTCGCTTTGGAAGCTTCATTGTAACGAGAGTTACAGTCGCTACATTGTACCTGTCTGTGCTCATAGTATGGCGGCGATTCTATTGTACCCACTATGCAGAGCATGCTGCCCCTCCCTCGACTCCTCACGCCGGGAGCTCCCAGGGGTTCAGTGCAGGCTTCATATAATACCATCAAAACTCGCATTGTTGGCGTAATGCACAGCTTTAGTTCATCTGTAGCCACATCAGTTCGTATTGCTGCTGGACACTATTACATAACGTTTTATATACTTAAAGTCGTTTGTTGTACGTGACATATTATTCCACCAGTTATTGCTGCGTTATCGTTTTGAATTACAAATGACAGTGACAGCGGCAGAGTTCGTTTCGCTTCTCCTCATTAACACTGGCAACTTGTAATAATTTATATTATTTTTACTAGTCACTGTGAAGAAGAAAACTAATCGTAATAAACACGAGATACGTTATCGCTTTAAAAATGACTCAAAATATCCAATTAACAACTGGATATTAACCTGCGCTGTTGAAAAAAAACGAAGTTTAAAACAAAAGAATACAGTCGCAAAGAAAATCTGCTTATTAAATCACCTTTACTCCCGCAACTACCACTAACTAGACTTAAGCAAAAGTTCTTTGAATTGGCATTATCAACGGGAATCTGAGGCTACGAGCTTGCGGCGATATCAAAGTTTCTACGAAGCAGATGATGAAGTGTTTCGTGATAAATAAACCGCTACATAAATGAATTATGTATGTGTGTATTTTCGTCTTTCCACTGAGAACGTGTACGTAGATATTATGTATGCGTAAAGTTCGCAGCTCGTCTCTTGGGCCTCGTGAAGCTAGTTTACGTAATATGGCACTCAATGTTACACGTCTCTGACTGGCTGTAGGCAAGCTACTTAGCTACAACGGGCTTTTCTTAGTTTTCTCTTTAATTCTAGATTACTTTGAGATATATAAAGCTCCTTACGCAATTACGTAATGAAATTACAAAGAAATATTTAACCAACAGTAAATCTTTTTATAAAACATTAGGTCTACTTAATAGTAGGATTGAAGTTTGGTGTATAAGAAAAAGATTTTCGTGATTCCCTCTAAGTTTATTTTTAGTCGCGCAAAGCAATAACTATTAAGTGAAACGTCCCATAAAATAGTGAATACCAGATTGTACATCATCATAAGCTTTGCTAACGCTAGCTACGTAGCTTTTTCAAAATATCTTGTTATCTATCAATTACTCAGTCATCCACGCTGTCCACATAGACCCAGCCTTATTTAAAGAACACACACCTTACATACCTACACACAAATCGGCTATAGTATCTGTTTCTATCACGATTTTCTATAATACTGAGATCACAATGGCAGCGCGGGTTGGTTTAACAAGACGTTTCATTCGATATTCGTATTGTATTGTCGTTCAATGTCAGTTTCCTCATGTCCGTCATTATTCTCGAGCTCCAACAACGGAGAGAAACGTCTTGCGCACATTGAACATGTGCACAAAAAGATGAAAAGAACCGCCTCCCCATTGACACAGTGTCTTGAATGAGGCCCGGCCTCGTTCTCCGCTTGCAGGCGCTCGTAACTGTATGCCTATTAGACGTGCTCTATACACTGGAACTACTATCTTAGCCGACATTTGTGGAAACTTAAGCTGGTGCTTCTAAATACTATACGATATAGTAGCGTTTCCTTTGCCCATTCTATACCATTTCGCTGTTACAATAAAAAATACAAAACCATACCATCGTACAACATCGTCGACCCTACCATGCAGTTCTAAGATTGTTTACTAATACCTAAATACGATTACCGGATTAGAAGAGTACGAGGTTTGAGAAGTGTACGTGCGGATAGATCGATCATCTATGCAAAACACGGCAATCGCACTCCTGGAGTCGGCGTTCGACCGAGCCGTGCTGGAATGTGAGTACCTGGAGGCGTCGGAGCACGGCGGCTTCCGGTGAGGACGTTGGTGCAGCGGCATGGAGGAGCGAGCGCCAGACGTGCCGCTGATCGTGTCGCCGCCGGGCGGCGCGGGCGCCACGCTCACCACGTCGCGGCGCGCCGCATCCGCGCGCGGCTCGCGCGACACCCCGCCGCCCTCCACGTGGCGCTCGTCGGTGCGCGTGCGTGACACCGGTTTCCGCGGCTCGCGCAAGAGTGTCGTTCGCCTCGAACCGCCCTGTAATGGCCTCAACGGGTTGCCCGCCATCGGCAAGGAGGTAATTCATTTATCTCGTTGCCAGATATGTGTTACGATCAAGGTTTATTAAATTTTTGTTTAAGCGATCTGAAAGGGCCAGTGGATATTTGTCGATACTCCGTTGTTTATACGCCAGAATTTGGGCTTTAACATTCAATTTTTTCAAATATACAGTTTAATTTATTTTGGTCTCCGCTTGTTAAAGTAATTGGGTAAATACATGATTTTTTCTGTGACAGACGGGCTGCAACAATAGGGTGACTACTAGTGCATAATTAAAACTAATAGCGCATACAGCGCGAAGCACCGAATGAACTATTCACATGATTTACACTTCTGCGACCTCTACGAGCCGCGGCGGATTGCGGACCTGATAAGCGTTACTATTAATTAGTACCGTTTATTCACTTCAAACACGAATTATTTCTGGAATATTATGAAATAAGAACGTCAAAGTAAAAATGTTGCAATTATAATATCATAAGATGTGTTCAATTATTAGAAAGGTTTTTGTTAACACCACCGACACAACTTAATCCATCCGAACCCCCAAATAGTCACTAGTCTGCAACTCTGCATACATAGGTACTCGTACATACACGAATATTTCATCCATTATTATTTCATAGTTATAAATCTTAGCATTTTGAGAATGAATTTTGTTTCTTCATTTCATCGGGAATGCCTTTGCTGATGTAACTAATAACGCATCCTACTTACCTTAAACATATCTAAACTTACTTGTAGAACGTATGACTTAGCACCTGTTCTAGTAGTTATAATTATAACTGAAAACATTATATAATTTATTTTAATAAACTTATAGGTTAAATATAAACCAATCTGTAGACCTGTTTTGCATACACAAGGGAAAACTGAAGCATAAACGGCAAACCAAATCCAATACCTACCTAATACTATTTGATTCAATAACGTACAGGGACTATAGGTAATGTAAAATAAAAAATACCTCGTAAAGATTGTACCTAACGTGTCATTGTCCTATATGCGCGTATGTTGGCCGCAATATACCCCATACACATACACTGACAATTCCCTCAGCCGTTAGCTCACATAAACAATGGTGACGTCATTGTTCGCAGGTACTGTCTCTGGGCGCGACGGGCGGCCACAAGGGAACCACGCAGCCTTCTCACCCCTGCACTATCCTCCACCACTCTCCTTACAAGGTAAGAAATCTATCTACGTCAAACTCAACACATTCTTGACGCGAAAAAATTCCAAATGTAACAACGATTATTCAATTTTCCTTCACAAATCTAATCTACCCTGTAATTATTTAACAACTACAGTGAAGCGTTTGAATGTTCGTATTATAGTTTGCTCATAAGAAAAGTATAAATTATATTCGTCGCATTGACCTCGCTCCACACAGTCGACACGCAACACGCTACAATTCCGAATAGTTTTGTTGTAAAATATTTAAATTGTACGCTCTTGTAGTATATTAAATGCACTAACTTGTTTTACAGGCCGCTTGGGATTGGTTGATCCTTATATTGGTAATCTACACGGCGATATTTACTCCTTACGTGGCCGCCTTTCAACTGAACGAGCCCGACTTTGATAAACGTTCCCGTAGCTTCGGCGAAGACCCCATAGTAGTCATCGATATGATAGGTAACATTCATCTCTAAAGCTTCACGTTTTATATCAAATACATTGTAATGCAAAACAGCGGCATACTCTGAATCTTAAATATATGCATAACAGCCCAAGAAAGACCTAACCTTGGGCTCTGGTTCAAATCCATATAATTCCATTAATGGGCATAATGTTTTACAGATTCAAAAGTTAAATATTGTTGTATTGTTATGAACACAGTGCACAACTGAACAAAAGAAAATAACGCAGACTGTTTTATTTGCAGTGGACGTCACGTTCATAATAGACATCCTAATAAACTTCCGCACCACGTACGTGAACGTGGCCGATGAAGTGGAGTCGGACCCCGCTAAGATCGCCATGCACTACTTGCGCGGCTGGTTCCTCATCGACCTTGTCGCCGCCATCCCCTTTGATCTGCTGCTCTTCGGCACCGACACCGACGAAGTGAGCTGCTTTACCACCTACATACACCACATTTGGTTTCATCTCACAAACGATACCTACACAAAATTAATTTTAGAATTAGACAACAAAAAGGAATGGCTGAATAGAAGACAAAAACACCAACGGCCTTACCGTGATTCGCAAACTCGTATCGAAAGTCACTCGCTCTACGGTGAAAATCGATTGAAGTCGTTTTTTGGAGCGTGAACTAAGTAAGTTTGCATTTCACGGTGGATATCCAGACGATCAGTTGTCCGAAACGATGTCACAGCGCTTGAAATCCCGAACTGAATACACTGAGTGTTCACAAAATATAAATGCAGTTAAACTAGTATACAAATAACACAGTGGTCACTAGTGGAGGCCATAAAGTACAATAAGATTAGGGTGGCGAAGCACGATACATTCCGCATTGTGAAGGGTAAAATAGGTCATAAGAATATGAAAGCGAACTAGGTCAAGTTAGGGTTACACGATAAACATTTCAAGACGAAACAATAAGTACTTGTATGTGTTTTGAGCAGTCAAAGACTATTTCGTTCGGGATGAACAGTTCGTTCGGACAAATGAAGTTCTGGTTATTTCATAGCGAGTCACGTAGTTCTGGAATGCAGTCAACGCAACTGCACTTTCGATTAGGTTACCACAGCCGATCATCAAAAGATCCCACTTTATATTTGAATCAATTAGCTATTATAGTCAATTCTTATAAAATAACCAAACTGTATAAACCGACTAAAATCATATCATCCAGTATGTTTTGTTCGTAAGCAAAGTTGATTTGTGATTTTATTTTTGATTTAAGACAACTACTTATTACCTGTTGATTTTGTTGACTATTAGTAACCAGTCGTGATTTATTTTATCATTTGTTAAATAGTCACGTTGTGGAGAATGCCCGAAGGTGGGTGCGTATTGAATTTGTAATACCATTTCTTGTTACAGCAGGGGCTGGAAAGTGATGAGGTATACCATCTTTGTGAACTATTTTTATGTTGCTGCCACTCAATTTTATTATATTTTAGTTGACATATTTTATTCATTAATTTCCACAAGCCATTTTGAATCCACTAAGTGAATGCGTTAATGGAAGATATGGACGCTTCCCATGAGCAAAATGTCAATCATTACAAGTCGTACACCGTTCCCGACATGTTCCGAGCTCTCTAGTGTATCACGAGCTTGCTGCCGCAGGATAGCGACTGACTCTACCTGGCTAGATCCGACAGACCATCGCCCTGCGTAGCATATTTTTATAAATCATAACAAAAATACGTGAGTCTCAATGGTCTACGTCCGACAGAACGAATACAAGCTTGAATGAGCCGAGTTCGATAGAGTCACGAGATACCACCCCCTGTGTGGAGTTAGATGCGTCTTAGTATTCAGAATATGTATCATCTTTTTTATATTTGAGCATAATATTTTAGCTTTATTAGCACATACCAGTAACATTATATACTTAGATTTGTAATGATATGTTACTTGCATAATTACTTACTGATTTAGTTGAGAACCTCATACATATGTA
Source organism: Tholera decimalis (assembly GCA_943138885.2). Lineage (NCBI taxonomy): Eukaryota > Metazoa > Arthropoda > Insecta > Lepidoptera > Noctuidae > Tholera > Tholera decimalis. The sequence goes on from OW964549.2 coordinate 29,388,712, forward strand.
CGTACGTACTGTTTAGTACCACTAACTAGAAACACTAAAATAGCATCAAGAACAAAAATAATTTTAGAAACATCAAGTTGGTAATTAGTTAGATGTTGAAAAAGAAATATTAAATACATATTTTGTCATGCGGATATAATTTTATAGCGAAAATGCATCGGTGGAACATTTTTCATTGGCTTTTCTTAGTAAGAGTACGTACAAGAGTCACGATATGCACAGAGCTTGGTAGCCAGTACGCTCACACTTCCCAGACTTATTGTACCGATCAATAGATCGCCTTATTCACGACAAGAAGCACCAAGTTATAGTGTCCCGAACTTACAGAACTACTTAAAGCACCCACCTTACATCAAGCAATATATCAATATATTGATGTACAATAAATACTGTATCCGCCACTGATCTGTATACCCACTTACATTTATTTACTCATCGTTATTTGTGTTTGTTGACATTTACTAATTGGTTTAATTGATCAACTACATTGTTATTTGTTTTGTTACATACATAAGGATTAACTATTTTTACTTTAAATTAAAATAAATTGTTTTGAAACGATTTTATTTATTTTTGTTATTCCTTTTTTCCAAATCCAACCTCATAAAACTAAATCAAATCTAAACTACCCGCAGTGCACGGTTCAAACAGAGATCCCATGAGAGATGGGTAGCAATCAATAGATCAACAGCATCAGCTCCACAGCTTCCCATGATAATACAGCACAAATCGACCACACGTGTGAATGTTACTTCTGTTTACAATACTTACATATTAATCGAAACCTAACTCAAATATGTTTGTGTGTCCTTAACTACATAGCCGTCATTTTAAAGCTTTTCAATAAATATTACTAACAAAACTTTTGAAACACTTATGCTAACATTAATATAATTTGATTCTATCAATTATTTTAAATAATGTTTGTTATTATAAATCTTACGCGCTCTTCTAAAATCTAAACTTAATTGAATTAATACGAACTCCTCTAGGTTAGACTTGAAAGAATACCTGTCGTTATAGTGGTATAAATATAATACTCCGTCGAAAAAGTTGTTAACTTTAGGTAAGTCAACAAAATCTCTGAATTCGGATATCTGCAAACATTTCTGCCAAGAGTTTTTAAATGCACCGAGTTTTATGAAAATTACTAATCTTTGTATATATTTCCTATGATTGTATTCGCTTAAGACTTAAACTCACACGACCATTAAACATTCACTACAACATCACGGCGCAAGCGCCGCGGTGAGACAAGCGTAGAGGGACTATGTCATTGACAGAGAAGTGATATCAGTAATCTAACAGTATTATGCACCGCATTATGTACGAAGCCAGCTAATTTTATAGTTTTAAAATAATCGCTTTTAATTCTGCAAACTACATACATATATCTAAGTTTGAGCTCAGCAGCATTCATAGGCCAGTTTTTGCTTAGTTAGCGTGGTTTTCGCTGCGAGGCCTCGTTGATGCTATTTAGTTTTAAGCGAACGTTTCATATAACGCTTGAGTTGGGTTTGCGGCTAAGTTGCGTTTGCACGGCGGGTGTCGGGTTCTGAGGTGTGGTTGTGGTGCTTGCAGACCACGACTCTCATCGGTCTGCTGAAGACGGCGCGACTGCTACGGTTGGTGCGCGTCGCGCGCAAAATTGACAGATACTCCGAATATGGCACCGCCGTACTGCTCCTACTTATGGCCACTTTTGTCCTTATTGCTCATTGGTTGGCCTGCTTATGGTGAGTATTAGTACCGCGATGGCAATTCAAAACAGAGAGTATTTAATAAACTTCTCATAATGTTTAATAATAATAAAGCTTATGAAAAATCTAATCTAAAAACATCTTAATTCTATGTTAAGTTCATACGTGTTACGTGCCTGAACTAGGTATATAATCCTGTGTTTTAGGCGACATGAGGTATTTTTGTATTGTTTAAAAAATAAAATATCTATCTTAAGTAAACATAGTCTATTATAAGTAGGTATTATAAATCAAGTAATAACGTGTTAATTATAATTAAATACTTATTTCCAAAAACCGTAATACATATTTTCTTAAATATACATATTATAGTACAAACAATATCTAGTTCAGTACAAGTATTAGTATATCTGTATTTTCATAGGACATACTTTGAAGAGCTGCCTTGAGAACTTTTAATTAGTTTTTGTTATTTAGGGAATAGTTGTTTGTTGCTGCATTTAGTTTTTTGTAGAGTAGTGGGCCTCGGAATACGTAAAATTTGGCAGTGAAAGCATGGTAATAGTTTTACATTGTTTTAAATAATCTTATTCTAGTTATGACGTCGTATTTGAATGGCGCGACTTAGAACATTACGTTTAGAACATACAAACACACAATTGCGACAAGAACATGGTTCAATCAGCATGATTGAAGCGTCAATAGACTAATGGCTAAGGTGTCAGACTTGTGACCAATAGGTCGCGGGTTCGAACCCCACCCATTACACTATTGCCGTGAACCCACTTCAGACACAAGCATATTTAACTTAGTTGGAGGTGTTAACAAGATTGCTAGCAATGTGAATTCTAGCCACATTTATATTAATCTTTTTAAAGAAGAAAATATGACCGTTCTTAAGCAAAATTATACATGTTCATCAGTGCTACAACTCTCGTCTTATCACACAGGTATGCTATTGGCAGTTGGGAACGCCCTCAGCTCCACGCCCCGATCGGATGGCTTGACGCTCTAGCTAACGATGTCCAAGCTTCTTATGACAACTCCACTGGTCCCTCCATGAGGTAACACACCACACAATCTGTTAAAATCAACAAGTAAAATATAAAACTAATATGGAATATTCCTTTTCAGATCTAGATATATAACCGCTTTATACTTTACGTGTACTTCGCTAACGAGCGTTGGGTTTGGGAATGTTGCGCCGAACACTGACATGGAGAAAGGGTTCACTATATTTGTTATGCTGGTTGGCTGTAAGTATCTACTACTTAGCAACATGCTACTAACTTTTCTGATCCGATGATTAAGTCTTCACTCAACCATTAACCTTCTGTGGTCTAAATGATCAAAGGATATGTCAATATTCCAATTAGCATCAATAAGATGACCTTGAAATGACTGTCTTATTGGCAACTTTATATGAGCTGTACGTCGATTCTGTAAAATTCGAACAACAACTCGCATCTCACATAGCTATTCACTGTCACTTCGCTTATGGTCCAAAGTGACCTTGATTTTGCATTCTGTAAACAGCGTCGAAGTGACGGAGGAATTACCTTACCGAATGCCACTTCTCACGTCATCTCATACTTTATCTGTCAAAATCTTTAGTTCAACTCACTGACACGCTCGCAAGGGTAGCGCTAGTGTAAATTCGAATTAACAACCGAGTTTTTATAATGCTAATCAATAAACTCACAGCGGATTCAGATTCGAAGTTTAGAATGAGGTCTTACAGAATAACACAGCTGTCCTATATATACTTTGCGTTATGTTACAACTGTTCAAATGCTACTAATGCTCATTTATGAAAAGTAGTATTATTCTTATTGTGAAAGAATTTAAAATTGGTTATCAACGGGTCAGAAAAGTTGAACTGACTGCACCCAATTAAGGGGCAGGACAATATCACATAATTACTTTCTTCTTGCAGCTCTCATGTATGCCAGTATCTTCGGTAACGTATCGGCTATTATACAAAGGCTTTATTCGGGAACGGCTCGCTATCATACACAGATATTAAGAGTTCGAGAATTCATTCGTTTTCATCAGGTACAAAACTAATTCCCATTTGAATTTCAAATAAAAATTATCTCTGTCAACTAATCATAAGGTCCATTTTTCTTTTGTTCATTTTTCATTGCTTAGCTATTGGAATCCGTGACGCGATGCTAATGGACCAATTGATGTGCTTATTAATATTGCTAAGTTGAATAATAATTTTGATTTTAATAATATTTTGTTAATGCCCAATCCATGGGAGTGCGAACACGTCAATTTTAGGCCAGTTAATCATAATGTTCATCATCCTTGTTCTCTGTTCTTGTAGATAACGAACCCTCTAAGACAAAGACTGGAGGAGTACTTCCAACACGCCTGGAGCTACACGAACGGGATCGACACGTCCAGCTTACTCAAAGGATTCCCCGAGTGCCTCCAAGCAGACATCTGTCTTCATCTCAATAGAAACTTACTCGCCAATTGCTCAGCTTTTGATGGTGCTAGTCCAGGATGTTTAAGGTAACTGCCATTCTTCAGGACGTACAAAAAATAGTATAGTATTAAAACATCGGTTCTTGTTGATTGATTTAATTAGCTATTCCGATTCATAAATGAAGATATCATTTGATATTTATGATTTTACAAATCTGTCAACACTTTTACACGTCACAATCAGACGGCTTTCTCAACGTTTTTCTCTTGTTCACAGAGCCCTATCGCTAAGATTTAAGACGACGCACGCGCCCCCTGGTGAGACGTTGGTGCATCGTGGTGATGTCCTCACTTCTCTCTATTTCATATCCAGAGGCTCTATAGAAATCCTGAAGGACGATATTGTTATGGCCATATTGGGTAAGTAACTCTGAGCATTTTAAATCTAATTCTATTCCAGCTCGCCCGTGGCTAGTTTGTATATAAGTATCTTAACAAATATTTTGTGTAGATACCCATCACGAAACCATGTCAATTCATTTCATTTCATTTATTTGGGAAAATAAGTGTATATTTGTACAGTGGATGTTATAGTGAAATCAATATGCATTTAATAATACAGTAAAGAGAATTTGTCTTTACATTGAATCAATTTACAAAACAAAAAATTCAGGGAAGTTAAGAAACAGTAATAGGGTAAGAATTAAAAAAACATCTGTAACTATTAGACAGATTTCATTTAAACTTATACAACGTGTAACGGAAACCCCATATCTATCCAAAAGGACTGAAGACAACATCTGGTATGGAGTCTCTATGCACAGTTTCAGCACAAAATAACTGACTCAAAGAATTGATACCAAATTATTGGTTTCATATATTTCTTGAATACCAATCATAACAAACGTGTCACAGCACTACGAGGGTCAATAACTTTCCACGTCACTTGCTAATAACACGATAATTATTTTCGTTCTTCTTAATTTGAAAAATTCGGTCTTTGGCATCAGTGTATTGGTATTTGTAATAAGTTCTACACACGTAGACTTAGGATTACAAAACCCTTGCCATATCGTTTGTTATCATCCAAAGAAGCCATGCACTTGGTATGTATATACCCTTTAAATTACACGTTGTATATGTCTGTAGTTTCATATAAGCACTGTAAAAAGTTTCTGATATAGTACCGGCCGATGGTCGCAAATCTTTGATTGCTCGTATTGGCATTCGGTCATCAACGATTTCATGTAGTTTATATGACTGAGTATATGTTTAAATCTTAAAAAGTATCAGGTCTCCAGTAGTGATAACTTATTATTAATCAGCATCTACTTAGACTTTTCCCAACTATGTTAAGATCAGCTTCGTCTTACCGAATGCAGCTGAGTATTAGTGTATTACATGAAGCAACTGCCTATCGTACCTCCACAATACAGAAGTAAGGTAGCACGTTACACCTTCGCAAGACCAGTGTCAGATTTCCTGGCTTCAGACTATCCGTAACGAATGTCAAAGATGTACAAATGACGGCTAGGATCAATGGGTTAACTTGCTTGCCTGCAGGAATCTCGATAAGTGCAGATAGTCATCCATGGACCGACCCGCGCGGCTGTTGTTATCTAGCCACGAGCTCTTCCAAATCTATAGTAATATTATGGCCGTGCGCGCACTGCCTTGCGGTGGCCGCAATTCCGGTATTTCTACCGCACCGGTAGACTAACCGCAGTGCGCGCACTTCTATGACACTCCATACTTCACAAAAGAGAATGCCGAGGCTTCCTTCAACACTCGGCCAGAACCGACAAAGATGAACTATATATCATAAAAAAGGAAAATAATTATAGAATTTCACTATATAATTTGTTTTCTATAAGAAGTACACCAAAAAAAGTTATAGTTCTTTGAAATTGACCACCTAATACTTCTAATTTTAACGATAACATGAAATAAACTATTAAATGATTGAATAATGAATACTGAATTCAGTTTCAACAGCCACGGTAGTCGTTAGTAATATAGAAATCGGGGTCCGGTAACACAGCAATAAACAACACAAAACTTAAAAAACACGCAAGACACTTCGTCGCTCGTCATAAAACGCGGGAGAAGTAAAACTTTTGACAATTGTCAGTGACAACTACAAGATTAAGTGTTACCAGCACTATATAACTATTCTAAACTGTATCAATAATTGAATTGAATTATTTTAAATGATTATAAAATAGTCAAAAATATAACTAAACATTATTTATTATTATAAGAATTAAGAGGACTTTTGTAAGTAATCAATTCACTTACGTAGGTTCATAATTATATTAATGTAATCGATTTGCAAGTGCAATTTCGTATCGATATTATTTTATTTTGGTATTGGCAACATTTCTAATTAAAATTGTAGATAGAAAACGTGTTGATAAATTGAATAACTATTTAAAATTACCTTTAAACGGTGTACTTCTACAGATTTTATTTATACTCTATAATTCTTACTATTTTATATAATGAATTATCATTAATTTAGAAAGTCTGTCGGACGCTACATGATTTAAGAGCCGAAATTTGGCTTTCTCTTTTTGCGATTCCAAAACGCAACGCAGTGCGCGCACGGCCTATAAAGCGGAAAAGTGTTTGTTTGTTTGTTTAAACGCGGTAATCCTCGAAAGTACTGGGTGGATTTGGATGAAACTTGGTATGGAAGCAGCTTTAAGCTTGAGGAATGTTAGACTTTAACCCGACCGCAAAATAAGGACGGCTATGATTTTATCGAGATAAACTCTACGGGAGCGATATATAATAATAAATCTATACTAATATTATAAAGAGGTAAAATTTTGTATGTAGGGGGTAATCTCTGAAACTACCGAACCGATTATGAAAATTTTTTCGCTTCCATGTAGCTGCATTATCCCTGAGTGCTACAGGCTATAAATTATCATTATATCATGCATATTAGCTGAGCTATTATAATCTTTGTCAAGCAAGTCGGGGACGGGATCCCGTGGAATATTTTCGACTTCTACGCGGACGAAGTCGCGAGCAGAAGCTAGTATTTAATATAAACATTGCACCCGTGCGAAGCCGGGGCGGGTCGCTAGTATAAAATATTATTAATGATCTTTTAAAAATGTAACTTAATAACCCAGTTAAGATTCATTATAATTCTCACATCACCCAGGGAAAGACGATATCTTTGGCGAGAACCCGTGCATCTACGGCACGGTGGGGCGCAGCAACTGCCGCGTACGCGCGCTCACATACTGCGACCTGCATCGCGTGCACCGCGACGACTTGCTCGACGTGCTCGACTTCTACCCCGAGTTCCGAGCCTCCTTCGTCAACAACCTCGAGATCACCTACAATATGCGAGACGTAAGTATACCTACAGCGTGCAACGTCAACACTGATTCTATTAACTAATTTGGCGACTAACTTTCATATGCCTTTACAGTACCTATACAGAGCTATTGGTAAAATACTAACAACCTCGCAGGGCTGTATTACTAACATCATAAACAACAACTTTTATTCTATGACTTAAAAAAAAAACATAATACATTTACCTATTATAATTAATATAATAAATCAGACAATATAATAACAAATAATGTATATTTTCTGATTTTTTGTTTTCTTGTATTTAAAAAGAGAACCAACTAGCAATGTGGGAAGAACCCACATTACTAGCAATCTTGTTAATCACTCCAACTATGCTAAATATGCTTGGGTCTGGAGTGAGTTCACGATAATGTGTAAGTAGTAAGTAAGATAAGTGTAATGGGTGGGATTCGAACCAGCGATCACAGGGCCGACACCTTAGCCATTAGGCTACTGACGCTTCAATTTAGAATAAAGCGTTCATACAAACAGATCTAAAGTTCATTATTTATCATGGTGTGTGTTGTTACATTTGGGATTTTGTCCCTCTAGTTGTAATGGAACAAAAGCCCAGATGCAAGGTGGGTTGGTATTGAAAGCAAGGAAATCACAAACTGTTTCAAACAACATAAGTTTATTCCAACAATGTAAAGGTAAATACATAAAAAAATCAGTCGGCGGGACTTCGGGTTGTGGGGGTTGGAGATTATCCCAGTACTGTTCTATTATTTTAAAGTTTAAATTAAACTTTGTCTTAAATTACTAAGTAAGTAAGTACTTAATTGAATTAAATATCAAGGTACAACCTTCCAGATTTGCGAATGTGGATTATTACTAAATGGGCGCCAGGGACTCTAATAGTCCCGGATCCCTGAGCTGACGAAAATGTTCAATGTTCTTCCTGTTAAGCGTAGGTGTCGACCCCGGGTCTTTTAATTAGATTTATTTAAGACCGGCTTCTAAATTTGAAAACCGGCCAGGTGATAAACTGGTTCCTTCATGAACCGGTAGTATATAAATTAAAAGATTATTAAGATTATCCATGTAAAAAATAATAAAAGAAAAACCGTCCCGCCTGCGCTAGAATGCTAGGCGGACACTGCCACCGCACAGTCGTCTCCACGGGAGGCCTTGGTAGGACTTGAGGAACGGGTCTCGCGTCCAGGCTCCAGAGGCGCCTCTAGATCCTGGCGGCGAGTCGAATCTCTGGAGCTGCCTCACCTGGAATTGGCAATACGGAGACCCTATTATATAAGGGGAAACTAAGGTACTTTCCTCGAGAACGAATTGAGGTGACCGTCTGATCGAGCTAGGAAATCTAAAGGCTTAAACTTTAGCCGGTTAACATGGCACTTTGCAAAGACAATATAATGAGCCATGACTTCTGTTTGCCTAACCCTGCGTGGTGGGACAATAAGAAACAAGATTACCCGTGGGGTGTGTAACACTCACGGTTGATCAATGGCGAAAACACATGGCTGCAGGGTTCGACTGGACGGGTACGCTAATGGTATCGGCAAATCCCAGGGATCATAATAATATCCTTTTAACAACCCGGGGAAGGACTCAGAGATCACTTCCAAACACTAATACACCAAAATCCTTACCTTTTAAAACATGGGATTAAGTTTTGTAGCTTATTTCAAGCATGGTGAAGTGCAAATGGCGGCCACAGACTAAATATGGATTGTGTTCCCTTCGAAACTTCTAGACTAATATCTATAATGAAAAAATAATTTCACTTCCGTTTATTGAATTGAATGTATAAGCATTTTTTCTAAGTGTGCAGTTTAGTGAATAATGGTCACGATACGGTGAACTTATTATTTAAAAAAAATGGATAACAGCCCCTATCATCCAAGGGGGGCAAGCAAGTCTTCTGTTTCACCTTCGAAAAATTCAGCCCCGGAGTCGACTGCGGTCGATGGTATTGTATCAACGCCTGAAATACAAAGATGGATGACAGTCATCGAGCAACATTTAAACGAAGTTTGTTCTATTGCCGCGGATGGTAAACTAAACACGGAGCAGAAAATGAAGATTTCCAACCTTTGCCGTAAAGTAGTATCTGGTACATCCCAGATGGCAGTCCAGTATCAGTCGTTGAAGCAGAAAGCTATTCACGCGAACATCATGATTGATGCCCTTAACCAACAGCGCGACCTGACACAGCAAATTTCCGAACTCAAAAAGACAATACAAGACTCTACTTCTATGGGAACTACTTCTTTTGCCGATATGGTGAAAAGGGGATCAAATCATTACGTGCGACCTGAAAATGTAAGCTCGGTAGCTATTTATCCCAATGATGCATTTAAAACAAGCGACGAAACCAAACAGTTAGTTCAAAACATCATACGGCCCGAACAGATGAAGTTACATGTACGTGGAGTCCGGAAAACTACGAAAGGAGGCGTAATTATCAGCACGGAGACGAAAGATGACGCTGTAAAGCTAAAGCACGCAGTTCAGCACTCCACATCTGGATTTATCGTCGACGAACCCAACAAGCGCAAACGTCGGATAGTCATTGTAGGTGTGCCGACTTCCTTAGCAGAAAATGAGGTCATGAGGTGTATTTTCGAGCAAAATGTAGCAGAAAAACTACTAGACATGTCCTTAGACACCTTCTTCACCTTGGTTAAACTAAGCCACAAATCTGGGAAACGTGACGCTACAACCTGTAACTACATTATTGAAGTATCAGCCAACATACGTAAAAGCCTTATACCTCTCTCAAGGATTTTTATAAATTGGTCGTCCTGTCCTGTTAGGGACTTTACTTTAGTTACTAGGTGTTACAATTGTCATCTTTATGGTCATGCAGCAAAAACTTGCAGAGAGCTCAATTCTTCATGTGGCCACTGTAGTGAAGTAGGACATAAGACAACTGAATGCACCAAGAAAGCTGACACGCCGAAATGCGCTACTTGCACACGCTTTAAAAAACCTAGTGACCACAAAACAGGTGACGCGGATTGCCCAGCTAGAAAAATTGCTGAACTGCGATACATTAACTCCGTTGATTATGTGGGCGCCTAGTGCGTCATACGCATACCTAAGACTGAACATTGGTACCATTTATTGCTGACTAAAGAATAGTGCGCTAACATACAGTCATTTACATTTGTTGAAGTAATTATCGATCGCATATTTGATTGCCTATTTATGTAATATCACTCTAACTTTAGAAATGCTGCCACAATGATAACAACAACCAGCTATTTCAGTGTGTAATTTCAGCGTTTAATTAAATTAGGTTTAGAATAATAAAATTTGTATTTTAAGTCTATTAAAAATTAAGTATTAATAAGAATTCTGTTGACCCATTGTAAATAGAACCCATGTCGCCTGTGATACAGGTTTTAATTAACCTAGTACAGGCATCAAACATTGTATTACCTACATTATTTCTAAGAGTTACTTTGTAATTTCTGAATTTTACTTTTTTTTTGAATAAATATACTTATACTTATATACTTATTAAGTATTTTAACCAAAAGCTGAAAACTATTAAGGATTGGTCCATTCGATATTAGTTCGATGGCTTCCAATCAATTTGCTAAAATCAACTAATATCGATTCAAAACTAAAACTGCGAATCGGCAATCGCCAGATGTCGCCACCAACTGTTAGAAACTGAAGTACAACTGAATGACATTTAGAATGTAAACAAACACAACTTAATTACGATATAATGGCTCTAACTTGTTGTGAAAGAATGTTTAATAGGGTTTTGAAAGGTGATTCAACGTCAGAAAGTGTTACCAAAGAGTCCAGTGACGAAGTACAGATGAAGGGATGTTCCTTTTCTATAAATCGCAAGCCAAAGTCCTTTGCACAAACTACATTGAACATTTCACTTGGAAACCTTCGAGATCAATATTGGAAACCTCACAATTCACAACGCATGTCCACAGGTAAGTCAGGACAAAAAAAAAAAAACAACGTAACAGTGTTTACTACACGTTGCAAAATCAATAATTTTGCCTTAAAATTAAAACAAATTAAAGACCAAAGCTGTCTCAGCACATTTGCATTGTAGCACACCTGAAAAGCTCCACAATATGAGGCAGAGTGACGGCAAAGAGTTACTTGTTTTTCTTCCTATGTGGCCGTAGCACGTCTCCATTTCGTAGAATTGAAAGAAATGTTGTGGAAAGCAGACAGCAACTTATAATTCTTACATTAATAACATTTAAGTCTTACTACGCAGCTACGACATCTACGAATCTACTAGAAATTTCGTAGCACTGAAAAGTTTCTAAAAACCATAGTATCGTTATATTTTTCTATCGTACATTGCAGGAGGAATTGGGCGGTATTGAGCCAAAACGTCGAATGCGTTATGAGAACCCCTGCGACGCGCGCTTGTTGCGAGAGGCGTACGCGCGAACCACGCGTCGACCGCATACTGAAACCTTTGCGGAAAAAGTGGTGAGTCATGCAGTCTTTTTTCAAATGTAGTTCTTGTCTCCTGCCAGTACAAATTCAAGCATCAAAAGATTTTTTTTCTTTTATATCGAGAACGAACTTTTTATTTTGAATATATTTTAATTTCACATTTCTTTCGTATGGCGCGCGCGACATGCGGCACTGTTCTATCCTCTTGCTTTTTTTGGTTGGAAAAATCGTGTAATGACTTCTCCCGAAGGGAGTGTCAGACTTCTACTGACTAAACACCCACCCTGTTCCTACTTGACCTTGCGTTCGGAGCCGCGGCATCTCGTTAACTCATAACTACAACCCCCGGCAGAACTGCTCTATCCTCTAGTTATGTAATTTGATATTGAAGTCGTCTGTCACTTTCCAGGACTCTCAATGTAGCGACGACGACACCGAGTCGCCAGCCAGTCGCGGGATCCTGGAGTTCTCCGCCGACAAGGCCGGACAGGACGTCACCCCACTCAACTTCAACTTTAGCAAGCAGCGCTCCACCACGCTCAACTCCATCACAGGTAGGCACACGCACAATCATGTGGAATGTACCCTTTGTTTCTTTAATATTACGACCACAAACCCGTCCAACAAAGTCACAGAAACCACGGGTGGCATGTCGTGGCAACCTTCCTCTATTCATAGAGTAGATGACCTACACATTATAGTAAATGGATGAACAATATGCATCTCCCTTCGCCATGTTTAAGTCTCTTCTTTACTCTAATACCTTGTGATCCGTTACAATTTGAATTTATTTTTCTAATTCGTCAATGGATTTTTTTTATTCGTTAAGGGAGTTGATTTTTTCTTGGGATCTTTTAATAATTTCAATAATTAATTTTTTATATTTTGCAAAAAGTTTTCGTAAGTTCTATTCGTATTAGTATCAAGAATACGGGCTCGGAGTTATATATTTTATTATTTTCTAACTTTTTGCAAAATTTCTACAAATGTACAAATATCATTGTTATGAATCAATTTGAACATGAATATTTAAATAAGATACGTTTATAGCGTTTAAAATTATAGCGACTAATTAAAGTTTATTTCATTTAGGGCAGCATGTGTTACGCTTGTTTCCTTATTTATTTATATTCCTATTTACTGGTGACGTGGGAGGGGATGCGGTGTGGCAAATACTTAGTATCGGCACTGTTGACGAGCTCTCGGTGGCCGCCAGTGGCCGTGAGTGGCTGTCAGTGGCTTGTTAGGAGAGAGCCTCGTGACGCCGCGTGGCTCTCGACTGGCGGCCCGCACACCCCGCACCCCCGGTACCGCCCGCCCCGCTCTGAGCGCGGCCCTTGTGTGCAGGCATGCTAGCGCAACTTAAACGGAGCTTCCCAGACCTCTACCATCATAAAACACATCAGCCACTGCACAACAAGTACTGTAAGTATGCATATTATACTACTTTGTAGTGCATGAATCAATATCAAAAATGTTTATAAAAATCAAATTAGTCACATCAAAGTCCCGGCTGATTGGTTTCTGTAATATACATATACATCTGTACAATATGGTCACGCAACTGTCAGCTGGAACTTAACTCAAAATTGTAAATGAATTGGTTTTAATAAATTATTTGGAATAATGTTATAACGCTTGCTGCTCCAAGTTTAAAAATATGCATCATGAAACGGTATTTTACCATCAAACCATAATTTCAAATGGAACAATCAATAACTAGTGGTAACCTGCTAAATTGTATTCATGCCATTATAATTCGTTGAATTACTTACATATATATCCCGTGATAGTAACAAGCACTATAAATTACTATACACATGCATAATTTCCAGCGCAATCCACGCCTCAAACGTATAGAAGTCGCGCGGGCGTGCGGCGACAGTCATCCGTGGGCCCACTCAATGACACCTCGCCGCTGACGTGCGCGGCGGCGGGCGAGGCGGCCGTGAGCACGCCGGCGCACAGTGCCACGCTGCCCGTGTCCAGCCTCAGCACCAACCCGAGCTCGTACTACACCAACGCGTCGCCGTCGCCGCCCGCGCCCGCGCACCAGCACGTGTCCTGCGACGACATCCTCGCGCCCGCCGCGCCCGCGCCCGCGCGCACTCCCTCCTGCCGCTCCGCCCCGCACTCCGCCGTCAACTTGCACCAGACTGCCTGTAATAGTCGCCCCGCTGCGCTCACTCTGTCACACGACAAGACACAAAATGCTGGAATCGCACAGGTTAGATTCGAACACACTAACTTTTCAATGAAAACCTCGCGTACCAACTCAGATCATATTATTTATGTTACAGGATAGCATGTCGCCACAGTACCAAAATGTAGGAGCCGCTGCGACAGCAGCATCGGTAGCGACTGTACTTACAAGACTAGAAGAACTAAGTCGTCGTGTAGCCGTGCTGGAGTCCGGACTGACCGCGGACGTGCGACGGATCCTGCAGCTGCTGCAGGCGCGCGACATCCCGGCGCACCACAACGCGCAGCCAGCGCACACACCTTCTACCGTGCTGCCCAAAGCCTCACTGTCGGTGCCTCAAACGAATGAGGTGATGTTCGGCACCTGCAGGCTGCAGCCACTTACCAATTAAAATTAAAAGCTCATAACGATAGCACCGTTTATGTTTATAGTGGGAGTGGAACTGGAACGGGGAGCGGTCGGAGCGCGGCGCGCGGACGGGGCGCGGTGAGCGCGGCGAGCGCACGCCGGGCGTGCAGCGCTCGGCGTCGGAGCCGCACGCGCCGCTGCCGCCCGCGCTGCCGCCGCCGCCGCACTCGCACTCGTTCTACAGGTAGTGTGAGGCGCGCGAGGCGAGCGCCCCCCGCTCGCGGCTGTCGTGGCGCTCGCTCGCCGAGGCCGGCTCGTGCGGCTCGCTGGCGTCGCCGGGGGAGGCGCCCGCGCGCTTCCACTTCTGCCGGCGCATCGCGCGCGCTCGGCCCGCCGACGTCCGGGGCTTCCTCTGACGCGGCCCTCACCCGACGCATGGACCAATTTTGTACTTCCGTTAACGCCTAATTAAACACGTCCTCGCGATCTCGCGAGCGGGGGGCCTCTCCCGCCCGTGCCGAGTCCATTTGTAATAAAATTTCAATAATGTTCGCTTTAGTAAAACTTTAAGATTGTCCAGCGGGCCGGATTCGGTTGGTTCGACGAAAAGACACGAAGCCATTTCACATTATATTGGTAGTGTTCGACTACACGAGTGGTTAGAAATGCAATAAGTGGTGGATATTGGGTGCTTTAATTTTATGTATGTAATTTACAGGCTTATAAGAGAAGTAAATTTTTACATGATGTATTACGTATGGGTATGTGTACAACAGCACTATCTGAGCGTATTTTTCACCAACCCTTCCGGTTTATGTATTTAAGTTAATGAATCCAAATGTATTATCCAAATTGACTTATTAATGTATCTACGTAATTATTCTATTGTAGACTTCAGCTAATTCAGAATGAGGCTTATAAGACTGAGAGACTACGTAAATACCGTGAACTGTATTTCCAGAAGCGAGTACCTAAACGATAACGCTTTCTACCCGTCCTTGCTCCTTGCCTTTACATAGTAGCTAGGTATGTGTACACTACTGTGTCGACACGAACTGCTCCTTGTGGAAGTACGTTCCTGAGATTTCACTCAACACACTTATACACACATTAGTTGCTGCATTGTCTTCAGTGATGCATAACTACATAAATATTTTATTAAACTATTTTCCATTTCTTGTATTCGTTTACTAAAGTATTTATGACTCACGGGCGTCAAGTACTTCGCATCTGACGAGTGGTTACGAGCATTCGAAGCCATTCTGTACTCATACTTAATATTAATATCCTCGTCTCTTTTCTCACTTTACTTTAATTACTATAATTGTGGCTCAAATTATTAACTTTATGTTGTAATGTGTATCCTAGTTACGGATTAAGAGATTTCGCCAATATATCATTATAAGCAATAAAGCCCACTGTATGTTTAGGATGTACTTCGTGATTATCGTAAGCGGCTATCCACGCCCCACTAGAGGTGCGCTGTGAATGAAACCAGATAGAGCTTCTGTTCGTTTTACACCGCTCTTAGATATCCCAAGTATACTATATCGTACTGCGTCATATCATTCTTGAACCATTTCAAATTCATGTTATCTGTTTATATTTGTAATGAAAATTTTTACAGAACATTCCAATTATTCCTGCTAGGTGTATTTATGATTAACTAAGATATTTGCTCTTTAACCGATTATTGTTTTTTAAATTAAAATTAAAATAGTCATACTTCCTTGCACCAATTTTATAGCAGGCACATTTTCAAAAAATACTCCATATATGCTCTCTGATGATCTCTTGGTAGACTGCCCCTTTCAACCTAGTGCCTAGGTATAACCTGCCTAACCTATGTAGATAGGCAAAGCAGGTCCTGTCTAAAGGTTTCTATATTATTGTTTTACATGGCAATATTGGTTCGTTTGAATCTGCAAAAGGTAAATACCATGGTATTTTATCAAAACACTGTTAAATAATTGATGATGTACAAATAAAGATTTAGACTAGATTTCTGTTCTTGAGATCTGGACAAAATGACATTGTATCTCTAGTATGATTGTTGATAATGTCGAAACCAAAATGTCGAAGGGTTAAATCGTAACGTTTTAGCGTTACGGTTTGACCCTTCGATATTTTGGTTTGATATTCGCTATCAAAATGTGGCAGATCAAACCCAAACGTTATATCAGGTCCATACAATTAAATGTTGTACATTTTTTAATATTTGACAATCATGATCTTCTAGGTCCAAGGTAAACTATTAGTCTTCAGACTATAAATTATGTCTATATAGAGGGTGTTGTAGAAATTATTTGTTGTATTTTAAGGTGATGTTCTACTTCTGTCATACACTAAATAATAGCAGCAAAATTTTACTTTAACTTATTAAACTCTAAAAGACCAAATACCACCTTTCAATCCGTCTGATGCGGTTACTAGTATCACGGTTTGTTAAATTATATATATCTCATAATTACTCTTCTAGCTGAGCTTAAACTTTGGATACATAGTACTTGTACAAAATGCTACATGTCTCATATTTCGATTAATGTAAACAAAATTACCTTCATCTGTACCGCATGGCAATATTATCATAAATATCGAGTTTATTACGTCACACGCTAGAAACATTGTTGTGAAATGAAACTGCCAAATTGATCACTTTACATGATTACATGTTCAAAGGTAGTTATTTTATTAAATGTACAATATACGCAGCAGTATCTAAGTTGACACTCAAACGTTTCAAACTAATATTTATATTTGTCCAGTATAAAATGCGTTCGATCCACTATGAAAAATGAGCACACTCGTTAATTACCAAAGAGATATAATTTGTTGTATTTTTTTAAAATACGGATCTTTACCTAAAGTATCACAGTTTTCATTTTTTGTTACCTAATTGTTAAGGTTGAGAATTTACTAAAACTATTACCTACAGAAGTTCAGCGGTTGAGTTGATAATAAGTTACCATTAGGTTTCGAAAACAGTATATCGCACATTAATTTAACAGTTAATTTTCTGCGCGTAGTAGGTTGTATTTAATGTAAATATTTAGATACGGTAGATTTAGGTTTGTAAATTGGTCAATTCCCAGATGATATACTTATTCTTCAATCTATCTAGTTTATGGAAATTAATAGCTTTGCTTTATATTACTGTCATTATATGCCGAGCATTCTAGATCTACATTTAAGCATTGTTATTTGCTTTAGTAGTTATAGACTTACAATTTGCCTGAATGTCATTTAATTAAATAGATATCAACAATATATAAACCATTGTGTATATTTAAAAAAAAAAACTAACGAACATTTTAAAATTAGATCATTAGTGAAGCTCAAACATCCTATAACTCATCGAAGTAACCCGCTAATATTTCGTTCAGCACACGACCAAGCACGTGAATATGACAGCTTCTCCATTAATTAGATAGTTCCTGAGATCATGCAAAATAGTCCCCGCTTTATTTTACATTTTAGAGTAGGCATTTAAACAGCGGTTTCAACTATTAACAATACCTTAATAAAAATTACTAGTATAGAACAAATTTTTAAAACATTTTCAAATAAAAATAGCATTGACGTTCGTTATTTATTAAATTACAGTTTTTTTTAATAACATATAGTTATAACAATGCAATACTGACTTTATAATAAGCAATATTAATAAAATAAAACCGCGCAGAATTCGCATAATATTATGACTACAACAAGTCCCTTTACATATATGAGCAATTTAAATGATCGCTAAATAAGCAAATCGAAATAATTTGGAATCCACACTGTTTGATACTTCTTACAAGTCTACTACGCAAACACATACCTCTTAAACATGGTCACTTGAGATTACGTTTTAAATACTCTATTCACAACAAAAATTATTTATGTGCTCTGCCGACGCGCTTTACCTCTCCCATATCTCCCCTTTTTTTTGGTGAGAAAATCATCACACGACAGACATTCTCCCGCTCTGGGTGGAGCGGAAGCCCCTAATTGCCCTTGTGGTCCGGGGCCGCGGTATCTCGTTAGAACATTCCCGCAACCCCAGTACATGTCCCCTAAGCGCAACAAATCCTCGCTTACATCATTTGCTATCGTGATTATTTCATTTTTAAGCCAGGGCTAGAGACCCTTCCATATCCTCTAAACCTTTTTAGACCCGTCACAAGTGTACATTTCGGACACGCTAGAAAGATTTAGAAGTTTGAGTAATAGCGCTTAAGCACAGGGTGTAATTTTGTTCATAAGTCATAATGATAACTTAAGATCATAGATACTAAATACTTAAATAATATGATTACTAATTACCATCGATAAACTTAACGTAGGTATCTACTGTCTATATTAATGTTGGTTAAAGTAGACTTTTGAACGCTTAGTATGTTTGCCGGCACAGGTGCACAGACTCTATAAACGGGGCACTTGTGTAACCTTTTTAGTCTATGCACACTGGTCATTTTCTCCGACATAGATAACTAACTCTATCACATTATGAATTGTTCCTGATTCAACTTGACATGTGCGTAGGTTAAAACTGAAGGTTTATTATTTGTTATGCTACTCAAAACCATCTTAAAGGCCTAGTGCTGCTGGTTTGATGGTGTTGTAGTCGGCCGCCTCATTACCTCTAAAATATGCGGCATTCGTCGCGTGCAGACGCTTCTGATACATTATTTAATGCATTACTTACAACTTTGTGAACCTAAGTACACAGAACTGACTTTTGCGATACTTAATATTTTTTAGCCGCTTTATTTCCCTATAACCAAATCGGTAGCATTCGTGACTACAAAACAAAACATTATTAAATAATGAACATCCGTACTTTCTCTAAGAAATACATTAACATGTCGCAATTTTTTTTAAAGCAATTTGGACCCGTGCTGTACCTACTAGTAGGCATATTATTTGTTCCATGACTATACGTAATGGCGGCTCTTCACGTTGGCCAACATAGTGGCGAATGCCACTGCCAATGCCTATGGGCCAACGTGTAGAGGGAGTGTTTGTGCATCTTGGGTTGTATTGGAATGATGGCCGACAAGTTGGCGCGAGATCCGTGTGGTGTCGGTTTTTTGAAAAAGATCAAAGGGTTGTGGCAGACTATTGGCCACCGCGTTCACACATTGGGCGCACGTTTAGTTTGCTACGAGCTCCCAGAACGGTCGCACGCACCTGATTCAAACTTTTTCGTCACGCGTCGCGTCGGTAACAACTAGACTAAACAAAATGTCAGTAATAACTAACGAAGAAACTTTTCGGTTTATAGAGCTCTACCAAGCCGAAAATTGTTTGTGGAAGAAGCAGTAGTTAGCGCCTCAATATCCATTTTAATAAATACGTCCGCACATTGGCCTGAACCGAAGCAAACTGAACGACCTTCCACCGTGTGGACGCCATCACGAACTCTTGGCCAATGTCCTCTTGGACAATGGCCACTACATTCGCCACTATGTTGGCCAACGTGGAGAGCCGGCATAATAATATAAAGAATTGTTGTATAAATAGCTGTAGGTGCCGCGATATTAGCTGAGAACGCCCTTCAGAATTAATTAGATTTAAGTGTAGTGTAAGTCGTCATCTAGCGAAAAGATGTTCGCTTAATCATTTAAAAATTGTTGCCTTGAAATATTTTAGTCACAGAAAACTGGTTGTTTCAGCTTTGAATAATCTCACAATTATATTAGAATATTGTAACGATAAGTTAAGTATTTTATATTTCAAGAACATAAGCGCAAAGTTAACGCGTGCATTGTATTATGTAATTTTGTCTGTGATCGAAATTGTATATTGTTAAGCTGAAAATTAAGCGCACGTATAATTATTTTGAAATGCTAAATGTATTGCGTCATACATTCTGGTGCTTTTACTAGTAACACGATTAAAGCAGTCCGACTAGCTTTAATAAACAACCCTTGATTATTTTCCTTCCATATCTCGTCACACCTTTTTGTGGAGTTCTGCAGGAACCTATATTCTTTATAGTTATAAAGAAATACCTATCAGATGAATCTATGCCTAATTATTTATTAAAATGCGCAGGTAAGTATATGAACTTATTAATTAGTAAGTACCAGTCATAAACAGTACCTCCCTTCCCTGTCATATTCTTGTTGTCATCTTTAGCAGTAAATTAGAGGGCTCGAACGAAGTTATGAAAATGATAATTATTAAATAGGCAACTAACTATATACCTAGGTACCAACATACGCAAAAACATCGACAATAAAATCTTCTTGCCTTCATACTTGTAAACCATTTGTTTGTAAGTCTCTATAAATGAATTGAAACGTTATCAAAAAGCATAACAGAATGTATGAGTGAATACAAATAGGGACACGTGTATAATATCTCCTAACCTTTCAGATATCTTATTGTTATTAAATATCTCACTAATTATATGAAAAGTGTACATTAAGTTATGTTATGAACAAGTTCTGTTATTGACAAAACATTATCCTAAAGCATGTTGCGTGTCTGCCGAACCGTGACAACTATAATATTAAGCTATAATAATGTACTTACCATACTTGTTGAGTTATCTGCTGTATTGAGAAATGTGTGAACTGTTGGCTAAGATCTATCAATAATAATGGATAGGTAATAAGTTAATGCCTACTTAAGTGAGTCTGTCGTTAGTAATAATTGATTGTGTTCGGGACATAAAAGAGACTCGTTATATGAATACACCACATAGGTAATATGGATATTTTATTATTTTTGCATTTCTTTCCTTTTCTTAATGTTTTAAAATAGAACACTGGACCATTAAGGAACTATTTCTGAAATACTGGAAATGTGATTTTATTAAGTATCTACGTATTATCTTTCAACATTTCACAGGCATGTGGCTTTAATAGATTATAATTTACCTGCACATCAAAGCGATTGGCGTGTAGATGGATTATAATGTCAATAATTAAATAATTATTTATTTAAATTGAAAAGAATAAAATCACATGCGAATTTAGGTAGTAAAAGAAATATGTAGGTAGGTATACTTATATTTGTTTAATTGTTTTTTTTTTATTTCCTTGTTATTACTTAAAACCTTTTGCAGCAATTTGTACCTACTAAGTAATTATACCTATGTATTCGGGTTTTTCAAAGTTCAGCCCTTCCTATACAAAAATCCAAGATTTTAGCTTGCCCAGCTCGTACAGATTAATGTTTGTCTTCTACTTACTCAATGTTCCGTGTATATTAATCAGCATGAAACGCATTGTTTTAAGGATCTACACACCATTAGCAACTATTTATTTTGTGCACCCAATAATGATAGTGACAACGATCAATATTTTATTTACATCTACGTTATTCTAAGCACTGACTGGAACGATATTATGACAGTTAATTTATAAGCCACAAATTTTTGCTTTAGGTATACTTTTTATACAAATTATTGAACGTTTGTTCATTATTGTTATAATAATATGCGTAAACGGTACATGTTTAACTTACATGTACGTACTTAGAGCATTATAAACAGAGCACATTAGTCACATAGTTAATCAAAAGTTTGCATTCATTGAACAGCGCAAAATTATCGTGGAATAAGTTCAGTGGAATAAAATATCACGCACATGCGACTAATTGTTTTATTTCATCAGCTGGATCCATCCCTCGTTTTAGGTCCTGCAGTGAAAATTCCTTTGATTTGTAATTTTTTAGGAACCAGGTAATTGGCCTAACCCAGAAATACCCTCCATTTTAAAGGGTTAACAGTGAATGAAATGCAATCTACACGATAATATCATAAAGCGGAAAAGTTTGTTTGATTGTTTGTTCAAACGCACTAATCTTCGAAAGTAGGTACTGGGTGGATATGGATGAAATTCTGTATGAAAGTATACGTTTTTTTAACCGACTGCAAAAGAAGGAGGGTTATGTTTTAATCGTGATAAATACCACAGGAGCGATATCCCAAGCGACCGCTAGACCAGATAAAGTACCTACCAACTGACAAACTATAAGGTTATTCTCGAGGTCTACTTTACCAGCAAACACTCTTGTAAAAGTTCTCATGAATGTAATGCCTCTTGAATCTTACTGCGCAAGAAGGTATTTTAGGTACGGAAAAGTGTCACATATTATCAGCCAATGCAATTATCGAAATGCGAACATATATGCGACCGATCATGTGGCATTTCAACAGCTTTTATGGAGGCCTTTCAGTTACTTATCTCTTAAGGTACACTCATAATAATTGTTGTAAAGTATTATACATTCATTAGAAAATGATATGTGAATATTAGACAGATAGTTATATGTAAATATACTCTTCATGGCGAGGTTATTCGAAAAAACGTCGTTTTCAATTGTGTTTTATTCGTAGATAACACGGATTTAAATTTTGAAAAAAACATATTACATAATTCATACCTTGATCTTTCTATTTCGGTCATCCGATACACGATTACTTGCATTTCACTGCATCTAATTAAATCGCAAAGACAAGTCTAAATTACGGTCTTATTCTTATTTTATTTGAGTTTTATTAAGCTTTCAATAATAAAACTTATACCATAATAAAGGTCGTATAAAATGACATACATGTCGGTCGTCATAATGTGAAATTTGAAAATATTTATACCACTAATTTCAAAAATAAGTGTTTTCCTATTATTTACATGCGCGCGGCCGCGCGCCCCGCGTATTTTAGTCCCGAGCGGAACGTGTTGGAGGTCGGACGTATGCCAATTTTTAGCGAACCTGCCACCCCCGCTAAGTTTGGTTCCGGTCGAGCCAAAAAATCATGATAAAATATTAATTCCTATCGTTTAGTTTTAAATAGTTGTAATATAAATTGTTTTTATTAGGTACTTTAGTTATAATTTTGGTCAGTAAAACTAATGGACAAAATTAACAAAAAGAAGTTGTCATCGCTGGCTCTACGAAGGCTGAATAAACAAAAAAAGTAAGAAGGCTTTGACAATATAAATATTTAGACCTATATAAATATTTTTCTTTACTAACTAGGTTCTTTCTGTATTCTGAGGTACCTACCTAGCTACGCGGAATAGATTTCGAAACCACAAAATAATATGTGTGTAAATAAAGACGCCACGCGCGCAAAAGCTATAATAGTTTATTTTTCTCGCGGAATAGATTTGCCAACCGCAAAAAGTGTGTGAAACAATTGAATTTATTTATTGAACCCTATGTCAAAGAGCATAAAGCCGCCGCGTGCGCAAATGTTATAATGCTCTTTTCAAATGTCAGACTCAAAGGAAACTGACAATATTATTATAGGTACCTGTAATTATACAAATTAATATTTAACTTTACTAAGTAGATAAGTACCTACGCGGAATAGATTTACAAACCGCAAATATGTGTGTAAAACAAAACATTTTTAACTTTCTTTCTCCTATAAAAAAATGATAATGTTTCTTATTTTATTCAACAAAATATTTACAAAAAAACCTAAATATAATATAAAAGTACTTACAATAAAAAAGAAATCACAAAAAGACGTGATCAGAGCCAGGGTTCGCTCCAGAATACTGATGATTATCAATCCGATTCTTTACTTAACGCGCTAATAGAAACTTAGTACACTGATTTGAAATAACTGACCGTATTCGACTGTATTAGGTTTTATTTTCGTAAATGTAATAATGGTTATTATGGTACAGTCGATCATTCGTCGCTATGACCACAGTATAAAGATCATACAGTAGGTCGACACCTTTGATCTTGTGGAAAATGCCGACAACGTCTAGACAGTATCGCAACGGCCAGGGTTGTCACAAGTCAACAATATTTATTACGCGCAGCACACTCGTGCCATAGTGTAGAAATATACAGCATGACCATTTCCTACAAAAATATCATTTATTATTTTCGGTAAACTTCGGTAAACTTTATAACTCTCTGTCTTCGGTGTTCGTATCAACTTTACGCTGATGATCTGCAGTTGTATGCATCTACGCGGGTGGAAAGTTTGTCAGACGCTATAGGAGATTTAAACCGAGATTTAGATGCTATCAAAACTGGTCTGATTGATTTGGGGTGACTGTAAGCCCCTCAAAGTGTCAGGCCATTGTGATCGGAGGCTCACGTATGATCGTTAGAGTGGCAACTAGTTCACTCCCTCCTATCATTTTCAATTAAAGATCTCGGTTTGCATCTTGACTCTGCTTGGCTGGCAAAGTCAGGTTTGCAGTGTACTGTGTAAGCCAAAGAGTCAACGGGACTATGCGATGCCTGTATCATCTGTACGGCACGGCTGCTTTTTTGAGTACTGGTTGCACATTACCTGGCTTCCAAGACACTGGCACCACTCCAATTTTAATAGAACGCGATACAGGCGAGTATGCGATACAGGAGACAAATCCGGGGTACAACTCTTTAAGACTCGATCAGGTATTCCTTCCGGTTCACTGGCTTTGTTCACATCTTGACTGGAAAGGGCTTTGCGGACTTCCTTAACATGAAATGCAGTTTCCAGCATTACGGAGCTAAAGTGAGGTATTTTAGGTGGTTAGTTAGACGCCGTGTCGAGACGTAAACTTACCGCAAAGACGGAGACATTTAAATTTGCTTTTTCTTGTGCGGTGTGAGCCAGTGTTCCATCCAGTTTTATCATAACTAGGGCAGCGAAGGACGGTAAAAGTTCGAGTTTCGCTTCGCAGTTTCGGAGTCTGCTGACCCATACTTCCATACTCGCCGTATGCCCCTGGGGCATTTATCTGGAGGAGAAAAGGTAGATACCGTTTTCACCAGAAAGTGGTCATACGATCCGAGCGAGGCCCAGACCGATACTGACAGTCTCTGGCGACGCAACGTTTGTGAGCACTAGGTCCAAGCCATTGGGCGTGTGGCCGTCGACTTCTGGAATGCAGGTTGCTTGGTGAACCAGCTGGTCGAGATCTAGCGATAAAAAAACCTGCGGGCCTCTCTACCAGCGTGCTCTGTTTGTTGGTACGGGAACACTTTATGGTGGGAATTAAAATCTCTTAGAAAAACAAGCTTTGCCATAGGATATTTGTGCTGGGCCAGTTCAGCTCCTGCAGCTGCCTCCGTAAGGTGGTCGAAAAGCCTAGTCGTCTCCTGTTCACCGTTATGCAATCAGTAAACAACACCAACAACGAGCATAGATGGTCTTGAGAAAAGTGCTTACATTTCTTTTTCATGAAAATGATTAATCAGAAAAAGTTTCACATCTTTGTGTATGTCTACTTTTTTAAGAGTTTTCCAATAAAGTATTCATGTACCAAAGGGAAACAGATAATATGTTGTAAAATGTCAAAAATGTGACATATCGTGTCAGGATCTATGGCTTTTTACTGCATTTCGAATCACGCGCACTCCCTAATGTTCCCCGTCCAACCTCCATTAAATGCCTTCTCCCTTTTGTATTTACTCGATTTGTTTATGGTCTATGTAGGTTCATTGAGATAAATAAAATAAAGCTGTAGCGTACTGTATTATCGTTTTAACAGTTCTATGCCATATTTCTAATTTTCTCTTTTTATACTCATTTTATTTCTGCTGCCACTGGTAAACTGGTAACACATTGAGTGAAATACATTTGACATTGCAAAAGCTGTCATGTCATGTTTGCGTACAAAATAATTTTGTTTTTTTTTACTTCAATTTTAATACTTTTCATCATCCAAAATACTTTACCAAACAACCTCCAGCGTTTGTGAAATTGTGGTGGGTCCTCCACAAAAGCCGCAAGAGTTGAAGTTGAAGTCGAATCACGGCATTAGCCAGTTGTGCATAAATGATTGTAGTTTTTAGAGAAAAAAAAGTGTGCGGTTGAGGGACCCTCATCTTCTCTCTCATCAGAAGATAGTCGTAAGTATTGACACTTTTGCGTTACAATTTCTGCCAGTTTAGAAGCCGCGTAAAATAAATTCGTTCCAAAAAGTGTTTGTGTGTTGCTATTATTGGTATAACTATTTGATTGAAAAATATTTATATATTTTATTTAAAAACATAATATTTCACACAGAATACCTCTAAGCCCTCATTCAATATAACAATAATTGAATTGTAATACAACTCTCTTAATGTAAGTGTGCCTACCTAATACTTGATTTTTTATACTGTGCCATGAAGATTTCGCACCCTTTGGGAAAATCGAATAGCGCGCGGCGTGTAATTTTGAATCGTACCCGTATTCATGATCTGCGTGTCAGTCAGATTTTTTATTCACCTTATTCACAAAAATAAATAAATATACTTATTTTTAATTATTACTAATTAGGTTCAAGTTTATACAATACGTACCTATTCTATCTATAAACTTGAAAATACTTATTATTAAAACAAAACAAAATAAACATAAACTTATCAATTCAAGTTGATCTACTGCATTGCTCTATTCTGTGACGCATCTTCGTACCTACTTGAGTTCGTGAACTCATGAGCGGTGCGCTTGGCGCGCGCGTCTCCCGCGCGTCGTAATTTTTTACGTTTTGCTATTCGTTGCGGGGGCTGGGGTAAGCGTCGAATACCAACAGGGCTCTGGATAACCCGGCCTTAACAACTAAAAAGGATGTTACAATGAGCGGTCTTATCACTACAAACGGACTTGGCACAAAAGGAGACAATTAATACACAGATAGACCATAGTGACGTATCTAGTTATATAATACAATACATAGCTAAGAAACTACACATAAAAGCAACGATAAATATTAATAATAATAAAAAATTGGCCAAGGGCGAGTCAGACTCGCCCATGAAGGGTTCCGTAGTAACTACGCCAAATAACTTTGTTTTTCATAGTATTTGTATAAATTACAAAGTTATATTTGTGGTTTTAGAAAATATCCTAGATATAGTATATTATATTTGGAAATATAATATACTATATCTCAAAAACTGCTGACCCGATTTGGTTCAAACCAATTTTCGTTGAAAGTTAACATTAAGGTCTACAGCATATATATTTCCCTCCATTATTATAGAAGTTAGAAGGAACACACACATTTTACCACTTTGGAAGCGTATATCTTTTAAAAGATTGACTTTATGAAAAAGTGGTTTTAGAAACCTTAATGTTTTTAAAGATATCTTTCTATAAATACCACAAACGCAGAGGTTTCATGATTTTTTTTTCAGTTTCAGTTCCATGTATGAGAAGCCCCCTTAATTTTACATATTTTTATTTTTTTTTCTTAAAATCAAAAAGCGGTTCACAGAATACATACAATACCGCGCCCGCCATGCTGGGTGAGCGGGCGCAGCAGCAGTGTCGAGTATATGGCGCGCGTCACGATGCAAACATGTGCAAGTTTGCGCGTTACGTTTGCCGAGTTTACAATCAGCAAGGGCATTTGAGGCGTATGTGTCCAAATTTGATGGGACACTACAACGTGGACATGCATCTAAGGGATGGAAACGGGTGCGATAGCGACGGAAGTGAAGAGATAATCATTGTAAATGTTAGCAGATTATCCGCGGCGCATTGTAAACCAATTTAAGTAGTTTTAAATGTGAATGGTATCGATAGCATTTAAGTTTGAAACCCAGCCAGTTAGCACTGAGATACTATACGGGCGAATCAGTGAAACCCTTGGGGGTTATACAGCCACTAGTAAGATACAAAGATATCACACCTCCACTGCAATACAACCTAACTTATTCTAATATACAATTGTACTTAAATCTAATTAATTATGTAATCCTAAATCTGTCTACCGGTCTTCGTGTCCTCCTAGACTGGCGATTCACCGGCGACGCAGATTGCGTTGGTGACTGGGGTGAGTCCTGATAAGAAGGCTCAGTTAAGACTTTAAGAGGGTATTCACACGGGTCCCGATAAAATTAATGCTATAATTGAAACGCCAGCTCCTACGAATATTTCGGAACTTCGTGCTTTTATTGGTATGGTTATGTACTATGGAAAATTTATAAGAAATGTTAGTACAATTCTAGCTCCATTATACAGGTTGCTTAAGACGGGGGTTCAGTACAGCTGGAATGAAGAGTGTCAAGATGCGTTCAGTAAAGTTAAGCAATTGTTGACTTGTAGTGAAGTGTTGATACATTACACACCGGAGTTACCCATAATATTAACAACAGATGCGAGCAGTGTAGGTATAGGAGCAGTGATATCTCACTCGACCGCGAGTGGCGAGCGCCCGGTGGCGTACGCGTCGCGCTCGGCGGAGAGAGCATACTCACAGATAGATCGCGAAGCACTCGCTATTGTGTTTGGAGTGCGTAAGTTTCACCAGTATCTTTATGGATGTAAATTTATACTAAGGACAGATCACAAGCCTCTCACCTATATCTTAGGCAACAAAGTCGGTATTCCGGTGATGGCGGCGTCTAGGTTACAGCGTTGGGCTGTGTTGTTAGCCGGGTATACCTATGACATCGAATATGTGACTTCGAATAGGAACTGTGCTGACGCATTATCACGCCTGCCGAGCAAGGAAGCTTAGGAAAAAATAGGGAATGAAAACACTTACGTTAACTTCGTAGAAGAATTTTTACCAATTACAAGCTATGATCATGGGCGTAGGAATAGGGGGGGCGGGTAGGCCGTGCCCACCCTAGCATGGTCTGGTGCCCACCCCAGAATTTATACAAACAAACAATATGGTGGAAAAATTAAAAAACTGGCCAAGTGCAAGTCGGACTCACCTATAAAAGGTTCCGTATCCAAGCATAGAAAAATAACTTTGTTTCTTATATACTCGTATTACGAAGTTTGTTTGTTAACCGTTTTTATAAATGACCAAGTTGTATTTGCGATTTTTCAAAATGTTCTATATCACATCATACAAACTTAGCTGGCCAGGCAGCACCTAAGCGTAATAATACCTTAGATTCCATTCAAAATAATTTTCGTTGTAAGTTTTCATTAATCATAGGTACTTTTTTTGATTTTGCACTTTCTTATTTTAAACATACAAGACAAACACAGAAGGATAACACACATTTTACCAGTTTGGAAGTCTATAAATCTTTCAAACGATTGACTTTCTGAAGGAATGGTTTAGGAAACCTCATTCATTAGCTTTTAATTTTATTTATTTTTGAATAACAATCGTAAACCTGTTAACAGAATACTACTACTATATCTAAAAAGTTTCAACTTTGTAGTACTAACAATAGGTCTTTACTTATGAAATTCTATATTCAGTATTATCAGATTTAACCCAACTAGCAAAAAATAGTCTTACAAATATCCCAAGACCATATTTTTTTCAGTCTTATATCACACTTATAGACACATATAAGTGTGGATTTGGGCGCACTTTATAAGTATATTCACTCTTACAATTGGCTTGTAATGGTCTCGCGAAGTGTATTTTCAAACTTATAAAACTCTTGCTAATACTTTTATAAGGAAAAACAAACTTAGAAGTGACTTACAAGAGCTTGCTTTAAGGGCAAATAACCTTAAAGTCTTCTTACCAATGCTATTTTAAGTGTAATATCACTTGTAGCCCTCTTTGTGATCTCCTTATAAGAGTGTAATCACCAACGGTAATCACAAACCACCGCCGCGCCGTGAGGTAAAGAGAAACTTTGCGAAAATATTTATAGAACGTAAGTATTATATTTTATTTCATTTTCCTAAGTGTGAAAGCTTAGTTTGTCACGCATTTTAAGTGATTATTAGGTTGCGAAGTAGTTTTTCTCGATTATTTTGAAATTTGAATAACAGTATTTTCACGGGCCTTCTCAAAAATGTGTCCTTTATTATATATAATTATAATTATTTGTAAAATAATATCAAAATGTCGCCATTACGACCAACCACGACTCATAAGTTCTTTATCAGAACAATATAAGTCCAGTATTCTTGTGTAAGGTTTATATCGCACTCGTAAAAGTCAAATTAAACCTAAAACCGTTGTCTACACGGCCATACTGCTCATAATTTAGGGTTCCTTAATAAGTAAAAGCAAACCAAACAACGAAGTCATTATAGGTACAAGTAAATAATTAATCCACTACGTTAATTCAATATAAATACGCTTATTTTATGTTTTAGAACAAATATACACAAAGTATGGTTGCAACTATGGAAGTCGACTGTTTCATAAGTAAAAAAAAAGTTCCGAATGCTTAAGAATGAAACTTGGCCATGGAACATAACGCACTTCGTATTGTGTGAAAAACGTATAGCCTGTGGATATCCTACTTCAAAGTTCCTGCCCCAACATTTTACAATGGCCCAAAATGATATCATGACTATATTGTAATTGGATTTCTTCTGGTGCGCAGGCTGCCATAAATTTGCAATTTACGACCACTACTCAAGTAATGAATGTGAATTGTGTAACTAATTAACCAATAAACTTCTATTGATTACATAATAATATATAAATAAAATTATAAATATATCGTTGAAATCATAACGCACTTTCAAGCTACATATTGAAAAACTTTGGGTAGGTAGACTTTTTAATTCTTAGGTCGTTATTTTGTACGGAACTATCAAAAAAAATTTGTGTCAGTTGCACGAGATGCTCAGAGAGATACTCATTTTTGTATTAATTCCAAGTATTTTCTACGTATTTTTCTTCGGTATGCTCCACTTCTCTTAAACCGCTTCCATTTTTGAAAATCCATTGGTGAAAATCCTTAAATAAACAGATATTTTAGCAGGGTAATATATCAGCAATTTGTCAAATTTTATTGGCCGGGAACGACCTAGGGCAAGTCTTTGGATTATTAATTTATTATTAATAGAAACTTAATCATAATAAATGTACTAAATATTAAAATAGTCTATTACCTGATTTGAAAACAATTTCTCGTGTCAAACACAACACGGAAAATAAATAACTCTTAATAGAGAATTGTTAAGACACTTGTAAGACTTTTAAAAGTGCTTCTATTCTTTAATATATCTTAGTTGAGATAATCACACTTTTAAAACACTTGTTTTACAGAAGTCTAATAAAACACTTAGTATAGTCACTTATAAGATTAGATGTACTTATGTTATGCATTTATAAGTTTTAATTAAGAATCAAAGGCAATTAGACTTGTAAAAGGCGCTTTTAAGACCACTGCTCTTATTAATATTATATAACGTGTTCTTATATACGTCTATAAGAATAATATTACAAGTATGAATGCTCTTAAAACTTAAATAGACTTATAAAATAACACTATAAGAGTTTCTGGCTTAATCAGAACACATATAAACCTTATATGAAACCATAGCTCTTACAAGCTTTTGTTTGTAAGGGTATTAAGGGTTTCTGGCTTAATCAGAACACGTATAAACCTTTTATGAAACCAGAGCTCTTACAAGCTTTTGTTTGTAAGGGTATTTTGCTAGTTGGGAATTTTCTGTGGATTGGCGTGCAATTCGAAAACAAATAAATTTGATCCTAAGGGACCGTTCAAGTATTACGTAAGCACTATAGGGGGCGTGGGGGTCTTTGCTTTGCTTACTTTTTATGACATGGGGGGCGGGGGGATCTAAATGATGATTACGTCAGCAGTAATTATTTAATTTTTTACACATATAGCAACACACATTTTCTTTGCTTCAAAACGAAATGCATTTTCGGGGATTCCTACAAATAATGAATTGTTGAACTCCCTGTCAGTAAAGTTTATTTAAATGAATATGTGCGTTACAGACTTCTATTCCAAACCTATTCCTTATTTCTAGATTTATAACTGCTGCTCATGAATTAATTAATTGTACCAATGTTTACGTAAGCATGGGGGGGAGGGGTAAGAGCTTTGCTTACTTTTGCTGACAAGGGGGCGGGGAGGGTTAATAATTGCAAAAAATGTGCTTACGTAATACTTGAACGGCCCCTAAAGCCATCTTAATTTAATTTCAAATTCAGGCATTTGCTTTTAGATATTTTTTTTTTTGTTTTTGTGTAACTGTGCTAGTTTTTGGCGCCATGGATAAACTATAAAATTTTTCGTATATGAGTTCCTACGTGGAAATACCGATGCACAAACAACACAAAATATTATCGACGTGTACGGGCCTAACATTGCTTGCATAAACACGTTCCATTATTGTTTCAATCGTTTTAAATATGGGAATTTTAAGTTGAAGAACGAGCTCGCGGTCGGCCGGTAACATTGTCGACAATGACAAATTGAAGGCGATAGTGGAAGCAGATCCTACTCAATCTACGACTGAGCTGGCTGCAGGCCTTGGAGTTAGTGTCAGAACAACATTGAAGCACTTGCGTCAAATCGGAAAGAAAAAAGGCTAGATAAGTGAGTGCCACACGAAGTAAGCGACCAACAGCGAGACAGCGAGCTATGTATGTGTCGCAGTAAGATAGATAAAGCCGTGATATGGTTATATCCCTAGGGATATAATTATATACCGTAACATAGATAAACGGAAGCGATTCATTACTATCTTACTAGGAATATAATTATAATACCATTCAAGTTTAGTATTATAATTATATTACTGGATTAAGTTTAGTGAAATAATTGTAGGAGTGTAGTGCGGGGGTGCGGCGGAGGTTAACACCCCGACTCAGAGTACCCCGACTCGGATAGGTTAGGTTAGAAGGCTAAGGCGGGAGCGAAGCGGAGCGGAGCTCACGCCTTAGCCTTCTTGGTTATTTTTTTTAAACCACCCAGAAATAGGAGCTCCGCGAAGCGGGGCTCCGTCGATTTTGCGTAAACACCATAAAATCACTGCCAACTTTATTACGTATTATTGCTAAAAAGTATTGTAACTAATTGCAGGTTGCAAAAAGTTGATTTTGTAATAAACATAAAAACCCATATATTGTTTTATTTGATTTTGTGGAGATTTATAACTATTTAACTAGATTAGTTTAGTCAGATAATCATATTACTAGATTGCGACCGTAAGATAGTAATGAATCGCTTTCGTATAACTATGTTACGGTATATAATTATATCCCTAGGGATATATCCATATCACGGCTTTATCTATCTTACTGCGACATATGCACACATAAGCATGCATGCATAGCTGTACTGAGTCGGCATAGAAACGACGGAATTCTCAATCAAATTGTTACCTGTAACAAAAAGTCGATCCTGTACGACAACCGTAAGTGTTCGTCTTAGTAGGTGGACCCGGGTACAGCACCTAATCAGTGCGCTAAAAAAAATTACTCATAGGAAGATAATGGTGACCGTCTAGTGGTCCAGTGCTGGACTTATACATCACAGCTTCTTACCGATTGGCACAACAGTGATGACAGATGTCTATTGCCAATAATTGCAAACAATGATGGAGAAGCAAAATCAAAAATCGCTCTTCCCCACTGCTTCTCCACGACAACGCGCGAGCTCATATTTCACGACAGACCACCTCAAAGTTAAAAAGCTAGTTTTAGCTAAGAGCCAAGTTACAGTTGGAAGCAATCCGCCACCCACCGTACTTAGTGGACCTTGCCCCTTGTTTGTCTGACTCCGCTGGGTTTCCTCCAGGCTATTGAAGGTCTCACCTGGCGGGGATGGACAGCCGAAGTGTCGTAAAGAAGCGACGCCGAATTAGGCTGTCGCAGCGAGCCTACAGCTTCACTTTCAAGTAACCACAGATGGGTGCGCGCCGAAAAAAAGGCAAACTTTCTCGACTTTAATTTAAACAGATATTTTTGTGCAAAGGTTTTAGGGTTCTGTAGCTAAATGGCAAAAACGGAACACTTACAGATCCGTCATGTCTGTTTGTCTGTCCGTCCGTATATCACACTCACACACTTAAAAGTTGGTAAGTAGATGAATTCTGTGAACCGCTTTACTATTTTATATGCTCACAAAACAAGGAGCTGAATTTTGATACAAGTGGAGAAAGTTTGTTATTGCGGCTGAGGTGGTGGTTACGCCCGAGCCGCAAGGCGAGGGTTTATGGAGTCGAATACTGCAGTAACAAATGTCCACGTGTATCAAACGACGTTTTTCAATACACTTTCGAAGAAAAATACTTACTCCGAAAATTACGACGCATTGTTATTTGTTTTCCATTGAAAAAATTATGCCCATATATTTTAGCTTCGATTTAGATCACAATATCTGGCGGCGGAGCATCTAAATTATTCTCATCAAAACTTAAATTCGACATACTCACGCAAAAAAACACAAATTAATAAAATTTAATTTACTTTTTCCCCGCGCTTTAATTTTTCATTTTTTTTATTATTTAGAACTTATAAATGTTAATTTGTTGATAAACGAAAAATTATTTTATAAATAATAATGTTTAGTATTTCTGATTATTCTGTTCATAAACACAATTTTAATTTTTATTAAATATAAGGCCTTAAAAACATGCGCCTATTTGATGTGAAAAAAAAACAATCACCGCTGAATATAGGGAATTGAATAGTTATTTACTGTTATCTGTGGCAAAATTTGGTGTGAAAAATTAAAAAAATCCACGATTGTGAAATACATTGCATGTTGAACCTAATCGTAGTGCGATAAGAGCCAGTTTTCGAGGAAGTGTATTGAAAAATATATTTTTTTCAAACTTATTCGTGCCGGGTTATATGTAGATAGGGCTTCTCTTTAAATCACATTCAGGTTCCTAAAACGATTTTTTCTCCAAGTCAATCATTTGAAACATGGAATCATAAATCAATGTTTTCTCAAAGTAAATCGTTTTAAATAAGAAAGTAAAAAATCTAAAAAAAAAATTATGGAGAGAATATATAAATAAAAATAAATGTAATTTTTTCATGAAGTCTTTTAGATTTTTTACTTTCTTATTTAAAACGATTTTAAATAAGAAAGTAAAAAATCTAAAAAATAAAAATCTCTTAGACTTCATGAAAAAATTATATTTATTTTGCAATAAGGTTATAAATAATTGTTTTCGTAAATGTAAACTAGATGAGGCCGGTGTTTCTTAACTGACTACCCTGAGAAGAAACACTGAAACAAAGTCAGGGGTCAACGTCCTTTTAAAGTCCATACAATCCGTAGTGAACAAATCATATGAGAGGCATATACGTTTATGTCTGTGGCGCCTTTTAGAGGACAGAATCACACAGATTTGAGCAGGCCCGTCCAAATACTGAAGGCATTAATCAGTTATCGTATAGCTCAACTTGGAACTTTAAGGAGCTCAAACGATTTCATTAGATGTCTTTGATAATATTAAGTTTCACCAGTTTGAGCAGTAGCCGATGAATAATCACATAATATTTCTTACCAAAACAGTCATGGAAAAATATATGAATTTAAGATTACACTATTTGACAAAAAATGCCACTCTAGTTATATCAAAGCGTCAAGTGCCACACAAATACCTCCACTTCACAGAGGTCAGTGAGTAAACTTAAAGTTAAAGAGCACTTAATTATAATTAGGTTATGTTATGTTCTTAATTATATGTTTATTTTTATTATAATATTTTCTGGACATGCCGTTTTTCATTTTCAGGAGCCCAAAAAAAAATTGTACAATAATAAATGGAAGAATCGAAAACTTTCCGATTTAGTCAATCACTAGCGTAATGTAAAATAAATTGCTTTTGCACAGCACAACGATAGCGACCGATGTTTTTGTGTGAGTGAGTTCTACAGTGCATCGTAAATACACGCTGTGTTTGATGGTATAAGGTTTATTATTGATTGTATAGTACGTTCTGATTTAAGATATGCGGGTGTGTGCGCGAGTGCGTATCTATTGATTTTATTAAACTGCATGTGTAGTTGTTGCCCCGCCCAGCGCCTAACTGGAGACACACGGTTCCGATATAATTTTGTCTGTCGGCCATATCTCCTTGTTTATTATATCTATGGCTCGCATCCTGCATACGAAAACATCTGTTCGTTCTTCACATTGCTCGACTATAAATTAAATTAAATTATTATTAAATTGTATGAGGTGGCGGTGAAATGTTTGACGAAGTAAATGACAGGCCTCCTGCCAACTCGTGACGGAATGTTTAACGCCCTGCCACCAGGTAGCGGCAAAGTCAGTTAACAGCATAGACATACCTCGCAATGCCATATCATCCTGAACAGACATGATTAAAAATAAATGATGGCAATAACCATAGAATAAAAAAAAACAGTACAAGCAGTGTAAACAGTAAAAGTGACCACTTTTTAGGGTTCCGTAGCCGAATGGCAAAAAACGGAACCCTTATAGTTTCGACATGTCTGTCCGTCTGTCTGTCTGTCCGTCCGTCCGTATGTCACAGCCATTTTATTCCGAAACTATTAAGACTATAAATAAAAATAAATAAATAAAAATAAAAATAAAATAAAATGCATTTAATTCAAGTAACTTAACTCATATTATAAGATTAACAACACACACACCAAATATTATTTTCAAAGAATAAATTAAAATTAAAATAACAATTACAAAAAAAAGAAAAGAACTAAATGAAATAAAAATGTCAATAAAAAACAATAAAATGAATAAAATAAAATGGTCATAATAAATTTTTCTATAATTAAAAATGCTATAATTGAATAAAAAAAAAGATATACATTATTAATTTTAAATAAATAATTTTAAAACATAATCAAATTTTTAGTTATATGTAGATCTCCGCAATGTTTAATATACGGACAATCTACCCTGTCGGCAATCATCCTCAGGACTGTGTTAGTGCTGCCCCGCAGCCTGCGCACTAACGAGGCGACTCGCTTTCTCATTATAGTGTGGAAGTTGTCCACGCGCGCCTCCGTGAACATGCCTGAGGCGCTGCAGTAGCGAGGCAGCCCCATCACCGCCCTGAAGGCGTTATTGTACTGGACGCGGAGTGCGCTGTACGATGCCTGAGTATATCTAGCCCACAGACTGCACGTGTAGAGGGAGGTACAGTACGCTCGAAAGAGCGTAACTTTCACCCCCTCGGAACAACGCGCAAATCTGCGAGCCAGCATATTCGCTCGGATCGACAGCGCCCTCCGCTCCCGTTCCATGTCGGCATCGTCTTTGAGGTCGGACGTCACTATGTGGCCAAGGTATTTGAAATGCCTTCCCCTTTCAAGTTTCGCCCCATTTAGAAATACATCCGGCACGCTAGTGTATCGCTTACTACCGGCCTAAAAGACCATGCACTGACTTTTTGTTGCATTATATTTTAAACCGTGGCTAACAGCATAACTTTCACAGGTCTCGATAAGCCTGCGTAGGCCACACACTGACGCGCTCAGCAAGACCATATCGTCTGCATAGCTGAGATTATTGACACACACTCCATTAATATGGCAGCCGACGTGCTGCTTGCTGAGCGCAGCAATAAGGTCATTCATGTACAGATTGAAAAGTGAGGGAGACGTCAACCCCCCCTGCCTCACCCCGCACTCCAACCTATATGGCTCCGACATTGTTCCCGCCCACCGGACCGAGTTGACCTGGTGTCCATACCAATACCTAAAGATGTTAATTAGTTCCTTCGGTAGTTTTATGCTTTCCAGCTTCTCCCACAAGATATCGTAGGACACCAAGTCAAAGGCCTTAGAAAGGTCTAGGAAGCAGGCATGAACCGCGGTGTTACGTTCCGTATAGTGTCTGACGACATGCTTAAGGCACAGTATTGCACTCTCAGTAGACAGATTGGACCGAAAACCAAACTGATTGTCGTGCAGAAACAAGTACTTATTTAACTGTGTGTTAAGCAAGCCAAACCGCTTTTCGATTTTAAGAGAAAATTAGAGGGCTCCCCATACATGGAACTGAAACTGAAAATATTTTTTGTCATGAAACCTATACGTGTGTGGTATCTATAGACAGGTCTTTAAAAATGACATTAAGGTTTTTAGAATGACTTTTTCATAAAGTTAATTGTTTCAAAGATATACGCTTCCAAAGTGGTAAAATGTGTGTCCCGCCCCCTCTAACTTCTATAATAATGAAGTGAAAAATCTAAAAAAAACATATATTATAGATATTAATGTAAACTTTCAACCAAAATTGGTTTGAACGAGATCGAGTCAGGAGTTTTTGAGATACAGTATATTTTATAAAACCGCAAATATAACTTTGTAATTCATACAAATACTATGAAAAACAAAGTTAATGGGCGTAGTTGTAAAAATTGTAAATAAGCTAGTTTTAAGAAATTTGTAAGTTTTTTTTCTTCAAATAATTATATTAAGTGTATTATATTTATTATAGTTACTACGGAACCCTTCATGGGCGAGTCCGACTCGCACTTGGCCAATTTTTGTTCTACTAAGTGTTATGATGCGCAAACTACGCCAAATCCTTGCCAACTTACGTGCCGAGGACTATAACTTTTTAAATGTGGGTCTAGCACATTGGATAATGTTCCTTCAGTGTTTTTAAACGGAACAACTCTGCAGAGAGTTTCAGAGTTTAAATACTTGGGACATATAGTTACGGAGGACTTATCCGATGATGCGGACATAGAGGGAGCGTAGGGCGTTGGCAGTTCGGTGCAATATGGTAGTCCGCAGGTTTGCAAGTTGTAGTAAGGGTGTTAAAGTTTCGCTTTTTTAAAGCATTTTGCCAAACTTTCTACACGTGTAGCTTGTGGGTGAAATATACGCAGCGAGCCTACAACGTCCTACGCGTACAGTATAATAATGGGTTTAGGATATTGATGGGGCTTCTGCGCTTCTGTAGCGCTTCGCAGATGTTCGCGGAAGCCCATGTTGACGACTTTCATGCTATTATGAGGAAAAGAGCAGCGTCAATATTGGCCGGTTGCGTCATTGCGTGGGAGTTCCAATGGCATCCTAGGCACATTAAGTAGCAAAGTGAATAGTCCATTTGTAAAGCACTAGGCGCAAAGGCACATGCCTGTTTGTAAGAGGCAGCGTGTGTATTGATAATGCATAATTTAAATTTACTAACATAATTTTAAGTAATTTTTGCTACTAACACTATAGATTATTTGTATTTGTTGATCCGAAATAAAGAAATTATTATATTATTTATTGCTTTAAATGCTGGTATTTTTATCCACTTATCGCAATGTATGCGCAAATAATTTTTCGTGAAACAAATACTTTTGACACAAATTCTGTATGAACTTTGGTATGAACCACAGATAACTTTAAATAAGTCAGAGAGTATGAACCGAAATGAAAATGACAAATAATAACTGGAACTGGCCAAAACTATTCACTCAGTTTAATAAGAAATTTGCGGTAGGTAGTCGTTTGCACCAAAATTAATATCTACCACGTCATTTCATCCTAAATTTGGTTACATACACATACCTATAGCTAAGATAAACTCAGTGTATTCCTGAAGCTAACCAACTATGAACAAAAAAGAAGCTAGTGCACGGTTCGAAATTGGTCGTTTCCTATGGCGAAGAACCGGCAGGAAACTCCACAATTACTCTTTTCAAAATATCACTCATTTTTATAATCTGTCCCTAGCACAGGTTTAATAAGTCCATACCTATTATCCTATTAATACAGCACTCTTAGATTTTTTTAATTTTCAACCGACGACAAAAAAAGGAGGAGGTTATCAATTTGACGCGTATATTTTCTTTTATATTAATACAAATAAAAAATGGAAAATCGAATCTAAGAGTCCTATAGACACTTAGATTCTCTGTTTGGGAGAACAGAAAAGCACAAAAAAGTTTTAAGTTTAAAATATAAAAATAAACTTGACGAGCGACATCATTAGACTTCAATAATGAAGGAAACTAAAGCAAAGTAAAATAAATAATACAAATTTAAAAAAACAAAATCTTTTAAATCGAATGGATTATCGTAAGGAAAAGTAAAAACAGACAAAATAAAAAGACACACTCACGAAAGTGGAGTTGTTAATAGATTAGTCGATAACGCAATTACAATAAGCCAGAGAAACTACATGTGCAGAAGGAAGGAATACTTCAACGTAGTCCTCAATCTAATATCTGTAATATGCTTTTTTGATAAGGGTTTTATATTTTCTCTCACTAAGCTCTGTAACAGACTTATGTCATTTTATTTTAAAAGCATATGCTGTTTATGAGGAATGACTTGCTTGTCTTGGCAAATCTCCATTTGGGTATAACAATTTCACGCTTATTGCGTATATTTATTGTGTGAAGATCGCTTCTAATCTTAAAAAGTCCTAAGTTTTTGCGTACATATAATATGCTTTCTAATATACAGGGTGGCAAGGACATCGACGCACAAACGCTTACCATGGATTCAGTACATGATTCTGGACCCCCCTGCGTTGAAATTTTTCGTATCTTTTTCTAAAATTTTCAGGATTTTCGGAAGTTTTTTATACTGAAACATGTATAAAATCATTATTTCTAAATAACACAATGAGATTTTAATTAAAAAATAA
Organism: Tholera decimalis; assembly: GCA_943138885.2. Classification (NCBI taxonomy): domain Eukaryota; kingdom Metazoa; phylum Arthropoda; class Insecta; order Lepidoptera; family Noctuidae; genus Tholera; species Tholera decimalis. The sequence goes on from OW964549.2 coordinate 29,429,362, forward strand.
AATTGACTTGTTTCACTTAAAACAGCAATGTAAATAAAACTCGAAAGGGCTGCCTGATCAGCTGTTTTGCTAGAGTTCATTTGCAAGGTCACCACAGCTGATCAAGTAGCCCTTTTGAGTTTTATTTACATTACAGTTTTAAGTGAATTACAAGTGAATTATAAACAAGTGAATTTACTGTTTATTATTTTGCAATGGTTTTTTCTTGATTTTATTGAATTAAGAAAAAGACGATGAAAAATTTTGACGTAGAGGGTCCAGAATCATGAACTGAATTCATGGTAAGCGGTTGCGCGTCGATGTCCCTGCCACCCTGTATACAGTGAGGGCCATCCTTTCTTTCCTAGTATCGCAAACCTATTACATTAATTTGCTCGTTTATGATTCAGTTAATTTAAAGTTGTCCCTGAACTGAAGTAGCCTAAAAGGCGACCAGACCCTTTCATTTTTTTTCGTCGCCCATTCCCTTCGTGAGTAGCCTAAATGGCGAAAAATCACCTACGTTGGCAACACTGCTGACAATTGACATTGACATATTCGCTGACACATGAAATATATGCATGTTTTTTTTATTTCAGCAATTCCGGGTTACAAAGGATTTTAAGTCAAAAAGATAAGCAGCCAAGAAAGCAAGGTCAGTTTTCGGCTATGTAAACGGAATACGTGCGGTCTTAACCATTACCAGATTCCGGACGGCATATCTATAAGAGGGGTTTCGTTCTTTTTGCAAAGCTTCGAATGGAAAGTAGGTAAGTATTTCTGACGATAGATCAGAAATACAAAAGTTATAAACTAATAAAAAGTAGGTCGTCACACATGTGTCGATACCATTGAGGTAATATGTACTACGTACTAGAGGAGCTAACCTAAGCAAAGGATATGTTCCATTTTGGTAAGAGTTTAAACTAAAGTTCGCTGCAGCGCTGAAACAATAATTAGTCGTATAACAAAACAATTAAAATACGCAGCGCTAGAGTGCTTCTAAGGTGTAGTTTTCTCGCGACCAAAAGGTCGGAAGCGCCGCGATTTACATAGCGCTTACGCTTTTCGTTCAATGTTCTGCTATGACATGTCACTTATATAGATTAATCTGCTGACTACAGAAGTGACATACCTTTATACCTAGCAATCTTCATTCTCACTCTTTTTTCATACTTCATTATTAATTGAATTTAACCTAAAAGTACTTACTTAAAATGTAACAAACTTTTGTTTTTGTATATTTATATAATGAAACACGGTTACAAGTACTAAAAATATATAAAATTTGAAACGTCGAATGTGATATGTATGGGTGGAGGACACATAGACCAACAAAATATTACATATAATATGATACTCGAGAGTCTCACGTTCTCAAATTGATTATTATTATTACTGTTTATTGGAAGAGAGTTACATTACATACTACTAGGACCACGAGAAAACTGCACATTCAATTAACAGTAATAATAACAATCAATCTGAAACGATTATTAGATACAAACTGACGCATATAGACATGTATTTAGTTTATTTTTAATTATTTTCATTGTACTGATATGTATATTTTGTATAATCTACATAATTATGTTTATTGAGTCACCCTTGAGGCCTGAACAATATAAGTTTAGTTAACTTTTGCCGTTTCGATAAATAATTACTGGTCTGATCAGTTTTAGCTTCGTGTTTCAAACGAATGGTTGTGTATTTGTTAATGATGGCGCGTATCAAATGTGTTCGGTGATTTAAAGTGCTTGGTTGATCAAGAGAATGTTGAAGCAAAGATGTAAATACTTCCTTCTGAATAAAATATTCCAAAGTATGAACAATAATATAACTAGAATAGTATTTGGTAGAGAGACTGATTCCACCACTTTCTTTTATAAGTTTTCATGTACGTCAGAACCGCGGGTGTACTTTTCAGATCTGCCTAAATTTATTGCAATTATTTGGTACCTTCTGTGTACCTTTACGTACCTCTCTTGAAAATCTGTGTACCTGCACCCGTAAGATGATATTTTAAAAATTAGGTACACCCGCCATCCTGATGTCAGAACCGCGGGTGTACTGCTAACAAATATATGTAGCTAAGTACACTCTATAAGTAGATTTGGTACCTCTTGTGTACCTGCAGAAATACGTATTTAATAAATAAAATACTGTCAAGTTGCCGCGAAAAGTAAAAAATAAAAACAATTTTCTTTCTTTGACGTTCATACTATTTTATAAAATAGTAACGACGTCAAAGAATACATAACAATCTTCGGTAATCGAACCCAGAACCTCCACGTTAAGCATGTATTGTGGTTATACCAAGAATCCCGAATCCACAACCTCCGCATAACATTTAGTCACTACTAGCTGCGCCCCGCGGTTCACAACCTTTCGCCTTTACAATATTAGTGAGAGTGTGATTGTGTGCCCATACCGGGAACCAAAACATGAAATTAACGGATACAAATTATACAGACTCAGGACAATACTTTGTGTAATCCGCAAGTTGTTATTATATGTGAGATCAAACCCACATTATCGTGTGACCATTAAAATTAATTCAAAAATCCTTTAAAACTCTCTTGTTTCATTTTGATTTTGAAAAAACTGAGAAACATCTTAATTCTATAAATCCTTCACAATTCTAAAATAAGCAAACTGTTGTTTGTTTTTCGAATAGGTTTTTTAAATAATAATAATAACAACGTCATAAAAAGAAAATCGTTTTTTAACTTTTCCCAGCAACCTGACAGTATTTTGTTTATTTAATACGTATTTCTGCAGGTACACAAGAGGTACCAAATCTACTTATAGAGTGTACTTAGCTACATATATTGGTTAGTAGTACACCCGCGGTTCTGATATCAGGATGGCGGGTGTACCTAATTTTTAAAATATCAGTGTACGGGTGTAGGTACACAGATTTTCAAGAGAGGTACGTAAAGGTACACAGAAGGTACCAAATAATTGCAATAAATTTAGGCAGATCTGAAAAGTACACCCGCGGTTCTGACGTACATAAGTTTTCTTATTATAGATTCCGTGGTGATACATATTTTATAGACGTCTTCTGTGGAGTAGGACAAGCCACCCATATCTTTAATATTAATTAGTTTATGATATGGCAGCCTTTCTGATGTACTTAAACTATCCACACACACTTCGCATTTTAATGACTGTCAGAATTCGTGATTCGTTTTTTTTATAATTCAAATTCAAATTCGAATTATAAAAATAAATTATTAAAATAAATAAGCGTAGGTAGAATAATCTACCTACGCTTATTACACAAATTGTCACATCTTAATTTTTAGTCTATGAAACATGGCATCTGCCAAATTTATTTTTTCAAATTATATTTTAAAATGAATATCTAGTTACTCACCGATGAAAAGTTATTCCTTTGCACTTCGCCGTATTAACTGAACTATTAGTGCAATATCGTAAAACTCACGATGTCATATGTAATGCGTTTGAACGTTTTTTTTTTTTCCTTTAAAATAAATAATGACTTATGCGCTCAAGATCTGACAAGCGTCTAAGTGAAGAGCAGTCAATAGACCGCACTTGAACGCAACGTAGTAGTGATGTGTGGTGGCTTCTCTAGTACGTAGTACATATTATCTCAATGGTCGATACATGTTTGGCCCCTGATGGCCTACTTTGCGAATCCGTTTGCGAAATATTAAGCTTAAAAATATATATATACAGAGTTGATACGACCGAGGGGCTTTCCTTTAAACTGCGTATACTAGGTACCATTTTCAAGCTTTGTACCAAAAATTAATTAAACAGGAGAAGTAGTTTAGTCGCAAATGATTTTGATGAGAGGCACCTTAAAGCGATCAATGTAACCAAGACAAGAGATAACACACGCCGCGCTACGTTGCCACTTTGTTACCCAGGTATTTAAGGTCAGTCACATTTATTTACAAAGGGTGGTTGCGTTTTACTCTGATGTGTAAGCTATTAAGCTTGTTTGAAAAAAAAATTTTTTTGACTCTTTTTATTTTTTAACTGTATCAAATTAACACTAAACACGTATAGTATACGTAGTGTAATTTAATGCCCCTCTGTCGTATCAACTCTGTATACGTGACGAATTGATAACCTACTTTTTTTTAGAAATCGGTTAAAAATGCTATATTTTGTTAGAGTCAAGTATCTCTCCAGTACCAACTAAGTGGTTGTAGGTAGGAATTCAAACTTCACGCTGGTAGTACCTGCATATAACGCTTAACGTCGTTAGAAAAGAAAACTATCAGACCAAAGTTGGCTTCACAAATTAACGATTAATAGTCGACTAACTGTAGTCTACTCTCTTTAGGACAGATTCCATAAAAAATATTTTGATCTATAACCCTGTTTTTTTAATTTCAGAGACAGAATTGACACATGCAAATGGCAAGTTTAGAAATAATGTCGCCCGCTCTTTTGTGCAGTGTTATACCTACGATACCGGTTTGATGAATCGTAACTTTTTACCCGACTGGGCGACACAAAGGAGGGTAATGTGTTTCACAGTCTGTGTATGTATGTAAGTATGTATGTTTGTACCTATGTGGCGATGTACAGGCCAAACATGTGGGCGGATTCAAATAATTCTCACGTTAATCAATTCGCCTTAACCATGCGAGTGTCACTAGAGAAAACACAGTTAATTAAAAAATAGGCAAACTATATCAAGTGGGATTATCGTTGAATAGGTCATTTTTATAAAAAGAACTAGCAAGGTGGGTATAATTCACATTACTAGCAATCTGGTTGACCCTTCTCACTAAGCTATAAAAACATACATTATAAATAAGTGATTTATTTGTAAATGAATTATCATATAAAGACTGAAAAATCGTAATACTAAAGAAAGGATAAAGTTGGAATTATTCCTTCTTCCTTGACTTATAATATTGTTACATATTTGATAATATTTAGGCCAGCTAAAGTTGGTTGATGATTTTATTGGCTTGTCCCTGACCCTGTGATGATGCTGCCGCTTATATTGTGCTGGGCAGTAACAATACATTGGGCGTTTCTTCATTGGCCGACTACGAGAACTACTGACGCATCAATCGCGCGCTCGGAGCGGCGCTACGTCATACCCCGCGTCCCGCTGACACCTAAGAATCGACTTCTGCGCATCGAACGACTCTTGCCAAAATACGTGCCGAGCACTATACCACTGACCAGTGCTTCCAGATGCACTGTAATTACAGTAGATTTACTGTATTTTAGACTTTTCTACTGTATACTGTAATGATAAAATACAGTGTATGAATATACTGTATTTAATTTTCATTCTTAAAACTTCATCAAATCTAATACGTGAAACGAAACGTTGCTAACCTACAGCTACACCCATGAAGGTATACCTTCATACCTAAACTAAACCCACTGACCTTTATCCATAGACAATATAGAGTGTTAGTAACAGAGTTGCAGATCACAAAGGTGTGGGAAAGTCCCTAGCAACCGCAAATCGGTAAAATTTTTTTTTTGAGTGATGTGAATGTGAAGTAAAGTCTAAACTAAAAACTTATAGCGTTATTACTATAAAAAATGAGCTCAAGCAGTGAGGAAAGTGATGTGCGCGAGTGATGTTGGTCCGTGAAGTGCTAAAAAGAAATATCGGCAACAATTAAAAAAAACAACGGAACGGAAAAAACCTGATGACGTCATTCCGAACGCAGCGCTGGCGTACATTTTGGCTCGGCCGCCGTACACGCACGGAAATTTCATTTCAGATTAGTGTTGCCAGACAGATTTCTCGGTATCCATACAGATTTTCATCATGTCATACCGATAACAACTTGAGAGTGAACGCCATAGATCATCAACTCTTGCCATAAGTTCTGCACTTTTATTGTGCCTACGCAGTAAATATAAATTAAGTACATTAATGAAGTAAAAATAATATATTTCGTAAAGTTTTAGTGGCTTAGTAGTTGAGTAATAGCACTTTCAGTAATTGAAACTGAATTCTACTTGACCACTATAAAAAACCACCAGCCACTAAAAGCAATATTTCGCCACTAAAAGGGGGGTCGAACTAAGTTGGTAACACCGGTCTCTATACGTAAAATTCCGAATGAAAAAACCGGATGTTTGCGCTAGTCTCACGGAATTCCGAATCTGAATTCCTGATCAGGAAACCTGATCAGGAAACCGGACGTCTGCGGCCTGCCTTAAGCTGTGAAAAAGAGGCGACATCGGCCCCCGTTGTTGGCAACACTGATTGTCAAACTGTCACTGTCAGATATTCAAAACAAAGCCGAGAGCATGGGAATATTTTTTTAATTTTCTATTTATTTTCTAAATACAAAAGCTAGTTATTTAATATTTACACGACAACGCACTTCTTTACAAGGAACAACTTGGTAAACGATGAAATATGAATTCGCAAGCAATTAAGTGCCATAAATGCCGTCATATATTATTTGATGATACGTGCATCTTGGACAGTTCCCTCACGTGCGATCCCAAAAAATGTGAAAGTTATGATATAAAGAGGTTCATTTACATCAGCGAGGACAAAGTGCCTTCATGGATTAAAAAGAAAATCGAAAACGAGGACTGGACAAAGGGCAAACTGCACTGTCTGAAATGTAATAATCGAATCGGTTCTTTTGACTATATATCAGGACGAAAATGTAACTGTGGATCATCAGTTTTGCCACCAATACATCTGGTGACTAGCCAAATTGATAGGCCAATACAAATTCCTAATATCATTAGGTAATTTACAAATATGAAAAGTGTATGAAACTGTATACTTGTAGTTTGTAAATCCTACTAATCGATATTTTCTTCAAATAAAACAATTATTTTTATAATACATTATTATTTTATTAAAATTAACATTTATTCAACCACCATTGCACTAGTCACTGATTCGTTTACTTCAATATCTCGGCACTTAGCAGCCTGTAGTTCCCTTCGGATCTATAAACAAGCAACCATACTCAAAAAATATTTTAACAAAAATAGAAAAGGTTATTTAGTTATTGCATCATGCTTTAACTTACCTCTGGGGTGATGGTAATATGTGACTGTTTCCTGAGTAATTCCAACAAGGCATCTCTCTGTTCTGTAGATATATCAGCTTTGTATCGCTGAACAAATGTTAACAGTGACTGATGCCACAAAACTGGCAAATTCCGATGTTCACTTTGGAATCTGAAAAGATTTATTCTTCTAGTAATTACTGACCAACACAACATTTATCATAAATCATGTATCAGAATATTGCCATGTTGACAGACAAAAAAAATATGAATTAAAATAATTTCATGAAAACATAGATATAAAAAATAAAAGGTTTTTTTTTATGGGGTGGGTAAATCTTCGCTTCTCCCTCTCTGTGTCAGACTTCTACTGACTAAAAACCTACTCTGTTACTTCAGCTGCCATTGAGTTCCGGGGTTGCAATATCTTCTTACAACATTCCCGCAACCCCATCAGACAATAGCCTTATGGGGCCATCACAACTGCTAATGACAGAGGCGCACGTGAAACACGACGCGCCGCCGACCAGGGCCTGGTCCTTACTGGACGGTGAGCTACACCTGCTCGCCATCCAATGTTCGTCAATTTCGCTAAAGCTCGAGAAGGCTGGATCAATTCCATTCTTTCTTTTTATATTAAATTCCCTCTCATACAGGGAACTTTTATAAGGTGAGAAAATATTCCAGTACGAGCTCACCAGGTCAGCTACTTCTTAATAAAATGATAGAATTTTCTGGCCACAATCCGAAACAAATGAGTATCTCACCTTATAAAGTGGAACACAACTGAATCTACCACTCTATATGGCAATGCATACTTTTTATCAAAGAGTATCCTCAAAAATATGGAGTTTGCTCCAGTATAATCCATTTCTGCTATCTTCAACATAGCTGCACTAGAGTGCAATACCGGTACGGAGTTACGTGCCAACACTGAACCTACTATGATGGCTTCACGTAGTGTGCAATCTCCAGCCTAGAAAAACAAAAGAATTACTAACACTAGTAATAAGTTATATTATTGTTTACTAACACGCTGGATCATTGTTGTCTGAGAATAAAGAATTATTATTATTAACACAAATATTGTTCCAGAAATTTTATTCAAATTCAAATCTGACAACAAAAATTTCTTAACACCTCAATTTTTCTTACATATCTCAGCTAGAAGTTAGAAAAAAAAAATCTCGAATTTTAGAACAGTAATATGTATGGTATAGCATAAAATCCCACTTGGATTCTTTTCATCTCCAAAAAATCGAATATTCAATTTTTGCTAACAAATTCTATTAAAAAAAAAAACTAAAAATTCAAACAAAGAACAGAGAAATAATATAAAAAGTAATACTTTTTATATATGATGAAATAAATTTGAACTGATAATTATATCCTTCCCAGGAATATTTAAACGAATATTTAAAAACTAATATTTTTGTACGCAACTCTATTTACTGCAGATTTGAAAAATTTCCAAGTCTGAAAAAACGCCCAAAAATTGTTTTCACTGAAGCCATGTACAGTCGCCTCGAAAAGACTTTTCAACAGCTGGGAACACCCAGACTGAAAAAAGAAATCGCCTAAAACCAGAAAATCTACAAATTTTATGTTTTTTAAATAAAAATTTGCCTGTTGTAAATTTTAATTATTAGAAGAGTAAACATTCATCAAATAAATAAGTCATTACCATGGCGAGATATTCGTATTCGTATTCGCCGAATAGTAGGTTTGATATTCGTATTCATATTCGTAAAAGTAGTATTCGTTGCATCACTAGTATGGATAGTAGGATATTTGGACGTAGATACGCAAAAAGGATCCAACCCACAAAATGTCAATTTTGAGATAATGAAGTTTAAGTTGTATTTGCTCTTTGATATTCTATTTTGTGATTTCGTTGATATGGGTCATAGTTGTAAAAATTGGTGTCCTTTTTATAGAAATATGTTTTATTGGGAATAAATAAATATTTAAGTAAATATGGGATTGGATCGTTTTAGCTAAAAGCTATTTTCAATTATGCTAAGCTTGTATTGAATTTCGCAGTAACGATCCATGGCAAATTGTTATGTAATTGTGGATTTATATAATAAAATAGTAAATTTTCTTTTTTGAATTTTTATTATATATCTGAATACAAAAAAAAACACTTATGAATCTATAAAACCTGAGATCAGTTTTAAATTATATAAAGAGATAATCTTAAGCTATTTATATATTCTTCTGTTTGCAATGATTTGTCATCACTTAACTTTATTCAACTTCCTCCAAAACCTTCGAAATTGTCTTGAAGATTGGTTAATATCAATCTTCAAGACGATTTCGAAGGTTGTTTGAAGATTGTCTACCTTTTTACAAGTCTCTTAGAGGTAATCCTCTAAGAGACTTGTAAAAAGGTAGACAATCTTTACAGATCAGATCAATCTTTTCAATATCGTATAATTTCTCTATAATGAATATGACCCAAGAAGGTTGGATCGTTTTTGCGGAATTAAAATATAAACCTGTCATAGATGTGGGTTGGTACCCCATACTAATAAAAAGGTCAAAGTCACATATTTTGACTAGGGTGTTTTTACTAATCGAAAATATAGACCATAGAGACTAATTTGGCATACATACTCAGCCCATTTTCGACCATACTGTGGGTTGGATCCTTTTTGCGTATCTACATCCATTTGTTAAATAGATTATAACTATTATAACATATATCGTACAATATACATATATAAGTATATTGTATGATATGGTTTATATTAAGATTATATATTAAGTGTTCACTGTAAGAGTTTCCTGCCTCCAAGTGTGAGGACTTTTGGCACTAACAATATAGGCTCACTGTCTACTACACTAGATATTTCCTGTAGGTATTTAACAGGTGTTAATCCTCCATACTTCTTAAATAAATAACTTAACTAGATCTATAGAGTCGTTTAAATTTTTAGTCTTATTTTTAAATTACCTCCAGTAAGGGCAATAGAATACCCTTCATAAAAGCTCCAGGCTTGAAGAGTGCTTTGCGTAATGCTTGGTATAAATGAAAGTTCAATCTTTTATATTCAGCAAGGTCATCTCTTACACGAGGAAGCAGAACTAAATTATAAAATCGTTGTGCCATCTTCTCTTTCAAGTTTGATGCGAAGATCCGGGTAGCCTTGAAAAAGGAGATACGTTGTTAGGATAGGTTGCACTAGGGCTTACAATCCCGGAATACCGAGATCTCGGTGTTGCGGGATCCCGCGTCATTTTCCAATCCCGCGTGACGCGGGATTACGGGCGCGGGATCCGCGGGATTTGCGGGACTGAAAAAAAGCATGCATGCGACCTCTCGTGAACGCGATCGCTCGGTGACTGGCGGCCGGCAGTGTTGCAAACAATGCGGGGGCCGATGTCACCCACCCGTTTTTCACAGCTTAAGTAGCCTAATATAGCCAAATTTCAGGCAGTAGTAGCCTAAGTATGTAGCCTAAAATATCAGTAGGTTTTTATTCAATATTTGTTACCGTTTTTGTGAAGAAAAAACGGTGTAATTTGATTGATCTCATACTAGCAGTAATACTTAAATAAATGCGGAGTTATGAGATTAATATAATATATATATATATTTTATATAATATATATTTTATTTGAAAACAGCCAGAAAATTACATGTGCCTTAATAGCTAGAATAAATACATGAATTTGACAGTAATACATAGCCTGCTGTCTCCCAAACTAGGCAAAAACCTGTATCTTGGGAGGCAGTATAAAAGTGAATTTTTTTATTCTTTATTCATAGGCCGTGTAAGACGGTGTGAACTTCAAATAGGTAGATTAGGTCAAAATAAAAATATAAAGAGAAAACAAACTACAAAAAAAATACAGAGAATCGAATACAAACAAAAAAAATAGATTAATTGTTTTTTTTTTGTGATAAATAAACGGTATAATTTGATTGATCTCATAGAAGTAGTAATACTTAAGTAAATGTGGAGTTGGTAGATTAATTCAGTGTTTTTTTTTTGATAAATAATCGCTGTAATTTGATTGATCTCATACTAATAGTAATACGTAAATAAATGTGGAGTTAGTAGATTAATTCATTGTTTTATTTGCCTTATATAAATGTGAATATTTTCAATATGCGGGATCCCGCAAATACCGAGATTGAATTCAGGCTGCGGGATTGGAAGCCCTAGGTTGCACAGTAAATTAATTTAAGCATCAGTAGCCTAATGGCTAAGGTTGTGGACTTATGATCGAGAGGTCCCGGGTTCGAACCCCAACTGTTACATTATTGGCATGAACCCACTCCAGAGTCAGACAAGCATATTTAGCTTAGTTGGAGGGGTTAACAAGATTGCTAGTAATGTGAATTCTACCCATATGGCTAGAAATCTAAAAAAAAAAAATTATTTTGCCAAGAGTGTGAATATTCAAAGTTCATTGACAGGTTAAAACACTATGGATTAAGAATATGCCTGACATTAATATATTTAAAAAAATAATGCAGTAGTCAATCTTTGGATGTCTAAATATGTAGTAAAAAACCTACATCATTCAACTGTGTGCTTACTTAAAAATTTAATACAAAACAGATCACCTAGTTGTTGAAATTCTAACATAATTTTATTTTTTAATTTGAATGTTAATATTAATATGTTTCTAAAACCCTCAACTTCAAATAAACTTTAACTGTATCCATTGCCTGCATTATTTTCGTAAAAAAGGATACAAAGTTTTTATTCCACATAATTATTATACAAATTGTATATATAGTAAATAATAAACAATTTCCGTAACTGACTTGGTACATTGCTGCAGCGGACCAAGTGGTAGGCTCTGTGATGTACAATATTTGCTCCCAGTTTTGTAAGTGTGGAACCATTTTGAATGCTTTTGGTAGTTTTCCTGATCTGTACTTTTGCAATACATCTCTGACACCTTCATACATCGTTTTTATTCTGGAAAAAGAAAGAAAATCAGTTACTGATTTATATTAACAGTCTGTTTTTGTGGTTGAAAAGAACTAACTGGACTATTAGAAGAGTTAATAATATTCCACAATAATAATAAGTTATGAGGTCATTGGGAATATTTACCTTGGATCAATGTTTTGTAACTTCAATGTTTCAACATCAGAAAACTGAGTCTGAAGCTCAGTTTGTTTATCAGTGATCTTTTCTTTTATTATATCTGCCAATGTGCGAGTCCTCTCTGGCTTAGACGACATGAACATTTTAAGTGCCTCTTCATCTTCCTCATTTATTTCTACATTATCATAATATGTATCTGGCTCTAAATCATCTCTATCTGATCCTGTATCGTCATCAGAGTCTGCATCTATGTAGAAAATTAATTAATTAAAATAATTATTGTTTCACTGATGCTATGTTGAACAATCTATACTGCAGGTCAGTTATAATCCATTATCTTGGTTTTTTATGGAGTAGATTTTGCTTTTAACTTGGCTCACCTTTGAATGTTGCAGGTAGTGTCACATGTTTTGCAGGGGACGGGCCTGCTTCAGCATCACCTAATTCAGCTTGTTGCCTCCTTGCAGCTTTTAAGATTTTCTTGGACAAGTCTGCATTCACGAACTGCAAAACAACACTGGCTACAATAATAACAAAAATACAAACACATGGTAAAATATGCCGTTTTAAGTTCTAATGATAACAATTACAACTTTTTTTCAAGCACATGTTAAACGATTTAGAATATCAGAAATCGACCACCAATAAAATTAGTCACTTACTTCTTCGTCATCATCCTGTCTGTTCCTTTCTTTTATTCTATTTTTATTTTTCACTGAGTTAACTGATTCGATTTGATCTGCTAAAGCTAAATTCTTCCCAATTTGAGAAGGCTTAAACTTTTTAGCCTTTCCCATTATTACGAAATTTTAAATACACAATATGAGAGTATTTTTAAGTTAAATATCTACAATAGTTTTTTTTTTCCGGAAAAAGCAAAAGCAAATGACTAAAATAAGGCATTAAAATCTCGAATCTCGATTAAAACATGTGCACTTTGACATAAACAATTTGACAAACGACTCTGCTGTGACAGTGACAGACTGACAGTTGACTTAACAAATCGTTCAGGAATAAGCTTTTCTCTAGAAATCTGCAATTTCATGACCGACCCAAGAGAGCTAGTTTTTACCGACTTCAATAAGGAGGAGATACTATTTTCGGCTGTATATATTTTTTAATGTATGTTCACTAATTTGTTTGCCAATTGTGGACTGATTTTCAAAATTATTTTTTCTTCAAAAACGTATTGTGTAAAAGCCTGTCCTGCGGTGGTCCTATTATCACCAAGTCAATATCTAATGAATCTCAAGGAAATCGAGAGTAAACCTCTTTTTTTAGTTACATATTTTATTTTTCGTATACTTTCTAATGCAATTCAGATATTTGTGCCCGGTAATTATCATCGCATTTTGCTAAACTGATGATGGAAGGTATAAGGGCGAGGCCCCATTAGTGCGTTGCATCGCGTCGTCGCAACGGAACAACGCATTGTATGCCACACCTGCGCTGCGTCAACGCAAGATAGTATGCACGCCGTCGCAGCTGCGTCTCAGTTCCTATAGCTTCCTCCTCTAGCAGTGGATCACTGTCCGTCGTCGCAGCGGAGCCCCAACAACGCAGCGCATCACACTCCCTCCCGCTTCGTCTCTTGTCTGTCAATCTGTTGAAACTTCGCGCGCGACAACGCAACGGTTTAATGGAGCATGTCATAAAAAATATATAAAAAACGTCGCAGCGACGACGTTGCGACAACGCAACGCAGCGCAGCGCACTAATGGGGCCTCACCATAAGTTAAGATCTGATTATGAAATCCCAGGAAAATCAAGGGAAGCACTCGACTTTAAGGATACTTACAATGCGGCCGTTTTAACTTGGCGAACGTGAAGTTAGGCTCTGCGAACTTTAACGCTTGTGCACTCGTACAAAAATAAAGGTTTTAAAAAAATAAATGCAATTAGCAGTTATTATTCCTGTTAATAACTGTTATTGGCATTTATTTTTTTTAAACCTTTATTTTAACTGCAAAATCGTCGAAAATGAGTTAAGTATACCAAAGTGATAAAAAAATACTCTATCGATGGAGAAAACGGATTTAAGCTATCTCAAAAATAGAGAAGTTACTTTGTGTAAAAGAGTCCAAATGACACCAATAAAAACTACATAAGTCACGTTTAAGTACTTTTGTATTTACTTATAAGGAAAAACATGTTTTTTAATTTTTGGTTTTTAATCTAAATTAACATAAATTACCCACGTTTTAATTTGGTTGGTGTTTAACAATACAACAACACCTAGTCCTTAGAAATGATTTAGTGAGTAATGATATTACTAGACATAAATCCGTTTTCACCAAAACAAAGGAAAAAAAAAAAACAAAAATGACTATGATTAGTATTCACGTATCGTCGCTACGCCTGCCAAATTCCATTTGTGCATTTTTTCATTTTTATGTGCACTTTTGTGCTTAAAAAAATTCTAGCCTTTAAATGACTGATAGTTTTGGCAACTTTTGTATTTTTATAATATATTAAATAAACGCCTGTGCTGTGGTATTAATAATTTTGCTGAGTTTTTTATTTTCAATTCAATAACATGTTTTTTGTTGTTTCCCAAAACCTTACAAAAATCACTTATGGAACTTGGCAGTCGCAACGACGGTATGCTATTGTGAAATTAATAAATGAAATTGTATACAATTGGGTGCCCCAATTCGAAAAATCCCCAAGTCCTTGTTAGGGATTTTTTACATTAGTAACACAGGTTGATCGGCCGTTTTTTCTCTATCGATACGTCCAACAATTTTTTTGTTATGATATTCCTAAGTGCGTTTTTGAAAACTATAAAAATTAAAATTGACGATGCTTTCAGTTCTGAAAATCCCCAAATCCTATAAATCCCTTAGTCCGTAAGTTTTTACCGAAAAAGGACCAAATTAAAATCAAAATTAATATTTCAAAATCTATGTACCTATATAGGTATACATAACTTAAAAGAAAACTCAGCAACTATGTACTTGTGTACATTGAGTTATAATGTACTAAGTACATTATAACTCAATGCTTGTGTACGGAAAATTATGTCCATAAAGGGCCGAACGAAGTAATAACTGCTTTGGATGATTATTTTTTACACCATAAAATCCCAGATCAGACCCATTTAGAAATATTTTGTGATAATTGTTTCAGTCAAAATAAAAACAGATTTATTTTTACGTATTTCGATCAGTTGTGTGCGAAAGGCTTGTTTCAAACAATTTATGTACATTATCCAATTCCTGGGCATTCAATTATGCCCACTGATAGAGATTTTGCTCTCATAGAAAGACAAAAATTAAAACATGAAAAAATATACGAACCTAAAAGGTATGTCAATTTTGTAGTAAACAGTAGAAATGCCAAGAAATTTGAAGTTGTATTTTTAGAAAAGAACCTGATTGAACGAGGACAAATAGATAGGAGAGGAGGAGAGCGAGAAGAACAACGAGGTAACGAAAGAGTATTAAAAGATAAAGAAAGAGAACTTACTATAATGATAATATTAAACAAACAATACCGGGAATTTCAGGTTGTCGTCGAGTTTTATTTAAAAGACGTGCAAAGCCAGCCTTTTCTGATTCAATGACTGGCGATAACTTGAAAGATTTTTTTTATATAGAGTAGGTATATCTAGGTATCATCGAGGTGTTCCTGCTGATTATTCAATCAAGATGCTATTAAAATTAAAGAAGCTAAAATTAATGACATTAAAAAACTTATTCGATTTGTACTAAAAGCCCATTTTCACCCATAAAAATAAGAAGAAAAGTTTGAATAACTTTTTGGGTAAAGCTTATTATTATCAAGAATAAGTTATCAGCAGATTGGAAAGCACGCGGATCAACGGCCGCGCAGCCGTTCGGTGCCCGGCTTGCGCCGTAGGTATAGGAGAGGATTACTATTGATTCGTGGTCGCTTTCAAGTTTTGTTTTTCACAATGGTTAATCTGCCATTTTTTGTTTCTAATATTTTATTTGTTTATAAAACGATTGTATTACCAAGACAAAGCCATTTCGCTGTGGGAAAACAACCATTATTAAAATTTCACGGTGTATAAGCTTGCTATTCAGAATGCTGCATTGCCCTTCCTTATGGAAATATATGCCCATGCAAAGTAATTAACCATTCGATTCCGCCCTGTATAATCGTGGAAAATTAACATTATTTAACATTATTTAACATTGAGTCATGGTTTATTAAAATTCATATATTGTTTAATTTTAATTAATATCAGCATCACAATCTTACATAAGTAGGTAGTAAGGTACAGTTTCACATCACGATAGGAAATTCGATACTATCTAATTATGCGCTTCAATGGCATTGATGATATTTCTAACACTGGAGTTAATGGCATCGATTTCGTTTTGAACGGCGTTTCGGATGTTAATTTCCACAATCTTGATGATGATGTTGTCGAAGATTCTGAGGAACACGTTGAGCACGGGGTTCACCAACCAGTCAGTGAGTATATTGCCGGTGAAACGTACACGGAGACGGCTGTGGAAAATCAAAACGTTATTCCATTACTTATAAGCGACCAAATTGAAAAGCAGTAAAATCATGCCGTCACTTTTAGTTTTGTCTTATAATCATCAATTAAGTATTCTTTTGCCAACCATGCTTGGGGTTAACCCAAGCTTGGTTCATTCATTCAGTTCATGAATAACGAAATGCCAGTGCAATACTTAAAAAGAACAAACCCGAGGTCAGTAAGCCTGAACTGTTGGAGTTGGATTTCGTCATTGTTGAAGTCAAGAAGTATGTCGACGATGACTACAAAGCGGCTGAGAGAGGCAACAATTCCACCAGTTGGTCCAAGGTTCATCACTTTGACCAAATACTTGTATATGAACTGCAATGAGTAAAACAAAAATGGTTAAAAGGCACAAGGCATAAGAGACTCGTAACACTAGATAGAAGATTCACTAGATTCACACAGCTTAAAATTTAAAAATAGACTATTACGACAAATAATTTGTTTACTTTAGAGGAACAACCAATAAACTTAGTGTAGGTATAAAAAAGTTAATTTTAGATACCTGAAGGTCAGTGAACTGCAGCTGAATGCGGACGCGCAACATTTTGGCGAAATAGTGAACCTCTTGGTTACCGGAGCGGGATACGTTCACGAGACCTGTCATATATCCATCGTGGATCTTCAACCACGCACTGTACGTAACCAACAAGGGTCTCTAAAAAAAACAGAAAAAAAAAACATTCTCAGTTTTGGTCACGTTAATTAGGTAGTACCTACTTATGTTATTATATATTAATAGTTTTCTCATTATCTTAATACTAAAGATAAGCTTTAAATAACAAAATAGGTACCTACATATTGCGTTAATAGAGAAGATAGGGACAAAATCGATTCACGCGCAGATCTACCGCGTACCTATCTGTTTTACCCATCGCAAATAAGATATCCAGAATGAAAAATTGCCAATCCCATTAGCAAAATCTCATCTACACGATCTCTATTAGGTAGCTAGTTTGTCCATCAACATTTCAACTCAAACTATCGCCTTTATCGCAGTCCTATTAAGGCAAACATTCAATGGATTTTTAAATCTTTTTCTCTCTTGTTCCAGGGCGACAGACGTTGATGTTGTTCAAGTTTTCAGTTACAGTCAGCAACAAAGCAAAATTTAAGGTTTTCATTAAAATATTAAGAGAAAGTCTAAGCTAATATTTCACGTATTAGGTACCTACCCATGATAGGAAAGGCCAACTGAAAATTAGACTTAGATCTAGCTAAATAGAACTAAAAGTATTTGATAAATTCAAATATGTTTGGTAGACAAAAACATCTTTCAATTTATCAAATACTTCTACAAATACAAGACCAGTTGTAAAAAAAAACTAGCATAAATCCATTCTGGTGCTTAACAAAGTAATTATCTACTTACAACTTCGAAACCCTCGACAACGTCCGGCAGATCCATGGGGTCCAAGCCATGCTTCTCGATTAAGGGTATGAGCAAACTGATGGTATTGTCCACATAGTCGTTCACTGTAGCAGACTGACCGAGATCTCCCCAATTACGGCTGCAAGAATAATATTAGATCAAAGGAATGCTTTCAGTGCTTCTCCGCTGAGGATAGCCACTGGCCGAAAGGACAGTCATTAAATTGTATATATCGACATGGTTCATGTGGATGTTATTTTTATACCCTATTTAGATTAAACAGCAATTCTGGCTCGACCAGCGGCGGAAGCTAAAGATTGCCCTAACTCGAACTTTTTTTTTTAATATTTTGTGTAAGAACTGACCTTATCTTACTAATATTATAAAAGCGAAAGTATAGATGAGAGAGAGAATAGATGGAATATGGATGGATGTTTGTTACTCTTTCACGCAGAACTACTGAACGAATCAAAATGAAAGTAGATAGTGGACATCCTAGAATAACACATAGGCTACTTTTTATCTTGGAATTCTCACGGGATGGAGGTCCAAGCGAAAAAACCCTCCCGCGCAAACGAAGTCGCAGGCAGACACTAGTTTCACATAATTAGTAGGTAAAAAAAAGCAAAATGGAGGTTCAACTTACACGTACTTAATATAATTTAGTGTAGGTACCTACCTATTTAATCATATTATTGTTCAAAGGGAACCTTTTCCTAATAACAAAACAAAACAAGCATTATATACCTACGACAACGACTATCCGTTAAACATCACTATGAATATTATATACCTACTAGCTTCTGCCTGCGGCTGCCACCGCGTGAAAAGGTTTTTTCCAGCGAAATTAAGGTAGCATGTAATTATTCAGCCCTTCATCTATCTTCACAGGTTTTGACATGAAAGAAGGTCAAACAATATTTCGCTCTTACGCTTCGATTTGCTTATACGCAGAGAATTTTAACGTTCTCGTATACGAATTTATGAAGAAATCTTAGCTATCGTAATTACATACATAACATTATTGTGCATTGTTGTCTTTTACTCTTATTGTTTTCGCATGCACTTGTAAAAATGAGCAAGACACAACTATTTAGCAATTTAGTATACCTATAATGTTATGTAATGACGTCAGGTTCCCGAGGTCGGTCCATGAATCAACTTCTCAAAGAGATAGGTAGGTACTTATCCATTGCTAGAGCTAGCAGGAATTAAATAGCCACTGTAAGTAAAGCCATGGTAGATCGAATGAGTTTGACCTTAAATCTCGATTTCCAGTGGAGCGTTGACAATCTTGTCTAATTCAACGCTTCGAAAACTCATGCTCGTCTTTTCAACGCTTTAAAGAGCCAAAATGAATTTTATTGCCCCTACTTTCCGAGGTACATCTGTACTAGTTGATCAGACGGACCGCTGGAGATCTTGGGTATTGAGTTGACGTCTGACCTCAACTACGGCTCATCCATTGAGTCAAAAGCTCAAACAGCAGCCAAAAAGATGATTTCAGATGGGAAAGATAGGAATAATTCTTTTAGTGTTTAATACTTTTTAGGGCGTGACTTTTCAGTAGACGAGTTTTCGTTTATAAACTTATTTTTGGTAGTTCTTCACTAGATAACTACCTAGTCAACCGCATTTCGTACCTTATCTTCTTCCTTAGTTTCAAGTGTGTAAGGTAGGCGTACATACTTAAGGAAAGGCTACAGAATCCTACATTATGCGTAACCTGGCACGATACCTTTTTCAACAGCAAATTTATGTTTGCCTTCATCTTTTATCCTCCTTACTTATAGTTTATAAAGTTTTGAAAGGACGCGTACATTCTTTAGGCAATTTGTGCTGAACTCTACATTGTGTTGTGAATAACTTGGTAGGTTTTTATCGTCAAGATGGATACAAAAACATTATATTAGTGAAAACGATGGTCAAAGATTCCAAAATGTATGCGATAGATAATTTATTTATTTATGTACACACATTACACTTAAAGAAAAAAAAAGACAAGTACAGACAAAACAGCACAAAGGTGCTGCTTATTTCAAAAGAAATTCAAAATTTCCAAACCAAAAATACATACCCTGCTTCTAACAACTTGGATGTTGGCTGACTTTTAAGGTTGATAGAGTTGGCATCTGCTGCTGCTACCAAAAAGGCTAGGACCAAGGCTGTGTATTTTCTTTCCATGATGCTCTGAGGACGACTTATCGACTGTGATTTCGTTAATAATCTGAATAATTTAATAGCCTCAAGCCAGGTACTTTGAAAGATAACGCGATTACCAAATAGCTAATTATGTATCCAAAGTCTTTATTAGAAATCAATGCTGATTAAAGATTACAGATATAGATCATAATTGATGAGGTTTATGCTTTGATAATCTGTTTGATCCAGCATTATCAATAATAACAATCCAGTAATTATGATCATTTGTATGTTTGGCGACGAAGTAATACTCGTGTTACACCGGCAACGTGGTGGTTACCTATTAGGTACATAATTATACGCAATTAGCAGTACAATGTACTTATGTAAGTACATTAACCTTTTAACCGCCAACGTGCAAAGAACGCGATGCCTCGCAAACTCGAAGTTAAGTATGAAAGGATAACGAAATATGTATATAACAGTAGTGATGACTTGATGAGGGTATCGCCATGTCGATTAATGACATTTATTTGCGTTAAGTTCAGTTTTATTTATAATTTTACGAATATAATTAAATACTGATCAAATATTTCCATATTTGTGTGTAAATTATGAGTACCTATTAAAGAAATAAATACATAACTCAATTTCAGCTATAAAAAATGAGGTAGGTACCTTTTTTTTTCTGGGTGGAAAAATCATTGAATGACTTCTCTCACTCTGGGTAGAGCGGAGGGAGGGTAACTTAAGTCGTTCAATTCAATTTTGATTAGGTATGTGGTCTATGGTTTTTCTTTTTCTGCCTAAATCGAAACGAATCCCAAAATTACATTATTTTATTTGAACTTGTTCGCGCCGTATAGCGCCGCAAGAGCAAAAAGCCTCGCTAGCCAACCTGCGTTTAATTGAAAAAACGCGAAGATTATTTTTGACAATAAAACCCGACGTGCTGCGCGCAGGCGCGCTCACCCACCATATTACTTAGGCCGTGCGCGCACTGCCTTGCGGTGGCCGCAATTCCGGTAGTTCTACCGCACCGGTAGACTCACCGCAGTGCGCGCACTTCTATGACACTCCATACTTCACAAATTTTGCGGTACCGCAATTCCGGTAGTTCTACCGCACCGCAAAATTTGTGAAGTATGGAGTGCCATAGAAGTGCGCGCACTGCGGTGAGTCTACCGGTGCGGTAGAACTACCGGAATTGCGGCCACCGCAAGGCAGTGCGCGCACGGCCTTACGTTGCAAAAAACCGAATCTTCTACCCAACAAACATTTCAGTCGTATAAGTAAAAGTTACGCGACTCAAAATGCTATAAACGTTGTATTGAAGTAGGTAATTATTATACAACTTGTAGTCGTATATAGATATCATATAAACTTCTATACGACTGTATTATATGACCATTACACAACTTTCAGTAGTGTAACCAGTGCTCTGGCAAACGAAAGTAGAGACTGAAAACTCGCGGCAAATTTAAAAAATAATTATCAGCATAGCAACCCCGAAACTACTGTGAAATACCTGGAATAACCATATTTGATACTTTAGAATTATCTATTTTATTTCATCGGAATGAAAATACAAGAGGTATTTTAGGTAGGTAATAGTTCAGATATTGTGTCTTAATTCGAATTTAAAATAACAACAGTATTCTAAAATAGTTCTGATTTATTAACTATAATCAAAATCTGAATGTAAGACTTCCATGTGGAAAGTTTCATTAGAGTCACTGGAATCATTGTTTCCTACGTTAATTATAAAAAAAATATATTTTCTTTAAGGACCCTCCTTTATTTTAAATATTTTTTTTTATTTTTTTCTTAAAATCGGAAAGCGGTTCACAGAATACATCTACCTACTAAGTTTCACATGTATCTTTAGCCATTTTATTCCGAAACATAAAATAAAATGAAAAAAAATAAAATGGCTGTGACATACGGACGGACGGACAGACAGACAGACAGACAGACAGACAGACAGACGGACAGACATATCGAAACTATAAGGGTTCCGTTTTTTTGCCATTCGGCTACGGAACCCTAAAAACAAACATATTTTACATTGTTCGTACACACTGAATACGACTCTTTTGAACCAAGTTCCATCGGTGAGGAATCTTGAAATGATATTAGACAGTAAACTGCATCTTGACAAACACATAGATAGAATGATTAACAATGCTTACCACATGTACGGTTTTGTAATGAGAACCACCAAGGAATTCAAATATATCGATACCTATGTATATTCATCTTTATAAGTCACTTATTCGTTCTCAACTAGAATACGCTGTTCATATATATGGAATCCTTTGTATGTACCAAAAGTACATTGAGAGCATAGAAAAAATACAGCACAGATTTCTCAAATCGTTTCTCAAATTCGCGTTATCGTTGTCGCCACAATAGTCCGGCAGTCAGCAATAATATGAAGTTGATGGACTTGAAGTCTAGACGTCTACTCCTGGAAATGATGTTTCTACATGACTTATGTCGACTCGTAACAGATATCACACCAAAAATATAAATGTGAAAATGGGAGCCAAGTTCAATTGTCGACTTCGCCGACAGAAGACTTGAGATCTAAATGTGTGCCAAGTTCTGTAGACAATCCTGAAATTTATTTATAAGAATGTATAACATTCTTAAGTAAACTTAAAACACAATTTCTTGGTTTTTTTTTTCTTTTATGTTTTTGGTGGGATATCATTACTTTTTGTAAATAAAATTAGTATGCAAAATTGATCTACTTATAAAATACTTAAATAAATGATTAACTCTAAGCAACCTATTTCTTTTGCACCTGCTTATTTACACACTTTCATCGGCATCGCCTCTAAATGTATGTTTGTACTTAGAATATATATATAATAAACAGAATAAAATAAATATTTAATTTCCTATACAACAAACGTGATTTTTTGCCGTGTTTTGGTACGGAACCCTTCTTGCGCCAGTCCGACTCGCACTTGGCCGTTTCTTTGCGATTTCGAATTTTGCCCTATAGTAAAATTTGTTCATTTTCATGCATGGGTACTTTCACCAAAGCAGCTGTCAATGTTTCCTGTGTGCGATCATCTTATTTTTATACAGTCCTTTTATACAGTCCTGTATAAAAATAAGATGATCGCGGTAAACCTGGACGGACGGACAGATAGACAGACGGACATGACGAAATTATAAGGGTTTATAAAAACGTTAAAAACAACCATTGGTGGATGGAACTTATTTTCCTACGAAGAATACGATAGATACGAAAGATTACTTTTTTGCTCTTATAATTCTGCAAGGCGCTACCTTACCGTCTAATGAAATCTATAGATTGGAAACCAATTCAAATCCGATAAATTCACTGTTTTCTGATATTTTTCCTTTGTATACACACAATTACCTAGCTGGATACCAAATTTGAACTTTCTAGGTCATCTGGAAGTAGCTTAGGTTTTATATCTATCTATAGATCAGTCAGTCAAACTGTCAATCAGTCATAAAAATGACGATTTTTGGATGTTAATATCTATATAACCGTTTAAGCTGTATTTATAAAATTCGGGATACTAATTTATCTAGGGGGTCTCATTATATAAACTAAATTTGGTGTGTTTAAGTTGAATAGTTTTTGAGTTATGAAGGGGTCATAAGTGGCTCCAAATGGTTCGTGTAATATTACACACAGCCGCTGCTCGCCAGTTCTCTTTGCTTGAACTTGGCTTGACACGCTGTCGCGTGTCTAAATGACTGCTTAGATTTGACGAATGAATTAAGCTATATTGTACCAAAAATTGCTATGAGACGCGAGGTCCGCGCACGTCCACTTTTCGCAATTTCTTCTTGCCGCACTAATGCAGGTTTGCGCGCACCTTTCCGTCGAATTGCGAACAACACAACTTTCTCAGACATAGACATATGTATTTACATTGTCGTCTAATAGATTTAATCATTCGGTGACCAACAAAATTCATAGTTTAGAATAGAAGTGTACTGTCTTTTTTTATTAATTTGTAAATAATATTTTCTTCTTAAAAAGTATGTATATTCACTGGCTTTCGCTTATTTAGTTCAAATATAAAATTGATGTGAACAATATGTGGATAGTGTCGTGAGCTACACATATAGGTACCAATACTTTTGTAATCATTTACAATTTTAATCACATTTGTGTAACTGTTTGTTTTCTCAAATGAATAAATAAATAATGTGAATAAAGACTTAGCGCGTATTTCTAATTGGAGTTTGGATCATGGTTTGAGGGTTAATCCTGCGAAGACTAAAGTCATTATTGTTGGCAGCCCTAGGCTACGTTCCAGAATTAATTGGACGACCCTTCCCCAAATCGTTTTTGATGGAGCTCATCGTTTACGGTGCAAGCCATTTGTTTGTGGAATGCATTGCCGGTGAAGACAAGCTCAGTCACTTGATACTTTTAAAAGCTCGGTTGCTAATTATTTTTTTTCCAATTTATGATTATTCTTTTGTTTTCTCTCCACATGATGTTAAAGAACACATTATATGTATTGTATTATTTAATTACCCATGTATTGTATTGTATTTATATATATATCTGCATATAATATATATTTATTTTAATATTTTTTCCTGTTTTTATGAGTAATGTAGTAAGTACCTACACTAATTTTGCCCTCCCCACTTTAACTAAAGTTTTTAATGTCCTTCCAAGGGTTGTCTGGAAGATATCGCTTTCAGCGATAAGACCGCCGTTGTTACCAATAAGCAATATTGTTAAATAGGTGTGTTTAAATTTTGGTGTACAATAAAGTATATTCTATCTACTTTTGACGTTGCGCGATCCATTTACGACCTCCTCTATAGTCCTTAGACTGTCTTCAATACGGGTGCTTAGCACCGCTGTTGGTTGCCGCTGCATTGTCTTAACCAACGAATCAAACTCGGGTATGTTTTTTTTGCCGGAGCCCGTGCCTGCTTAGCTGGAGGGCTTTCTAGCTCGGAGTCTCTGCCTAACTCTCCACCGATGGTTGGTGGCTTAATAAAACTAAGCGATTTAGCAGACATCTGCGTGCGCTTACACGTTCTTACTCGAGTCGACTTAGTTGATGTTCCAGACTCGCTCGTATCAGTGAAACTGTGCACTAGTTAATACACACGGGGCCGAGGAAGTACTGGGAATAGAACTCCGCGACTCCACTTCACCGGTACGTGAGCCACACTGACTCATTGCGTCCTTCTAGGACGGATTCTCCTGCTGTGGGGCAGCAGGTACCCTCATGGGGTAGTTTTTTCTTATGATTCGCCTTCATTATTTGCTGTTCACAGCTTTGCCTTTTATTATGGGGTGGGATCCCCAGGTTATTAATGGGGGAGTTAACTCCTCCAGCCCCCTCTATCTTTCTTCCATAAATGTCACTTTATTGTCACTACAAGCAACCAGTCATCATTTGGGACTACAAATCCTTTCACCAGAGCCTCTAGTACACTTACACTTTCGTGTGCGTGAAGCTATCTTCCTCATACCGTACTCTGAGAAGAGTTAATCACACGCTATTAAATGGGTTGCTCTGTTGACCGCAAGCCATTGCGTGAACGCTAATCTTATCAAAACAACAGTCCAACCATGTGCCATTAATGACCCGCTCGGTGAGTCATTACCAGTGATCGGAGTAGGTAGATTGAAATGGGGTCATTGATCCGAAACGTATATATTAATATGGACATTCCTCCGGAATTGGTGGATTATTAAAAAAAACCGGAACTTATGTAGGAATTTTATTCTGCCAGAGTGGAAGGAGTCATTTGATGATTTGCCATCCTCAAAAAAAAGGTAGGAATTGTAATAAAATGAGCAATATTATTACAGATAAAAATAAAATTACATATAAACAATAAAAATTACAGATAAATAATGAATTAATTTAGTTTTTATACCTTCCTTTAAATTTTGAATTGAGTAGGAATAATATCACTACCAACATTAACAATGTTTAATTGAATCCGGAAATACCGGAATTACTTTCCGGGAAAATGGCTTATCCATGTTATTCTTTCTGTGTGCATTTATGATACAAGTACCAAAAATCAATCTACCTACACCGATCACTGGTCATTACACAGTACCTAGATGACAGAAACCCCTGTATTCACTCACCAATGAGAAGTGAATTGCGCACCCTATAAGGTATAATATTGCTCAATTTAAACAACAACCGAAATCGTTTCTTGTAGAAAAATGTTATTATGCTGTTTATGAGTTTCTTGCAGACTGACGTGTGTGGTCTTATATGGTACGCCACCCACGGCAGTCTGATGTTATCGACTCCGCTCTGTGTTTGTCTCTCTTTGTTTGGTCTCTAACTTGGACCTTTCCGGCATCAGACTCTACCGGCTAAGCCCCAAGATCATTGAGACACGCAAGCCCCACCACGACGTCAACGTGAAGACACAATTAGGTAGGTACCTAGAACAAATCCAGTCCGGCACATTGTGCACTATATATATATTCAGCCACTATTTACATTCTTAAACTAAGGTATGTCAAGGTAACTAAATACCAATCAATAGCGAACAAATAAAACGACTATATTTCATTAACAAATCATTTATTAATATGTCATTGACCGTAACCCATGTAAATATAAATAAATTAAATAGTACTTAATCTATGTCCCCACCCGTTTTACATATCATGAACTTGGTCGCTAGTCTCTATTCTAATTAAACTAATACAATATCAGCACTCGAATATTTAAGCCCTCGTTAAGCAATGAAGAAAAGCATTTGAAAATTAATTCCAACAAGAATAAATTAACGGGACCTTAGGCCATCTGAAATGATTTCCATTCATACGTTAGTAATATAAACGGATGCAGCACTCAACTTTGAACCCGTAAGTAAAACAGTACTTCGGAATTATTTGTTTGAAAACGCATAAACAGTAATGACACTCGGCATCGTGTAATGCGGATGACGCCGGTCGTACTGCCACAATGACATTCACTTCTAATAAATCTGTATATCCCTTGAACGGCTCTTAGTGTTACCGTCGGCTTCCAGTCTACCTAGATTTAGCTGAATACACGTCTTACACGGAGCGACTGCGTATCAGACTTCTGCAGCAAGTAACTCGGTAATACTACCACGATACGCACATCAATCTACAAATGGCAATCGGGAGTCAATAGCTCAACATATTTTCCGAAGCACCGAAGCGTTTGGTTACGTAACGGATTGACGTCCATCGAAGAACCTTGAAGAATCGATCTTCAAGTGTGGTTGTTATGACATAGAAATGGGCTCATCCATCACCATTTTTTTAAAGCAAATGCAATACTTTCGGTCCCTTTCAGTTCTTACTTTGGAAATAGGTGCGCAGAACTATGGAATTTGCTAGAGGTGACTTAAACGTAACAAATTACCTAATGGTTCTTGTAGTTCTGTATGACTTTCCTATAGTGAGGGTTTAGCGCGGAGTTCTGTAAATCATAGTAAAGACCTCTCTATGTGCTTATTATAAAACTTATCAATGTGATAAGTAAAATATTAATTAGTGCTAGTATTTATTGTGGTTTTTTATCTTTGCCGAGCATTTTTCTCCTCTGTGCCAACATGTGGCCATATAAGAAGGGGAAGATGGGTATGTATAAGAACATGTAGAAGACTAAGAAGTAATAGTAGTTAAATGCTACGTTCCATGGATTAGGCATAGAAATTGTAAAAATTTGTTTCTCTACGACCTCATCCAGTGAGTGGTACATACACAGCAGTTCTCCGGTAATTCCAATTGGGTAGAGTATTAAAAACGTGGAATATCTGCGAACAAAACAAAAATGTTGCAATGAGTAATGCACCTAAGTATGTGTATTTTTTTTATTAAGTAGGTATATAGATATGATTTATTTCTAACAAGAAGACGTATTTGAATGTACTTGTACAAGACAGGTTTTGTCACCAGTGAGCAAACATTGTCATTGCAGCCGAGCCGAATGTGTGGCAGTTAATGCCGAGAGCTTTGCAGAGCAGCATTGACTTCGTATACCAGACAATGTTTTTCAACACAATTACTCTAAAAAGAAATCGTAAATTTAACATTTTCTAACGAGATATTCGTGAGAATATGGCTGCTGACATAATAACTCGCACATTTTATTCCTGCAATTGTATAATTGTTTCATTGTAATTGTTAAATATTACAGAGTAATAAAATTTTCGTTAAAATTAATCATAACATCAGTAAAATTCAATATCAAATACTTTAAATGCATTATTTATAAATACAATAAATTTATTGAAGAAAAGTCATTAATATGCTTATTATAGTATATTCTTTTACCGCGTTTTTATATATTATATAGAAAATAATATAAAGAGAACGCATATTTATTTTAATATTTTTATCAATACTAATATAATAAAACGCGGAAAAGTTTGTAAGCTTAAACGGGATACTCTTCAAAAATACTGGGTCCATTTAGATGGGTATGTTAGTAGCTTGAGGAAGATAATAGGCTACTTTTTACCCGACTGCAAAAGAAGGTAGGTACTTATTTCATGTTTTTATAGTGATAAAATCCACAGGAGCACAGCCCCGTGCGTTTGCCAGTATATTAGCGATACTACTTTAATTTGAACATGATACAAAATGCGCAATGACACCCAGTTTTCGAGTAAGAACGTTTCAATAAATATTGAAAGGTTATATATATATTCTATATATCATGCGCGTGCACAGGATTATGACAGGGTATGCGGCGGAGTAATCGGTCACAATAACATTTTCTTTTATAGATTTTTAGCATAGCCACAGCCACGCATCGCCACCATGGTACGATGCGTAGCTGTGGCTATGCTAAAAATCTATAAAAGGCAAAGTTTTTGTGACCGATTACTCCGCCGCATACCCTGTCATAATCCTGTGCACGCCCCTGCTATATATATTCAATAGAAGACATAATAGAAAACAATACGTTACCTGAGGAACAGAAGAGATTGTGGCACACTGTTTGCCAAATTTAGTGTGTAGTAGGAGTATCTTATAATCTCCGTAATGGACCAGGCGAGTATGCACAGCGGTAGGCCAGGACTGACGGTGGCGCCATGCGACACGAGCAAACAACCGCAGACTAGGAAGACACGCGAATATACTTGTGGCAACACAACCGCCACTCCAGATGGAACAAGA
This sequence comes from Tholera decimalis, assembly GCA_943138885.2. Lineage (NCBI taxonomy): Eukaryota > Metazoa > Arthropoda > Insecta > Lepidoptera > Noctuidae > Tholera > Tholera decimalis. The sequence continues at coordinate 29,458,598 of OW964549.2, forward strand.
CCTATGAGGGAGTGCACCACCTGAAAAAAACCGACATAACGGGTAAAATAAAATCATCGAAGATTTAATAAGTCGTCTCAAGACTCTGGTAATTCTGATTAATATCGATCATTCGATACAGAAAAGTGGTTTTTTTTTTAAACAACTACAAAGCCAAAAATAATTTTAATTTCTGTAGTCGGTGTTATTGGTTTTGTATTTTCTTTTTTTTCACACCGCCTTCCGAAATTAAAATTATTCTTGGCTTTGTAGTGTTTTGATATGGAAGTCGGTTTTACTTTTTTGCAAAAAAGTTTTTATTTTCGCGCTTTTTAGTGGTTCAGTTTGTAATTAATCTAGTTACAAAAGCCAAAATGTCAACTACTTATCACCTTTTACAAAATATTACTTTTCCCAATGCAGATCCGTTAATTTTTGAGGAGTTCTGGTATTTCACCATCAGCTCTACTTCACCATATGCATTGTGACGAGTATAAAGTGCTTCACATCCATATTCAAGTAATCGAATCGCAATCCACAAAATACTTATTATTGAATAGTTTCGGTGACTATCTGTGGTTTTCATCATCAGTTCCACTTCCCCAAATGGTGCTTTTCGAGAGCAACTGCACAAGTTACTATAAGAAATACCCAAAACGCTATAGGTGTGCCTATAATATTTAAAGAGTTCTCTCGATTTCTCCATGACTCCATCATCAGATCCTAACGTGATGACAATGGGACCAACTAGAAAGTATACCCTTTCAAACAAAAAAGAATTTTCCAAACCGGTCCAGCCGTCTTTAAGATATGAGGTAACATACATAAAAAAAAAGAAAAGAAAAAAGGTTCAAGACGAACTGAGAACCTCCTCCTTTTTTTGAAGTCGGTTAAAAAAAGACTTTTCCAAATCGGTTCGTAAATGGGTGATATTCAGTTAAGGAAATAATTATAAAACAAAAACTTTCAAGCAAGCAAGCTTTGCTTGACAATTAATTGTAATGAAAATCAAATATATTTAAACAATTAATTACAACAAATATAATTATGTACTAAAATACAAACTACAATAAAGCATCAAAAAATCTGACAATCCCTTCCGCTCTACCTAGAGCGGGAGGAGTCATTAGATGATTATCCCACCGAAAAAAGAAAGGTGTCAACTGGCAAGAGTCGCCTTGAATTGATGGACCCTTAATAAGAATAACTTCAAACGCGTATAAGTTTTCTATTCATCCAATCGTACTATTATAATAATTGCATTATGAATCCAAATGAATTCAAAAGAAAATTAAAGTAGTTGTTATTGAAGAAATGTTATTACAGCATAGAAGAGTTTTTCAAAGATAATATTAGTTCAAACTTATATGTGATTATATGTATTTTAATGACATTATGTAATATCCGACATTATAATCATGACATTACATCTTAATGAATTTTATTGACATTTATATAATTATTATTTTTTATTTGTTAATTGAATTTATATTGTATAATTGTTTTGAATTTTGTTATGTTAGATTATTATAATTATTGATATTAAAACTAATAATGTTGGGACCAATGTATTGTGTAGCTAGTGTTTGCTTTATGACGACTACTTAATTTTTTATATTACAACATTATTGTAACCACTGTTCGACACAAATGTAAATTTGTTGAGAAGAATAAATAAACCTTTTTATGTATATGTTACAGTTAGAAACCGTTTTTATTTATAACGCATTTTCCCTAGTTAAAACTAGTTTTTGATTTTGTTAAAACTCTTATAGAAATAACTCCTGTTTTAAAACAACTATCAGTGAAAACTAGTTCTAACTAGACAAATCAGTTATATTATTTTCTTTTAAAAAGTAATTGTAAAGCTCAAATATCATTCTCCTCCCCTCTCTCCTAATAGTTCGTTGTGGTGGACTCATTTTCTTGAAATTAAATTCAATGATCACAGATTAGACGGAAACAAACTTTAAAACTTCGTGCGTGATTGTACACTAGGGCCGCGCGGAGAGTGTGCGGGCAACGCGGGGCGGAGTGAGACTGTGTAGTGGCTAGCGTCCCCGCGTTGTTATGGTTACGCGCCGCCCGCACGCCGCACATCATACCGCACTTCGATTGAGACCCAAAAATGTGTTACTGCGCATTCAAGGTCATAGTCCAACTTATCGTGTCCCGTACCAAAGATATAATAAACTATAGATGCGTTGTCCGCGCTCTGAAATGGCAAGTTGAAATAAAGGTAAGTGCCTCGTGTCTGTTTAGTTACGCACGAACCTGTGTCGCGAACGCGATACTACACATCCTAAGAAAAAATGTGTTTTAAAAGAAAATTAAGAAAAAAGCATGCTTTTGTGTGTTTTCAAACGTTGCAATAATTATACTGCTTCCAGCTTCCGTGAGGCCAAAATGTGTAATTTCATTGGTAAATATCAACAGAAATACATTTTTTATTTAAAGTTTTCAACACGGCTAATGGCGGCTAGTGCATGAATGAAGTCAGTGACGTGACGTTAGAGGAGGTTGGGGAACTATTATACCAGATTTTTTGTGTTGTTAATTATTATATTGAATGAATATAATATTTTTTTATATTCCATGTTATTTATACTAACTATAGTGTTTATTTACAATTTAGATTGCCGACACAGTCCACCCCATTTTTTAGTTTATCTATAATTTAAGATTAAGGTTTTTAATCTTTGTTTTATAATAATTGCTTAAAGGTGCTCCCGCACAACAATTATATAATGGTTTATAACCTTGTGTAACACGATACCATTTCATAACAGTTAGTAACATTTTCCTACAACATGTTGAGTATAACATAAAAAAAAAATTGTTACAATTTATTAAAAATGTTCCATACAGTAGTCATAAAATATACGACATTATATAACTGCACCTTAACAATAACTGTACTGTTGTGAAATTTTACATTATTATTTATGAATTAATAAAAACTTTTTTGCAAAAAATAAAACCGGTATCCATATCAAAACACTAGAAAGCCAAAAATAATTTTAATTTCGGTAGTCCGTGTTATTGGTTTTGTATTTTCTTTTTTTCACACCGCCTTCCGAAATTAAAATTATTTTTGGCTTTGTAGTGTTTTGATATGGAAGTCGGTTTTATTTTTTGCAAAAAAGTTTTTATTTTCGTGCTTTTTAGTGGGTCAGTTTGTAATTAATCTAGTTACAAAAGCCAAAATGTCAACTACTTATCACCTTCACCAGCAGCAGAGTAAACGAAAAGGTCGTCAATGTAAATATTTTTTTCAGACTTTTGTCTATTTTTCAGAAACGGCTTGTCCGATTTCGATAAAATTTTCATGGGACCATTTGGAAAGTATAACCATTCCAACAAAAAAATAATTTTTCAAATCGGTTCGCAAGCGACGGAGCTATGCCCGATCATACATAAAAAAAAAACAAACATCCGAATTGAGAACCTCCTCCTTTTTTAGAAGTCGGTTAAAAATACTACTTTATACGAAAATCAAGTGTCCTTCTTTCCCCACATGCCTCTGATTGTTACGTCATACATGCGCTTGACCAATAAACATGCAGCGTTTCATCGGAACGTAACTAAAGATGTATAATTTCATCTCTTTCTAACATCAAGTGTACCTAAAGATGGCATTTATTTTCTTTCCCTTTCTTTACAAGTATTAGATAGTAATTCTCTAAGTGTGTGTTTCGTGCCGTTTTTGAGAGGTGCTTTGTGGGAATATGACGCGTCTATATTATAATAAGTCATTGTCCCGTACTATAAGTCATTGTCCCGTACTATAATATTATGAAGCGTAAAAGTTGGTTTGTTTATACGCGCTAATATTCAAAAGTACTGGGTGAATTTGGATGAAATTTGGTATGGAATTAGCTTGAAGCTTGAGGAAGGTTATAAGTTACTTATTCTCCGACTGTAAAAAAAGGAGGTTATGTTTTTATCGCAATAGACTCCACGGGAGCGAAGCCCCACGCGTAATAGTCGCGTGATTAGTAATTCTATGATTATACCCTACTAGCGACCCGGTCCTGCTTCCCTCGTGTAATAGAGTTTATATTTGCTTAGATTGTGATCGATATTTTAACAATTTAATTTCTTGTCCGGTATTTTTTATATTCATTTTATTGATATAGAGTAAAAAGCAATTTTGATCTACATTAAATGCTCAACGTATCTAACGTATTTAATTGGATAAGAAATAATACTGTACTGTCAAAAATAGCTTCGTAAATAACCCATCATTTTATAGTAATTTGTAAAAGAAAGAAATGGTTAATGTGAGTCATCCTTGGGAGATAGACATATATGCTATCGATGCTATCGCGGACTTTTTGTAGATCTATAAAATAGAAACAATCCTACCATACATTGTTTTGATATAACTCAAATGACTTGTTGAACTAATCACACAAATAACACAAAACCTTAACTTATTATACACTAGCTTTTGCCCGCGACTTCAATCGCGTGGGAGGATTTTCCCGCGTAAATCCCGATCCCGTGGGAATTCGGGGATAAAAAGTAGCCTATGTGTTATTCCAGGATGTCTACTTACCAAATTTCATTGAGATCCGTTCAGTAGTTTTTGCGTGAAAGAGTAACAAAAACATCCATCCATCCTCACAAACTTTCACATTTAAAATATTAGTAAGAAGTAACATTATTTTGCAAGATTTTTAGCACAATAACAGTGGTATCTTTGTAAAAATTTATCACGTTCAGGAAATGTTAACACATAGGTAATATAAGTACTCCAGCCATTCATTGTAATATGCTGTGCACTGCATATATCTGTATTTTTTTTTAATAAACCAAATATTATATTACACTTGAGAGCAATAAAATCGCACAACCCCGATTTTTACAAAAAAGCTGGATTTTCTTAATAGGAATGGTAAAAAATTATAAGCTCCAATGTCAACTTAAAGGTTAATTCATTACCTTTCTAATGATACCACTTAACCATATGCAAAATGCTCAAAAGGATCTTATAGGACATGAAATGAAACTTACAAGTAAAATTGCGACTATTGCATTTAGAGAACAAGACATTGAATTCAAGTTATCCATTTTTTGTTTGTTTTGAAAGTAGAGAGTGAGAATATTATAATTAATAAATAGATGAATCATATATGAATAAACCATTTAATATACTTTCTCATTTTCCTAGGTTCTATTTCGTATTTCTTAAGTTTTGAACTCAATTTACTTAAAAAGTAAGTTGAGTTCAAAACTTACCAAATAATAGGTAAAGGGTGTCCGGTGGCAGATTTGTGTTTTTAACGGTTTTTATTTTGACCCATTGTGATAAAATTCACACAGATTTCGAGATGTGCACATTATGAGAAGTGCTCATTTTGAAAAATGCTCATTTTGAGAAGTGCACATTTTGCGAAATGCACATTATGCAAAATGCACATTTTGCGTCAAATGAACAATTTGCGAAGTGCACAAACTGCGTCAAACCCATATGGACAAACAGACAGCGCGAAGCAATGACGTATTATAATAGACGCGTCATATTCCCACAAAACACCTCTCAAAAACGGCACGAAACACACACATAGAGAATTACTATCTAATACGTGTAAAGAAAGGGACAGAAAATAAATGCCATCTTTAGGTACACCTGATGTTAGAGAGAGATGAATATACATCTTTAGTTAACAACCTCCCTAACGTTACGTGACTGACTTCATTCATACGCTAGCCGCCATTAGCCGTGTAGAAAAATTAAAATAAAAAATGTATTTCTGTTGATATTTACCTATGAAATGACACATTTTGACCTCTCACGGAAGCAGTATAATTAGTGCAACGTCTGAAAACACACAAAGGCATGCTTTTTTCCTAATTTTCTTTTAAAACACATTTTTTCTTAAGATGTGTAGTGTAGCGATCGCGACACAGGTTCGTGCGTAACTAAACAGACACGAGGCACTTACCTTGATTTCAACTTGCCATTTTAGAGCGCGGACAACGTATCTATAGTTTATTATATATCTTTGGCGCGAAGCGACTTTATTTTGTACTATGTAGTGATTTTGCCAGTGTCACCTTATCGAGCAATGTTATAAGAACACTATAATTTAAATTTTCTAGTACGTAGTCAGTAATACTAATAGTATAAGAAGTAGGTAGTTCCTATGTATTATCCACACCTCATACGTCACAGTAAAAAATAATTATGTAATTTGTATAATTGAATATTTAATAGATTTTTGTTGTTTGCTGTGCCAGCATGACTATGACAAAATGACTGAGTACAGAGTTCACTATATGAACCCTGTACTCACTCAATTTACGTAACACTACTTGAAGCTTATGTTTAAACATATAGTCGCCAGACTTGACATTGTTTATTCTAATACATTGGTCTATTAAAATGTCAATTATTTGTTAATATATTCTACTACCTTTTCTGTCACATACATTCGAAAATCCTATCTAGGCAACCATTAGAATATTTGCAGCCTACAAAAAAATCTACCAACATAGTTTTAGCAGCAAATGAAAAGTTTTATACCTAGCTATCGATTAATTTAAAATAAGAAGCATCTTGGCTAAGGTGTCGAACTTGTGATCGAGAGGTCACTGGTTCAGACCTCACCCATTACACTATTGCCGTGAACCCACACCAAACACAAGCATATTTAGCTTAGTTGGAGGGGTTAACAAGATATACACTGGTGCTCATAAAATTAAGAACGATTTGTAGTACCAGACATTTAAAAAAAAAAAAACGATGTCGTATGTACTTTTATGTTCCTTCTGAAAAGTAATGAATTATGTTATGAAATAGCTACATGGATAGAGTAAACGGGATTAAGAGAAAATATTAAAATCACTTACTATTTACCTTACAAATTTAATTTATTATCGACAGTTACTATTTCAAATAGTAATAAAGCTGGACAAATAATTAAGAACGATTCTTAAACTGCTGAGAGTTGTTTCATTAGATACTTAGATTTTAAAAATTTCATTAAATAAGACGGTGATAATGTTAAAAATTGCAATTTAATACATTTTATTCTACGTTTATAGTTTGTAGCGTGTCCACGGCTTGTGATGACTGCCTTACACCGGCGAGGCATTGACTCTATCAATTTTTGTCATTTTCAAATAGAGCGCCATTCTTCTAAAAAAAACGTTGTATAACTCACTTAGGTTACCACACCGTCGATTTGAAACCTTTTTCTTAACTTCACACCAAAGATGCTCTATGGGATTTAAATCTGGACTGTTTGGTGACCATTGTAACACAGAAACTGATTGAGATGTGAGGAATTCTTTAATCGTGCGTGCAGTTTGCTTGAGATCACTGTCGTGTTGAAATGTCCAAATAATCGGAAACACGTCCTTCAGCATACGGTAACATTGTTACTTGTAGTATATTTTTGTTTTGGAATTGATCCATGTTTCCTTCTATCAATCTCACAGGTCCAACACCATGACCAGAGAAGCACCCCCAATTTTTCACATTTCCACCACCATGCTTTAATGTCACTTTTGTATACTTGGGGTCGAATGCTGTATTGGGAAGGCGTCGAACATATAGTTTCCCATCATAACATACTCTGTTAATTTTGTCTCGTCAGAGAAAATAACATTTTAAGCTCTCATAGGTCCCCTAGCAAATGCATGTCGGGCTTGCCTATGACACCGTTTTAACATGGGTACCTTTCTTGCTATCCCTACGTTCAACTTAGCTTCTACCAAACGCCTTTGGATAGTGCGCGCTGAGATCGCTGCAGAGTTGTTTTCACCAAAATATTCTTTTCTCAACTCATTAGACCCCTTAAAAGGGTATTGTTTTGCCAAACGCATGATATTTCTAACGTCTCGCCGAATTAAATTTCTCCGTTAGGTACACGTGGAATATTTGAAGTTGTTTGATGCGTGTTAAAATGCTTCACAGCGTCGAATATCATCGTTTTTGAGCACTGCAGGTGACCTGCTATTTTTATATGACCAATTCTAATCGCGAAGTTTTATTATCACTTCCCTTATAGATTCATCGCAACTTTTATTTTTCCGCATTGTTTTTATCTATACTTATAATAAATCTGTAGAGAGGTCAATTCTGTACATGAAATATATTTACAAAATAAATATCAGGGGGTGATTAGGGATCGATACTGATGCCAAAAATGCAATCAGTAAAATTTTTGTCTGTCTGTCTGTCTGTCTGTATAACCGTTATAGAAACAAAAACTACTCGACGGATTTTAACGAAACTTGGTACAATTATTTTTCATACTCCTGAGCTGGTTATAGTATACTTTTCATCACGCTACAATCAATAGGAGCAGAGCAGTGAAGGGAAATGTTGGGAAAACGGGAGAAGTTACTCCATTTTTTAAGCTTCCGTCGCGTGTGCAACCTTAATGGTTAAAGCTACACAGAAATCATTTATGACGGAAATGTTCTCCTTAAAATTATATAACAAATATCCCACGACAGCATATATCTATCTTTTATGGTTGACTCACAATAACACGTGTAAGTCCCGATAGCTTAGCAGTTCGAAGCTTTCTGATTATTATTCTGCTCCGAAATTTAAAACAACCACAACTTTGCAATGGAACTCGGCTAAAAGTAACCTAGTTGCAACAAAATATAATCGAGGCTCAAATTTTAACAGGTTGCGGTGCAGGAGAAACCGTCTTTATTCCCAGAATTCCCATAATACCAAATAATTTTCCATTCTAATTTAAAAGAACGCGATTCCCAGTATCGGTGTGTTATGCAATGACAATTAATAAGGCTCAAGGGCAGACTTTTCGTGTTGCTGGAGTAGATCTCGGTGTCAGTTGTTTCTCGCATGGTCAGTTGTACGTCGCGCTTTCCCGGGTTAGCAGTTCTAGAAATCTTTATGTTCACGTGCCGGACGGGTCAACTTTCAACATAGTTTACCCGGAAGCTTTGCGCTGAAGTATTGTCGTTCTATAGGTACTTAAGCCTCATGTGAACGTGATCTAAATAATATTACCAATACATTAACTTAATAACACACAAGGAGTTACACGCTAACGGAGTCGCGGGCACAGCTATTAACAATAATATTGTGCGTTTCGGTATTGCGATATTTTTCAACAGTATTATAGATTGGCATATTATATTTCCCTACTAAATTACGAAAGTTAATCTGTGTGTTACATCTAAATCACTGAACCGTGAGGAAGGACATAGGCTAATTTTTTTTACGAAAAATGACGGAAACGTGGACGAAGTCGCGGGCAACAGCTATCTATGCTAATATATAAGGTGTATCTATTCATACACGAAATATTTTAAGAGATATACGTATAGGTGGTAAGGAAACCATAGCAATAAAAAATAAAAAAATATCTAGGTATATTATTAATGAAATTAAATAATTTAATATTAATTGACACACATAATAAATAATGGTTCTTTCTTATTTTTAAACATCCACTACGCTAGTTTACGCGGGCGGCGGTATTTGAAACGGCGCGTAGCTTTTGTGAATATGATCAAAGAAAAAACATGCGCGCGCAGCGGGCGGCGGGGGCGCCTGCTACCCCTCCCGGCGCCCACGTCTCAGTCGCGGCGTCTTGCTAGGCCAGTCTTACTCGTCCCGCTCAATCCGCGTCTCGTGTCGCTCGCGCGCGCCTTGGCAGACAGCTGACACGCGTCGGGCTCGCTCGGGGAACATATTAAACAATGCCTAACTACAGGAGTACCAGGTCCAGAACATGGTGGTGGTGCTACAATGAGGGTGGAAATATTTTGCTCACAGCACAAGCCCTCTTCTTGAAGCGATTTGGGAGAAGACCATCACTGCAGACCATCCTTGGAACTGTACAGCGGCATATGGACTATAGGATCTACATGCCACCAGCTGCAGACGGAGGAAGGCAACGAGTGCCAGTAAGAATCGAGGACGACATCGTCGACTTCTTTTTGCAGCACCCAATGGCCAGCACATCAGACGCCGCTCGTGTTTTTAACGTGAGCAAAATGACCGTTTGGCGCCTTCTGCGGGATGAGGGGAAGCACCCGTTCCACTTCACTAGGGTGGAAGAATTAAAGCCGATAGACTTAAATCCACGCGTGGAATTTTGCCATTGATTACTTGAAGACCCGACGCGGCGCATACTCTGGACGGACGAGTCCACCTTTACGCGCGTTGGGATGTTTAACATCTACAACGCACACTGGTGGGCATCAGAAAATCCACATATTGTTAGGCCGACGCGGTTCAGTGTAAATATGGGGTAGGGCTAAAGACCTGGTTTATGGTAATGACGGCCATACCATATCAAGTGTGGAACAATTAAAAACGCGAATGGTGAACGCTTTCGCAGTGATGGTTAGTGATAGAGACACATAATTAAAAGTGCAAGGAAGAAGGTACTAGGTATGTACATTATAAATTATTGTAAATAAGTTGTTTCTAATTTTTAGACACGCCAAATTATTGTTACTGTAATTCGTAAAAAGCGTCACAATTACGAATTTCTTGTAAAATAGACAGGTTTCCGACTAACTTCACTGCGACATAAAGCCAAAACAATAATAATGTAGAATAATAAGTACCTATTATTTCATTACTAGAACTCACGCGGGGCTTCGCTCCCGTGGATTCTATCACGGTAAAAACATAACTCTCCTTTTTTGCAGTCGGTTAAAAAGTAGCCTATAACCTTCCTCAAGCTTCAAGCTACTTCCATACCAAATTTTATCCAAATCCACCCAGTACTTTCGAAGATTAGCGCGTTCAAGCAAACAAACAAACAAACAAACTTTTCCGCTTTATAATATTAGTATAGATTGACGGCATTCTTAAAGTTCACATGTGTAGGCAACTAACAATCAGCTGACGGATACGACTCGCTCGACGCATCTTAATAACCTCACAGAGGTCATTAACATGCGAATTTGAGTTGAACCTATCAGCTGTTTATTGGTATTTACCTAGCTTACAGATGAAATGAAATAATTATTTATTTTGTAAATTGGTTCTAAATAGTACACTTTTACACGTCATTTTTTTGAGTTTTGAGTAATGCTTGATGAGGCCGGTGTTTCCTGAGTACTCTGAAAAGAAACACCGAAACAACGAACTCAGAGGTCAACGTCTCTTAAAGTCCATTCAATTCGTATCATCGTATGTGATGTAGGTAGGATAGATGTAAATGTAGATGGGTAATAATAATAATTGTAGGTTAGGATTATAATTGAAAAAATATTTTAATCGCATCTAGGTCCTTCCTTTTCATAAAACTTTAATGGAGTGAATTTAATAATTTGCCTACTTAGCTTTAAATGGTATTGTAATTTAAATTCACATTTATTATCCATTGTAAGCGATACGTTATTAAAATGACACTAGAATGAGATACGAAGTCTAGCTACATTGGTTTATTTTTAACATCATCACGCCTGATTTCTCGGTAGAGATAGGCAGAGGTGTATTTTCGTAAGTCCACTACAGATCACCAGTGATATTGTTAGGTCTCATGTAAAATGAGGTGGGGGCAGGTGTTTGAATCCGGCAGAACACAGACTGGAGTGCGGTAACTTTCAGGACGCGAAATAACTAGCATGTAGCGCCGTCACGTGGAGACATGCATACGAAGCGAATACTCGCACAATCTCACCAACACGCGGCTGCTCGACACAGGCGCGCGGGGGCACGTCACTTCACCGCGGCGCGGGCGGGCGGGTCATTCATAGAGTATGGAGTAAAGATTTTATGCAAAATGTCTCAAGCAGTTTTAAAATTATAAAAATTACGTAAAATAAAAAAAACATTGATAAACATTTTTTGTCGTGTTTATTGTTTCTTTACAAGCTATAGGTATATCTCTTAAAATATTTCGTGTATGAATAGATACACCTTATATAAGGCTGAAGAGTTTGTTTGTTTGTTTGAACGCGATAATCTCAGGAACTACTGGTTCGAATTGAAAAAATATTTTCAATTAAATAGTCAATTTATAGAGAGAGGCTATAGGCTATATATCATTACGCTAAGGCCAATAGGAGCGGAGCACCAATGAAGAATGCTTCAAAATCGGGTCAAATTTAACGTTAGCCCAAAGTAACTATTCCACGCGGACGAAGTCGCGGGCAAAAGCTAGTGTGAAATAATCAGCTTTTTGACTTTTACAGCACTAAATGGCGCCAAAATTACGCGAATAATGGCTTAGTTACACAGTTTTCTCTATTTAAATTTGAATAAAAAAATAAACTACCCAGCGTTTTTAATTATGTGGCCAGCCAGTAAGTTTGCAATAATATATTAAGGTTTAATGTAAAACGTTTATCTATATATTATTGAATTAATCATGTTATAACTGTGTGCTACGACAATGTGGAGCAACTTTGCGATACAAAAAAACTTTTTTGCAAAAGAAATAAAACCGACTTCCATATCAAAACACTACAAAGCCAAAAATAATTTTAATTTCGGTAGTCGGTGTTATTGGTTTTGTATTTTTTTTTTCACACCACCTTCTGAAATTAAAATTATTTTTGGCTTTGTAGTGTTTTGATATGGAAGTCGGTTTTATTTTTTTTGCAAGTAAGTTTTTACTTTCGCGCTTTTTAGTGGGTCAATTTGTAATTAATCTAGTTATAAAAGCCAAAATGAAAACTACAAAAAACTAAAAACGAGCGAACAAAAAACACAATGCAGAGTAAACGAAAAGATCATCAATGTAAATATTTTTTTTTACTTTTGTTGATTTTTCAGAAACGGCTTGTCCGATTTCGACAAAATTTTCATGGAACCATTTGGAAAGTATACCCTTTCCAACAAAAAAATAATTTTTCAAATCGGTTGGTAAGCGACGGAGGTATGCCCGAACAAACATAAAAAAAAAACAAACAAACATCCGAATTGAGGACCTCCTCCTTTTTCAGAAGTCGGTTAAAAAGACAAGTTTGGAAGCTATCACCTTTTACAAAATATTGCTTTTCCCGATACAGAGCTGTTAATTTTTGAGGATCTCTCCTGATATATCACCATATGCATAATTAAATATGCATTGTGACGAGTATAAAGTGCTTAACATGCATATTCAAGTTATTGAATTGCAATCCACGAAATACTTATTATTGAGTAGTTTTGGTGGCCATCTGTGGTTTTCATCATCAGTTCCACTTCCTCAAATGGTGCTTTTCGAGAGCAACTGCAAAAGGTACTTTTAGAAATACCCAAAACGCTATAGGTGTGTCTATAATATTTGAAGATTTCCCTCGATTACTCTAGGATCCCATCATCAGATCCTGATTTCATAACAATGGGACCACCTAGAAAGTATACTCTTTCAAACGAATAAAAAAATTTCCAAATCGGTCCAGCCGTCTTCGAGTTATGAGGTAACAAACATTAAAAAAAAGTTCAAGACGAATTGAGAACGTCCTCCTTTTTTAAGTCTGTTAATAATAGTGAAACAAGAACATACTTACTTTTTAGAATTGTTGACTGGCTGTCTGTCCTTCTGTTTGTCTGGGCTAGTCTAGCTAACCAAACAACTCTATCTTCCAGTGAAAGCCCATTAAAAATACTAGTTTGGTTCAGCCATTCCAGAGACTAGCCCAGACAAATAGAAGGAGAGATAGCCAGTCAACAATTCTAAAAGTAAGTATATTCTTGTTTTACGATTATTTAGGAAACAGATATTTTGAAATCAGAAACAGCTATACTTAAATTTTATGTGTATTAATATTAGAAGAGACTTTGACCTATGAAATTGTTTTCTTGTTTATTCTCAGGGTAGTCAGCTAGGAGACACCTCATCTAGTTTTTTATAACATTGATGATGTGTGAAAGTGTTATTTTTAATCTATGACATATCTATTTGGTGTCATAGTGAAAGTTGTTCATATTAGATGCTACTCAATTGTAAGATTGCCAACTTACGGTATCTTTGAGAACAAATAATTTGGTATTTTAATATCAATAACAGGTACTAGTATATTAACATTGATTTTAAGTGAGTTATCATAAGGTATGTAGTGTCTCTGAATTCTAGCCTAGATAATTACAGTTAAAACAATTATTATGATTTACCTCAAGAACTGCAGCATTTTGGAAAATCAACACAGTTGTTTTAATTACTGGCCAGAATGTGTCCAAACTTCCACGATTTAGAAAATGTGTTAATGTTTGCATTAACATATATGACCATCTGAAACACATAAATAAAATATGATTATGTTACTGTACTTCAACTTGGTAATTGCATTCTATTCTGTCAGAAGTAGGCAGTCAATCAAATGGAACAGAGGAAATTATAATAAGGCAAATTAAGCATCAACCAGTAAAAAAATACAACATTATTTTAACATATTGGTGTTCACTTTTAAAGGAAGGCAATTAATTGAATAGGTATAAAATGATAACCATTTGGCCCATAAATAATAACAGCATTTTAGTGTATATTATATTACTTTTAAAACACAGCAGATTTACAGTTATTTTTGTTTAATCAACTTACCCTAAAGTTTGGATACCATTGTATGCTAAAAGGTAGAATTTTCCCAAGGCAGAGGGTCCCGACTTTTTATTTTTTTTTGTATTTTGTTCGGTCATTTTTATCAAAAAACTTTCAATTAAATGCCACTTTTAATTGCTAAATATTTTTATTTATACAATTTAGCACCACTTTCTACAACATTCACCAATGACGAATGACTTATAGTAATTTCAATAGTTTAACCAAGTTTCAGTGTTGCCAACAAACTGAGGCCTGATGTCGCCCATTTTTCACAGTTTAAGTAGCCTAATATAGCCGAATTTTAGGCAACGGTAGCCTAAGTTTGTAGCCTAAAATATCAGTATGAATAAAATAAAATTTTATTTGAAAATCAATTTATTTGAAATTTCTTAAAAAAAAAAAACACTAGAAACGAAGACAGTACAATATCACACAATTTCGTCATCTACTATCAATGCTAAGGCATTTATAAGACTTTCATCGTCATCATCATCAGTGGGAGATGTTATAGATGCTGTGCTAGTATTGGCACAAGCTCCACTGGATTTGTACATTTTTCTGCCAGCATGTAAACTAAGCATGTGATTGCTTGGTTGAAAACCGTTGCAGCATATATTTCTTACACTCATGTGGATTCGAATTCTAAGAATGGCGATCAGCATGGGTAGTTGCATTCGGTTCCTTAGTTTTGTTTTTACCGTACCCATTACGCTGAAAATTCTTTCAACAACGGCATTACTCAAAGGTAATGAAAGACATAGTAGAGAAAACTCCGCTAAATGTTTGAACATGGGATTCCCTCCAGCATTCTGCATTTTCAATACCTGTACCCTAAAAAATATAATATCATTGGGAGAAGCTGTAACGATTATTTCCTCGATGCGCATCGTACTTAGTGCAAGCCATTGGTTCATGATAGCTTCCCGGTTAATATTAGGTCTACCTAACTGCCATGGAAAGTCTTCAATGTTCAGTCTTCTAGCTGAGAGGCAAACATGGTTTGGTGACAAAAATTTAATTTTCTCCACCACTGACACATTTGCATGATAGCCTATTAACTAGTTCCTTTATCAAACGCACGAGAAAAGCAGTGCATCACTGTTTCATTTCTTTGGCTTTGATGACTGAAACAGTCTTTTTTAAAAGTAAATCATTAAACATTTCCCCGAAATCGATTGAGTCTAGTGGAAGCAACGAATTCTCAAAGGTTGCATCGGCTTTTTCTCTGTTGTCAATGCTCGACTAACAGCTGCTATATCGCATTCATGAAGCATTATTAATGAGGCGTTTTCAGGCAGACTTCGACCTCTCAGAAATACTGGTTTAAAAATACGTCTTGCAGTGGAAACTAGAAGAATTTGGAGGTCACTGTATATTTTTGTGATATTTGCATCACTTGCTTGAAAAATAACATTTACTTTTGTAACTTCTTTTAATATGGGAGATTGAAACAACAAATATAATAAATTGGTGTCATCATTATACATGCCAGCAAGCTCCCTTGCGGTGTAACATCTCTCTTCCGATGATCTTATCATATTAAAGTGAGTTTTTAGCTCAACTCATTGGTCAATGTTGGTATTAACAGCTGCATAAAATGCCAACCATCTAGTTGCAGATAGTTGAGGTAGTTTCAAGGGTTTTTTGCCATTGTTAATACAAATAAGGTTTGATAGACTTTCATTCGCAATGGACTGTAGGCAAACCGATTTCTCGTTTCTCTAAGTAAGTATTCCAGGCAAGATGGTAATTCAGGGCACGCTTTAGATGCACATAAACTAAGGGAGTGGCACACACACTTTAATAGCTGTAAATGAGGTATATCTGCTTGTAAAAGAGTAAAAAGGGAATGGTGTTTCCACAAAGGTTACTTGCTCCATCGGTTCCTATTGCAATTAGATTTTCAAGATTCAAACCAATTTTACAAAAAAAAACTCTTGAATGATTTATAAAGCACATCAGCTGTTGCTTCGAATACTTCTTGAAAACCTAACTATTTTTTTTTTTCAGTTTTGTGTTGTAATACCGGATGCAAAATGCCATGTACTTTTCTGTTGTATAATCGGTGGACTCATCCAGTATTATCGAATAACTTTGGTTACCAACTTCTTCTAAAAGTTCTTTAAGTAGGGCTGGTTCAAGGACATTCTTTATTATTGCAGAATATTTTGATCTATGTAATTGAATGTTTTCAAAAGGACTTCCTGTCCCACAGGTTTGTAATACTTCTGCCAGATGGTCAATGCTGCGTATGGAGCTATGAGCAGCGATAGTAGCAGAAATTTTAATGTCCATTTTTTTCATTGGAACTGTCAGTGGCTGTAGAATAGCCAAATGATGCGAGCTTGGGTTACTTGCTCGAAAAGCTCAATTTCTTAACTTTATGGGTTTCAGTTTTCCAGTGTTTTTCCAAATCAGTTTTGTGTGTACGGAGTGGTGTGACACATTATTTACAAAACGCCTCACCTTTGCCGCTCTCCGTCAATTCAACAGGTGCTCGAGTTAGCCAATCTGTAAAGTAAATTGGCTTTTTTAGCATATTTCCAAAGTGTTATACACCTCATGAGTCATGAGGTGTGAATTAGTTGGGATCGGGAAGAGCTCTCTATCTAAGTAAACAAAACCATTAGCTTTACTTACTTTTAAATGCTGGTATTTTTCCCACTCGTCACGTTAATGTTTCACATATTTCCCGTGTTTTCCCATGTTCTTGTCGCAGAAACAAATACTTTTCACACAAACGCTGTACGAACCGAAAAGAAAGCGATAAACAATGACTGGAATTTGCCTGAACCATTCACTCAGTATAATGGTGAACGCAGACGTAGCAGCACCGCACGCGCCGCAGTCTTTGCATTCGAATTCTTTATATGAAGTTCTATGCAACCTCGCACACCTACCCGCGCCGCAATCGCCGCAGTCCTTGAAACGACCGAACTCCCCTAGCCGCAGCTGATGACGTCACCCGCACGCAGCGCGGATGACGTCATTCGCATCCACGGCGCGCAGTGTTGCCAGAGTTATAAAGTAGAAAGAGAATCTCTGTCAACGGTTTATAATAAAATTACTTGTTCTCGTATAAATAATTACTTGCTTATTCCCTATTATAGCACCTACATATAAAATTACACAAAAGAGCAAAATACCAATACCAAATACAGATTTTATACAGATTTTTTTAATCTTCGGATAGATAATGCTTTCAAAAATCTGGCAACACTGACGGGAACGACTGCAGCGACTGCGGCGCGGATAGATGTGCGAGGCCATTAACAAAAAGCGATGACTGCGGGGTCTCTAGAGACTGCGGTGCGGCTAGGTCTGCGTTCACCATTATACGATAATTGCGGTAGCCGTTTACACCAAACTGAATACTTATCAATTCATTGCATCCTAAAGTCGGTTACATAATAGCTAAGATTAATTCAGGGTATTCCCCAAACTAACCAACCATAAACAAATAGGGTGGCCATCCTTTCTTTCCTAGTTTCGCAAACCTTTTACATTAATTTGCGTGGGAGATATTTTTTTCTGAAACTCGTTTATGATTCAGTTAATTTCAATAGTTGTCCCTGAACTGAAGAAGCCGTCGCCGATTCTCTTCCCGAGTAGCCTAAATGGCGATAAATCGCCTACGTTGGCAACACTGCCAAGTTTGAGTAGTTTTTTTTTTTTTTTTTTGGTTTTGGCATTGCACTATTCGTGCTTATTGCCACTGACAATATTTTATTAGATCAAAACGTAGGAATCAATTACTCGCAAAATTATAAAATAATACAACAGGAAATTTGGAATAGGAAAGGAGATTAGTTTTATTAAATAAATATAATAATAAATAATAACAAGATAAATGGAAATCGTACACAACAGAAAAATGTATATAACCATTTAACGCCACCAGGTGGCCCAACAAAAAGGCCAACTCGATGCATAAACTAGAATAAGAAATATGTACATGGTAAAATAAGTACCTATATTTTTTTATATTAATGCTTAAATAGCTATATCGTTATTTACAAGAAAAAGAGCGATGGTTTTATAAATATCTACATTAAAATTAAACAAAATACATGAAATAGAAGTGGGAAAAGGGACTCGGAGGGAAACAAGGCTTTGGAAAAGTGAGGTGTGGTCATAAAGGGGGCAGGAAAAAATAAGGTGGTTCAGATCTCCCACTTCAGCGCCACATTCGCACGCAGGGTTCTGTACAATGCCAAGCTTGGCAAGATGAGCAGGAGTGCATACGTGACCCAATCGCATACGTATTAATATTGTTGTAATCTTTTTGCTTAACTTGTACTTGCTAAACCAAGGTTTCACAAAAATGAATGGCTGAATAGTACGATACAATTTCCCTTTCACTGATTGCCCGGACCAAAGCTGACCCCAGGATTCCTGTAGATAAACCCTGGGCAGAGCTGCCAGATCTTGGGAGTTATTTTTGTACGGAAAAACGTCTCCACACAATACGGCATCATTAGCTAACTGGTCAGCTCTCTCATTACCCAGAATGCCACAATGTGAGGGTATCCACGCAAAATGCACTGAATACCCCTTAGCAAAACACCTAAAAAGGAGTTCACGTGTTTCAAATATAATATAAGGATTATGAGAGTAGAAAGGAAATCTGGCCAAAGATTGTAAGGCACTCCTTGCATCAGTTAAAATGAGTGAATTCCGTAAGCCCATCATAAGTATATACTCGACAGCTTTGAATAGACCGTAACATTCTCCCGTAAATACAGATGATTCGGGGGGAAGCTTTATTTTTTGAACGATATTATATTGGGAGTGGTATACACCTACACCCACACATGAGTCTCTTCCATGTTTCGAAGCATCTGTAAACAAGAGCTGACAACCTTTCCAGTCTCTATCCATAATGAAGTTAAAGTTAATGTTTTGACATACGTCATCCCGGTAAATGTTAAGGTTATAATGTATGTTTGGTGACATAATTAATGAACTGTAATTACAATGGAATATAGGAAGAAATTGAGATTGATGACAGGGAGCTTCAATTGCATTGTATTTTCTAAAGCTTTTAACTAAACACGGAGTAGCTTTGTGCCTCCAATAAGTGGATGAAATTACTTCTTCCGAGAGAATGGAAAGTTTATTTCGCAAAGGATGATAAGTAAATTGCAAACACCGAGCCATAAATCTTTCAGCTAAAAATTGACGTCGTAAATGAAGTGGAGGGTCTCCACATTCCACCTGAAGACAATTAATAGGACTGCTTTTCATTGCACCTGAAACCACTCTGAGTGCCTTGGACTGAACACTGTCCAGTTTCTTAAGACCAGCAACATTAGCAGGTTCCAGCAAAAAAGTCCCATAGTCCAATACGCTTCTAATCAAGGTGTTGTACAGTAGTTTTAATGAAAAAGGATGTGCTCCCCACCAAACACCAGAAAGACATCTAATTATGTTGATATTTCGTTCACATTTAGCAGCTATATATTCACAGTGTGGTAAACCAGTAAGATGTGTATCCAGAATAAGGCCTAAAAATTTAACCTAGGAGGCTTACGCATTCTAGTAAACAAGACAATGTTGCTTTTATCAATTGACAGGTGCAGACCATTGGTTTCTAGCCAAGTCTTCAGTAAGCTTAGAGAAGAGGTTAAGGAAGTACAGATATTTACAACAGAATGACCAGGTAAATAAAGAAGTAAATCATCTGCATATTGAAGGACTTGTACTGACTCATTTAGAGAGGATTCCAAATCATAAGTGTAGATATTGTAGAGAATTGGACTAAGTACAGAACCTTGAGGGAGACCTTTCCATACAAGACGGGTAAATGTATACCCATCAATATGAAGATTTATAGATCTCTCTGAAAGCATGTTAATTATGATTTTAGAAAGCATTGTTGGAACTTGGACATTATCATAAGCTGAACTAATATCCAGGAAAGCAGCAATTACAGAATTATTAGAAGAGAAGGCTAAGCGAATATCAGTTGTGAATACACCAAGGCTGTCCATCGTACTTTTACCCTTCCTAAAACCAAACTGTGATGTAGCTAGCAAGTTTTTGCTTTCCAAATACCACTCCAAACGATTCTTAATAAGATGCTCAACAATTTTAGCAAGAACTGTAGAAAGTGCAATTGGTCGATAGGAAGTAACATTAGAAGGAGGTTTGTTTGGTTTCAGAATGGGAATAATTGTTTGAGACTTCCAACTTGATGGGATGTTTCCAGATATCAAAGCTGAATTGATGAGATTTAAATATATTAAAAGGACAGAGTCAGACAGATTAGCTATAAATGAGTATGGTATACCATCTTCACCAGGAGCTGAATCCTTAACATGTGAAAGGACTCCTTTCAACTCACTTAGTGTAAAGAGAGAATTCAACTCAGAATTAGGAATAGGAACATAGGGAAAATGCATTAAAGATCTCTGTTCTGGGACTGAAGGAGGAGCTAAATGATCCATAAACTCATTGGCTAATTCTAATGGTAGTTTTGAGGCTGTTGTGTCATGGAATGCTGATCTGAATCGCCTAATATTTTGCCATACTAGAGATGCATTAACATCTGGCGAAATAGATGCACAGAATCTTTGCCAACCTTCAAATTTCTTTTTCCTAAGGAGCTTACGAGTTGTACGAGCAGTTTCTAAGTATATCCCAAAATTGTGACAAGTCATAGTATGAACATATTTTTTTTCTGCTTCTTTTCTTTTTTTGATGGCCTGAGTGCACTCAGCATCCCACCAAGGTGGTGAAGGAATTTTGCCTGTAGCACAATTCTTAATAGGGAAAGTATTATCTGCCACCTCTATTAAAATTCTTGTAATTTGATTAGATAATAACTGAGGATCATGTAGTTGTAAGGAATAATTTAAAGCAAGGATTCTTTCTTCTACACAATTTTTGTATGTATCCCAATCTGCATTTTGGAGTCTATACTTTAATCGTGGTGTTGGATTGCAATCAGCTGGTTTTTTATGTGGAAAAGAAATTATTAAAGGGTAATGATCACTACCATAAGAAGACGGTAAAGGAGACCAGGTTAATGTTGATGCTAACTCAGGTGTGCAGATTGAGAGGTCAGGGGCACTTATTCCCTCATCTGGATTTGTTTGGCGTGTTGGGAGACATGTATTTAAAATACATAAATTATTAAAGTCTAGTATTTCCAATAACTTTTCCCCATAGTAACTGGAACTAGAACTACCCCAGGACTGATGTTGAGTATTAAAGTCACCCATTACCAAAAATGGTTTAGGTAAAACTGAAAGGAGACTATTTATTTCAGAGAGAATATTTACAGTGGGACGAGAATAATATATACATACTAAACAGATTTTATTTACAATAGCAGCGATAGCAGATATATCGTCACTAAGACTTGGAAGAGGAAAAGATTGAAAAGATAAGTTATTTTTAATAAGTATGGCGACACCGCCATATCCGTCACTTCTGTCTGTTCTTAGACACGCATAGCCAGGAATTCTAAAAGAGAACCCTGGTTTAAGCCATGTCTCACAGAGAGCGACTGCAAAGGGATCATATTTGTTCAATATGTAGGATAGATCAGATTTTTTATTCACAATGCTGCGACTGTTCCACTGGACAATCTTGTATAGATTTGGATCCATTATTAAGGTTAAATAAGTTAGACAGCATATCAATTACAGTGGCAACGTTGGACGGTTCAATATTATTATTTTTAGATAAGGTATTAATTAGCATGATTATTAAATTTAAAATTTGACTCTCATTATTAGTTGTTGTTTTATTTTGGAATGCAACACCATTCCCTGACACAGAAACTTCATTATTGATTAATGCTTGATGAGCTGCGCGGTCATAACCCTTAGTTGTTGTTGGGGCATCCCGAGGTTTAAGGAATACCGTTTTTCTATGTGAGGAGACAACTGGTGTGTTACGTGATTGGAGCGACTTTTGTGAAGAAAAATGATTTTGAGTGGTATGTGATGGGGCAGATGTTACCACATCTGCATACAATTTTGAGATTGATGGATGTAGTTGCGACGCTTCAGCATACGACACGCAGCTATGGGCCATATAATGCTTAATTGATTTTTGTCTCTCAAATTCTGGGCATTTTTTATTGATGGCGAAGTGAATGCCACCGCAATGACAACAATTACTTTTACTTTCATCTTCAATACTGCAAGTGTCAGCAAAATGCTTCTCCCCACACTTGAAGCACTGAGGGTTCGACCTGCATTGTACCTTTGTATGGCCAAAACGACAACAATTAAAACATTGGATTGTTGGGAATGTATACAATTCCACTGGCATGGAATTGTAACAACAAAACACGCGTTTTGGTAAAATTTGTCCGTCAAAGGTGAGCACGACTGTTTGGGATGGTTTCCACACAGGGGTCGGTTCGTGTACTTTATAGTTGAGACGCCTTGCTTTGATGACTTTCCCGCATCCAGCGGGAACGGATATATTTTCCACTATTTCCTCCGGAGACCATTCGGTAGGGACGCCTTTAATAATGCCAATACGGCACACATTTATTGATGGAACAAATGCCTTCAATTTCTCTTTGGCCAAACTTGGGTCATTTATAAAAGAGTTAGCATCTACGTAACGGGAGAAGCTGAGCGATATTCTGTTTCGACCGATGCGTTTTAGAGAACCGTTAATGATGTTGCTGTATTTCCGATTTTTCAGGAAGTGCCCTAAAGTTATTGGGTGCAATGTCTGAGTTGAGTTTTGTGCATCAACCATTTTCTGAATGTGCACGACGTATGGCGACAGGTCTGTGGCTTCGTACAAAGCCCTAGCAACCTGTGGCGCCTTCTGAGGAAGATCTGACCTGTTTTCAGTCTGGGGACCATCGCCATCCACAGAACGTGGAGTGGCTTCTTGGTGAACTTTAATTAAATTTACTGGTATTACGTCTGATGTTACTTTTGATGTGGCTACTGAGTCATTATCACAATGGCAATTTGATTGATTATTTATTCCTGTTGAGTGACCATTTCTCCTTCTTTTATTGCAGTGTTTACATATTTTTCGTGGAGCTCGAGCCCTTTTCCGCTCCGATCTGGTGATGGACGAGTCTGTGTCCATACTGGATTCATTAATAATAATATTATGCCCAACCGAGGGAACTGTGCCCCCCGGATCAGGCGGTTCATTGTCCATTGTGGCCACTGGCCAGAGATATATATATATAAAAAACTTACCCCTAAATATGAAGAATTCTAACTAAAAACAATTAAACTAACTAATATAATGAATATTTACATATATCTACACAACTTATCTCCAATCGCAAACGTTTTTTTATTAATTTTATGAAAACGAAAGAAAAAACACGCCCGTCAAATTCGGAGATTCCCGCGCTTTTCGTTTGAGTAGTTTGACAGACAAACAGCAGTCAACAGTGTTGTCAACAACACTTGCATAAAACTTGCTAAATGACTGTTAAAATTTTGCCAAAATTATGCTAAAGGCTGTATAATTTAGCAAAAAATTATGCCAAAACGTTTCGATCAAAACGTCAATTAAATTCAAATATTATTTAATCAACATTAACAAGTATATATGTATAATATGTTATGTTTTAATTGAGTATTATCAAATAAAATATTAATATCTTAGTCTTCATCCGCAGCCGATGTGCATGTAGATGTGGAAGCCTCATTACCAAGACTATACATTTCCTTGGTGCCTATAGAGCGCAGTACGTTATCCGGGACTGCGTAAGAATAGAAACATTTCCCTGCCCTCTTTAGGCCGAATCTGATGTATAAAATGGCATCTTCGCTGATAAAATATGTAACTTCAAACAATAGATTTTAGCAATTATATCGCACTTACAGTACTTACAATAGGCTTTCATCGTGTCATTTTCGACAGGCTGTAACCAATCCTTGAAATCCAGCATTTGCTCCCACTCTTCCCGGTAATGCTGACTGTATTTAGGTGGCACATTAATTACCAATTAATTGATAATGCACGTAAAACTGACAACTGCACTGCATAAAGTGTAAGTAAGAACTTTAATTTACAAAGTAAAGTATTAATTTCACTTTTTTCTTACAAGAAATCAAGACAAAGAATGATGATTGTCTATGGTATATTAAATTTGTATGGGAATCCCCGAATTACGGTAAAGAGAGTTTGATGTAAAGGCAGGCCCACACTTTGTCGTTATGTTGGCAACCAGTGCTGCCATCTTATGTCTCATGAAATGGCGTATGCAAGATAGTAAAACGGTAGTTTGTTTCATGGTTTAACTTTTATTAAATAACTATTTTATATGCTAAATAATATGCTATATGCTAATCAACAAATAAAAATGCTAAGCAATATAAAAGTATGCTAAATCTAGCATAAATTATGCTAAATTGGCATCACTGGCAGTCAACGTCTTTTTGGTGTCGTCATAAGCCGGCTCTACACGTTGGCCAACACAGTGGCGAATGTAGTGGCCAGCGTATTGGCCAAGAGTTCGTGATAGCGTCCACACGTTGGAAGGTCGTTCAGTTTGCTACGGTACAGGCCAATGTGCGGACGTATTTATTAAAATGGATATTGAGGCGCTAACTGCTGCTTCTTGGGTTCCACAAACAATTTACGGCTTGGTAGAGCTCTATAAACCGAAAAGTTTCTTCGTTATTAGTCATTACTAACATTTTGTTTACACTAGTTGTTACCGACGCGTGACTATAAAAACTTTTTAACAAAAAATAATACCAACTTCCATATCAAAACACTACAACGCCAAAAATAACTTTAATTTTGGTAGTCGGTGTTATTCATTTTGTATTTTCTTTTTTTGACACCGCCTTCCGAAATTATAGTTATTTTTGCCTTTGTAGTATTTTAAATATGGAAGTCGGTTTTATTTTTTTTTTAAGTTTTATTCACGCTTTTTAGTGGGTCGGTTTGTAATTTATCTAGTTACAAAAGCCAAAATGTCAACTACTTATCAGCTTTTACAAAATATTGCTTTTCCCGATGCAGAGCCGTTAATTTTTGAGGAGTTCTCCTGGTACTTGACCATCAGCTCTACATCACCATATGCATTGTGACGAACATATAGTGCTTAACATCCATACTCAAGTAATCGAATCGCAATCCACGAAATACTTATTATTGAGTAGTTTCTGTGGTCATCTGTGGTCTTCATCATTCATCATCATTCATCAGTTTTCGAGAGCAACTGCACAAGATACTATAAGAAATACCCAAAACGCTATAGGTGTGCCTATAATATTTGAAGAGTTCCCTCGATTACTCCAGGATCACATCATCAGATCCTGATTTCATAACAATGGGACCAACTAGAAAGTATACCATTTCAAATGAAAAGAGAATTTTCTAAATCGGTCGAGCTGACTTCGAGTTATGAGGTAACAGACATAAAAAAAAAGTTCAAGACGAACTGAGAACCTCCTTCTTTTTTTTGAAGTCGGTTAAAATGTTTAATCAGGTGCGTGCGATCGTTCTGGGAGCTCGTAGCATACTAAACGCGCGGCCAACGTGTGGACGCGGTAGCCAATACTCGGCCAACAACCCTTTGATCTTTTGCAAAAAACCGACACCACACGGATCTCGCGCCAACTCGTCGGCCATCATTCCAATACAACCCAAGATGCACAAACACCCCCTCTACACGTTGGCGAATAGGCACTGGCCACTACATTCGCCACTGTGTTGGCCAACGTGTAGAGCCGGCTATACGTACGTAGTATCTCTATGTATGTATCTGTTTTTTCTAGTTTTTTTTCTAGTCTGTGGTGTCGTCAGTGAAGAGAACTCGAGTTACTAACTCGAGTTGACTCGAGTTGGGCTTAACTCGAGTCAACTCGAGGTGAATTCTCTTTAACTCGAGTTATTTGATGTTTATTTATTTATTTATTATATACTTTATTGTACACCTTACAATATTTCTATGGATACAAAAAATTAAAAAGAAGCAGTTCTGTTTCAGTAGATGAAAGACCTCGTTGCTATAAGCAGAAAATACGGAAAATTTCCTGTTATTGATTTTTTTTTGTTGTGTTTTTGTTACGAGTTATTGTTATTATTTAGTTTGTATTACGTTGATTACAATGTCAGGACCAAATACCGTTTTACGCAGGCATGCCAGAAAAATTGTATACGATGTGTACTGTTTCATGGAAAAAGAAGTTCAAAATGAAAAGGAGACCGTAAAACGGACTTCAGAAGCTACTAAAACGCTTCTAAACCCAATTCTAATATTTCATAACCATGAATTCCTAAGTCTATTTACCGTTTCTCCATAACCACGGGGTTCCGCAGGGTGGGAATGGTACAAGAGGTGTGGGACTACTCCCCCCACCCCTCCTCTCCCTCCCCGACACAAAATTCGACGGCCCATAAAAGGAAGATTTAAAGAAAGTTTTTGCGGCCTAGGTTAATTTAGGAACAGCTTTAAATGTGTATATTTTACTTATAACACCTAATAAAGTAACGGATTTCTCCCCTTTTTCATTTTCTTCAAAACAAACATTATTAAAAATAATTGACAGCAATAACCATAGAATAATGATAAGCAATAAAAATTACCAATTTTTTCTTCCACTAAGTGCACAATGCGCGAACTATAGGTGGAATCACATTATTGCAACGCCACGCGACTCAACCAAACGCGATGCGTATTAATCGTATTATTTACTATGCCCAGAATCACATTATAAACACCCGACACGACACGCGACGAAATGCGCGCAAACGCCAAACAATCCGTACCCGCCAGATCGACATGTTTACCGGTGGTGGGTGTAAATACGCCACCGATGTGCTATGGATCTACTAAATAATGAGTCAGATGAAGATTTTGAAGAAGATTTGATGCAAATTTTGGGTACATTTATATTACTTAAACGACTCAAGAAAAAGAAAATGACTAGACGTTATTGGGTGCATGAAATAAATCAATAAAATAAAATATCAAATAAATAGATTAATTGTTCGTCTCTCATTTTTAAAAGATGCAAAGAAAAGGGTGCGCAGAAAGTGTATGCTTTCTGAGAAAGGTCTCGATCAAATGACGCATGGCATAGGGTCTGGACTAGAAAAACACTACGTGCGATGCGTCGGGTCACGGGTGGCGTATTTACGCCCACCACCGGTAATACGTCGATCTGTGTAGTTTCTATCTTTTACCTCGTAAATCACTGAGTATATTTTTTGTATGAGTCTTTAAGTGAGCACGTACACGCATGTTAAAAAATGAATGTGCTATTTTTTTAATAAGTATCTTTAATCTTAGATTGCTCCTACAGTATATTTTCTTTCGTTGATTTTATTTTTACCTGCACGCCCGGCGCCCCTATCAATCTTCGTATGGACGGAGGTTTCACTGTTGACCTAAAACAAGAAAAGTGTGAAATCATAACAAAATTTTATTTTATTAATTCGTTTGACTGTATTATTCAAATAATTATTATACTAGATGTGCCCCAAGATTTCACCCACATTCTTCCACTCCTAAGGATTGGTTTCCCTACACACCAGCTAACCAAGGGTAGATACTTTAAGATGAGACTTATGGGCAGAGTTCTAGCGCATGATGAGGATACAGTAGAAATAAAACATAAGACAGGTTTGGTTGGTCATATCATTAAATATATTTAGTCTTCTACAAACACGTGTTGGTTATATCTTCAGTTCCGTCTTTTACACTGTTTAAACTAAATAATAAAACATACGAACATTACCGGGTTTCGTCATTACCCTGAACATATAATTTCAGTTCATTCAACCATGGTACGGGTTCCGCCAGCAGTATCGCATCTAAGTGGTGTGCATAATCAAACCCGCGTGGCGCTTTCTTTCCCGGAACCGAATCGCTAGTGCATTATTCCTTCAACGACGTACTTAGTGAAGAACTTCTTTATTATATCTTCACAATATGACCATTTCTTCTTTATTTTTATTAATTAATAATTAATTTAAGTCTAATATGCGACCCTAAAACAAGACAAAGAATTGTCGCGTTAGCACAAAATGGACACCGGTAAAATCTAGCACTTGGCCTAATTTCAATAGCGAGGAAACTTTTTTTTACTCACGGCATAATCTCCGATCGCCCCAACATGGGTTTTATATTTAACTCTTGTATCCTGCCTTTCTCTCGTCATCAGTGGGCTATTACGCCAAAATAATCAATCTTAATCTTAAACGCTTCCGATCTCTTCGTTCTCTTAGACTAAAAAGAAAGTCTAGCCCCATTTAACAGCTAACTATCTATCATTGTCCATGGCAAAAGACAATTACTAATTGGATTCCCTCAACATAGAATTTTTTTAAATTGTTTGCACATATTATATGCATAGGGAGAATACCTAATTTTAACTTTCCTTTATTATTATACATATATATATATATATATATTTATATTTAATAATTATTGTTTACCTAGGCTTTTTTTTTTACGTGGTGAAATCATCAAATAAGTCCTCCCACCCCGGGCAGGGCCGGAGGGACTGATCCTCTCCCTCACGCAGCCCGCCTCCTCCTTCGATAGCATGACTGCTTCGCAGAAGGAGGCGACCGCTTCCCACTCCGTCTCGCCCCGCAGCATGGCCTCGACCAGTGCCTGGCGCGAGAGGTCTCCGCCTATCGCCGTCGTGAGGACACGTCGGTGCTCTGTCCAAGCGGGGTAGTCTTGCACCGTATGCTCTACTGTGTCGTCAGGGCCATCCTCGCAGTGGTGACACCCAGGCGTTTCTTCCTTCCCCATCAGACACAGGTACCTCCCGAAACTTCCGTGTCCGGTGTGGACCTGCGTCATGCGGTGGGTCAGGACGCCGTGACGCCGATCTAGCCACTCGTTTACCTAGGCTTGAACATAAATTCTAACACTGGATATACAACACGTATCATAATTACGCACATCCTGAAATTAGTTTGTTCAGAATCGTTTACTGAATCGATTTTTATCGTTTTTAACATCGATATTTATTTCCTACAGCAATTAAATCTATGTAAATTACAAATTACACTTTCGCTGTTAGTAAAAACAAACTAACTATGGACCGTAAATTAAAGTAGTAATTTTTTAAAAGCAGATTTATATAAATTCCGTCATTCAGTACACATTACAGAAAAAATTAAACTCATTTAAAGGAAGTTAAAGTGATTAATAAACCTGTTTAATCAAGTATAATAATGTTTGAGGGTGTACATTAATTACGATACATGTTGTATAATTATGTACCATGCTATCTATGATATCTTCTAAGAGTTCTATCTTGTATTCAGCTAGAGTCTCGTATCCAGTCTATCGTTGAGAACAATGATCCAACTACACATCGCAGATGAGACAGTAGTTTATCATCGCATCTGTAGATGGCACTGGTACAGAGTATTGCTTTTATATGAATTTTATATACTTAACTAGTATTTGCGTGTTGCGCGAGGTGCAAGCACCTCGCGTGCTTGTAAAGAAAAAAAAAAAAGTGGGGGGGTGTGATGGGGGAGATAGGGGGGGTTTAGTATTTGCGTGTTGCGCGAGGTGCAAGCACCTAGCGTGCTTGTGAAAAATAAAAAATGGGGGGGTGGTGATGGGGGGAGATGGGGGGGTTTAGTATTTGCGTGTTGCGCGAGGTGCAAGCACCTAGCGTGCTTGTGAAAAAAAAATGGGGGGGGTGATGGGGGGGGGGCGTTGCACAATTATTTCGACTAAAGCATTGCCCCTCTAAATGAATCTGAATGTTCCAAGTCTCTTAATTTCCGAGATCCGCCTAAAGGGGGTGAGAAGGGGGGCAAGGGGGGCGACTTTGAAAAATGGTTTTTACTTTACCTAGCCTCCTCTATACGAATCCGTAAAAAACAAAAAATATGGGTCTCGTAGTTTCCGAGATACGATAGGGAGGGGGGAGAAGGGCGGGGAGGGAAAGGGGAGGTTTGGCACTTTTCCCGTAGGTTTGAGAGTTACTTGTTTACGAATCTGTCAAAATATACCCACCTCCCCATCCACCATCTGGGAGAACAATTATGTCAATGAGTCAGTGAGTGAGTGAGTCAGTGGTAATTTAGCTTTATATAATATAACTAGTATTTGCGTGTTGCGCGAGGTGCAAGCACCTCGCGAGCTTGTGACAAAAAAAAAATGGTGGGGGGGTTGCATAATTATTTCGACTAAAGCATTGCCCCTCTAAATGAATCTGAAAAAAAAAATGTTCCAAGTCCCTTCATTTCCGAGATCCGCCTAAAGGAGGTGAGAAGGGGGGTGGGAGGGTGACTTTGATAAATGGTTTTTACTTTACCGAGCCTCATCTATACGAATCCGTAAAAAAAAAATACGGGTCTCTTAGTTTCCGAGATACGATAAAGATGGGAGGGGGGAAAGGGGAGGTTTGGCACTTTTCCCGTAGGTTTGAGAGTTACTTGTTTACGAATCTCTCAAAATATACCCACCTCCCCATCCACCATCTGGGAGAACAATTATGTCAATGAGTCAGTGAGTGAGTGAGTCAGTGGTAATTAAGCTTTATATAATATAACTAGTATTTGCGTGTTGCGCGAGGTGCAAGCACCTCGCGTGCTTGTGAAAAAAAATATAAAAAAATGGTGGGGGGGTTGCACAATTATTTCGACTAAAGCATTGCCCCTCTAAATGAATCTGAAAAAAAAATGTTCCAAGTCTCTTAATTTCCGAGATCCGCCTAAAGGGGGTGAGAAGGGGGGCAAGGGGGGCGACTTTGAAAAATGGTTTTTACTTTACCGAGCCTCCTCTATACGAATCCGTAAAAAAAACAAATACGGGTCTCGTAGTTTCCGAGATACGATAGGGGGGGGAGGAGAAGGGGGGTGAAAAGGGGAGGTTTGGCACTTTTCCCGTAGGTTTGAGAGTTACTTGTTTACGAATCTGTCAAAATATACCCACCTCCCCATCCACCATCTGGGAGAACAATTATGTCAATGAGTCAGTGAGTGAGTGAGTGAGTCAGTGGTAATTTAGCTTTATATAATATAACTAGTATTTGCGTGTTGCACGCGAGGCGCTTGTGTGAAAAAAAAAAAAAAAAGGGGAGGTGATGGGGGGAGATGGGGGGTTTAGTATTTGCGTGTTGCGCGAGGTGCAAGCACCTCACGTGCTTGTGAAAAAAAAAAAAGGTGGGGTGATGGGGGGGGTTGCAGAAGTATTTTGACTAAAGCATTGCCCCTCTAAATGAATCTGAAAAAAAAAATGTTCCAAGACTCTTAATTTCCGAGATCCGCCTAAACGGGGTGAGAAGGGGGGTGGGGGGGGCAACTTTGATAAATGGTTTTTACTTTACCGAGCCTCCTCTATACGAATCCATAAAAAAAAAATACGGGTCTCGTAGTTTCCGAGATACGATAGGGAGGGGGGAGAAGGGGGGGGGGAAAGGGGAGGTTTGGCACTTTTCCCGTGGGTTTGAGAGTTACTTGTTTATGAATCTGTCAAAATATACCCACCTCCCCATCCACCATCTTTTTTTTTTTTTTTTTTTTTCACTCCCGTTTCTTTAAGAGAAGAATAACTTTTATAAGTGCCACAACTAGTACTTGGTTCATACAGAGCACCTATTTGTACCATAGACTCTTCATGTATGAACTTGCTCTCTGAAAATTATTATATATTTTACAAAATATTAATTTAATTTTTACCTTGCAAAAAGAACTACTTCTTAATTTATTATTATAGTAGGAACTGCTGTTTGTTTTAACCTTTTCACCGCCAAGCACTTCTATAGAAGTTCGGGATTTTCGTGCCACCAGCGCCACAACTTCTATAGAAGTTGTTCATTTTAACTATCTTATTAAAATAAATTTACTGTTATTAAAAGCTTTGTTTCATTTTATTATTTAAGATAGCACTGTCTACTATCCTGTTTTTTATTTTTCTACACAAAATAAGCCCTAGTTTGTCCTAAAATCGGCAAAAACAGAAACTCCAAATTTTGTTACTTTCCTCAGAACGCCAATCACTTCATATCAAGTTGGCCAGTGATGTGCCGTGAAAGGTTGATTTCACCATTGAAATATTTATAAATACAGAAAGTTACGAATATCGAAAACAATTTGAGGTCAATAAAATATGAACTTAGTTATCTACTTCATTACAAAGGATAGTAGATGAATTTCGACCTTCACGTAGATGCCGATACGTAATTATAAAGTTGTTACCAATTCTTGTCGATAGTTATTTTCCCATCTCTACAAAACAATTGGTCGTCTATGCCCCTGTGCGCCACCGAGTGCCACGAACTACTATAGAAGTTGGTCAGTGACGTCATAGGCGTACGGCTGTCAAGGTCACTTTGGCATTGCAGCACAAAATCGGATTCGCGCGCACGCATCTTTCTTTCTTTCACTTGATAACAAATAGAAAAATGAGTGAAGAACTTGATCCGGACGAACTTCTTAAAATTTTGCAAGGTGTGGAATCGAGTAAATAGAGAAACGCAATCTGTGCGCGGGGTCCCCCGCGCGCAGATTGGTAAACGCTACCGATACATGAGTTAAGAAAAGAACAGAAACAACATTTAAAAAACAATGGTTTGATAAGTACACGGCTACAAGCGTGATAGAATTTAAATATATACTTACTTTCCATTTCAAAAAACACTTTAAAAACAATTAAAAATTCTGCCACTTAGATACCTACGGTAAAAAACGTTGACTGAAGTTATTAAAAAAACACAGGAATAAACAAAAATAGAAGAAAGAAAGACCATAGACCCCATCCCTGATCAGAATCGAATTCAACGTGCCCTCAGTGCCAATAACTTGATATGAAGTTAAAGAATGAGATCATGAAACAAATAGAGATGTACCCCATTCCTTATAGTTCTAATTGAGTTATGTATTAATTTCTTTGATACTCATAATTTATACTGTTTTTTCTTATTAAGGATACTGTGAAATAAAACAAATCTGGAAATATTTAATCAGTTTTTATTTATATTCGTAAAATCAACTTTAAATCTTAACTTTACGCGTACAAATCTTATTCATCGATATGACGATATCCCCATCACTACTGTTTACTGTATATTTAGTCATACATTTATAGCTTGGCGCTCGGCGAGGCATTGCGTTTTGTGTACGTTGGCGGCGAAAAGGTGCGCCTTGTTGAATCATAATCTGATTCTTGAAAATGCAAATTGCAAATCCTTGCACTTTCATAAAACTTCATTTTCAGTGGTAGGTACAATGGATAACCACAATTTCCTCTGAGCACTATTTTTAGGAAATCTAAAAAAATATATTATAATTATTATACATTAATGTTATAAATAATGAGAAACAAAAACTTAATACCAAAGAAAAAACTGCGAGTATGATAATAGCTGTATAATTATATATTATGGTCCCACGGAAAGTCCCAGATATCTCCTCAATATGGTCACACTACTTCAGTATGACTTGTAATAAACAAAAATAAACAAAGTTGGACTAAGTCCATGAAATTCAATGTAAACCCATTTGGTCTTTACATAGTTATCTAAGTTATCATTAACCCTTTACCAGGCCTCGGACAAATCCTGCAGTAATAATGATTTTTTCATAGATTTAGATGAGTGATAATGTTCGATATGAGATTTTATCAGTTATATTTATAAAATTAGCTGAAAACGTGAAAAAAGCATGTGGGAAACATAATTCCATTGCTTGTCTAGACGATGGCTTTTATAACTATAAATAAAATAAAAAAAACTAATGTCATTTTGATAGCATTTTTACTGTTTGTTGTTCAAATGAAAAATGTAATGTAAGCACTTATTCTTTATTAAAAAAAAAACATAAATACTTACACAATAAACAACTAAAAAGGATTGAGAATGAACTAAAAATTTTTTTATTCTTTTTCTGAATTTTCGTTACAATACAAGAAAAAATTAAAAAGAAAAAGAAAAGAAAGAAAGAAAGCCACAAAAATCAAAATCCAGAAATTCTCAAAGAATTAATTGAGAATTTCTGGACTTTGATTTTCTTCGTCAACAGAAAGAGTAAGCATTTCAGCAAAGTCACGGGATGGTGGAGGCAATGTAATACAAGGTGGAATTTCTTCATAATGTGACTCTTCATAAGCTTGATGTGCATCACCGTCTAATTTTGATGTACCTTGAATTTCGTTCAATCTTGCGTTTTGGGATGGTTTTGGGACGTAATCTAAATATGGGTCTTCATCTTCATCATTTTCTTCCTCTGATGAAAACATTTCATTTATTATATTTTTGAGCTGTTGATCGCTTATTACCTGAATAACAAAAAATACACTAGACTGACAAATAATGACGACAAAAAAAAAATTTTTGCAAGGAATAGAACCGACTTCCATATCAAAACACTACAAAGCCAAGAGTAACTTTAATTTCGGAAGGCGGTGTCAAAAACGAAAATATATACAAAACTAAAGATACCGCCTTCCGAAATTAAAGTTATTTTGGGCTTTGTAGTGTTTTGATATGGAAGTCGGTTCCATATTTTGCAAAAAAAAATTTTTTCACGCTTTTTAGTGGGTTGGTTTGTAATTTATCTAGTTACAAAAGCCATAATGTCAACAACTTATCACCTTTTACAAAATATTGCTTTTCCCTGTGCATAGCCGTTAATTTTTGAGGAGTTCTCCTGATATTTGACCATCAGCTCTACATCACCATATGTGTTGTGACGAGCATAAAGTGTTTCACATCCGTACTCAAGTAATCGAATCGCAATCCACGAAATACTTATTATTGAGGAGTTTCAGTGGCCATCTGTGGTCTTCATCATCAGTTCAACTTCCCCAAATGGTACTTTTCGGAAGCAACTGCTCAAGGTACTATAAGAAATACCCAAAACGCTATAGGTGTGCCTATAATATTTGAAGAGTTCCCTCGATTTCTCCAGGATCCCATCATCAGATCCTGATTTCGTAACAATGGGACCAACTAAAAAGTATACCCATTCAAACGCAAAAAGAATTTTTCAAATCGGTCCAGCCGTCTCCGAGTTATGAGGTATCTACATAAAAAAAAAAAAAGTTCAAGACGAATTGTAAACCTCCTTTTTTTGAAGTCGGTTAAAAAGTTAACCACTACCCACATTTTATATTTCTATAAATGACCATGAGTAAATCCTAAATAAAACCCGCGACAAAAACCTACTATATAAAATAAAAAATTCAATTCACCGGGCAATGGACATATAACTCCCGCAACAATTAGGCTTTCACAGGCTTAGGCCATATGGTTCCCCACATGTTTTATTTCGTTATATCATGATATTTTAGAAAGATTTACCTATAGTTTATGCACAAATCACTAGAATAACTCAAATTCTACAACATATCAAAAAATTGTACGACTTGCCTTTCTCCGATTCGCCATAATAATTAAAAATACACTGCACTTGTCACAAAAATGTTCGTTCAGCGGCCGACCACAGAAGAAATGGGCGAAATGGCTGCAAAAGTAACATAATTGCGTTCCGTTCCACTTTTTTTGTGTTACCATAATGTAATATTTCTATGTTGGTATTTTTGAAGGATTGTGGGAGATTCTTAACCAAAACCTGGTAAAAACTCCTAAAGAATCTATGTGGGAAATGCTCAATCCATAGCCTGATTAAGGATTCACTATTAAATTAAAATCATTGGTCAAGCGTTTTATGAAGTAATAGCATTAGTAATAGGATTTTTATCAATAATTTTTAAATAAAAATCATCATCTAACACCAGCCTTGCTAAGGGGTATTGTGTTACCCAGCTACGGGCTATGGAGGTCAGATAAAGAAAGAAAGAAATATTTATTTGGACATGCAGTAATTCCAGTAAAACACTAGTACTCAGCTGCATCTATTTGGTGGAAACTGACCCCAGATTGGAAAAAGGCTAAGCAGATGATATAAAAAGGCTAGACTAGCGATTTCGGGTGAAATGCAAAGTTTTGCTACTTTCAAGTGATTATTAGTAAGTGATTTCATATCGTCTAATATTATTATCTATACTTATAATAAATCTGTAGAGAGGTCAATTCTGTACATGATATGAATATATTTACAAAATAACTATCAGGGGGTGATTAGGGATCGATACTGATGCCAAAAATGCAATCAGTAAAATTTGTGTCTGTCTGTCTGTCTGTCTGTCTGTCTGTATAACCGTTATAGAAACAAAAACTACTCGACGGATTTTAACGAAACTTGGTACAATTATTTTTCATACCCCTGAGCTGGTTATAGTATACTTTTCATCACACTACAATCAATAGGAGCAGAGCAGTGAACGGAAATGTTGGGAAAACGGGAGAAGTTACTCCATTTTTAGGGTTCCGTAGCCAAATGGCAAAAAACGAAACCCTTATAGTTTCGACTGTTTCGACATGTCTGTCTGTCCGTCCGTCCGTATGTCACAGCCATTTTATTCCGAAATTATTAGGACTATACATGTAAAACTTAGTAAGTAGATGTATTCTGTGAACCGCTTTCCGATTTTAAGAGAAAATTTTAAAAATATTTAAAATAAAGGGGGCTCCCCATACATGGAACTGAAACAGATTTTTTTTTTTTTCATGAAACCTATACGTGTGTGGTATTTATAGACAGGTCTTTAAAAATGACATTATGGTTTCTAAAATTACTTTTTCATAAAGTTAATCGTTTAAAAGATATACGCCTCCAAAGTGGTAAAATGTGTGTCCCCCCCTCTTACTTCTATAATAATGAAGTGAAAAATCTAAAAAAACCATATGTTGTAGATCTTAATGTAAAATTTCAATAAAAATTGGTTTGAACGAGATCGAGTCAGCAGTTTTTGAGATACAGTATATTTTCAAAAACCGCAAATATAACTTTGTAATTCATACAAATACTATGAAAAACAAAGTTATTTGGCGTAGTTGTAAAAATTGTTAATAAGCTAGTTTTAAGAAATTTGGAAGGTTTTTTGTTTTTTTCATATAAATATATTAAGTATGTTATATTTATTATAGTTACTACGGAACCCTTCATGGGCGAGTCCGACTCACACTTGGCCATTTTTTTTACGTGCTTGCGTGTTGCGCGAGGCGCAAGTACCTCGCGTGCTTGTGAAAAAAAAAAAATGGGGGCGGGTAATGGGGGGGAGGGTTGCATAATTATTTCAACTAAAGCATTGCCCCTCTAAATGAATCTGAAAAAAAAAATTCCAAGTCTCTTAATTTCCGAGATCCGCCTAAAGGGGGTGAGAAGGGGGGCAAGGGGGGCAACTTTGAAAAATGGTTTTTACTTTACCGAGCCTCCTCTATACGAATCCGTTAAAAGAAAAAATACGGGTCTCGTAGTTTCCGAGATACGATAGGGAGGGGGGAGAAGGGGGGTGAAAAAAGGAGGTATGGCACTTTTCCCGTAGGTTTGAGAGTTACTTGTTTACGAGTCTGTCAAAATATACCCACCTCCCCATCCACCATCTGGGAGAACAATTATGTCAGTGAGTGAGTGAGTCAGTCAGTGGTAATTTAGCTTTATATAATAGAACTAGTATTTGCGTGTTGCGCGAGGTGCAAGCACCTCACGTGCTTGTGAAAAAAAAAAAAGGGGGGGGTGGCGGGGGGAGATGGGGGGGTTTAGTATTTGCGTGTTGCGCGAGGTGCAAGCACCCCGGGTGCTTGTGAAAAAAGAAAAAAAAGAAAAGGGGGGGGTGTGATGGGGGAGGGGGTTGCAGAAGTATTTTGACTAAAGCATTGCCCCTCTAAATGAATCTGAAAAAAAAAATGTTCCAAGTCTCTTAATTTCCGAGATCCGCCTAAACGGGGTGAAAAAGGGGGCGGAGGGGGCGACTGAAAAATGGTTTTTACTTTACCGAGCCTCCTCTATACGAATCCGTAAAAAACAAAAAATACGGGTCTCGTAGTTTCCGAGATACGATAGGGAGGGGGGAGAAGTGGGGGGGAAAGGGGAGGTTTTGGCACTTTTCCCGTAGGTTTGAGAGTTACTTGTTTACGAATCTGTCAAAATATACCCACCTCCCATCCACCATCTGGGAGAACAATTATGTCAATGAGTCAGTCAGTCAGTGAGTGAGTGAGTGGTAATTTAGCTTTATATAATACTAGTATTTGCGTGTTGCGCGAGGTGCAAGCACCTCCCGTGCTTGTGAAATAAAAAAAAAAGGAGGGGGTGGCGGGGGGAGATGGGGGGTTTAGTGCTTGTGAAAAAAAAAAAGGGGTTGATTGATGGGGGGGGTTTAGTATTTGCGTGTTGCGCGAGGTGCAAGCACCTCGCGTGCTTGTGAAAAAAAAAAAAAAAAAAAAGTGGGGGGTGATGGGGGGTTTAGTATTTGCGTGTGTCGCGAGGTGCAAGCACCTCGCGTGCTTGTGAAACAAAAAAAAAAAAGGGGGGGGTGATGGGGGAGATGGGGTGGCTATGATTTGCGTGTTGCGCGAGGTGCAAGCACCTCGCGTGCTTTTTTTTTTTTTTTTTTTTTTATCGTGGTAAAATTATCAAATAAGTCCTCAGGGTGGGAGGGACTGTCAGACTTTTACTGACTAAAATCCACAGTGTTCCTTCAATAACCCTTTACGTACCGGGGCCACGGTAACGGGATGAGTCCCACGACCCCGGCAGTCTTCGGCCCTCTGCAGAGGGGGCCTCGTCATGTTGCTGACGCTCTTTGAGGCGCGCGTGGAACACGACGCGCCGTCGACCCGGGCATGGTCCATGGTCGGACAGCGAGTTGCCCTTTACTCGCTGTCCGCATGCCCGCGCCTACGGTGGCCGGAGATCGTCGGCCGACGTCCGACGCCGTGGGCGTCTACCACTGCGGCTGGGCTGGAGGGAGGACGCCATCCTCTCCCTCACGCGGCCCGCCTCCTCCTTCGGAAGCATGACTGCTTCGCAGAAGGAGGCGACCGCTTCCCACTCCCTCTCGCCCCGCAGCATGGCCTCGACCAATGCCGGGCGCGAGAGGTCTCCGCCTATCGCCGCCGTGAGGACACGTCGGTGCTCTGCCCAGGCGGGGCAGTCTTGCACCGTGTGCTCTACGGTGTCCTCAGGGCGACCCTCGCAGTGGTGACACCCAGGCGTTTCCTCCTTTCCCATCAGACACAGGTACCTCCCGAAACTTCCGTGTCCGGTGAGGGACCTGCGTCATGCGGTAGGTCAGGACGCCGTGACGCCGATCTAGCCACTCCTCAAAGAGGGGTCTTACCGCCGCTATTGCGGCGTGCCCGAAGCACCTCGCGTGCTAGTGAAAAAAAAAAAAAAAAAAAAAAAAAAAAAAAAAAAAAAGGGGGGTGTGACGTGGGGTTTAGTATTTGCGTGTTGCGCGAGGTGCAAGCACCCCGCGTGCTTGTGGAAAAAAAAAAAAAAAGGGGGGGTTGATGGGGGAGCGGGTTGCAGAAGTATTTTGACTAAAGCATTGCCCCTCTAAATGAATCTGAAAAAAAAATGTTCCAAGTCTCTTAATTTCCGAGATCCGCCTACAGGGGGTGAAAAAGGGGGCGGGGGGGGGCGACTGAAAAATGGTTTTTACTTTACCGAGCCTCCTCTATACGAATCCGTAAAAAAAAATATATGGGTCTCGTAGTTTCCGAGATACGATAGGGAGGGGGGAGAAGGGGGGG
Organism: Tholera decimalis; assembly: GCA_943138885.2. Taxonomy (NCBI): domain Eukaryota; kingdom Metazoa; phylum Arthropoda; class Insecta; order Lepidoptera; family Noctuidae; genus Tholera; species Tholera decimalis. Next base: position 29,498,595 of record OW964549.2, read on the forward strand.
TGAAAAGGGGGGTTTGGCACTTTTCCCTTAGGTTTGAGAGTTACTTATTTACGAATCTGTCAAAATATACCCACCGCCCCATCCACCATCTGGGAGAACAATTATGTCAATGAGTCAGTCAGTCAGTGAGTGAGTGAGTGGTAATTTAGCTTTATATAATACTAGTATTTGCGTGTTGCGCGAGGTGCAAGCACCTCGCATGAGTGTGAAAAAAAAAAATGGGGGGGGGTGATGGGGGGGGGGTTTGCACAATTATTTCGACTAAAGCATTGCCCCTCTAAATGAATCTGAAAACAAAAATAATCCAAGTCTCTTAATTTCCGAGATCCGCCCAAAGGGGGTGACAAGGGAGGCGAGGGGGGACTTTGAAAAATGGTTTTTACTTTACCGAGCCTCCTCTACATGAATCCATAAAAAAAGAAAATACGGGTCTCGTAGTTTCCGAGATACGATAGGGGGGGGGAGAAGGGGGGGGGAAAAGGGGAGGTTTGGCACTTTTCCCGTAGGTTTGAGAGTTACTTGTTTACGAATCTGTCAAAATATACCCACCTCCCCATCCACTATCTGGGAGAACAATTATGTCAATGAGTCAGTCAGTCAGTGAGTGAGTGAGTGGTAATCTAGCTTTATATAGTATAACTAGTATTTGCGTAATGCGCGAGGTGCAAGCACCTCGCGTGCTGGTGGAAAAAAAAAAAAAAACAAAAGCGGGGGTGAGATGGGTGGGTTTAGTATTTGCGTGTTGCGCGAGGTGCAAGCACCTCGCGTGCTTGTGAAAAAAAAAAGTGGGGGGTGATGGGGGGTTTAGTATTTGCGTGTTGCGCGAGGTGCAAGCACCTCGCGTGCTTGTGAAAAAAAAAAAACAAAAGGCGGGGGTTGATGGAGGGGGTTTAGTATTTGCGTGTTGCGCGAGGTGCAAGCACCTCGCGAGCTTGTGAAAAAAAAAAAAAAAAAAAAAGAGGGGGGGGGGGGGGGTGATGGGGGGGGGGTTGCACAAGTATTTCGACTTAAGCATTGCCCCTCTAAATGAATCTGAAAAAAAAAATGTTCCAAGTCTCTTAGATTCCGAGATCCGCCTAAAGGGGGGGAGAAGGGGGGCGGGGAGGGGGGACTTTGAAAAATGGTTTTTACTTTACCGAGCCTCCTCTATACGAATCCGTAAAAAGAAAAAAATACGGGTCT